>CM053274.1:80686050-81886050 GCA_028583415.1 Protea cynaroides
CCGTCGGATCACAGCTAGTCCCTCTAATTATGGGAGGATCCGAATTTATGAATTAGGGTGTCAAATTGGACATAAAATAGAAACCATCACAGAATAGATTTGTTCCAAAACCTGTATGCCAAAAAAGGTTCTTGAATAGGTTCTCAATGATTCCATTATTGATAGGCTAATTGAGAATTAGTTGGCACCAAAACCATCCAGAAATAATCTTAAAACCCAATCATAAAAAAATTATTGGGTAAATTACATGAACGTTTTTTTGGTAAGTAGATAAATTACACGAACCTTCCCTCAAAGGATTCGTAAATACAATGAAATCCCTTATGTTGCTACAAATTACACGAAACTCCTTGAATGCATGAAATTTGTACAGTCAGGTCCAACCCGTTAGGCCTGAACCGTTAATTGTTGATTCATGTATACTTAATATTATATTTGACAAAACTACACTTGAGGATGATGTGAACTTACCTGCTTGCCCTTACATGTAAACCAAGCAATGATCCTAATTGCAATGATCTCCCTACTTCCAATTTAGTGAGAACCTCGAGAAATAAGGGCAAATGATGAGCTGCAACTACTTGCAGCAAAAATCTCGTTTTTTCATTTGATCATATGAAGAAAGCTCTATCTCTTTGCATTTGTTAGCCGTCCATCAACTGGTGAGATGTACAAAACCCTTTTATTGTTCTTGGTGTAGAGTCTGTAGACCATGGGCTCTAGGTTTTTAGTTGCTCTCTTTTCATTTTGATTCATAAGATTTGGCTCTCTATTTTGAATGTTATAACGTGTGGACGGTGGCTTTTGGTTGATTTCGTGTTTTGATCTGTGACTTTTCATCCATTCATAGTGGACCTAGTGGTTGAGAATACAACAACAACAAAGCTTTATCCCAACTAAATTGAGTTGATTATATGGAATTTTGCCCTCCAATCATCTTTGTTCAAGGTCTAACTTGAAACAATGCATAAGCTATTTCCTCACCACTTCCCCTAGAGTCATCATATGTTTGCCTTTAACTCATTTAGATTTTTCATTTGAATCAAATTGTTCATCCACATTAGAGCATGTAACGACCTCTGTTGAACACGATCATACCATCTTAAACGACTTTCTCATAGATTTTTTTTTTTTTTTTTTTTTTTTTTTTTTGCTAACGATTGTATCTAGACCTTTGGCCTGACTAATCCCGCAGGCCCATACTAACCCCACAACCGCATAGACTGGATCATTCTAGGATTGAATGAGAATCATTCCACTTGCACCCATAGTAAGAAAGAAAGAGTACTTAACACTCTCATGTGAGTGACCCCAAGGTAGTAAGAGAAGTCGAACTCAGTACCTTTCATTTCCGAAGACCTAGGCTTCTTGCCGACTCAACTATCTTCTTGGGGTTATCATGTATAGACGCTACTCCCATATCAGCTATAATACGATCATTCCTTACTTTATCTTTCGTAGTTTTGCCATACATCCATCTCAACATCCTCATCTCTACACTTTTTTTTTTGTGTGCTAATGACAGGTATCCAGACCTTCTCCCTTTACAGATCTACAGGCCCATACTAACCCCATAACCGCATAGGTTGGGTCATTATGGGGTTGAATGAGTGCCATTCAACTTTCACTAGAAGCAGTGAAAGGCACGAAACACCCCGTGTGAGTGGCCCAAGGACGTAAGAGAGTCAAACTCATACGACTTTGAGCTTCTTCAGGCGTAGGCTCCTTTTTAATTAAGTTATCCCCTTGGGGTTATCTCAACTATACTAAATTTATTAATATGATGCTTCTTAGCTTCTCAACATTCAGCAATATACATCATAGTTGGTCGAATGATTGGTTTCCTTTATGTTAAAGGAATACGCTGATCACACATACACTCCAGACGCACATCTCCAGTTCATCTATTATATTTTAATCCTCTGTGAAACATCATCATTTGTATCACATCTTTGTTTATGATTGAACTTAGATACCTAAAACAATCACTTTGTTGTATCTTTGTCTCTTTCTCTCTCGTGTTAATTATCACCAGCTTATTATCCGTCATTGTGTGACTAAAGTTAAATATCATAAACTTCGTCTTGGTTCTAATTATCTTAAATCTTACTTTTGATTCCAATGTTGATCTCTATAAATAAAACTTTACATTAATCCCTCATTTTATCTTATCCACTAAAACAATTTCATCAATAAAAAAATATATACCAAAAAACTTCATCTTAAATATTTCCCACTAAATCAACCATATCAACGGCAAATGGAAAAATGCTTAAAATTGATCTTTGATATTAAAAGAATAAAGGGTGTGAATGTGTGATTCTCTAGATTCCTCCCTTTTTTTATCTACAAAGTTTTGTTCTATAAAAGGGAAAATATTTCACCTAAATCTTTGTGGGTTTTGGCAGAAGAGATGAGAAGATTAGGGTTTTTTTTTTTTTTTTTTGGGGGGGGGGGGTAAAAAGAAGATTAGGTTCGATTGATATTTTCTTGTGTTATTCATAGCATATCAAATTGGATCCATCGTATCCTCTCTCTCCCTGCCTAGGCAAAGCTGAAAGGGTGACAACAGGTGTTCCCTTTCCCCACTGATTATCCTCACCTTTTGATTTTTTATGATTTTATTTTATTTTTGCAATCAACAAATGGAACACATATTCCAAAAAAAAAAAAAAAAAACCGCAACACCAATCTAATGGTATTTAAGATATAGCAGGACTTTCACAAAAAAATAATAATAATAATAATAGTAATACCAAACAGGGCGAGACCAACCATGAATGGCAAAAGAAAGGTTATGATTAATCAGGGTTAACCCTACTAGTCCAGTCTAATCATAGTTATCATTTTGATAATTTAAGAATTCTATAAAAAAATGTAGTAAAAAAAATAGACCTAAAATATAATCTGTATATGGATTGATTCAGACATTATTCGTTATCCAAAAAAAAAAAAAAAATGGGACAAAATTTTTTCAAATGTTTATTTTAATATTTATTACAATATCCTCATTACCGATTATTCCCTCATTGTTAATTTTAATTTTCATAGTGTATTCGATTTCTCTACATTTTTATATTAAAAGAGGTAGGGATGCCACAGCTAGACCAACTACAAATAGATTTACTATTAGAAAAAACATCTTCGAAGAATTTCAATATTATATCAAAGCTAAAAACCTATTACAAGTATCATGTCACTTGTTTAATCTATGAAATTAAATAGAATGTCATATTTTTTTAACAATTAGAAAATATTTTTTAGTGAAGAATTCTAGATGATTATATAACAAAACCATTTGATATTCAAGAATCTCACAAGCAATCTAGGTGCTCACCCTAACTAAACAGGTACACCATAACATGGTATATTAAGCTTTTTCGTCCCTTGTCTGTGTGATTTTGAGATTTTTTTTATATGTCTATGGTAGAAATGCGTACGCCCAGTCATAAAGTCTAACCCTAAGTGAGATGCTAACCTCTTAATGTTATATCCAGATTGTCTTTTGACATATCTTGACAATTACCAAAAATATCTCTAGATATAATAAATAAGAACTAAAAATACAAAATTGTCTTTTTTCATAAAATCAAAAGATATCATTAATTTTACAAATTAATTGAAAATAAAATTTATTTTATATTTAAAAATAAAAAAATTTGGATGTAAAAATCAAACACGATAAATTTGTTCAAATTGGCAGTTAGTAGGTACGCATACATTTTTATAATTGTCAAGTCACTGGCAATGGAACATTAGGTACTAAGGTCATCACTCAACGTACATGAAGTCTTTTCATGAAGGATTTCATAGGTCATATGTGCACTAATCATTGAGAGATTAGTCCTCATATCTTTCATAGTCTGAGTAATTTTGACTTGTACCCCTCAAACCCATCATGGTCCAATCAATGCCTATGTAAATGCATAGCGCATCATGATAGGTACGGTCAAGTAAAATACTACAAAGTGGCTTATTCGAATAATCATCCATAAAATTAGTCCATTAATACAATAAACAAAAAATAATGGTACCATATAACCAATTTATAAATCATAAAATATACAAATCACATGTCACACATATATACCTCAAATAAAGATAGAAATAGTCAAAGAGAATACATAAAAAATAATAGTATTCTTGTTTATTTCAATGTTTTATTATTTAATTATTAATTATTTTATTGCTTCTAGTTCCTACTCAAAGCTCGAGACCAACCCTTTTATATTGTTATTAGTTTGGGAAGATAGAACAATTGATCAGTGGTTCTAGACACTTACGGATAAAAAGGATCAACACTTTCAATCCCTCCCACTCCCAACAAAAAAAAAAAAAACACAAAATCACACATATTTTAATATTAATATATAAGTAATAGTGGTATGGGGGATCACATACCAAATAAAAAAAAGTGGCATGGGATATGGGAGAAGTAAAAATAAAAAAATAAAAAAAATTACTTATATCACCTTTGGATTTTGATCCAAATACTCCTAGTATCTTAAAGCTATCAATAATTATATTTACTACCTTTAAATGCCAAACATAATTACATAGAGAACCACTCTGTTAGTTTTTTTTTATTAGTTGCTGATGTTACCACAATTAAAGTCCAAAATACCATTATCGATATTGTAAAAAAACCATAATAGTGTTGTGGAGTAGAATGACAAAATTATCCTTATTCCTCTCCCTTCCCTTTTCTTTTTCCATTTTTCCTATTATGTTCTTCCATTGAAATAATGGAAATCTCTTTACGACATTGACGAAATTTATAGACATGAATGTTATATAAATTCTTATCCAACCATGATAAAAATAGAGGAGTTGAGGAAACAATTATCCCTAAAAACTAGGAAAATAGAGCAGAGTTGAGGAAACTATTATACCTAAAAACTAGGGCTTTGGAGTGTTCTCTGCACAAAGGAGATAGTAGAGAGGTTTTGTGCCACAATGAGGCTGATCGTAGAACCGCACCACAACGATAGGTTTGTAACCATCACTCCTCCAAGGTTTTCCAACAACTTGAATCTTTTCACAATTTTTGCCCCTATTGTGGAAGATGGAAGACAACAGCCGTTCGACAAAGGTGGCTTTCATCTCCGGTGAAGGCTTCATTGACCTTGCACTTGATGCAGAAACTTTGACGATGCTCGAGTACTCACAAGCAAAAATGGTGGTTGAAGTAATAGCATTAGGAGAAGCAGTAACAGTTGAAACTGAATTGGTCTTGATGATAGTTGTTCTGCCTTTTTTTTTTCCTTTTTTTCTTTTCCTTTTTGGACGCTATCAATTCTTCGTCATCTTCATCCTTGCAGCAACCAGACTGGTGCAAGCTGCAGCAGCACAACCATCCGCTACGTTTTGCTTTTGGCTCCTTATTTTCCCTTGCTCTCGCTTGCTCTCGCTTGCTCTCTCCCCATGTTCTCATTCAATATATATATATATATATATATATATATATACCTCATGCGTATGGCAAAACCAAATCACCAGAAGACTTCCCCTATGTTCAATGTTACGATCCATGGTATTTCTCTTCCATAGTTTCATTTAGAAAAAATTTCATCTAACACCTAAGAAGTATTCGATATTCGATCTATTATCCATGCTTTTCAATTAATGTTATCTACTACCCAAACGTTTGAATGAAATACTAAAAGAAACCTACGTCGTTAGTTGAATCCCGTTAAATGATGACATCGTCTCCATTTGAAATTTTTTGAGACAATATTGTCTTTATTGTAATATTGTCAGTTTTCAGCTACAGTCAAGTTTTTTCGAAGTGATAATGGTCAAGAATTTTTATCATCCATTGTACAGTCTCTATTTCAGTCCCTTGGTATTCATCACCAATTGACTTGTGTATATACACCACAACAAAATGGTGTTGTTGAGCGCAAACATAGACATCTCCTTCAGGTGGCCAGAGCTTTAAGGTTTCAGTCTCATTTACCGTTGCATTTCTGGGGTGACTGTGTTTTAACTGCTTGTTATCTCATTAATAGACTTCCTACTCGGTTACTGTTGGAAAAATCTCCTTATGAAATTATGTTTCATAAAACTCCTTCTTATAGTCATTTTAGGACTTTTGGGTGTTTATGTTATGCAAAGAATATGTCACCAACCTTGCATAAATTTTCTTCCAGGTCCGTTTCTTGTGTATTTGTTGGTTACCCATCTAACCATCGTGGTTATCGACTGTATAATATCTCCACAAAGTCTTACTTGGTTAGTAGGGATGTGCTATTTTTTGAGCACATTTTTCCATACTCCACTTCTCCTTCTATTTTCAGTATTCCTGAGTCCTCCAATGTCCCTGTTCCTGTAATACCTCTTCCTGTGTTTTCTGATGTACATCATATAGTGACACCATCATCTCATAAACTGCCTACTACACCACAGTCCTCACAAATTCCCCATCATATTAATCAACATTTTGACCAGCATAGTGATCAGAATTTTGACCAGCATAGTGACTCCCATGATGATTCACATCTTGACCTCTCATCTTCCTCTTACTCCTTGCCGCATTTTCCCTCTCATTCCGCCACTCCATCCCCCATAGTTCGGCACTCTACAAGAATCAGAAATCCCCCTCAACGACTAAAGGATTTTATCTGTACAACTGTTACTACATCGGCTCTCCCTATCACTTCTTCTTCAGGTATATCTTCTTACCCAATCCAGTCCCATTTATCATTTTTTGGTAACTTCTCTTATAAATCCTTGTTCACTCAGTTGTGTTCCCAAACTGAACCAAAGACCTATACCCAGGCCCATAAGGATCCACTATGGCAGTCCACTATGAATGATGAAATGAGTGCTTTACAGGCTAATGACACATGGACTATTGAGAAGTTACCACTTGGGAAACGTGCCACTGGCTGTAAATGAATTTATAAAATTAAAAGGCATGCCGACGGGACTATAGAGCATTATAAAGCCCGCCTAGTGGCTAAAGGATACACACAACTAGAAGGGCTAGATTTTCATGAGACTTTTGCTCCGGTGGCTAAGTTAGTCACTGTTCGAAGTCTCATAGCCATAGACATTTATCGACACTGGCTTTTATACCAAATGGATGTAAAAAATGCATTTCTGCATGGGGACCTCGATGAAGAGGTTTATATGACTCCTCCGCCTGGGTACATTCATGGTGGCATCACATTAGCTCCAGGGATGGTATGTCGGTTGCGTAAATCTCTATATGGACTCAAACAAGCTCCTAGACAATGGAATAAAAATTTGTGGATGCACTTTTACTAATGGGCTTTAAACAATCAAAGGCTGATGCTTCCCTATTTACACTTACTAATGGGCCTTGTTACACAGCAGTTCTGGTTTATGTAGATGACATAATAATTATTGGGTCTGATGAAACCCATATTTCAGCAACAAAGGCCCATCTTCAGAAGTATTTTTCAATCAAAGACTTAGGCAAGCTCACTTATTTTCTGGGGATTGAGGTGGTTTATACATCAGATGGGCTCCTTCTCACTCAACAAAAGTATGCCCTTGATATTCTAAATGATTTGGGTTTCATAGGCGGTAAAACCAGTGCATTTCCAATGGAACAACATCTCAAGCTTGACAATGAGTTAGGCGATCTTCTTCCGAACCCGACAGCATATAGGCGTCTTATTGGACGCTTGATCTATCTCACTGTTACACGACCAGACTTATGCTACTCCGTTCATCTTTTAAGTCAATTTATGCATAGCCCACGTGTTCCACATTTGGTTGCAGCCCATCCTGTAATTCGATATCTCAAAGGGTCCATATCACTTGGACTTCATTTCTCTTCTAACATAACACCAGTTCTTACTGGTTATTGTGACTCTGATTGGGCCAGCTGCCCCTACACTAGACGGTCTACAACTGGTTATATTACATTTTTTGGCGCGTCTCCAATATCTTGGAAAACGAAGAAACAAGTGACTGTCTCTAGATCTTCAGCTGAAGCTGAATATCGTGCTTTAGCCACATTGACATGTGAGATCACATGGCTGACATTTTTATTTTCAGATTTGGGTCTCCCACACCCATTTCCTATATCGGTATTCTGTGACAGTCAAGCAGCTCTACATATTGCAGCAAATCCAGTTTTTCACGAATGAACTAAGCATATTGAAGTGGATTGTCACTTCATTCGGGAAAAATTGCAAAATGGGCTGATTCAAACTCATCACATTGGATAAAAAATGCAATGGGCTGATATTCTAACCAAAGCTTGGACTTTGGAGTCCCCCTCTGTCCGCTTGAGGGGGAGTGTTAGAATAGTCTAGAAGTTGATTTATCACTGTATACGTGTCAGTCTTTATCTTTATTTCTTGATTTCAGTTTGCATAAAAGAGTGTATTTGTTACATTTGAGAAATATATAGAAAACAAGTTTCCGGAGTCTTCCTCTTCCTCTCCTCTGCTACGCTTTGTCTCTTAACAGCTCTCATCCTGACATTGGTGATTCTCTTCTCCATCTTACTCCAGCTCTTGCTCCGCTACCATTTGCGATAGGGTTGTTGCAGAGTATGCGAAGCCGAAGATACCATTTGTGGCGAACCCTCCTCTCGCTGATGTAAGTCTTCCATAGTGACTCCGTTGTAAGATGCAAGCGCCTCCAGCATTGCTAATTTTAATCGTCTCATCGGTGGTTTAATTTCGCTTCTGTTTAAAATCCACCCCGAGGACTCCCGAGTAGATGATGGTGGTAGCAACTCTATGGGTTCCTCCGAAGCTTCGAGGTCGACACCGTTGGGATCAGTAAGTAATATGGCTATAGGAATCAGTACCCTCCTGGCCATTGGAACTAGAATTTGATGTCCGGGTATCCATCTGAGTTGTGATTTGTGAAAGAAAGGCTTCAATATCTTAGACCGTAGAGAAGAGCCGAAGTGATTTTACAAATTTGAGTTTCAATACCTGAACGCCTACTGCCGCAACAGCTATTCCTATGGAGATCACGATGTGGCCTCTGATCACGCACATCAATCTCACCGCATCTCCAGTCGACGCGTTTCCCCCGAGAACCAGTCCCTCTCTTCTCCTTCGATTCAATCACCGGACTCAAAAGCTCATGCATCGTTGATTGCACCATCTGTTTATCCAAATTGGAGTCGCACGATCAGCTTTGTTTGCTTCCACTTGCTGTCACGCTTTCCATGCTTGATGCATCGACACGTGTGCCCTCTCTGTCGATCAATCATCCATCTGGATGAATCCGAAGAAATGGCAAAGCTTTCGTCTTTATCGTCCGCCGGTGATAGTTTTAGATTAGAGATTGAGAGCTTCAGTCGACAGAGAGTTGCTACTGATTCCAATGGTCTTTCCAGCACTTGTAAGTCAAATTGGACTAATCTTAAAAATACATGATAATTGAGTTTCTCTTCTATTTTTATTTTTCCGAGCATAAGTTCAAATTAGACATTTTAATGTCTTTCAATTTCAAAGAGGAAAGGTAAAAATGTCAAATTCTATTTTTAGTGTATTTTGGTGAGTTAAGTAAGGGTAAGTGAAATTATGTGAAAAGTGTGGGTGGTAAGTCAAATTTGATATACTTCTTAAGTGGTAGATGAAAAATTTTCTTTCATTTAATCTTCGCAGTGCTGAGTGTCAAGGACCATTGAAGACAACTCCTCTTCCATGTGCATAGTGCAAAAGTCGCGCAATTTTCATTTCCCTTTGCAAAGCCGTGAGGGTGAGAGTGTTTGAGAGATCAAAGATAGCATGGGTTGGATTCGGATGTGGATTCAGATATTAGTAAAATGAACAGGATTATATCCGCTCTGCTTACCTTAGTGTTAAGAAGCATATAACCTTATGTTTTAAAGTGTTAATCCATATAGCCTTAATGTTTATTTAGCCATTTAAAGTTTAGTCTCTTATTTTCTTGAGGTTGGCTATACATTTGTTGTAAACTATGGCTTTCTCTCATTTTCCTTGCAATTTGTATTCTAATTCCATTTTTCGATTTCGAATCGAATTTTAACAGGATATCCAGTTAAATTTCAAATTCGTATTTGAATTTGGTTTAGTCTCATCGCATGCATCTTCTCCCTACTGCAACAATAAGTTCACATCCCCTTGATTTAATATTTAGTGATGTGTAGGGCCCAGCCCCAATTTTATCCTCCCTTGGACACTGATATTTTGTGCTCTTTATTGATGATGCAACCAAATACACATGGATTTATCCCATTTGCAATAAGTCGGATGTTCTCCGAACTTTTATAAAATTTAAAATCATGGTTGAACGCCAGTTCTCCACCACAATTACGACTTTGCAGTTTGATTGGGGTGGAGAATTTCAGAGCGTTAACAAGTGCCTTACCACCACTGGCATCCTTCATTGTATTGCCTGTCCCAATAACCATGAACAAAATGGGGCCGCTGAATGAAAAATATGCCATGTTGTGGATACCGGCCTTACTCTCATGGCCTATGCATCGATTCCTTTTTGGTTTTGGTCATATGCTTTTGACATAGCCGTCGTCCAACTCTTAAATTGGATACCCACTCCCTTGTTACAAAACCATACCCCACCGGAGGTCTTAACCTACACGTTGCCTAAATATGATATTTTATGAACCTTTGGATGTTTTAGCCTATTCCCTATTACGTCCATATAACTCTCACAAGTTTTCGTACTGGACTACCCAGTGTGTGTTTGTCACACCCCAATTCTGGTCGAACCAGAAGTGTGATTGAACTGCTAACAACCACGGCTAAAGCCAGGATCATAAACAACCGTGCCAACATTTAAACCAACGCATCATAACCAATAAATTAGATTGTATATAGATAACATCGGAAGTTTTTATTAATGAACTGAGAGTCTAATGATAATTAATAATTAATCCAAGGTAAAATTTCACCCACCCCCCTTGAACTTTATCTTTAAATCACCCAACCCCAAACTTGTCCAATAATATCAACCGCACCCCCTGCTGTTAAATAATCTAACAGAAAATTTGAAATGTTGATTTACCTTTATTGTAAAAAGCATTAAAAAAAAAAAACCTAGATTCGTGATCGCAACGACGCCTTCTCTTCCCTCTGCGGTTCTACCCAGCTGCTCCCTCCTCTTCCTCCGCCTCTTTCTAGTGATCGCAACTACCAATCCGACACACATGAACCTTTCTCTTAACATAGTTCAAAATAAAACTGGTTTGAGAAACGTTCTTACATTCCTTCCATCTTCCTGCCACCTCCCAAGTAATTTCTTCTCGCTTTCCAGCATATCATTTACCCTTAAAACACAAAAAAATCCCAATAAAACAATCAATAAGCAAAACTTTTCTTTCTAATCAATCTTTTTGGGTGTTTTCAATGGAGAAACCACCATTTCTATATGAACCAGTAGTGAATAACTCAACAGACCCAGACATGGAAATAGCTCAGTAGCTTGTTCAGCACAACGGAGAGGATATCACTGAAGAATTTTTGAGTAGAGAAAAATCTCAACAACAACATCCTGCGCTTTGAAGAAATAAAAAAGAAAGTATAGCCTGCCATGAATTCTTTGAAGCAAGATAATAATATCTCTAGAAAAGGAAATTTGAGTTTGTAAGGAAAAAAATCCATGGAGAGGAAAATTCATTGAAGCTCTACCACAAATTCAGATTTTCTGAGTAGCGATTGATCTGTACCTTCTTTTCTTTGGCTGGAAAACCAAAGTGTCTCTACCAACAATCTCTTTTCCTGCTCATGCAATCAAGCCTTATTTATCAATCTCGGCCTGTCCCAAGTAGTGAAATGGATGATGCAAATGAACTTATTTAAACGCATTATGGGATGTGTTCGAACCTCTTGCTATGGTCGATTTGTTGCTTGGTAAACACCAAATCAAAATCCCAAAATATGAGAACTCATGGAGTTTCGAATCTTGATATACTAGTTCACCAGTCTATCCTTGAAACCATGGAGGAGAAAATGGGGGTAGTGAAGGCAGAGGTGGGGATGGTGGAGGAGATTGTGGCAGCGGCATGGGTGGCCGTTGCTGCTGCTCTTCTTCTTTGAGTTCGGTGGAATAAAAAAAATGACGGGTGCCTCTGGGTATTCCCCTTTACTGATAAAAGCGGTTATTCCTCTTAATGTTAAAGGGTAGGGTAAATTGGTTATTAGATAATTTTTAGGATTGCCACATCATCACTTAATAGACATGTCTGTTAAGTCAGGACCTGTGTGATACATTTTTAACATTTGAAGGGGGGGGGGGGGTGGGTGAAATTTTTCCTTAATCTAATTATCTCAATAACCAAAACATAAAATAATAATATCCTTCAATTCTTACAATCCTAATCATCAAAATAAACCCTAAAAGTAAATGCAATAGTGGCACTCGCATGATGAGTCATGTTCGCTATCCACCATCTGCACATCCAGAGATGCCATGCGTCCATAAGAAGGCGCGTTAATATAATTTTCTACAGTTGTATCTGCATCATCAACTAAAAAGATACGAATTGGTAGGGTGAGCTCACAACTTAGCTTAGTGAGAAACAAAACATGCAGTAGGCAATATGCATGAGATATCAGGTATAAATCAAAAAGATGTACGCTCAACATGATTAAACCTTTAACTGTTCATTCAATTCATATCTCTATTCATGTTATCGATCATGAGAGTGGCTTAGATTGGTATAATCAGGACTAATTCTAAGGAAATAATATCTATAACTGCAATTGATAGGTTGAATCAAGAAGGTATTCTGTCAAGGTACGAAAATTAGAATCAGGTATGTGCATCCTCTATAATCATAAGAGTAAGTCAATAATGCACCGCATCCTATATAAACCTATCTAGTTATATGGTCATAATAGATTTAATCTCTTATCGAAAACGTCTGAGGCTTCATCTTTAGAAAAAATTCTTCAATCCTTGTCGGATCATTCTGCCATGGGGTAGCTATCTCATACCTTGGTGGCTGATAAAGGTAATCACCTTGATACACTGCTTGTTGTGCACCAAGCTTAATTCTGTACTGGGTTGTGCGTTACTGGGACTTACTGTATGGTAGGCACTGTGTTATAGCTGACAAGTGCTGGAGGTACAGTGTTGCTACCAATTGGTACTATACATGGTCTAATCCGGAGGTGTTGGTGTAGCATTGGAAACTTGGGTAGCGCTTCCCATGGTAACTTGCATTGTCACACCCCAATTCCGTACTATTCAGAATGGTGTGATGAACCGCTAATTAATCAACGGTTCAATCAAGATCTCGAATAGGCTGTGTCCGTTTGCTTAAACCATACACATCCACAACAATAATAAGAGTAAATACACAATAGCGGAAGTCTTTATACTAATGAACTGAGAGTCTAACAATTATAAAATAATAAATTATTCAATTATTCTCCATTGACTGAGACATAAAATAAAATATTTAATCAATTACATCGTCTTTATAAATTGAATAACATTCAAATCGAAAACACAAGAGTTGCACTCGCATGACAAATCATGCGACTCCACCATAACTTCAGCGTCCATCGCCGCCGCATGTCCATACATAGGAGCATTCATATAGTTTTTAACCGTGGTACCTGCATCATCAACTAAAAACATTCGACGTCGAAAGGGTGAGCACACATCACGGCTCAGTGAGCAAACAAAACAGTGCAACAAACATATGCATGCATACAATTCATATCTTTGGTCTGGTTCATAAGTTTGCAATGTGCTATAGAAAGGATAGGTGACCGCCGCACCTCTATACACGAATGTGTGGAACCTCCCAACGGATCAAACACCATTGCCGCCCCCACATACACCCACCATGGAATAGAGATAGAGCTAAAGTGCTTAGGACCGCACCGCATTACACTTCCCCTGATGCTCTACCCATACCAACACATAAGCCCCTGTTGGCGAGGGCTTGCAAACTGGACTCGCAACTAACCAATCCTAATGTCAAACAGTGTATCCAAGGCCTCACCCCAGCATCCCTCAATGCGTCCATAGAGATAGAGCTAAGGCCCCCCGGCAGAGTCAGAGACTACACGGTCCGAGACCACCTCCCCTGATGCCCTACGACGTAATAGTTCTGCTAAGATAATGGCGATACAATGATGCTAGTGGACAAGACTTGAGCAGAGATAGAGCTAGAGTCTGGTGACCAGGATGAACCACAGTGTCACGTCCTCCCCCTGATGCTCTACTTGCATCAAATACACTAACCACACACATACATTCACATGCCCATTTCTAGCATCATAATCATCATGATGTTATAAATAAACTGAATTAAATATGCATGAACAGTAATAACAGGAATAGTAGATAACATGTGATATGCATATTACAATCATACAATCATAGAATCATACATGGTATTGGACTCAATAAACGAAAATAGTTTATTATTAGCCAATTAGTTTAGGTCTTGTTCCCTCACATTTGATTGAGTGTAGATCCTCGTTCAAGCTTTATGAATCACCCGTAAATCACTAGAAAAGCCTAACAAGTCGATAGATTTTAATTAGAATTAATTACAACAAATTTAGACTAGTTGAAATCATAGGGTCGCAGTTAGGGTAGCACCTGGGGTCGGTTACCAATCGACCCTAGGGGTAGGGTCGGACGTGGGGTCGGTTATCAATCGACCCTATGTGCGACCACACCCTCCCTGGGACTTTCCGAGGGCATGTGATCGATCCTATGGTCTTGTAGGTCCATTCTAAGATTGTTCCATGACTCATAACTATGATTTTTACACACTTTCCATTGCCTATGATGATTACTTCCATGGATTCCTTTGAAACTCATCCATGGATAGATGATTTGGGTTTCTCCTAATCCTAACTTCTTCATGTTCCATTCTAGGCTCTTAATTTATGAAGGGAATTAGACTCATACCTGAAGTTGGCTGAGATTCAGAGGTTCCTCTGAAATTGCTCCTCTTCCTTAGTATTTTCTTCAATTTTCCTTCTCTTCTTCTTTTCCTTCTCCTTCTCTTTCTCTCACTTTCAATTAAGGTTCTAAAAGGAGTGAAAGAGGCTAAAGAACATCCTATTTATAGAGAAAAACCCTCCAAAATAAGTCACATCGAGTTTAGGAAAGAACCCCTTGAAATTAAGAAAGTTTCCTAATTTACGGTTTCTGTCTGTCATCGTAGGGTCGCAGGATCCGTCGACCCTATGTTTTTTTATTCATGCGACCCTACGACTAGAAAATCATAGGTTGGACTTCTGTTGAGGTGGGGTCGACCCTACCGGTTTAGGCATGCGACCCTACCCTCATATTTATTGTTTTTGGGTCAAACTCATATCTGGTCTTGTGATTTTCTTCACGCACTTGGTCCACTTGGCTCGACCATGATAGGTAGACCTGGTACAAGGTGGTAAGATCGGTTAGTTCGATACGGGTCTTACTAACTTGCATAGCCGGTCTCATCTGTTCTTGCTCTTGTATTTTGTCAGATCAAGTTTATTACAACCGTAGCCAATGCACTTGGTAATCTAGGTAGATTGGTTAGAGTGGCCTGGTTGTTCACCTCCTTTGATTTGCTCCAATCTGATTATCATTATTTAGCATCTACTCAGATGAGTTTTCACTACCCGTTCTCGACCCAGATAGTGGTGGGGTTAAGTTACAACCTCTTTTTAATGCTCAGCGGACAATGGATCAGCGTGTGGTGAATCTCACTCTGAGTCTCCACGTTACCCAGGAATATAGCTTTATCGTCTTTTATAGTTACCTTATTTTTTGTTATTTTTTGGTGTATGACCATTGTTCTCTTGTCTCTGTTGGATTTAGCCCGAGATCTTTCCCTTTATCTCTACAGGGATTTAAGCGTTATTAGTCATTTTTTTCTTCCTCTGTTATATATCGAGTTTCACATCTTGTGAGTACCAACTCGGTATTCTAATTTTCTGCTCTATAGATGCTCCTTTCTTGCTACTGTACTATATCCTTTGTATACTTAGACAACTGCCCGACTTATAGATCTTACCCTATATTATTTGTTTATCAGGATACATTTAGAATTTCTTTTCTGTCTGTGTATACATATGGTTCAATCTTTTATATGTACATTATTGTCTTGTTTAAGTTCTGTCTCAACCAACACAGGTACCTATGATGTGTTTGTATTAAAGCTTTTAATTTATCCTAACTTAGTTCATGAACTCTAATGGAAGTATTCAAGTTTGATGGACAAGACCAGAGAGCTCTGATACCAAGTTGTCACACCCCAATTCTGGACTAATCAGAATAGTGTGATGAACCGTCAATAAACCAATGGTTCAAACATGAATCTCATATAGGCTATGGCCAACCATGTTAAACCAAAACACATTCCACAATAATAATCAGAGTAAATAATAAATAAATAGCAGAAGTCTTATTAATAATGAACTGAGAGTCTACAGTGATAATTAAATATTTAACAAGTTATCCTCAAGTAACCAAAACATAATTAATACTGATTACAAGTATCACAATACGAAAGTTAACCACTAAGCGTAAACATAGTTGAAACACTAGTTTGATGAGTCATATTCGTCCTCCACAGCTTGCACATCCATAGTCGCTACACGTCCACACGTTGGCGTATCCATGTAGTTTTCAACAGTAACACCTGCAACATTAGAAACTAAAAAGAATTGCACGTGCGAAGGTCAGCTCTCCAACTTGAGCTCAGTGAGAAAACAAAACAATGCAACAAACATATGCATGCATTCAATTCATATCTTTGGTCTGATTTTTAAGTTTGCAATGTTCTATAGAAAGGTTTGGTGGTCCCCGTACCTCTATACACGAGTGTGTGAATCCGCCCAATGGATTAAACATCGTTGCCGTCCCACATGCACCCACCATGGAATAGAGATAAAGCTAAAGTGTCCGGATCAAACACCGCCAACACTTCCCCTGATGCTCTACCCATACCAATACGTAAGTCCCTATTGGCGAGGGCTTGCAAACTGGGCTCGCAACTAACCAATCCTAATGCCAAATAGTGAATCCAAGGCCTCACCCCAGCATCCCTCAATACGTCCATAGAGATAGAGCTAAGGCCCCTTGATAGAGTCAGAGACCACACGGTCCGAGACCACCTCCCCTGATGCCCTACGACATAATAGTTTTGCTAAGGTAATGGCGATACGATGATGTTAGTAGGTAAGACTTGAGTAGAGATAGAGCTAGAGTCTGACAACGAGGTCAAAGACCACTATGCCACGTCCTCCCCCTATTCCTAGCATCATCATCATCATCATCATGTTATAAATAAACGAAATTAAATATGCATGCACAGTAATAGCAGAAATATTGGATGACATGTGAGATGCACATTACAAGCATACAAGCATAGAATCAATCATGGCATTGGACTCAATAAAGTAAACAATTTATTATTATCCAATTAGTTTAGGTCTTGTTCCCTCACCTTTGATCGATGTTTGTTCCTCTCCCAAGCTTTGGAAGTCACTTTGAATCTATTAGGAACCTAAACAATTAATGTATTTAAGTTAAGGTTCAAGTTTACCAAGTTTTAATAGTCAAAAACCTTGTTTGATCTCAAAATATGCTTTGTTATCGTGTGGTTGCACATGTGGTCGAACCCTGCGGTCGCATTTCACACCATGCGACCACACCTTTCCTGGAAACTTCTTGAATAGTTGTGGTCGACCCTCTGGTCACCCTGTGGTCTACCACAGGCTGCGACCACATGATGTTTGGTCAATTTTTCATCTCAATCCGAATTCTTCGTGAGTCAATTCCTCGGATCATCACTTAGGTTCATCCTATGGTTATCCTATGGCCATTATGTACAGTTTCTCATTATCAATTATTCCTAACCTATTTTCTCATGATTTTTCTTAGAAATTCTATAACCGAAATCATTACATTAGATTTAATACATCAATCTTGAAAAGAACCTATTCTATCTGATCTACCCCATAGAGTCAAGTCGATACCTTAAGCTTGCTGTAGAGAGATAGAACTTTTCTCTACAAAACCTTCCTCTCCAAGCTTCTTCTCCAAATCGCCTTCTTCCCATTCTCTTCCTTTCTCTTTCTCCCTTGGGTTTAGGGTTTCAATTTGAGTTCTAAAAGAGTGAGAGAGGATAAGGGACGTCCTTTATATAGAGGAAAAACCTCCATATAGAGTCCCACTTTAATTAGAAAAGAGTCCCCCTCAAATTAGGAAAGTTTCCTAAACACGAAGTCTGTTCAGCATATTGTGGTCGCACGTGGGGTCGCAGAACCCGTCGACCACATGTCCAAAAACTGCGACCACATGTCCCAGACTCCAGTGGTCTCATTATTCTGAGGTGTGGTCGACCCCACCTGTTTAGGTATGCGACCACATGCTCCTAATTAGGTGATGTTGGGTTCAATTTTATACCTAGCCTTGTGGTTTCTTTACGCACTTGGTCTACTTGGTACGACCATGATAGGAAGATCTGATACAAGGTGGTAAGACAGGGTTAGTACGATACGAGTCTTACAAGTCTTGTCTTATGATGATACTACATTTTTAGAGGTCCTAGATCGTAATCTAGGTGGCGACAACAAACATTAATTTTATTGATACACCTGAGGAGGGGGGTGAACTGCCTCTCATTGTCCTCACACCTTGGTTTACATGCATGAAATATGTAAGAGACAGAGGAAGTGGTGATTTTTATTTAGATTTTTGGTTCTCATGAGATTAAGAGAGAGAAAGACAGTGAGAATGAAAATAAGATTAAGCGAGAGTGAGTGTTTTTATGAAACAAGAGAGAGAGCGGATTGTTTTGTTCATATTGTTGATTAACAAGTATAAGTTGCATATGTGGTGGAGAAGTTTATTCTCCTATGGATTTTGGATTTAATCACATGCTTGACTTGCTACATATTTGATTTGCTCACTTGCAATGATTGGATTGCTCACATGCTATATTTGGACTACTTACTTGTAATATTTGGATTATTCACATGCTATGTCTGTTTGTCACATGCTTATTTGTTATGTTTGGATGTACATGATTCACTGTCATATATGAGTTGTGATGCAATAATAGATAAGAGAGAAAATCTTGCATAAATCTTATGTACCACACTTAGGTTAGGAGATCCCCAAAAATCGAATGAACACTTAGGGTAAGAGATCCCTAAAATGGAGAGAGAACATAGTAATGTGGGTAGGAGATCCCTAAAATGGAAAGGACAAAGTATTTAGGGTAGGAGATCCCTAAAAATAGAATGAACACTCAGGGTAGGAGATCCCTAAAAATGGAATGAATACTTAGGGTAGGAGACCCCTAAAAATGGAATGAATACTTAGGGTAGGAGACCCCTAAAAATGGAATGAATAATCAGGGTAGGAGATCCCTAAAAATGGAATGAATATTTAGGGCAGGAGATCCCTAAAAATGGAAAGAACACAACACTTAGAGTAGGAGATCCCTAAAAATGGAATGAATACTTAGGGCAGGAAGTCCTTAAACAAACTAAGCAAGGGAAAAGGAACCTTGGAAACCTTAACCACAGTTACAAAGCTTTTCGAACTACATTGTACCTGATTTTCAGAACCTTTGGAATATATATGCAGTTTGGGAGGGTTCCCAAGTACAGTACTACGACTACTATAGCCACACACAGACCATCCATCCAGCATAAACTTCAACTTGAACAAAGAATCTAATTGAAACACATGCATAAACCACATCCATAATCTTTAATCTCACACAATATTTTTGAATTACATTTTTGGACCTAATTCTCAAGAGACAAAGTTTCAAGGGATAAGTAGACAATTTGAGAATATTTACACATTTGGTCCAAGACTGAACCATTATTTGGTTCGATTCAATGTACATTATATTGCTTGTTAATTTACTTTAGAACATGTTTGGCTGAACCTTAGGTTAGAAGAACGTAGAAACTTGGTTTAGGATTTTTCCCATTAATCTTAGTCATCCAGTTGACCAAGCACAGTCAGAATTAGAGTCTAAGGAAAGTTTAGGAGGTCGATTTTTGATCAGAGAGTTTGGGTGCCTAATACCTTCTTAAAATTGTACTTTGACTGCTTACCTGATCTCTGAGATAGACCAAAAAGTTGATTTATGGGTCATGAGTCAATAAAAGTCTTACCTTACAGTGAGATTATATTTTTAGAGGTCTTAAATCCTTAATCTAGGTGGCGACTCCAATAAACAATGATTTTCTTGATCCATTCCGAGGAAGAGGGTGGATAGCCTCTCATTGTCCTCACAGGCATCTTAACTGAAAAAGTTTACATGCAGCAACCTATGGGATTTGTTGATCTTGACCGATCCAATCATATCTACCATATGCACAAATCACTGTATGGACTTAAGTAAGCCCCCTTGCATGGTTCCATAGATTGAGCACATTCTTTCTTAGCCTGGGATTTGAAGGTTCCAAAACTGACATGTCTATCTTTATTTACAAGAAGGATTGTCATTTTGTCTACACTTTGGTCTATGTTGATGGTGTTGTACTCCCAGTCTTTGATTCAAGGTTGTTGGCTAATCTACTTCGCGCCTTTAGCAATGAATTTGCTATTCGTAGTCTAGGTCAACTACACTACCTTGGTGTGGAGGTTCATCATGACACTGCTGGTCTTCATCTCAGCCAAAGGAAATATATAATCGACCTCCTCACCAAGACCAACATGGCTGACTCCAAGCCGGTGAGCAGTCCAATGGCATCTATAGCTAGACTTTCTCAATAATCCGGTCCATCTCTCGAGGATCCCACTACATATCGGAGTGTGGTTGGTACATTGCAGTACGCAACTCTCACTCGGCTGGATATCTCCTTTGTCGTCAACAAAGTGTGCCAGTTCTTGCAAACTCCTACTGAGGATCATTGGCACATTGTCAACTGTATCCTACGCTACTTAAAGGCTACCAATACAATGGGCTATGTACGTCCCGTGTCTCTCCTTATCGGCTTCAAGCATACAGTGATGTCTAGATCAACAAGCGTATATGTCATTTTCTCAGGGCACAACCTAGTGTCCTGGTCAGCTCGTAAGCAAGCCACCATTGCTTGCCACCCACCAAGTCCGAATACCGAGCCCTGTCTAATGCAACTACCGAACTGGTTTGGCTTCAGACCCTCCTCTAGGAACTTGGAATGGGTATTACGAAGCCTCCAATCTTGTGGTGTGATAATTTGGGGGCCACCTACTTAACGGTGAATCCTATATTCCATGCTCGCATGAAGCACATCGAAGTGGACTTCCACTTTGTTCGTCATCTTGTGGCCACGAAACGGCTAGATGTCTAATTCATTTCCACCAAAAACCAGCTGGCGGACATACCCATAAAGCCATTGAGCACTCCCCCGTTTACAAAATTGAGGACCAACCTGATGACTGATGATCACTCCCCTCTCATCAGTTTGAGGGATGGTATCAAGATAAGGCTTATCCACTGCATGAAGAATTGACTCATAGCTGTATGGTTACTGTACATTGTAACCAATGGAGATATTATCTCAACAATGTAACAACCAAGAGAATATTCCTCTGTATCTTATTCCTAGGAGTCCCACGATAATTTAAACTCTGATGTATCTAAAACTATATATATATAAATATACAAGATCTACCTCAGCAGGCAAGACGACAATTACTCATTTGATTGTTCTTATAAAACCTTGGGAGGGTTGGGTTGGGTTGGGTTGGGTTGGGTTGGGTAGGGGTTGACCCCTCAGGTTGAGCCTGGCTCGGCCCGACCCTGTGCAACAAGACCCTTGTGGTGCTGATCCTCCATATACCTATTGTTCTAATGTTATAACAAATTATATACTGACGTAGTTTTTTTAGATATGGGGAAGCTGCATTTCACATGAAATTAATGGATCTTATTGAGGCTATTGACACTGTTTTTCCTACTGTATTACATAGAGATATGTATTTAGCTCTTGTTCTTCATAATATATAGTTTGTTATTTTGTTTTATTTATTGGCTGCATCTGAGTGATACCCTATTTTGCAGGGAGAACCTACTTGGTGAAAATATATTCACATGAAATTAATGGGTCTTACTGAGGACTTGTCATTGTGAGAGAATATGAAGCAATTAGTACGCTACATTTATTTGTTTTGGTTTCTCAAATTGAAAGGAGTAAGAAGTCTGTATATTTGCTTTACTAATGTTCTTGAAATGATCTTTAAGAGGAATTTCCTACGAATGAAAACTGTGTATATGACATTTATATGTGATGAATGGATTAACCATGTAGCTTCCTAGTCATGTTGATCTTTTTTCAGAAAGTCCTATACATGTTGACCGTGTCTTAGGACTTCAGGTTTGACTTCAGGTTTGCATCCATCATATGGTTGTCTTATCTCACATTAGAAATCAAATTTTATTGGAGTTTATGTGCAATTTGAAGTAGTTACATGTTGGTTTAAGTCAAATCTGATTTTTTTTTTTTTTGTAAATATTTTAAGTTATATTGTTCATTGGACAAATTTAAGGCCAAACTGGGTCAACTCGATCCTGACTCAGGGTCAATCAGGCTTGGCCCGGCCCCAGGCAAGGTCAATCAGGGTAGAGTTGGGTTAGATTGAACCATCTCAGAGTAGGGTTAGAATTGCATATTTTTTGACCCACTAGGATTGGATTAGATTAAGATTATTATGTTTAAGGCACTCAAAGTACGACTAACGTTTTAAAAAAATCCAGTCCAACCCATTCTTATTGCAGCCCTAGTTCAAAATTTTTGTTTGACCATTCCAATATTAAATAACTATGGCCAAGTCAGGGGCACAAGCAGTTGGATTTGAGTCCAATCCCTTATCCAGATGTGTGTGCATTAAAGCCATTATTTTCTCTGCTCCCCACAAAGGCTGGCGAGCCGCCCAATTCCATAACCCATATCCTAACTCTTCAAAAAAAAAAAAAAAAAAAGCATTGTACCACCGAAAAAAAAACCCCTCATCTTGACCAACTACCCTAAATTTTATCCGGAATCCTTTCTCACATGTCCTCAACAACGGCGCTTCCAAATTTAGTGAAACCCCCACACATTTATCTCTTACATTTTCCAACGAATCCAGAAACCTCCGCTAAATTCACGGTATGACTTTCTTCCTCCAATCATTTCTGAATTCCATTTATAGATTCAGCATTAACTATATAAAACCTTTTCTCATCTATCTTCATTATCTCATCTCTCTTCGTCGGCTCATTTCATTTTCCTCCATTACCAAACATGAACCCCAAAACCTCTTCCTCCTTCATCTTCCTCTCCTTCTTCCTTCTCCTCTCCTCTACAACTGCCTTCAACATCACCAGGATCCTAGGCCAAAACTCTGATTTCAGCAACTTCAATGACCTTCTAAAACAAACCCAACTCGCTTCCCAAATCAACAGCCGCCAAACAATCACCGTCCTCGCCGTCGATAACAGTGCAATCGGTGCAATTTCTGGCAAATCAAATGATGAGTTGAAGAACATTTTGTCCCTTCATGTTGTCCTTGACTACTATGATCCACAAAAACTCCAAAAACTATCAAATAAGACAGCCCTTCTCACCACCTTACTCCAAACTAGTGGGAAAGCCAACAGTAAGATTGGGTTTGTTAATGTCACAGTCACTAGCAATGGGATCGCCTTTGGATCTGCCGTTGAGGGTGCACAAATTAATTCCAATCTTGTTAAGTCTGTTGCTTCTCAACCCTACAACATATCAGTGTTGCAGATCAGTTCTCCTATAATTCCTCAAAGTATTGATGCCATTAATGCCAATTCATCACGTGCTAATAACAATACTAGTACTTCACCTCCGCCTTCTATTTCTCCTGCTGGTCCACCAAAGAAATCTCCTACTGCAAGCCCATCACCCAAGTCAGCAAAAGCTCCTGCACCGTCTGATGATTCCGCCGACACTCTATCTGCAGCTGATGCACCCGCCGATGCACCTGCAGATGCACCGGCTGATGCACCGGCCGATGCACCCTCCGGAGCAGCAGATGCACCTGCCGGAGACGCCGATGCACCTGGCCCATCGGATGACAAGTCTTCAGGTGGTAGAGTGAGTGTTGGCATGTTTGTCTCTGTGTTTACATTGGGTGTGGCTTCCTGGTTTTCTTTGTAAGTTTGAGGATTTGAAGAACCCAGTGAAGTAGTAGTAGAAGTAGAATGATTTAGGCAACTAGGAGCTAGGAATGAGAGAGAGAGAGAGAGAGAGAGAGAGAGAGAGAGAGAGTGAGAGTGTGAGAGTGTCAGTGTGTGAGCGTGAGAGTGTGAAAGTGAGAGAGAGAAATGTGATCGACGGAGTTATGAATACATTCTGTTTGATGAATCTACGTACAAACTCAAAGCACTAATACCACTTCAAAATAATATGAATAAACACATTGGAATGGTGTAATGGATAAACATTTAATTATTGGGGAATTATTATTCTCATAAGGGTTTGTTATTTTTCAAACAGACATCTATTTTATCACCCAGACAAATGATGTGTCTATTCCGAGAACATGGTTTAGCCACATGTTGAAATTCAGTTTTAATTCAAACAAATACATGTTTGGTACATAGTTAAAACAGGAACGGCAAAAAAACAATACGGGATGGAACGGATTTTAAATGGAGCAAAACAAGAATAGTACGGTAAAAAAAAAATCAAACATTCTGAGAATAGCAAAAAATCAAAACGGAATAAAATGGGTTTTAAACAGAGCAAAACAAGAATAGTATAGTAAAAAGAAAGGTCAAACATTCTCTGAACAGCAAAAAAACTAAAACGGACAGTACATGTTTTAAACGGATAAGATATAATACGGTATGGCGAAAAAATGGCAATATACTCCCATAAGTTGAAGAATTATACCTAAATCAATGGGAACAAATGACATTTATGATATGTTTAGCCATAAAACGGTGAGAATTATTATCTTCAGTCAAGTAGTTAATTGATGTTTTTTGTATGTCCAAGACTCCAAATGAACTATAGGGGGGGGGGAGAGGGGAGAGAGAGAGATCCATTTGTTATGACACATAGCCTTTAATCCTACATCGGTTACATGTAGAAGGCAATAAGAATATTAAATGATATGAGATATTAATCGATTCATTACTCATTGAAGATGCAATTTAAAATATGGATACGGTAGGATACACATATTAAACGCGTTTTAAATGTCAAGGCTTGGAGTATGGAGTATTTTAAAGTATTTTTGAGGTTAATACGACAATACGCGTTCTAAATGGTTGAGTATGGTATGACTATACGGTATGCGTTTAAAACGAGTTTTAACTAACAAAGGTTTGGTATGAACATATCTTTTGCATATGTAATCGTATTCTAAATATTACTATACACTCTTCTAATTCTGAATGGTTTTGTAGCAAAAATATAAAACTCCGAATGGCTTAGAATAATAAAATTGTAAAATTGAATGACTCAGATTTATCTTGTGATTTTAAAAAAATCTCACACTTGATTGCTACATAGATAACTATTTTTATTTATTTAGATTTTTAATTTTTAATTTTTGGGTAAATTACACCAGAGGTACTTGACGTTTTGAGAAATTATACCAGAGGTACTTCACGTTTCAAAAATCATACCAGAGGTACCTGACGTTTTGAGAAATTATACCAGAGGTACCTGACGTTTCAAAAATATTATAGTTGGGTACCTTTTATTTTTGTACTTCCAAATTTACCCCTGTTTAACATAACTATCTTGGTCTCCTTTGGTTTATTCTCTCACAATCCCATTGCCGCAACGACTCACTACTCGGATTCCCATGTGCTCATCGCTGTCTCAATTGCCCACCCCTCTCTTGCCCCTATCCTCTCCTGTGACCTTTCCTCATCGACGGTTGCTCATCACCAATTCACCAATCTCGACTATGGTACACACTTCTAGTGAAAACTCCTCACTCCAACTTACTATTTTTTCGGCGGGTGTATCAATGATCAGGCACCCAATAAGGGTAGTTCAATAAGAAACGATCAGTCCCTGAAAATTTGAGGTAGATTTAATGGTTGACTTAGAGGATTCCAACGTTAAATAGGGTTAATGTTGGAAATATGAGAAGAAGTACCTCTAGTATGATTTTTGAAACGTGAGGTACCTCTGGTATGATTTTTTTTTTTGGTTGGAGAATTCTACTCTTAAGAGATTTGTATTTAAGGTCTCCCAAATTCAGACTTGGGGGTTTAATTGAAGCTAAGGCAAGAGGTTTTGTGGATGCATGATCAAAATGCCTTGTACGTATATGGTCATTGCTTCAATAGTCGGATGGGAAAGAGAGGAGAGTATATAATAATATTCTGCTCTCTTTCACTGGAAAAAACTGCTCCATGGACGAACCGTGTATTTACGCCGCCCGTGCATAAGAACCGGGTCCTAAAATTAATTAAAAATAGGAAAAAAAAAAAGAAAGCAAGATAACCTTTACCATTGAACCTGTTTTTGACATGGTGTCTTATTAAAGAATTGGGTTTTTTTTGGGGGGGTCTGTGGGATGTAAATGACACCTGAGGTACCTTAAGTTTGGAATATCTATGATTATGGTTACTTAATATATATATATATATAGGGTGCTTAAGCATATATAGGGTTAATTTAGTTTAACAATTGATGACAAAACGACTAAACTACCTTGAGCTTCTACATCTTTTGTAAGATATCAATTCCATGTATACAATTTAATCATCATATTTTAACATTTTTCAAACTTATGATTCGAATCATGGAAATTCATTTATCATTTTAAATCAAGATAAATACGATGCTATTATTAAATTTAAAATCAAACTACTATTAAAAGCTTTATAAAGTTGGAGTTGAATATTTGACCTGTTTAACATTTGGTTTGGATTGTGACCACTCAATTAGAATTTTAAATGATGGCAAATGCACTGGAATAGTCCGATCTAAGATTAGATTATCAGCAACTTTTAAAATATTCATATTGTAAAGAATAATGATAATTAGAGTTAAAACACAATTTTTTTTAATCTTTCTAAATCATACATTTGGATTATGGTAATCCTTTTGACATTTTAAATCATGGCAAACACGACGCTAGAGTTTGAATTGGACCATCAGAAGCATCTTCAAGATCCTAATAACAAGGATATAATTCAACCATCATATTTTAGCATTTTTAAAACCTTTTATTAGGTACATCTAGCTTTTAAAATCATGGCAACTCTATGATCATACAATTTGATCTATGATAATATCATTAATTAGAATAATCCGGTCTTGTATAAATGTTTAATAAATTGATAAGGATCAAACCAATGATTTCAATGATCAATCATGATTGTTAATCTAGTGAAGCTTTGTGGCTGTCATGATTTAAATACTAAATGGATGGCCATGATCGAACTCAAAGATTTAAAAAAATTCTAAAACATGATGGTTGAACTATATATCTTTTAATTGAGTCTATCATATTTATATCGGATTATATGTGTGTGACATGATTTAAAATGCTAATTAGTTGAATAGTCGTGGTCTACAACAAAAGCATAAAAATGCCAAGACATGATGATTGAATTATATCTTTCTAATTAATATCTTTCAAAGTAAGTAGATATGCTCAAGATAATTCAGCAATTTTATTATCAACTATTAGCCCAAACAGACATTGTGTGCTTAGGGCACCCCAAACATAAGATCCATAACATTAGGTAACAACTAACATAGATATTCCAAATTAACTTAGGAACCTTTGTGTAACCTATACAAATGGAAATGACAAATATAAACATGAAACCAATTACTCTTCCTGACAAAAGTATTCAAATACTACCATGACATGCATATATACTGCTCATGTTTGGATCAATCTTCTATATATAATTTAGCATGTAAACGTTACGTTAGATTCATATCAAGAGTCATATGGCACTTTGTTAGTCTGATATCTGGACCCTTAAATTTTTCCTTGCACTACAAGAATATTGGTCAATGGAGGCGTTTTTATAAACCGAGATCAAATAAAGGCCAGTGAAAGCATTCAGCGAAGTTTGCGATGCCAGTGTTTCTTAGAAAATGCTGTCATAAGTGATACTATAACGTCGTTTACATAAATGTCGCAACGTAACACAAAAGGTTGAGAGAGAACGACATTTCTTAAGAAACACCGACATAGAAATATACTTACCTCGGTCTTTTGTACAAACGCCGGTGTATATTCTTCTCCAATGATTGATGAGGTTTCGAGGGGAAGAATCCCAATAGTATGGTGGTAAGACTCCTCGGAGTCCTCCCTGCTCCTCTTGTGCTTGGCCTTCTTTGAGGCCTTGCGCCGCCTGTGGTTCTTGGAGGAATCGTTCTCTGAACCGCCCATGCCCCAACTGGCCTCATTACTTGGGTTTTCTGAATCAACGTCCAGATATTTCGCTTTTGGAAAAAAGTAACTAGATGGTCAAGGAAGGAAAACTTACTGATTACAGATGCAAGTCAAGGAAGAACGCCAGAAACTGTAAGATAAACTGTGGATAGGTAGAGGAGTTGGAGAAGTTGCAGTGGCTAAGTATGGAACTCGAACAAAGTTAGCAGAATAATGATGCTGTGATTGAAGCAAAGGAAAATGAAGAAAACCTAAGAGTATTTATAAGCAAATTCGAGAGGATTCGTCATGATGGGATCCCAGATATTGTGCTATTGTTAGACTTGTGTGGCGAATGCTGAATCGTTATCGTCAATTGCTCCAACGCTTTGGAAAGAGCAGATGCGTGCGAAGAAGATGAAGTGACCTCCTGAGCCAAACTTAAGCTTAAGTAAAAAAAAAAAAAAATGGCAAACCATTCCAGTCATCATAACTTGACAATGGGCAGATGGTGTCACGAGGAAGGTTTGTAGCCTACATGCCAGTCTAGGGGCTAAGGTTACGGCATCATAACTATCAAGTTTCATAAAATTCGAAGAGCTAAGTGTTAGTCCATTCTCAATGGTGCTTGAACCGGTCCAACTGTGCGACGTTTCATAAGATCAAGAGATGTTATAGAAGCTTGCAAGAATCCGGACCAGATCAGATGTAGGTTAGTGTCGAGGCCAAAACAACGATCAATGCCAAGACGAAGAAAGAGGAAATGTTGCTCTTCCGCACCTCAGAGGTGCTAAAGAGTAAGGAGCAACTATTATGGGGGTTACACCCCCTGCCATTAATAAAACAACACGTGGTCTCACTGGACGATCCCTCTCCTCAAAGGAAAGATTGGGACATGTAGAAGAGAATCCCGTAATCTACGCCAAGCTTAAGGCTCGGCAAGTTGTCTAGAAGCGGATAATTAATCCACGCAAGAGAGCTTTATCTACTGGGATCCCCCCATAAGGAAGATATGACCTCTACGAGGAAAGTCCATTTGTCTCTGAGATCCGAGAGTTGACCTCGAAGGATAAATATGGAGCGAGTGGATCTTACGATCCACATAGGTGTATATGGGAAGGAATCCAGCTGGCCATTTCTACGACGTGAGATTCATGTCCTCCGAGCCGATCTCCTACCTTAATTGGTAGCTTCTATCCAAATTCACTCGATCACTCCAGACCTACAACGGAAAAACAAGCCAAGGTAAATGGATCCACAATTTTACTCTCAAGTATTAAAACCTCCACCTTTGTCATTCTATTTACCTGTGTGTAGATTCCAGTGAGTTCAAGGCAAACCAGTTTGTGTAGCAACAACCACTATTTTGAGTGCTTACAGTTTGCATTCCTAAGGGCTTGGGATTTGCAGCCTTCCTCTCAATTTTCTGCTTGATTGATGCATATATGAGTGAACTACTTCACCTGAAAGAAACAGATTCAGGTTCTTCCACTAACTTGTGCTTAACAAGAGGTTGAAGAAAAAGCCTCTTGTGTCGTCGGCTTGTAGAGCTGTAGTAGAGAGAAACAAAAAGAGAAGAAAAAGAGAGAAACACAGAGGGAAATGGACACGGATGAGGCACCGTCGTTTTAACATTTATCTTGCCGAACATAGAGAGATAGATTTATTCCACCCATCTTATCAACTGCATTGCGGACGGCCTCCACCCTCCTTCCCTCCTCTCCTTTAATCATCTCTCCTGTTTCTTTATAGATATTTCTATATTGTAATTTTTTTTTTCCGATAGTAATGACCCAATATTTTGAGTAAATAGAGAAGGTCATTGGAGTTGTAGGGGAGTTGTTGCCAGAATTGTAGAGGACTCGCGGGATTAGCAACGGAGCCGCTGAATTTTGAAGGAGTTGAATGCTTGTTGATGGAGTCAAATGGTGTTGTAGGAATTCAATGATCATCTTATATGGGAGTACCAAGGGTAAGTGAGTCATTTGATATTTCATGTTAACACTGTTAATTGATTGAAATTTTGTGTAATTTCTAAACTACAAGGGGAGGTTTGTGTAATTAGACCTAAGTACAAAGAAAGTGACTGTAACTTACCCTATAAATAATTATAAACAAGGCCAGGCTAGGCCGGTTTGGGTTCAATTAGAGGCTCTAGCCCAAGCCTGTCCTGGTCTTGTCAAGGTCTACAAAAACAAGAACCCACGCCCAGCCCTGACAGGTTTCAAGGTGGGCCCAGCCCTGTCCAAGCTTAGGGCTGGCTTAGGCTGGCTTGGGCTAAATTGACACCCCTACGCAAGATTATAAGGGAAAATGTTAATTCGTGGAAAGATGTATCATAGAATCCAAGTATTAATTAAATTTTGGGAAAAGGATTGATATTATAGCACTATATATCTGAATCATACCGGAGCAGATGAGAGAGCATCATTAAATAGAAAGATCAAGTCAAAGAGGGAGAGAGAGTGGTAACAAAATATGAGAAAGTCGTGCTCACATATCAATCATCTTATCACATGGGATTGTAACTAATCTAGATTCTAGATGTGACTATTAGAAAACCTTAGGCCAAGGATTCAAATCCTCTTATGCCTTTCGTGTGCATGAGGAAATTCCAGTGGTTGTCATCTACTGTACGTGTATAATAATACATCGGTTTGTGAGCATGATAAATTACAACCATTAGATGTCCTCATGCCAAATGAGGGGAATGAGAGGATTTTTATCCTTTGGCCAATGCTTATAAGAGAAGTCCATAATATCGATTAGAGATAGGTTAATTACCAAGGAAATCTATGGAATCCCTAATGAGATTCTATTTGGAAATTGCAATAACCTGATTAATTTAATTTATTGATTTAATTAGATCTTGGCCTTCAGTTTTCCCTTCCCTATTGTACAGTTCTCAATCTATTATGCCTGCTGATTTTCTAAAACTTCTAATCAATAAGTAAGTTTCACCATCAAAGGGTAGGGTCTGAGCTTTTTTACTCTCTTTCTCGGAAATGAAAAGAAATAATAGAGAAAAGGAAGAAAGAAAGAAAGAAAGAGAAAGAAACTTACAAATCCAAATCCTTCAGACGAATGGGTGAGTTCGACCATGCGGTATTTATTACAATACTTTTTAAGGAAGACTTCGATGTAAGAAATCTCATCAAAAATAGCAGCAACGCTTCCACTTGATAGAGCATCATCGTATTCCTCTGGGCTATAAGGCTTCAGCTTGGAATTGTCTAAATGCATATTGTTTGTTAGGAGCTTGGCCACATACGAACCAGATTGGTATCCCACCTTATATCGATCCTTTGCATTTTATTTCGTCAATATTCGTGATTGTTGGTTGCAATTGCGATCCTGTTAACATGGATGAGAGATTCGCTGTTGTAACCCTGTGTTAGGATGAGCACATAGAATACCCATACGATCAACACAATCTTTGTTAAGATGTTATCAATCTTCTCTCCTGCATCCAAAAAAATAAACATTTTTTGTATATTATTGGAAATTTAGTATTGTCATAAGAGAATGTTATTTTTTTCAAACGTCACAAAGTGACTATTTTGTCACGTGGGATGTGAGCATTTTAACTATTTGATAAATAGAACATGTTCTAGATTAGCTAAGTGTCAATTCCACGAGGGTTTACTAAATTAAAGGATAAGTACATAAACCTTTCCATTACTTAGGCTAAAAGACATCAACCTCCCTTTAACATTATCAGGTAAAATGACTTATTTAACCTCTTTAATTCCATATAAAAACCCCTCTGTAACTTTTCATAAACCTCTACAACTTTTGTTTTAAAACCCCTATTAGTTTGCAAAAGGTTTAGGGTTATTCCTCCAATCTATTCTCTAATTCCAGACTTCTAGCATTAGAGGATACTATATAGATCCAGTGCCACCACCTATTGGTAACGGAATTGCAGGCTCAATTCCCAAGATTGTGCCACCTTGTGTGGCTCTAGGGGACATGGGGGACATCCTCGATTCTTCAGGGGCATTATATTCTAGTTCTTTCAGACCAAGGTCGCGATTCTGCCCAAGGACATCATATTCTGGTTCTTTTGTACCAAGGTCACAATTCTGTCCGCACGATCTCTCATATCTTTCGTAGCTACTGCTAAGACTGCGACTTTGACTCCGACTCCTACTATTACTACAACCAATTCCCACCAAATCCCAGTCCCCGGTTTCCCCTTCCACCAAAAAAGTCATTCCTCCCCACCATGGGCACCAAAGCCACCATCCCTCAATGCACCACAATCCCAACGCCCACCACCAGAATCACGACGACCCATGCCACCCGGATTCACATCCTCTCCTCCCAGAGGTTCGGGAGGAGGGGGACACCCCAGTTGGATGAATCCTAGCTGACATCTCCTGTCGGCTCAGCTTGTCGATTCTGTGTCTGCTTGGATGGAGGGCTCGGATCACGTGTCAGCCATCCAATGAGGATGTCCCCCTCCTCTCGAACCTCTAGGAGGAGAAGATGTGAACCCCATGCCACCCTGCCCCTTGCCCATGATGGCCCACCACGTACAACCATCTCTCGTACTTCAAATGGAACTCGCTGTTTGGACCCCTCCAAAACCTTTACCAGATCAGTTGCGTATTTCCAATCCTGTTAAAAAAAGAAGGTGTATGATATCCCTGTTGCACCAGCCCTCCCAGTTCTTTCAATTCGGTGAACATAATCTCCTATTCTCATGGGAAAATTATAGTTGATTACCACCCTCGAACACAACCACCACAAATACATTAGATGAAATGGTAATACAAAAGTGTCGAAACCCAAAGGAATCATATGAACCCATTCTCTAGACTTCCACATGAACATTTGATTTAAAAGGGAACTAACAGGGATCATTGAGAACAAACCTGATGTCCTTAATGTCAAGCCCTCGAGCAGCCACATTTGTGGCAACCAATATCGGAGATTTCCCACTGCGAAACTGATTAAGAACCCAGTCCCTCTCACCCTGGGATTTGTCCCCATGAATTGCAGCAGCACCAAAATTATGGCCAATATTGCGTGCAAATTCTGGAATTAGTCTTGAGCTGAGTTCTAAATTCTAAAAATTTTGGGGTGTGATTCTGTAATTGAGCCACCAGATTTCTGTAAAACACGCCTCCCAAGAACCAATTAGCCTTCTAGATTTGATTTGTTACATCAATCCAAACCAAACAACCTGATGGAATGCTGTGGGTAAACCGGATCCACATCCTCTCCTCCCAGAACCACTAGGAGGATGGGTACGCCCCCGTCGAATGGCCGACACGTGGGTCTCGGGTGAATCCGAGTCCCACGTCCAAGCCGACACTCCTGTCGGCTCAGCTTGTCGGCTAGGGTGTCGGCTCAAACGTGGGGCTCGGATTCATCCGAGACCCACGTGTTGGCCATCCGACGGGGGCGTCCCCGTCCTCCCAATGGGAGGAGAGGATTTGAATTCAAGTAAACCAATTAGCAAAAACTTGAAGATTTCATTTACATTATACTTCTGTACAATGGATCCATTATTTACATTATACTTCACAGCAAATATAGCAGTGTTTTATCAGGGTTTCTCTTATCTTATTACTAATAATGATATGGCATTTTTACATTTTTCAACCGGTACATTGACACACATGCAACACTTTCTTTCTGAAAGAGAAAAAGAGGGAGGTTGAGAGTAATGAAGAACGATGAACAGAGGATATTTTTCAAAAAAATGCTATTGTTGTTTCCTTAATGAGTTGTTACAGTCAAGTGTGTAATGCTTTTATACAAAGAATAACAGGAGACTCTACTGTCTTAGTATAGACCATACACGTGTAGAGTCAAGATTCCCTGTAGAACTATCTAAAGTAAATCATAGTAAACTATTCTAAAACTATCTAAAGTAAATCATAGTAAACCAGATAGACCGGATGGTCTATTTTCAGCGCCCCCTCAAGCACGGCTTAGGGTGGACTGATAAGCCAAGTTTGCTACAAATATGAAAGAACTCGCGATGAGCCAAAGGCTTGGTAAAAATGTCAGCTAACTGCCAACTGCCACTGACGTTGAGAGCTAACAAATGGTGTAACAATATGTCCAGCAGCAACACCTAGAAAATAGTGAAGTGGCCTGAGGTCCTTCATAGTAAACCAGAGCTAAAGCAATCAATGCATGCCCTAGAAATCTGTTTAAGGCCACGAAGAGCACATTGCAACTAACACACAGCTTGAGACCGACAAGGATCAATGTAACCAGGAAGCTGATTCACATAGACCGGGGTAGAAAGATGTCCATGAAGAAAAGCATTTGTAACATCCAATTTGTACCCATTTGCACCGGACAGTATTCATAGTGAATCTTTATATACAAGAACCCAAGTACTATTTTAGCCAATGTTGCAAGTTGATCAACATCCATAATGGCTTTCCAACCCGCATGAAAAAGAGCTGCTGAAACCAAACTTGGTTCTGTTGGTATAACAAACTCAGGCAAAACATACCGGGGATTGGGTTTCACAATACCAGCTTTGTTGCGAGTGATCATTGGATGGTCTAACACTCGGTCTGGAGAATGATTTTCAGATTGACCATTAGGAGAGGTGCAATTAGTCTCAGTAACCACATGGATATCAGAATCTTCTGTATGAGTGTCTGCATTTGCAATAGCATTGCTAGCTTGGACATCATCATTATGTAAAACACCCTTAGTGGCAATAACACCTTTACTATAAGAAGTTGTGGCCTGTGCATTGTTAAGGACATTATTCAAAATTCAAATAAAGAGATAACTACCGGTAAGACAACTCAGCATACAAGAGACTCTCCCACAATCAAGGCAATTGATTGTGTTGATAAGGATATCCAATATCCATACATTTAAAATTCAAATAAAGAGATATCTACTAATGGGACAACTCAGCGTACAAGAGATTCTCCCACAATCAAGGTAATTAATGTGTAATGTAATCCAATAGTTACCATTTGTAAAAGTCCTACCATTTGTAGAATCCTGTAAATTTGCAACACAATTGTAAATTCAAGTCTAGTATAGACCTTACTATCAAATGATAGTCAAGGTAGATTCAAATTCAAGCTACTGAATATTCTCTCTTTTCATCTCTCTTTTCATGGTATCAGAGCTCTATCTGACCACCGTCATCAAGATTAGCTCATCTCCAAGCTCCACCACAATCCCTGCATCTGTTGGTAAAACTTCTGTTCAACTTTTCCCTACCAAAATTGTCTCTTTATTACCAGTAAAACTAGAACGCAACAACTATCTGCTATGAAAATCCCAATTTCTCCCTCTACTTCATGCGCACGACCTATATGGCTTTGTTGATGGCTCAAAACTCCACCACCAGCCACCCTACCACCATCTCCCGAATCCCCTTCGACCGAAATTGCTACTTCCAATCCTGCTTATCTTATATGGAAGAAGCAAGATCAGATAATCCTTAGCTAGATTATCTCTTCCTTAACCCAAGGCGCCCTTGCCTAGATTGTTGGAATTAGCTCCGCTCATGCTGCTTGGGATACACTGGCCAAAGTGTATGCATCTCAATCCCAGGCCATAGTCATGCAACTCAAATACCAACTCTATCAGTTAAAGAAAGGCACTCATAGCATGACTGATTATCTCCAACGTATCAAAGGACTGGTTGACAACCTATCCGTTGCTGCTCATCCAGTCTCTGAACCGGATGTTATTCTCAGTATTCTCAGAGGACTAGGCTCTGACTATGAAACTTTTGCAACCTCAATAACCTCACGACTTGATCCACTACCATTGGATGACTTCATGGGTCTTCTATTAAGTCAAGAAATGCTTCAAGATCAGCGTCACTCTCATCTTGAGTTACCATCTGTGGAAGCTCATGTTGCCTCTAAAGGGACTGCTATCTCCTCCAATCAGTCTTCTCACAATAGCCGATGACGTGGTTATGGATACAATCGTGGAAGAGGGCGTGGCTACAAAAACAACTACAGAGGTCGTGGCAATTCCTATAACCATAAGCAAGGTCAGCCGCCACTATTATCCTCTCCAATGTCATCTTGTCAGATCTGTCATCGACCCAATCATACTGCTGCAAACTGTTACAATCGCTTCAATCCCAATTATTCCACATCCAATAATAATGCAACACCAACTATAGCCCATCCAGAGGCTCTTCTAGCATCTCCCACAACAAATTTTGATGCAGCTTGGTACCCCGATTCAGGAGCTACCCATCATATTACATCGGATTTTACAAATCTGAACACTGACCAGCCATACAATAGCACTGATCACGTCAGAGTTGGTAATGGAGCAAGTTTGAGAATACAACATATTGGGACTTCTTCATTATCTTCTTCATCTCATGATTTAGGACTTCATGATGTACTATATGTTCCTAATATTACCAAAAATTCTATTATCTGTCAGTAAACTAACTGCTGATAACAATGTGTCTATTGAGTTTCATCCAAGATGTTGTTATGTGAATGATTTGCATACGGGGAAAATCATCCTCCGAGGAACAACTGAAGCTGGTCTTTATCGGCTTCCCATTGCTGCATCATCTGTTTCTCCATTCAATAAGGGGCCATAAGCTCAAGTTGGTGAAAGGGTTTCTCAGTCTATCTGGCATGATAGACTTGGACATCCTTCCAATAAATGTTTATCATATCTTCTTCGTAGTTCAGCATTACCTTCCTTGGTGTCATCCAATGACGGCATTTGTACGTCTTGTCAAATGGGAAAGGCACACAAACTTCCATTTGCCTTGAATAGCACTACTGCCTCTTCTCCATTTCAGCTCGTACACTCTGACATTTGGGGACCTTCTCCATCACCTTCCGTACATGGATATCACTATTATATTTCTTTTATAGATGACTATAGTCGATTCACCTAGATTTATCCTCTTGTACGCCGTTCTGAGGCACTAAATATTTTCTTACAATTTAATTCCCATGTTCAAAACATCTTTAATTGTAAGATTAAAATTTTCTAGTCTGATGGTGCCCGTGAATATCAAGCTTTTGATCCTTTTTTGAAGAATCAAGGCATGAGTAACCAATACTCATGCCCTCACACCTCTGACATTTGGGGACCTTCTCCATCACCTTTCGTACATGGATATCACTATTATATTTCTTTTATAGATGACTACAGTCGATTCACCTGGATTTATCCTCTTGTACGTCGTTCTGAGGCACTAAATATTTTCTTACAATTTAATTCCCATGTTCAAAACATCTTTAATTGTAAGATTAAAATTTTCTAGTCTGGTGGTGCCCGTGAATATCAAGCTTTTGATCCTTTTTTGAAGAATCAAGGCATGAGTAACCAATACTCATGCCCTCACACCTCTGAGCAGAATGGTCGTGTAGAGCAAAAGCATCGTCACATAGTTGAAACAGGTCTTACATTGTTGGCTCGTGCTTCAGTTCCTCTCTCCTTTTGGTCATCGGCCTTTGAAACAACGGTGTTCTTAATCAACAGGCTTCCAACCTCTGTTTTGAGAAACAAAAGTCCATTTTCTGTGCTCTTCAACAGGGAACCAGATTATAAAGTGTTATGCACATTTGGATGTGCTTGCTTCCCTTGGTTGCGACCATACAACAAGAACAAGCTACAATATCGTTCAAAACAATGCATCTTTGTTGGATACAGCAGCTCCCATAAGGGCTATAAATGCTTTGATCCCTCTGTAGGTCGAACCATCATTTCACGCCATGTCACTTTCGATGAGGTATGGTTCCCTTTTGCCACTTTGCCCACCAACCCAGTCCAATCATGTTCCAATCCCACTACCTCACCACTTATTATAACCAGTGACAATATAGTCACTAATCCTGCTCCACCACCTATTTTGCCAACAACACTGGATCCTACTACTTCTCCACCTCCTAATATTCCTGCACCACCTCATGCCTTCCCAAATACACCTCCTTCACCACCAACAAACCCACCATCTCATAACCCCATTTCCTTTGAGCCACCCCACAGCCTCATCGCATGGTTACACGACTTCAAATGTGTGTCACAAAACCCATATCAAAATTAAATTTATTAGCCACTAAGCATCCAATTTTGGCTAAATGTATTATTGCCATTACTACCCTAGAAGCTGAACCAAAATCTTTTACAGCCGCATATAAGGATCCTAAATGGCGAACAGCCATGAGTGAGGAGTTCAATGCATTATTACATAGTGGTACATGGGATTTGATACCATATCATCCCTCAATGAATCTTGTGGGAAATAAATGGGTTTTTCGGATCAAGAGACACTCGGATGGATCTATTTCTCGGTATAAGGCAAGGTTGGTTGCTAAAGGGTTTCATCAATGTGAAGGAATTGATTTCTTTGACACGTTTAGTCTAGTGGTGAAACCCACCACAATACACACTGTTCTTTCTATTGCAGTGTCAAGAAATTGGCCTCTCAGGCAACTAGATATACAAAATGCATTTTTAAATGGTGCATTGGAGGAAAATATGTATATGACTCAGCCACAAGGATTTCATGATTCATCCAACCCGAGTCATGTTTGTCATCTAAAGAAGGCGCTATATGGCTGAAAGCAAGCACCTCGTGCCTGGTCATATCGACTTGGAAATTTTCTTTTATCCCAAGGCTTCAAAGCTTCGATGTCGGATACGGCTCTTTTGTTCACTCTTCTACGATGGACCTAATATATGTCCTTGTATATGTGGACGACATCATAGTAAAGGGGAATAATTCAGCAATGGTGCATTCTCTGGTTAGAGTTCTTGGTATCGAATTTTCCATTAATGATCTTGGTACCATAAATTATTTTCTTGAGGTGGAAGTTATACATTCTTCACAGGGGTTACATTTAAGTCAGGCCAAGTACACTCTAGACCTCCTACAGAAGGTTAAAATGGAAGCAGCCAAGCCAATGAATGACCTCCTACAGAAGGTTAAAATGGAAGCAGCCAAGCCAATGAACACTCCCACATCTACGGTTCCTTTATTGCCAGGACAAGGTCAAGTATTTCCTGATATTACATTCTATAGAAGCACAGTTGGTGCTCTTCAATACATGACCTTCACTCGCCCAAACATTGCCTTCTCAATTAATCGTGCTTTCCAGTTTATGCATCAGCCAACAATTGAACACTGGATTGCTGTAAAACAAATCTTGTGATATTTAAAAGACACAATTACCCTTGGTCTACAAATTCGTCCTTGCTCCTCTTTTCAACTTCGAGCATTCTCTGACACCGACTGGGCTAACAGCCCTCATGACCGTCGGTCCACTAGCTGGTACTGTGTTTACATTGGTTCTAACGTGATCTCTTGGAGCTCGAAGAAATAACATACAATTGCCCGTTCTTCAACTGAAGCTGAATACAAAGCAGTGGCAAATGCATCGGCTGAATTGATTTGGCTTTGTCAGTTGCTTCGGGAATTTTGTATTAATAGTTCTCCCCCACTATTGTTTTGTGACAATATAGGAGCAACATATTTAGCGGCAAACCCTCTCTTCCATGCTCGAACAAAGCACATTGAAATTGACTTTTACTTTGTTCAAGAACAACTAGCGACTGGCCGTCTACAGATTCGATTTATACCAAGTACTGAATAGGTTGCCGATGTTCTAACAAAAGGATTACCAGGTCCAAGGTTAAGACTACTCCGTGACAAGCTCATAGTCTGCAATAGACCGTTTCGCTTGCGGGGGACTGTTAAGGACATTATTCAAAATTCAAATAAAGAGATAACTACTGGTAAGACAACTCAGCATACAAGAGATTCTCCCACAATCAAGACAATTGATTGTGTTGATAAGGATATCCAATATCCATATATTCAAAATTCAAATGAAGAGATATCTACTAGTGGGACAACTCAACGTACAAGAGATTCTCCCACAATCAAGGTAATTGATTGTGTAATGTAATCCAATAGTTACCATTTGTAAAAGTCCTACCATTTGTAAAATTCTGTAAATCTACAACACAATTGTAAATTCAAGTCTATAAACATAGACCTTACTATCAAATGATAGTCAAGGTAGATTCAAATTCAAGCTACTGAATATTCTCTTTTTTCATCTCTCTTTTCATGCATCATCTCTATGTAATACACCCTCAGTGACACTAACACCTCTACAAGATATAAGAAGTAGTTGGTGAAAAAGTATTAACTTGAGTCTCAGTTTCAGTTAGAGTAACATTGGGATAACCATCTAAAAATAATAATGTAGTGGGCAACACATTTGAAGTAATATTTGGAGGGGCATCTATAAAGGTTGCAGTAGCACCTGGTGTCCCTCTTTCGAAAATGCACTCAGGAACAGTTACCTTGGATAAAGGGGCTGAAATTGAAACTGATGGTTGTGTTTGAGGCTCAAAAAAAATTGTAGGTCTTGAGTAATGGAGAGTAGTGTCTACAGGAATTTCTGAGACTGATGTGTGTGACGATGTTTGTGGGTGAGAAATGAAAGGAACATGAGGGCTTGAGGAAGGGATTTCCGAAACAAAATCTACCCATCTTTTAAAGGTACTAACAACAGTGGAAGGCTGATTTACAGTGGAGGTGGAAGGAATAGAGAGAAGTGGAAAGACATTTTCATCAAACACAACATGTTGGGAAATGTAAATTCTACCAGTAGAAAAATGTAGACATCTCTACCCCTTATGCTTATTGTTACGATACAGTTACGGTATCATACCAAAACCAGTAGTTACGGTTCTGGTTTGATACTATATGTCCCCAACTATATTACTTTCTTGCTTTCCTAAATAGTCTAGTTATTTAGTTGGTAATTGGAATAATTCTTAGTCTTGTTGACTAAGCTATCTTTTCTTGCGTAAGTTAGTTTATTTATTTCCTTTATTAGTCTTTGTGTTTTAGTACATCTCTAAGACTTAGAGATGAGTTGTATCTTGTTACATATTTTCTCTATAAATACAAGGATATAAGGAGAGGAGAAACACATTGATTCTCTCTTCCTCTTCTCCATTCTCCAATTTCTCCATCTTCCCTTTCTTTCTTTTCTATTTTGCTACATGGTATCACAGTGGGTTCTGTTTCGAGAGTTGTTTAAAGCCCTTCGTCCTGGTGTGCAGCCACCACTGCTGCAACTGCTACTCTACATCAATTACTAGCCCTTGCTATTAGTCTGCCATTGTTTCTGTTCTGTACCTGCTATATACTCCTTGGGGCTCTTGCTGTTATTGCTCTACTATTATTGATCTCACGTTGTTACTGTTCTTATTACTTGGAGATCTATATGTTTATGTTATTTTCTTCTTAACCTTCCCCTGTTCTAGGCGGGAATCACAGCCCCATAAGAAACCTTCGATCTCCCTCGTTCCTTCCCTTCTCACTTTGGAATCTTGAGAGTACCCTTAACCCTAAGGGCGGCTCAACCCCTGGAGTTTTCCCCCCCAACCAATGACCCTACTGTGAGTTACAGACAAAGTTTTAGATCTGTACATATGCTTACCGCCAAACCCAGTTTCAGTCCTTCGATGCCCTCTATTTCTTTGCTGATTCTTGTGTTTCTTCATGGCATTCAAGAGGCATATGAGCTGCGATCCTCCTCCTCAAATCCTAGCTTGAAAGGCCTTCACATGAATGAGTTCTCTTCTTGGAAGTAAATATGGTTTTCCACCATCCTCTTTGTTCATAAGGCTGAAGGTAGAAGATGGTCTTTTAAATGATTTCCTAAATACCCCTATTTTATAAGTTATTTCTATTTTGTCCTATTTTAATTCTTCCTTTCAAGTTTACCCCTACCTCTTTAAATCTATTTCTTGTTTAGTCTAAGGACTTGTTTGCTTGTGCAAGATTACTTCTGGTTTTTACATTAGTGCCCTTCACTAGTTGAGTTTTTTTTACTTATTTACGTCTCTACCATAAGGACCTATTTGGTTATGTAAGGGAAACTTTCAGCATTGTTTTGATTAGTTGGGACCATATCGGATTCAATTGGATTTTTTCAATTTTGGTCTGCATTAATTGATGTTATTTGCATCCTCTGTATTATTTGTTCCCTCTGTATTATTTGTTCACGTGGCATACTCCACGTGAGGGGAGATTGGAGATTCTTATCTGCTTAAGTTATCAGTGGAAGATTACTTTTCTACTCAAGTCATCAGTTGAAGATTATTATTATTATTATTTGTTAGTTCATGTTTACTCATGGAAGAGACACTTTTCTCTATCTTTGCTCGTGTTGGAGCCTATTACTACCTTGCTTATGTTGGAGCCTACTACTACCTTGCTCATGTTGGAGCCTACTACTACCTTGCTCGTGTCGAAGCCTACTACAGTTGCACTTGATGCAACCTTTATTACTAGTTACATGTGATGCGACCTCTACTACTACTACTATTGCAGCTGCGACTACAATTACTGCTGCTATTACTGCTGTTGCTACTTCCACTGCTACATTGTTCCAAGTTGAAGCTCTCACATTCCCCTGTGCTCTAGCTTGGGGGAGGGTGTTACAATACTGTTACGGTATCGTATCAGAACTAGTATTTACGGTTCTAGTTTGATACTATATGTCCATCTATATTACTTTCTTGCTTTACTAAATTGTCTAGTTGTCTAGTTGGTAACTGGAATAAGTCTTAGTCTTGTTGACTAAGTTATCTTTTCTTTCCTAAGTTAGTTTATATCTTTCCTAAGTTAATTTATTTATTTCCTTTATTAGTCTTTGTATTTTAGTACATCTCTAAGACTTAGAGATTGACTTGTATTTTGTTACCTATTTTCTCTATAAATACAAGGACATAAGGAGAGGAAAAACAAATTGATTCTCCATCCCTCTTCTCCATTCTCCATTCTCTCCATCTTCCCTTTCTTTCTTTTCTATTTTGTTACACTTATCACTATACCTCAAAAACACACATGATAAGGAGCAAGGTTCAAATTTATTCTTGGTGTAAGCCCGAAGATATGGGAAACAACGGACTCCAAAAACTCTTAATACAGAGTAATCTGGAACATTACCAAACAGTAAATGCAAAGGTGTGTCCATATGTAAAATTGTGGAAGGCAGTCGGTTAATTAAAAATACTGCAGTATAGAAAGCTTCTAACCAGAAACGAGTTGGAATAGCAGATTGAAATAACATGGCTAACCCAAGCTCCACAATATGATGGAGTTTCCTCTCGAAAACACTATTCTGTTCCGGAGTGGCAGGGCATGATACATGAAGTAAAATTCTTGATTTATGAAGCCGGTCCTTAAACACTGTACTATTAAACTCACCCTCTCCATCACACTGGAAAACCTTAATGCGGCAGAAAAACTGACATTCAACCATCTCTTGAAAATTTACAAACACCTTAAAGAAATTTGATTTCTTCCGAAGAGGATAGAGCCAACTAAACCGAGAATAGTTATCAATGAAAACAACATAATATCGAAATCATTGCACCCTACAGACAAGGGCAGGTCCCCAGATATCACAATGTATGCGATCCAAAGGATTTAAACTACAAGTAAATGTTGAAATGAAGGGGAGTTTACAGCTCTTACTACATTGGCAGCTTGTACACAAAGATAAGTCTGGAGCAAGCACCAAGAGCATAGTATTCCAAGAGCATGGTATTCCAAGAGCATGGTATTCCCCCCGCCTCCCACGCAAGAGGACTAAAAATTCTGCCCGAAAGTGGGTTTGTACCAAAAAAATAATAATAATACCCTTCTCAGAAAGGCATATTTCAAGTGCCAATAGTACAATATTTAGGTTAGGATTTCAAGAGATCGATAGAGTATTGGTCTGGCTTTTATTCTTGTAGGTTTTGAATTTGGTCAATCCCTAATTCCATCTTATTGGATATGTGTTGATTTTCCATTGAATCCTTTGAACATAGCCGTTACTGTATTCAATACCTGAATTTATAACCATGCTTACATACAAGGAGTGTTAGAATATTATGTTTAGGGTTTCAACCAAACTCATTTAATTTCATACAGTTATCCTAGAACACAATAGAGAAGCCATTAACTATGAATCATAAAGACATACCTGTTTTGAAGAGATCAATTCACATCGCTCCAAGCTTTAATCAAAATTCCTTGACTACAGTCTTCCAGAGCATTCAAAGGATATCCTGATATCTCTTACTAATAGGTTCAAAGAGAACTGATTAACTGTAACTATGAGGATTCTAACCTAGTATTTATAGAATACTATTGTAACCCTAAAACCCTTCCACAATAGAATTAGGGTTGTCGAACCTATCTCATACCATGTGACGAATCAAACCAAACCGGTTCTATCATGTCAATCAGACTCCCACTGAATGAACTTTTAGATAATTAATTAAACCTATATATAAATCTAATAAGGAGAACAGTCTTGCTCAAATCAGTTTCAAGCTCTCTAACGACTAACCCAATATCATGCATACCTCCTATTTTCTAAGCAACTTCATTCAAAATAGGTAAACTATAACCTCAGTTTTGGTGAGGAAATGAGAAACAACATTAGCACATCCATCTTTGGTATTGTGATCACATATACCAACCAAAAACTTAGAAGGGGTTGGCAAGAGAGAAAGCCATACATATAACAAAACTCTGCTTTTAAAATTGATTTGGAGACCGGCCATTAACTAGTCCAAACTATGGAGGAGGCAAAGATACTTTAGAGGTCATCTTGTTTTTGGGGTAAGTAGGTCAGAGAGAACTTTAGAGGTTATCATTTCCTAGAGGAGTTTACCTCAATAAAGGCCCATGGATTTGGAATGGTATCCATTCCTTAGTAGGAAAGGGTTCAACCATTGATATATGGATTGATCCATGAATTCTTTCCGTATCACTAGAAACTAATTAAGCTTTCAGGGAATACCTTTCAAGACGATTGGATACTTTGGATTGAAAGAGCAAATTTTACCTTGAGGTCTTGCTAAATAATAACATAGAATTATGAACTAATTTTTATAATAGTTTCTAAGCTACTAGCATTTGATACTAGAATATCAAGGTGCAGAATACATCTAGGTACAACAAATATTAATATAAAAAATTAATATCCGAAAGTTTTCCCCATATTTTATTTAGGTTAAAAGATAATTTACTCATTAATCTAAATCCAAAATTTATTTTTAAATCTGTTTTTTTTTAACAAAATTTTTGACCGAATTTTTAAATTAAAAATACCAATTATTCAAAAAAATTACAACTTCTAAATAATTTTCGAATCCAAATTTACTAACTATGCTTTCAATACGAACAGCAAAAGTACAGTAAAATTCAGTTCCAGTATTTCAGTCATCAAATTTCTGCACTAAACCATAGGTCTAGGCTTTCTTTGGAAAAAAATTCTGGAGTTCAAAATGCTATAAAAATTCCAAATTTTCTTGTGAAAACTTATTCTTCATTTGTAAAAAACAGTGGCATCTCTTTATCCCATGTAAAACCCCGGTAATGTTTTCACATTATTACGGTCATTGTCTTATGCTTGAGTTATTAGAAGTAGGGGCATCAATCGGTTGGTCTTGGTTGGGTATAATTAGTCTCTACCAATTTAACACCTTGCATCGTGATTAACCATATAGCTAGTTGGTCCTTTATCAACGAGGCATGGGCATGTTTACATTCGGTCTGTTTGGTTTTGGTCCATAATCGATCTTATACTAATCGGGCTAATCGGTCTATAACGGCTCATATCAAAGTGTAAAATAAAAATAGAGAGAGATGTTGGGTTTTGAATTCATAATTGTTCTCATGCTGTAGATTAGATACTTTCTTATAGGATTTTAAAAGGCTTTTATTAGTTTGTGATCACCCATGTAAAGGATGATGAAGATGGAAAGAACAAGTAGAAGACTCCAAAATTGAAAAAGAGTATGAGACATTTTAATATTTTAGGTTTCTAGTTTTAAGATTGTATTTGTTTGGTTAAACCAAGATTCAGTTTGGTATCAAGGTAGTATATCGGTTCATTCGATCATCCTTACACTGTGAATACCCGTTTAATAATTGGGCCGATCTATCTCAGTCCAAAATTGGTGGGGCTTAGTCAGGGTACATTTGAAGGGATGTTGACTGATGGGTATGATTGTATGAAGCCCAATACGAGAAGTTTTCATTAAAGACAAAAAAAGGTTGTAGGTCCTTAATTTAGGTTTAACCGAAATCATCTCACTTCAATCATTCATGGATTTCATGAGAAACATGATACTGGATCCTCAGATGACCTCCTTGGAGAAGAAAACCATTCTGGGTGTCTTTACCATTTCATTTGATTTTATTTGGAATGAGAGGAACATATTTATCCATCATGAAAAGCCTAATCTTATTAGGCTAATTAATGAACAATATCCAAAGGTGGGCCAGTTACTTGGATCTTCCAAAAAAATTAGTTTAGGCTGTGACCGATTCCAATCTAATACCGATAAACTTTCAAAAAGAAAATTTGTATCGGCCACATGTAATGCAACCATTGGCTCTGTTCTCAATCGGTATCGGACATGATATCGGTTTCATAACCCTGTTCCGAACAACACAAGAAGTAGAGGCAAGAGCCATCAGGCAGGGTTTCAATCAAAGTACTGTATTGGGAGAAGACTATGTAAAAGTATGGTCAATTGCAGTGTGCATTCTTCAGTTTTTAACTAAGGAGGAGACCAAGCCATAGTCGTGGGAGTTCTTTATCTTTTCCTGTTTGACATTTGGTCTGTCTAAAAACATATAGTTCAACATGATGAGAGAAATCATAAAATTGGTTGCTCTCAGCACCAATTCTAAAAATGGATATCCGAAAATTAGGATTCAATTTGTTTTTGTATCCGTTTAAGGTATTCAGATACAAATTCGGATAATCTAGAACATAATTTAACTGATTTGAATAGATGTCCAACTAATAATAAAAAATAAAATATATAATTAATAATCTTTAAGGGTTTGTAAATATTCAACAAGTTCTAAAGAACGAAGAAAAAAGAATAATGAGACTTTGACAATTGAGACAGGAGGAAGAAGATCTAGCCACGTATTTAAATGAATAATCGAAAAGCACGAGGGTCTCATTCAAATGAGCTTGAATTGACTATGGAGCCAAGACATGTGAAAATTGAGCCCGATGATTTCATCAGAACAAGAAGAATTATGTGGAGGTTCCTTTGTGGCCTCTATCGAAACTAGAAACCCAAACAGCAGCGACTTCATCCATCCATGGGAAACTCCTCAAAATAAAACCCTTTCAAAATTTGATCTTTTGGTTTGACCAATTTTCGAAATCGAAAACTGCTTTTCAGTCTGATGACCCTAAACAAGAAGGTGATGAAGTTGATGTAAAATCAGCAGCAAAAGAAAGAAGAGGTGATACTTTCCCCGCCCATAGATAAGCCTTAAAAAAAAACCAGATTTCCCGAGACTCTAGTTTTGGTTTAGGGGTATCCGTATACGTTTAGAGATATACGAATATGATCCTGATCTATATACATCCCTAACAAATTCCAAATGGTGAGAAAGTTTAATGGAAAGTAGAATGAAGATTTCATCAGTCCAAACAAAATATCTTTATTTAACTGTCATTGTCTAAGAAAAATTACACTAGAGGTTCAAGACATTAGACGAAGATCATCTCCTATTAATCAGTTTCTTCAACCGTGATCCATTAATTAAAATTCATCCGTACATATTAATGTATTGGGATTCAAATCTTCTCGTACTATATACTACAGCCATAAGTAAGTCGCTGAGAATATGAATCATATGATGTAACAATTAGAGAAACGGTCTGAAGCAAGTTCTTATGCCGGCAAGGCAGGGAGGGACCATATATGGAAACATTGTTGGATTTTTTGACTCTCTTGATCTTATGATGTTAAACCCTAATCTTAATCTGTTTTTATCTTATTTAAAAGATTAAATACAAGACAAAAAGAAATGAATTTAAATAAGCTTAAAACACACAAAAATATTGAAAAATAACACACAGAAACCACCACCAAACAACCTGACAGTTGGGGCAAGCTTCGAAGGATTCTAAACCTACATTATGGTTTACCAGAGAAGGGAACTACTAGCTTCGATGTCCACTGACCATTTTTAGCTTAATATGTCTACACTGGGCCCCACACACGGCGAGAAATGGCGACCCATAATTAATGACTATGACCTAGATGATCACAGTTCTTGGGCTTTATGGAGGGGAAACTATGTTCTAATATATTGACGAAAATATCCTCTGTGATAAAGTTGCATTAAATTGTGGCTGGCAGTCCATGGTTCAACGTATCGGTGTTAAATCTATTAATTTATATCGCTTTTGAATTTGTTCAATCTTGCTCCAATATTCTTTTTAATATTATATTATACATGGTGCCGACCACATGTCAATTTGAATTAGTTTGATTTTAGTTTAGATGGAATCGGTTTCAATTTCATACAGGCAAGTCCAAAGACAAACCATTAAGAAATTTTTTTATTTTAGATCATCTGCATGTATATGTACTCTTCATAGGATCTCATCAGGATCGATGTAGTATTGGACTCATCTCTTAAACGTGGAACTCATTAGATATGGATAGTGATGAGATCCCAGTGAAGATACAAATACATACAGATGAACTATAAATTTCGAATTTGGTTTAGTTTCAGTTTTTATCGGACTACTTTAATAGATTCTTATCTAATCATTAGCAAGTTATTATCAGGTTTGGTTCGATGTTTTATGTGTAGATATTATGAAAAGACGGGGTTACTAGCTAGACTCTTATCATGCTACTATTAGCTCAGTTTCTAGTTTTTCTTACATGCATATTTAGTGAAAAATTGTCTTTAATAGAATCTTATCAGTCCATTATCAGGTTGATACGATGATTTTGATTTTGAAAGGATTGATCCGATTTAACTGGGTATGTTGACCAATCAAGTCTGATCTTGATTTTCATTGATTTCAAAAAATATAATCCAATTAAGATCCAATAAGATTTGAATCCCATTCAATCTATTTTATTTTTAACTATTTTGATTTGAACTTAATTTTGTCTGATGCATTTATATTTTCAACAACTGCAAGTGTCTCCATTCCAAATTGGACGGCCACTTTGATTTGAGATGGGACTCAGACTCTCACAGTGCGTGGTTAACTTTAATCGGGGGTCTCTTGTGACTCAAGTGCGTGGTCTAACTTAATTAGAACCGGGGTTTTTTTTTTTTTTTTTTTATTAAATGGGACCCACAATGAGTGGTCTGAGAAAATTGGTCGTCATTTTTGAAGTGGCGGTATTGTTGGAGTAGTTGAGGGTTGAAGGTTGGAAAGAAAGCGTTGACGTTGAGAGTTGAGAGTTAGAAGAACCATTGGCAGAGAGCGCATGCGGTGCAGTTAAAGGTTCTTCTTAAATTACAATATTAACCTTCACTTTTATATATATATATATATATATATATATATGAATGAAGAACAGCTCACGGAGCTCACGTACACCGCTGGATAATTATTCAATGGTAGGTAATTGTTATGGGAAAAAATATCACCTATTGAAAATCTTATACATGATATTAAAAGTCATCTAAGCACACCAGGCTTGATAAAGTGGCACTCGATCTTGTCTGTTCAGAGGCATAGTCCTATCAGGACATGGCACCTGGTCGGAGGCATAATCTTACTGGGTTACATTTCTCAGTCAGAGTAGTCTAGAATCTTAAAGCTACTAGATTACATCGTAGGAGTCTTTCTCCTAGTACAATATGTGTCGATCATTACAGTCATACGATCATTCGTATAATAACACGTGTCACTCTTATTATTCATCGGCTTAGCTTCCTTGGTTATAGTTTTTCATTCCTACTCGGAGTCTATGACCTAGATATCCCTCAAAGCAACACCTGACAGTCCTATTGGCGATCTACTTTCTACTGTCCTGCTATCTCCATTCTTCTTGCCTACTCTTATAAATAGAGGACAACCCTCAAGGTAAATGAGGATTCACTACATCTCTCATACATTCAAACTCTTTCTACGTTCTCCTTTTTTTAAACTGGAGATAGTTTCTCGTTATCTGTTGACTATTTACATTGGGAATCTGACTTAGGCATCGGAGTGTATCCGGAACGTAGTCGCCTAAATCTCTTGTTTAATTTCTGTAATTACAAGTTGTTTAGATCGCAAACTGATGGAACAATTTCCAATCATAACAGTAACTAAATAGGATCCTTTTGATTAAAACACGTGTTTCATGTGAAGAAAACCCATCTTTGTATACAAAGTGGTGTATGACCTCACAATGAGAATCTTCTACTTAAAATATGGATAGTTTTAAAAATTGGTTTAAATTTACCAAATTAATTATTTAATTTTGTTTTTCCAAACATCACGGGTTCCATCTGTCACGTGGAGAGATGATTTATGTGTTTCGATCAGACTATATATATATATATATATATATATATATATATATATATATATATATATATATATATATATATATATTCAATTTGAATGGAAACAATGAGTTACATTAAAAAAATTATAAAAATAGAAATAGCTTAGATTTATTTTTAATTTATGAAAACATTAACATGGATAACCCATTCATTTAGGATTCACATCGTCTCCTCTTAGTGGTTTTGGGAGGACAACAGCAGTCTTACCCAGATGGCCGACACATGGTTGTCTGGTGAATCCAAGACGCATGTCCCAGTCGACACCCCTTGTCGGCTCTGCTTGACGGCTGAGTATTGGCTAGGACATACATCTCGGATTCACCGAGAGTCACGTATCGACCATCTGGGTAAGGCTGTCGCGCTATCCTTCCAGAACCAATGGAAGGAGATAATGCGGACATATCCATTTATTACAAAAGGTAGGGTGTCAATTTGGAACCTAACCGGTAGCCTCGATTGGATCAATCAAATTAACCCAAAACCAACCTAGGCAAAACTATTACTGGACATTTTTTGGGTTGAGGTATGACATATCCTATCGATTCCTTTCCAAACCAAACTAGTCAAACCAGTCATAAAAATCAAATCGATGAACTCAAACCTCATAATGGTTGAGACCATACCGATTTAGACTAAATATTAAACCCTAGCTTTATTACTTCAGCCTTCTCCTTCTAGATTGTCTTAATGGGTTTCCTACTAGATATTCAACCCGAATTTGTTCGATAACAATTCAAAACCGAACCTGCCCATTAGTTAATGTGCAAAGTGCAGCCTACCCAACTTGAACATTTTAATAAATATTTTTCGATCAAACCTCATAAAGCTTGACATCGATTTGACTTGGACTAACCAATTGATACCTCGATTTAAACTAAAAAAAAAAAAAATCTATCTACTTAACACCGGCTTTGTGAATGCTCACGACATCAATCTCTTTCATGGGAAATTATTGAATCATCATTGAAAATTTAAATATACACAAAGATATTTTGGTATTTTTCAAACGGGAGGTTTTGCATGATCCAACAGACACCAATCATTTTTACAAAAAAAAGAAAAGAAAAAAGGACACCTATTCCTTGTCAACCGTGGCTGTGGACGGATCGATATTCTGATAGCCGTTGAGCGACCTCTTTTTAAGCAATTTGTCAAGCATCTTCCGTTCGCTTTTCTCTCCCTGAATAGCCCAGGAGTGACGACGTTGTATATATGTGACCGCTGACCGAAACCAAGTCTTGAATTATTTTGAAGTTCCTCAATCTGACCGCGATGGCGTTTTATTTTATTTTATTATCATTTTCCCTTCTCTTTTTTTTTTCTTTTTTTTTTATGCAAATACTTTTTGTTTATTTGATTATATTTTCAACTGGATCTTTAGAAATCATCTAAATGTCTATTTTAAGATGTCAGATATTTGATTCATGCACTGGCTTATAATTTATGTATGAGAAGAGGTGGTGTTAGGGAGTAGAGTAGAAAAATAGATTCATAATGATTCTAGAATAGAATAAGGGTATTATAAGAATTTCATATAAGGATGAAGTTTTGTCCTTTTTGAAGATAGATGACTCTAGAACGTGGAGTATTTTTTTAGCTTAGGAGGATAATACAGAAAAACTTTTACCTTATATGCATTTATTTCTTTGCAAGTTTTCTCATGATTTGTGTATGGGTGTCTATTAGTCAGTTTGGTGCAGTTTTGGTTTGAGCCGAATCAATTTCGATCTTGTACATTCAAGCCCAAAACCAAAGCATTCTGAAAATTTATATCATATCATTATCAGGTTGGTTTCGGTTCGTTTTGATTTCTTATATTTATATTTGGTAAAAAGTTGGCTTAATTTGTTCTATCTAGTAATTATCGGACTGGTTTGATTTTAGTTTTGGTTTCTACATGTAAATAAGATTGGATTAATGGGCTCTTATCAGTATATGTAAATTTATTTGTGCTAGAATTTGCATTGGTATTGTAGTTATAAGGTTTTGGTTAAATTGCTTTACTATTAATCAATGCCCATAGTTTCATGGCATATATATGTTGCTGCTAGAATCCGCAAGGTGATCTTCCAAGGTGGGATTTATCTGCAAACAACAAAGGAAAGAACAAAGGATGTCAGGAGTTTTGTCTTGGGACCGTTGCGATGCTTAAGTTAGAACTTTGAACAATAAACAGTAAATAAGATAGGGACTTTGTAAAAAAAATCCATCCTCACGAACAACAAATACTGAACAATAGAAAGTATAAATGAGCAATAAATGTTGAATGAGAGATGCTCAAACGGTGGGAGTTGACCCTTTTTTATAAGATTTGACATGTCAAAAGTGGGTTCTGTGCATCTTTGGAGTGCAATGCATGCAGGAATTTTGGAGATTGGATTTACCCCTGAATTAAGTTGGTAATGCCGGATATGCCTCTAACTTAAATTGGTAATGATGGATGTGTTGGGTCGTGTCTTGTGTTCTGTGAGATCCACACAGTTATCAAGTTGTACTTGTATTTGAGTTTGAGTTAATTACATGTATAAGGATTAATTTATAATTATGTGGGATTTGGGTTTCTAGAGTACCTATATATTGTCTGTATTGAAAAACCTTTGGTAAGGTCTGAGCAAAGGAGAATACTTTGTCAGGTGAAGAGAGGTATAGAGATTTCTTATGAATAAAGAAATTCTCTGATTCTTTAGGGTGGAGGTAGGCATTTTGAATTGCATGTTGAACCACGGTAAATCTTGATGTTTGTGTGTTTGCTTGATCTTCGCTTTCTTCTTTTGTTTGCACTTTCAACCCTAACAAAATGTGCCTCTGAATGATCTTTTAGTGAAAAGACAATTTTGCTCCCAATAGCTTGGGGCTTTAAGGATTGCCACATGTTGCACTCCCATTGATCGATTGTATTTATTAATAGCATAGATCGATATATAACACTGATCATGCTCAGTGCATTGCATGTTGTTTAGGGTTCATAATATTCATGTTGGTATGATTATATTAATTATTAAGTTGCTTTAATAGTGTCTCACAACTAAGATTTATAATCCATATTTCATGTTCTATTGATCTTTCTTTTGTGGGGGCAAGGTAAAGATTCCAATCAGTTATACGTGTGGGCATTCTTTGACACAGTTTATATTTTTGTCTATGAGTTATTTATGACAAATCATTTATAAGAATAAATAATGAGTCATAAATAATAAACATTTGGTAGCACTAGACATAAAGAAGTAATAATAGATTATTACAATAATGACAAACACCTTTTAACCTATTTGTATATTTTAGATTATAATAATTTATTTTAAAAATAAATAAATACCATAAACCATACCATACAACTATATATGTCATAATGTATTATATATCTAATTTTCTAATACATACCAAATAGAGCAATGATTATGGTTCAATTTATGCTTTCAAGGTTTTCTTATAGTAATTTCTGTTTAGGGTTGAGGAACAGTTGTCAATGTTTAATGTTTAGGGACTGTTTATTATCTAATGAAAAACTACGTCAATGAGAAGATCAGTTTAAATAGATGGACCGGGGTGTTTAATGCCTTCCTTGGACCGTAAACTGACGAGTCCCAATCTCATAATTAGACCGATTTTCTTGTAGTCACATTTTTTTTTTAAATACCCTAATCTGGGTGGCGAATTTTTTTAATCACCTTCTCTTTGAAGAGAAGTGGTGCAAAGATCTCATAGGTTTCATAGAAGTCGCTTTATGACTAGATGGGTGATCAAGTAGCTATGCTAAACTTAATTGTTATGTCATTAAATTGCTTATATATGTTCTAATAAAAATCAGGACAAATGTAGTTTGAGACGTACTTTAGTGTCGAAGCCTTAATAACTATGCTCTATTATAGCCAGACAAGCTCAAAGCTATCATCGTAAATCTTATTGTCACGTGACTTATGAGGACTTTATTAGGTTATAACAAGGTTTATGACAATGTTGCAAAGAAAAGTATGGCTAAAAGGTCTAATTATAAATTTAGCACTCAATGAACTACATTTTTTACCTTTCACTCATGAATTTTTATTTTTCTTTCTTTCTTTCCCTCTTTTTTCTCTTGTTTCATCATTTCTCTTTCTTATATAATTCTCTCTTTTTTGTATTGCCTTTCAAGTTTATTCATCTTCTCTTTTCTTCATAGAATTCTCTCTCTCTCTCTCTCTCTCTCTCTTTTTTTTAGCTCTTTCCTATTTTTCTATGTTTCCCTCTCACGTTGTCTTTTTAATTAAGACAAAGAGCGTCTATTGATGTTCAATCATCCAATCGTCTATTAGACAGGCAGGGTTACATCGGCATACGCGACCACTCCAGTCCGTTCAATGGACTTGGAGCGATTAGACGACAGGAAATGATCTCAGTCCTCTTAATTAACCCATGAAACATTATAGGACATGATGAACAAAGAAATTGGGACGGTAAATTAAAAATAAGCAATAAGGGATTATCTAAAGAAAGGCTAAGGCTTAAAAGAATGATTACTGTGTTTCGATGAATAGGGACTCTATCTAGCGTAACCCCCCCCCCCCTCCCTCTTTATGGGCCACATGAGACGAGATGTCCTTCTAAATTCCATACTTTATGGATGATGATCAAATGCATGGAAAGCTCAAGAATATTTCGTAATGAAAGCTCATATACATAAGTTTAGGAATGAATTGAATAGGAAAAATATGATGACTTGGAATGATTTTCTCAAATGAAGAAATAATAAAATATTATTTTCAAATATCTCAATTGGTCAAATTTAAGCAATTGTATCTTTTCGATAAATGCCCAAAAGAGTAATGATTTCGATTTCTATTTCAAGACAAAAGAATTACCCTTAAATCAAATATTTCAAAATGTTTCACTAGCTACCCATAGCACAGGAATAAACGAGGGAATTTTCAAAAAATATTGATGTGATGGTAAAATCACAAATGAGTGGTAAGGGAAAGCAAGAGATAAATTGGATATTCATAGCTGTAAAAGACCCAATCATTTGGTCCTCACTTGAAGGGGCAAAACAAGAAAAAAAAGGATGATGAAAACAAAGATGGATTGACAAAAGAGAAATAATTAACAAGATATAATCCAGTTAGAACTTTCAACATAAGACAGACATTCACATGTTTAAAGGAAAAGGAAATGGTGAGAAAATAAATTCTCTCTCAGAGGCGGATTTTGAATTTTTTCTGATCTATGAGGTCTTGGATTTCATGCATCAGATTCAAGTAATTATCCTTCGAATGTCTTGATTAAGTATAGTAATCGCAATATTGATCGGGCTTATACCAATTTTAAGGTTGAAGGTCCTCTTACCGACGTCTTAACTTACTACTTTTCTAACTATCAGTGATATGATCACCTTCCAAACACAACACATGATCTCTTTTCCTTCTTCCCCATACAGTTTTTAAGCGATTTGAAAGGAATGAGCACCATTTGACATGAACAGCAATCTCACATCTGAGTAGCCTTCTTTTAAAATCTCATATGAAATGTTGTGAGTCTACCGAGTATAATTATCAAATTTACATCAATTAAAAGGAAGCTTGTTTTTAATTTTAGCTATTTTTAATATAATTTATATTTATGTTTATGAGTTATTTATTATAAATTATTTATGAAAATAAATTATGAAACAAATAATTGTATGGTAACACTAAATATAAAGAAGTAATAATAAATTATCACAATAATGATAAATACCTTTTAACTTATTTATAAATTTTAGATTATATTAATTTATTTTAAATATAAATAAATATCATAAGAGAACCTTAGTTTTTTTTTTATTTATAAAAAAGAACCTTAGTTTCAGAACATTATATTAAAGAATCTCAAAATAAACATCTCTCCCTCTCTCTCTTTATATATATATATATATATATATATATATATATATATATATATATATATTTATTTTTGTGGTTCGAATTGAATATTGGATCATATTCTTCCTTTTCTTCTTCTCTTACCAACTTAGATTGGTTGGTGCTAAATGGTTTCAGGTTGTGGTTGATTAAAACTCTTACTAATTAACCAATTAACCGGATACTTTTTCAATAAAGTTGTTGACAGTTAGGTTGACAAGAAGTTTTGAACACAAGTTTTTATTTTTTTTAAAATAAAATCAAGTTCTAAAATGCTACCAAAGACTTATATAACACAAAAAAATATCACAAAAACAAAAACAAAAATTATATAAAATAGACATTTAATGTACACATTAATCCATCTCCCCCTTTTATACCTAGAATATTGGTTACGTGGCACAAACACAGCCTTATTTATTTTCTTTTTCATTTTTTTAAGAGTTTTTTTTTCTCGTTTATTTATTGTGAAGTAAAATTTTACTTATAATATTTCATATGTAAAATAAAATTTCAATATCAGAAATAAAACAAAAGAAGTTTGATTTCATTTATTGTGAGGAGGTAAGTCTGACCCTCTGCTCCCTCATTTCGCTTCGGACTCCGGCGGTTAATCACAGTCCTCAAAACAGAATCTCCCTCTCTCTCCTCTTCTTCCAATTGACACTGACAAAATTCATTAGACTCAATTTGTTTTGAGGAGGTGATTTTGACCCTCTGTACCCACGTTTTCCCTCCTGGGGGTGTTCTTTCTTCCAATTAAAGCTTTGGAAATAGAATCTTCCTTTGTGCGAGTCTGATTGACAGCCACTCAGTGTCGTTGGATTTTAGTTACTGCAAGGATGTGATTTTGACCGTCTGATATACTGCTATGATGTGATTTTGACCATTTCATATACTGCGAGTGTGTGATTTTGATCGTCTGATATACTGCGAGGATGTGATTTTGACCGTCTACACTCATGACTTCCCTCCGTATTCCATCGGTCAAGCGTGGCCCTCAAAATAGAATCTTTTTCTATGTGAGTCCAATTGACAACCAATCTATGATGTTGAACTCCGTGGACAGTTGTTTAAGTTAATTAGTATGTGTAGAATTCATATGTAATTGTTTTTCTTTTACAACTATATATGTACATTAGCTATTTAACAATACCTGTGAGATAGGATTTGCAGGTAGGGAGAATGCTCAATCTCAACGTCTAGTATAAAGACTGGCTTTTAGCAGGCAGAACGGATGCATAATATTTTTCGGATTCCATAACCTAATCTTTACCCATTCTCTAACGAGACCATGAATATGGAATTGTTCTTCCCTATGGAGAAGAATTTTTAATGAGGCCTAGGTCTTTATTCTAGGTGGCGATTTTCTTTTCCTATCATCAATCAAGGAAGGTGAATGAAATGATCGTTCATCACCCAATTGTCATGTCAGACCCACATAACGTGAGCTCAATGTGCGTTAGATCAAGTCGACCCTCACTGATCGGCCACAGTACAGTAGGTGACTATTTTGCTTCTCTTTAACTTATTTATTAATATTTTACCAAAATAAAAACAATTTATTAATATTTACCTACTTACTTTTAGTGCCAAAAATTTGTGTTTTATTAAACCCGAAACCTCCCCACTAATAAGGTAGAAGAGAGAACCATATGGTCCCTTACAAGAGCAACAAAAAACCATTATTCCATATAACAATCATAGTCAACAAAGAAGGACGAAGTTTCTTTTTCATCCCCTTAGAGATCACTATATTTTTCCGGCTTCTTGGAAACAAATATGAAATTTTTTTTAATATGTAAATGTTAAACATAAAATTTTATGTCAAAACAAATGAAACATGAAAAAACTACACTGAATTTGGATAAAAAAATATAGAAAATTTTGTGATTATTTGAAAGTCCATAAATTGTTCACAAATATTTCTAGAAATCAATAATTCATCCCAAAAAATTTGTATTAAAAAACTTTTGTCACTGAGAATAATTCTGGAGCTAAATAATTTGATTCAACCAATTTGGAATCTTTACATAAAATTTTGAATTCTAGACGAACATTTTAGTTTCATAACTTTTTAAACATAAACAGTTAATTTTAGAATTAACCAAAATATTATTCATAATTAATTTTTTTTACAGAATTTTAAATTGATAAAGAAAATTAAATCTGAATTATTTCTCAATCCAAATTTGTAAACAATGATGACAAGTTAACAATCCCCACCCATTGCATAAGGACATCAGGTTTAATCAAAGCCAGGCACTTGGAGTGGAGAATTATCATTTTGCTATTTTCAGAAAAAAAAAAAGAAAAAAAAAAGGGTTAGCTTATTTTATTTTCTTAAAGCTTTTTCTTTAATCAAACGTGTGGGTAATGTTTCCTTTAAATTTTGAGAGAGAGGGGGAGGGGTTAACAATAGCTACAAATTGTTTTGGAAAAAAAAAAAAACATAAAATTTCTTTGAGATGTGTTAGGTCAACAAATAAACTTATGGAAGGGTGATTTTTACTTTAGCAGGAATTGTAAGCCCTAAGCATTTATGAAAAAAACTAGGGTGTTTATTTTCTTGGGCATCAAATCTTTGAACAGAAATCGTCTCCCGCCTGGGTTTGGGTGGGAGATTAGACGGCCTGGATGGATGGCCACCATGTGGCATTCGGAGGGATCCGAGCCCTCCATCCGAGCCAACCGCCCAGTCAACAAGCTGAACCGATTGGGGGGTCGGCTCGGATGGAGGGCTCGGATCCCTCCGAGTGCCACATGGCGGCCATTCATCCGGGCCGCCCAATCTTCCGCCCAAACTTAGGCGGGAGACGATGTGGATCCCAAATCTTTTCCCATACTCTAGAAAGTTTAAGACTTTCCAACATTTTTCTTGACAAATGAGCCATGCATAGACTTTTTGACTGGAAAGTTTTCTTGGTTTCTTAAGCTCGGAGGACTAATCTAAGTTCTAACCGATGTATATATATATATATATAGATCTTAGTAAATGACAGATTACATAATTTCATTAGCCACAAAGTGAAAATTAATCAGATTTTGACATACACGAATTCTAAGACTGTTTGGTCACCTAAGAATTAGATATAACATGGTGCACAACAAACCCCTGTTAATGAATCATGCTTGACATTCTTTACCAGAAAAAAAATCATGTCTGACATTAAACATTTAATCATATATATTATAGAGGATCCCGTACTGGGACATCCTTTTTTATACTCTAAAGGTCATTAATTAGTTGGCTTTGCAAATTTCAAAGAAGTTTCTTGGATATAGAATAACATCCTTTCCATTAAGAAGGGTTTAATCAATGTTACATGTAAACGGATCCAAACCTATGATTAATATCTGGAGTGACACCTACTATTAATATCTGGAGTGACACCTACTATTAATATCTGGAATGACACCTACCATTAATATCTGGAATGACCCTCTATTAATATCCCACTATTAATATCTGGAATGATCCTTGGATACCATCAATCCAATGATTCAAGCTTCCATCCTTTTTTTACTCCACTCCCTTTCCTTTCACATATGATGCGTGATTTAATTTTCAACTTGAAAAACCAGACTTGATCAGTATCATGCATAGCATATATAAAAGGGCCAATGAATTGGACATTTGAAATGTGAGAAAATAATTGATAGGGTTTCATTACATAATCCTATCCCCACATACATATACTTAGAATACAAAGAGAGAGATAATTCAAAGAATTAGAATGATTCGTACTGATTTATGTTCGTTACTTGTGATAATCCTTAGGTTAAGCCTTCTACAGCCTTTCCACTAGATTTTCATTCTCCTCTGTTATGGGTGCTAATAGATATATCACAATAGTGGTTATGGAGACTCCATACTCTGGTATTTATAATATTATCCCATAACCCTAATTTATTCCCACAATGAATAGAGAATGTTCTATCTTTGGCAGGTAACAATCCAAGACTTAGACTAGCTTACCAAATAATGTCATACTCCTACTAATTAATTAGGCAGGTAAATCAATGTTAGCCATCAAGATCTAATAAAGATCTTACAGTCTCCCATTTGGGCTACATTAATTTATGAGACTATCATCAACTAGTGTGGCTATAGAATCCAATTATTCAAATAAATTGTCATAAACTTGATCCAATCAACAATCAGACCAATATGGAACAACAACAGAAAATATGTCTTAATATACGAAATACAACTTTCTATTATCACGGACAAAAGTCTACTTGATAGCATGAATTGTCTCAAGATAATATCATGAAAGTAACCTTATCATGATAGTTCATAACCTGATCAAATCATGTTCGATCCATTTGTCTTAAAAACCTTATAAGCAAATCTTTGCTCCCATGCCTTTCTTGGTCGGACCAACCCGACCTCCAATGTTTTTCTGCATAGCGAATGCCCAAGAGGCATAGTTCTTCCCATTGAGTTTGGGAGTGATCCGCCCGGGAGAAAACGGAAATGCGAACGCCAAAGAGAACCCAACTCGAAGATGATAGCAATCAAGGATTAGCCAATACCATAGCAAAAAGCTATTAATCTGGGTGAACAACAAATCCTGGTTTACCGTCTTTAAACCTTAGCTTAATATTGTCTTGTTGTCATTTTTTTGCTGAATACTATCTTTTGAAATTTTGACATGTGAAACTAAAAAAAAAAAAAAATGTCCAGATTAATAATTAAGTAAAGGCTAAATCATGAAATAACACCATGGTATAAAATAATTGTGCCTATAAAATCCATAGGCAAAAGAGTAAATACAGTCAAGTAATAATAAAATGGAAAAAATCTATCCTAACACATCAAAAGATTCAACAATACCCATATTAGAAACATGACCCTTGAAGACTCCCACTGATAAAGCCTTCGTCAAAGGATCTACTATCATACTTTCCGTCGAAATGTACTCCACAGTAATGTGTATCTCATTGACCTTATTTCCTACCGATAAATACTTAATCTCTATGTGCTTAGAAACTCCAGATTTCTTGTTGTTCTTTCAAAAGAACACAACAAATTTATTGTCACAATACAACAACGGTTTAAAAATTGTGTCCACTGCATTCAAACCAGAAATGAAGTCTCCAAACTAGATTGCTAGCTTTGTGGCCTCGAACAGTACCATAAACTCGGATGACATAGTAGAAGAAGCCAAAATTGTTTGTTTTGCACTCCTCTACTAAATAGCTCCTCAGTCATCAAAAAAACGTATCCTGACATAGACTTCCTATCATCAGTGCAACTACTGAAATCTGCATTAGAATATCCATCCACCTCTAGGGTATCGTTACTATCATAAACAAACATGTAGTCTTTTGTCTTTTGCAAATAACGCAAAACCTTTTTAGCTACTATCCAGTGAGGAATTCCTACATCTGACTGAAACCGTCAAGCACACTTACTGCAAAGGCGATTTCAGGACGAATACAAACCTAAGCATACATCAAACTCCTTACCGCAAACACATAAGGCTTGTCCGCCATAGACCTTCTTTTAATATCATTCCTGAGTCACTGTTGCTTGTTTAATTTTTCTCATTTACTGATAGGTATACTTGAATAGGTAAAAATATTGAATTTCTTGACTACACGATCAATGTAGGCCCTCTGAGACAACCCCAGCAGTCTACGATTTTTGTCACATTTGATCTCAATACCGAGAATAAATGAGCTCTCACCCAGGTCTTTCATCACAAAAATTTCTGACAGAAAATGTTTGGTCTCTGCAAATAACCCCATGTCATTTCTAGCTAATAGGATGTCATTAACATACAAGACTAGAAAAATGAATTTACTAACACTAATCTTGAGATATATACATTCATCTTTTACATTCTTAACAAAACCGAAAAAAGATATAACCTAGTCAAACTTTAGATTCCACTATCTAAATGTTTGCTTAAAACCATAAATTGACTTGTTGAGTTTGTAAATCATTCTTTTTTTATCTTTTTCCTCAAAACCTTCTGATTGAAGGATGTAAACTTTCTCAGTCAAATCTCCATTGAGAAATGATATCTTCACATCTATCTGATGCAACTTCAAATCATAATGTGCTACTAGTTCCATGATAATCCTAAATAAATCCTTTGAGGAGACAGGAAAAAAGGTCTCCTTGAAGTCAAGGCCTTCCCTCTGTATGAATCATTTAGCTACCAACATTGCCTTGTAGTCTCCAATTCTTCCTTTGGAGTCACACTTTGTCTTCAATACTCATTTTGAGCCTACGATTTTACATGAATTAGGTAGGTCCACAATTTTCTAAACTTTGTTGTTCTCCATAAATAATAACTCATCTTTCATGTCTGCTAACCACTCTGGTGTGTTGTTACTGTTTACGATTTCCTGAAAACTAGCGGGGTTCATCACATGACTAATGTCAAAATCACCCTCAGTCAAGTAGAGAATATAATCAAAGAGATTGCATTTTTACGTGGCCCATATCATGCCTTAGATCCTTTCAAGGTTTTAGGCTTCCTTGGGCCCTTTTGCTCAGTCGTGCCGACATGAACAATACGATTTGGTCATCAAAAGGCTGATGGCGTTCTATCTACCCTTCTTGGGCCATTGAGCTTGGTCTTGTCGGAATGAACAGGCCAATCTGATCATCAAATGGCTATTGATGTTTTTCTAACCTCCTTGGGTCGTGGAGCTCAATCTTGTCAAGGTGAACGGGCTGATCTAATCATCAAATGGTTGTTGGCATTCGATCTACCCTTCTTAGGGAGTGGAGCTTGGTCTTGTCGAGATAAACAAGTAGACCCAGTCCTCAAATAGTTGTTGGCGTTCAATTTACCTTACTCAAGCCATAGAGCTCGGTCATACCGAGGTCAACAGGTCAATTTGGTCATCAAATGGTTGTTGGTATTCAATCTATCCTCGTTGGGTTGTGGAACTAGGTCTTGCCAAGGTGAATAGGCCTATCTGATCATAAATTTTCCATTGGCGTTCGATCTATGCTCCTCGAGCCGTTGAGATCGGCTATGCCGAAGTGAACGGTCCGATCTGTTCTGCGAATGGTGGTTGACATTTGATCTACCCTCTATGGACCATTGAGCTTGGTTTTGCCTACGTGAATGGATAGATCTGGTCATCAAATGACCGTTGGCATTTGATCTACCCTCCTTGGTCCATGGAGCTCGGTTTTCCCTAAGTGAATTGGCTGATCTGGTCATTGAATGGCTTAGAAACGGTCATGCGTCACGCTTCAACTGGACAATAGTTTTTATACCCAACAGGTCCCTTAGAAGAGCAACAAAATAACCACAGTTTCATATAACAACAATAGTTAGCAAAGTCACAAATATTTTAGGAAAAACTACATTGAATTTAGATTAAAAAAAGTATAAGAAATTTTGTGAATATTTGAAAGTCTGTTAATTGTTTACAAATATTTCTAGAAATCAATAAGTCACCCCAAAAAATTTTGGATTAAAAATCTTTGGTCCTTCAGAATAATTCGGGAGCTAAACAATTTGATTCAACCAATTTGAAATCTTTACAAAAATTTGTGGAATCTATACAGACATTTTGGTTTCCGAACTTTTTAAACATAAACAATTAATTTTATAAATAACCAAAATATTGTCGATGGTTCATTTTTTTTTACAGAATTTTAAATTGATAAAGAAAATTAAATCTAAATTATTTTTTAACTGAATCCGAATTTATAAAAAATGATGACAAATTAACAATCCTCACCCATTGCAAAAGGACATCAGGTTTAATCAAAGCCAGACACTTGAGAGGAAAAATATCATTTTGCTATTTTCAGAAAAAAGAGGTTAACTTATTTTCTTTTCTTAAGACCCTTTTTTTAATCAAAGAAGTGGGTAGTTTTTCCTTCAAATTTTGAGAAAGATAAAGGGGAAGGAGGGCTAAAAATAGCTGTAAATTGTTTCGGTTAAAAAAAAAAATCTTTGAGATGTCTTAGGTCAACAAATAAACTTATGGAAGCACCTTCTTAGAATTTAGGGAAAATTAAGATGTTTGTTTACTTGGCATCAAATCTTTTCCCTTCCTCTAAAAAGTTTAAGGCTTCTCAATCTTTGTCCTTACAAATGAGCCATTAGGGGTGTAAGTCAAGCCTGAAATGACCCGTCAAACCCCTGAGGACTATCTAGACCCTAAGGAAATTTACCTAAAAGTTTAATTGTCTTTTCCTTATTCTCTTTTTTTTTACTAGAGAGAGTAGAAGTTGAGAGAACTACAAGTGTCAAGTCGTTTTCACTTTGTTATGTCATTTTCAATTTTGTTTTTTCTCAAAACTCTTTTGAAACTCTTTTGTTTCTTTTGAGTTTTCACACACTATTTGACACGTAATTTTGTTATGAGATTTTTTGTACAATTTTTTTTGTCAACTTTTATTTTATGTTTATCAGAATATCGGTATCGGGGATCGTCAAAACCTTGGCTCTGATACCAGAAATGTTTGCACGCATGAAAATTCAGCGGAGTTCGCTCACCCTAACCCTATGAATTATGGGTCCACGTTCTTGATTTCTACCAAGATGTCACCTATGCGATTATCAAATTCTGTCTCTAGCTCATACCGTAATCGTGTTAAAGCACTAAGACAGATGGATCTAACGTGACCTACTTTTAGTTGAGAGGCTTTCTCTTGAAAGTTTTCTACTAACTCTTGGAGATGGTTTATCTCTTCGAGAGTATTGGGTTTTGTTGTGTTATAAGGTCCTCTTTTTCCTCGAGGTTTCTTCTGGTGATACTTCCTTTTAAGAGTCGAAAGTCCTAGAACAGAAGCTACCTTGGGATTTTTAGGTAAAAAGGATGAAACTCCCAGCTCGATAATGAACTGGTTTGCGATAGTTCCTATTTCTAGAGGAGAGTGGAGACAATTCTGGTTATTACTTACTTCTACTAATTCTGAATTAGAATTAATATTCATGAAGCTTTAAACAAAAAGATAAGTTAAAGCCCTATACCTGCGACCACTGACACAATAATCCAAAGATTATCGACGTCCACAGAAGAACGACTCTTCCTACCTACGTCCTCTGCGACCTCCTGTCTAACGGACTTATCGGCGAAGAATTAAGGACATGTCACACGTTCGGATCGTGTAGAGACTAACTCTCACTCATTCTTTGAGAAAACTTTAGAAGAAAAGCACAAAGAAGATTTGGAAACTAAAAACACTCTTTTATTATAGAAGCAGAATAATAGAATATCTCTGCGTATTTGCACAATACAACTCTGTGTATTACACTCTGATCTTTACATAAAGTAGTCGTCTCCTTATATAGGCAGAGAGACGGGATACAAACTATATTTAAATTTAAACAACTAAATATGGACCTTACACATAGAAAGTTAAACAACAGTTACTCCTTCTTTTGTACAAAATTTGAAAGAGAAAAGACAATGACAAATACAACTCAACCCTTAAACTTTTGTACTAGATTTAAAAATTAAAACACAAAGTCAAGAAAAGACAAAACTCTAAAAGGGACACATCATCTTTTACTTTTTTAATCTGTATCTACCTCATCAGATCCAGCGTACGGGTGCAGAACATCATGGAACGGATAAAGCGCAACACGTGTCTTTGTTAAACTACACCATAGATCTAATCCAAGATCTCCATCATAAAATAGATTTAATTAAAACTGAAATTAAATTTATTAAGCTAAATATTGAACCTAAAAAAGTAGTTCAAGAAAAATCGGCCAGATTATTATCAGTCGTAGAATTAATTCAGTAATTAAATATTAAAAGACGAGAAAATATCTCTAAAATTAACTTGGGAATGTTAAAAATGACCAATACAGACACCCAAGGAGAAAGTACCATAACTTCACCCATGGCCACAACCAGCCATCCTGTCGATCCAAGCATCCCACTAGAACAAAGTGTCTTTGATACTTTGTGGAATACGGTAGAAGAAGGTGAAGCTATAGTTGATGTAAATAACATCAGAGCAAACCCCAGGAACCCAAGTCCGGTTCCAATAACCTCAAACAAGTACCGACCTTTAATAATACAAAACTTAGACCCAGTTTCAGAAAAAAGTCATTACTTAAATATAAATTGTGTCAAAAATCCAAAAAAGATTATTGACAAATAGAATCAAATCCTGAGATTAGTCATAACAATGCAGTCAACAATATCATTAAGTGATACCTATAATTATGTTATGGCTACTCTACAAGTGCAGGTCCCAAAGTTCTGGATGAATATACAAGTCCAACCAGAATTTCAAACGGAAATTAAAAAATTATTTTCTGACAAAGAAAGTGACCTAGCCACTACATTTAAAATCCTAGATCTCTTTATTGATTTAATAAAAAAAGAATTTTTAGGATATTCATCAGATAAATACTCTGATAAACATGGCAACGCCCACAGTAATCTGTTAAACTTATAGATTTGTGATATTTGTAGCTTCGAAAATTTTAGCTGCGAATATAGAGATTATTATTATCAGTTGTTCCTTTCAAAACAACAATTTTAGAATGAAGCATTCTTTAGAAAATTATCTTCTTTCTGGGGGAAATTAGCTGAAGAACATTTCAATAAAGACCTAAAAAAGGGACTAATAACTAATAGTCTTGGTGGTAGAATACAGACAGTAAAAAATTGTCTGAAGGATTATTGTACCAAACAAATTGCTTTGGACAAAGCAAGATCCTCCACACAATGACTGTCATGTTGTGGAGAAATCGCTGATATTCTGGGAAACTATGGATGTTATCTGGAAATGTTAAAACATAAAAATAAGTTTTATCAAAAGAAAAAACCTTCTTTCAAAAAGAGAAAATGGATTAAAAGAAAATTCAATCCTAAAAAACCTTTGAAACCAAATAGGAGATAAGTGGTTAGAAAACCACCATGTCCAAACGAAAAATCTAAGAATGATTGCAAGTGTTAGATTTGCCAAAAACCTGGCCATTTAGCCTACAACTATCCAGAAAAGAAAGAATCAAAGGCTAAGGCTCTCGTAAAAAGTTTACAAATAGATGTCGAGTATGAAATCTATTTTGCCAATGACTTGGAAGGAATAGATCTAAATGATATTCTTTACGATGTTGATTATGAAGAATATTCGAAAGAAGATGATCAAATATCAGAGATATCGATCGATTCAGCAACAGAAGACATGATAGCTGATATTGATGTTGATCAAATACGGATAAATATGATCAGGATGGAACATGAAGAAAGAGAAACCATTCGAATCTGAGATATTCAAGCAGAAACCCTTGAAATTGATGAAAAATAATTAAAAGAAATTCTTCAAAAGAAATTACCTAAGCTAGAATCAGGACATGTATACTCGATAAACTGGAAAGAGAAATCAAAGTCTACTTTCTCTACAAAATCAACTAGAGTATTCAAAGTCACTGAAAATACTCAAACGACAGGTAGTGAAAATGACATAGTAGAAATTTTTATGTTGACAAAATATAAAATAGATAAAATGTAAGACCCGCACTCCACTAACCTGGTCTAACCGTGTCGTGCCAAGTCTTCTCATCATTCCTGGACCAAGTGGACCGAGCGTGTGAAGATAGATCACAAACCAGGTATGAGAATCAAATTAAAAACACTAAAAACATACCTAAGGTCGCATGCTTGGGTAGGTATGGTCGACCATAAGGGAGAGAACCAAAAATCTCAAATCCAGAACCCATGGTCGACGATTTTGACCCTACGGTCGACAGTTTATGCGACCGTATGATCGACCGTGAGAACCCATATCAAACTTCGAGTTTTAGAAATTTTCCTAAACTAAGGGATTGCTTTCCTAATTGAAAGAGGACTCTATATGGAGAATTTTTCTCTATATAAAGGACGTCACTCAGTCCTTTTACACTCTTTTAGAACATTAGTAAACCCTAGAGAAAGAGAAGGAAGAGAAGGAAGAGAATGAGAAGAAGAAAAAGCTAAGGAGAAGAATTTGTTGAGAAGGGATTGGCTCTCTATCACAGGCCAAGGTATGAAACGAATCTCTGGAGATGTAAACTCTAAGGAATAAGACTTCTATGGAAGATATATAATATCCACCTATTATGGTCTATGTGATTTCCTTGAGAAAATCTCAAGGAGAACCATGAGGAGTGAATTTGATGATTAAGGTTGATAAGAAATTACTAATGATGGCTATAGGATGACCTTAGAATAAACCCCATTGAAGAACAGAAGAATTAACACGGGAAGAACTCGAATTTCATGTAGACTGTGACCAAAAATCTCAAGGTCGCAGCTACGATCGACCATAGCATGATCAATATGACCATAGGATCGACCATAGGCATTCAGGACGGTTTCAAAAATCATATGGTCGCAGCTACGGTCGCACCATATGCGACCGTAGGGTATCGACCGTAGACAGTAAGGTCGATACAGCATGAGACCATAGGACTAATCAGACATCTAGCAGTGCTCTATTTCGATTTTTGACTACTGTAACATGTCACATATAAACCCTAACTTAAATTCATATAACTTTTAGGTTGTTAAATCAATTCAAAGAGTATTTCAAGGCTTAGAAGGACATCGAGAATTGTTAACAGGTGAGGGAACAAGACCTTAACTAATTGGATAATAACAAACTATTTATTTTTATTAAGTCCAATGCCATGATTGATTCTATGCTTGTATGCTTGTAATGTGCATCTCACATGTCATCTAATATTCTTGTTATTACTGTTCATGCATATTTAATTCCGTTTATTTATAACATGATGATGATGATGATGCTAGGAATAGGCATGTGAATGTATGTGTGTGGTTGGTGTGTTGGATGCGAGTGGAGCATCAGGGGGAGGACGTGGCATAGTGGTCTTTGACCTCGTCACCAGACTCTAGCTCTATCTCTACTCAAGTTTTGCCCACTAGCATCGTCGTATCGTCATTACCTTAGCAAAACTATTACGTCGTAGGGCATCAAGGGAGGTGGTCTCGGACCGTATGGTCTCTGACTCTGTCGGGGGGCCTTAGCTCTATCTCTAGTATGTATTGAGGGATGCTGGGGTGAGGCCTTGGATACACTGTTTGGTATTAGGATTGGTTAATTGTGAACCCAGTTTGTAAGCCCTCGCAAATAGGGGCTTACGTGTTGGTATGGATAGGGCATCAGGGGAAGTGTTGACGGTGTTTGATCCAGGCACTTTAACTTTATCTCTATTCTATGGTGGATGCATATGGGATGACAATGGTATTTGATCCATTGGACGGATTCACACACTCGTGTATAGAGGTGCAACGGCCACCAAACCTTTCTATAGCACATTGTAAACTTAAAAATCAGACCAAAGATATGAATTGAATGCATGCATATGTTTGTTGTATTGTTTTGTTTGCTCACTGAGCCGTGATGTGTGCTCACCCTTTTGACGTCGAATATTTTTAATTGATGATGCAGGTCCTACCGTTGAAGAATATATGAATGCACCGACGTATGGACATGTTGCTGCGATAAACGTAGACGCTGAAGAAATATGCATGATTCATCATGCGAGTGCAACCAATGTATTTTTGCTTAAGTTTAGTTATAATTTGAACATCGGATATGTAATTGATTATTTATTTTTATGTCTTGTGGTTTGGAGATAATTGGATTAAATACTTATTTATCACTGTTAGACTCTCAATTCATTATCTGTAAGATTTCTGTTTATTTGTTTATTACCTCTGATTATTAATGTAGAATGTGTGTGTGGTTTGATATGGTGGGTACGACCTATGCAAGATCCTAGGTAAACCGTTGGTTTATTGACGATTCATCACATCATTCTGGTTAGACCAGAATTGGAGTGTGACATAAGATAAGGAAGAAATACCCTGATAAGCATTATATACATTTGGGAACTACCCAAATGTCCTTAATCGATTATTTCAAAGAGGAATTGATACTCCAGTACTATGTGTTTGCATGGATGATAGAATAATAGTCGACTCTAAAGCAGATGCTATCATCAGAGTAAGGGTGTCAACGGGCCGGTTCGGGCCGATTTCGGTCCGGGTTGAATCGATGTCGGGTTTTATAAGCCCAACCCAAAACATGTCCATTAAGAGTTCGGACTGGGTTGGGCTGTGCTGGACACAATAACTATCGGGTTGGTCCAGTGTCGATTTGTTATCGGGCTGGGCTTATTGAGGTGATTTCAGGCTAGTTCGGTCCGGACCGGGCTTATCAAACTTATCGGGCCTATTTTATATGTAAGATATATAGCCTATTTTATTATTTCTATCAATAAAATTAGCTTCATTCCTTCTATATGCATGTAATTCAGTAAATTGTAACAATTAACATACTCTTTTCAATTATAGATTCATATAATCTTTCGGATCAATAAGTGAACTATAACAGTGTAATATAATCCATCAAAATTTAAAACAATTAAAATTAAGAAACTGGGCCCGGATGGACCTTACTGGTGTTCGGGTTAGGTATTATTGGTTCGGGCTAGTTTGGGCTTCTTAACGGGTTGGTCTGGTCTGGTTTCGATTTGGGTTGAAACGATGTCGGGCTTTACAAGCCGAGACCGAAACCTGTCCATTAAGGTTCGGTCCGGGCTGGGTTCGGGTTATATCAGGCCAACTCGGTCCGTGTTACCGGGCCGGGCCCATTTTTGACACCCTTACATCGGAGGTATTCAGTCGAACCTAGCTAACCAATTTGTTAGTTTTAGGATCAGATCAGATTTTTGGATCTCGTTGAATGACAAAAACATAAAAAAAGTTTTTCAATTGAGGATACAATTAGAAGGTATTTCTATGAAAGCTGGAAGTAAACCATTAGCAGTTCAGTGGGAAGCAATCCAGACTATCTGTGGAGTCACAAAACGCGAACATAGTTTAGTTAGAAGAGATGTAATAGAACTATTAGAACTCAATGCCACGGGAAGAGAAATAGTTTCGAAGTTAGTCTCTTGAAAAGACTTAAAGATACCAAAGAAATGGTTACTGAAAAACCTTGCAGAATCATCAACTGATAGATATTGGAACTCTACAATCATAGCTTTAGGAGGAAAATTATATATTGATAATAAAGGTCTTGTAGTAAATCATTCAGAAGAAAAGAATGATGAGCATCCAATGATCCAAGATCTGGAGAATGATTTAATATCATCATCGTCATCCCAAAGGATCATAGGATACAAAGATATTAGATTGCCAATCTTCGAAGAAGAAGATATTTCAGAGAAAATAACCTTGGCAATGATAAGCTGTCAAAAGTATAAGGAAATGACTTTTGAAAAATACATTTACTTAGGTCTAAAACAAGCTAGGCCAAACGCAGAAGATGCTCTCATAAAACAAGTTATAGGGAGTCTTGGAGAAAAGGAACTCCAGAGCCTACAAAAGGCTTACGATGAAACCCTCAAGAAAGAGGAAATACGATTAGAGAGTAGTAAGATGAATGCTATATATGTTAGAGTTTCGTTTAGCTTTCCCGACTTTCATCCTTATACTCTCGATGCATTCGTAGATACAGGTGTGACGTTTTCATTTGCCAAAACAAATGCACTGCCTCAGCATTTATGGAAACGCACATCGCCTCCATCAGAGGTAACGTTGGCAGATAGCTCAAAGATTGTTCTCAACTTTGAAGCTAAAACCATTCCCGTATCTTTTGAAGGCTATTTCTTTTGTATAGAACTCCTCATCCATATGGATAGCCTTGAGGAAGATATTATTCTAGGCAATAATTTCTTCATGTAAGATGCGTGCCTTTCATTCACGCAGCATAAGGATTATATTGCTCTAGGTGCTCGAGGGTATCAGATTCCAAAGCTTAAAACAGCTGTTAAAATATGTACAAAGGGCTTTAAACCAACACCCTTGACGGAAATAGTGCCTGTTATTGAGCCAGAACTACTCTTAGTAAAACACTTAAGCTGGCGGTCTATTTGCCAGGATGAAATCTCTTACCAAGATAGACATGGGTGGCTCTAGTCTGGCAGAGCTACAATTGGCTCCACTCCTATTAGTCCACGTTATCTTTCTGAATCGTCTGAATTTTTTGTGGGGGAGGAAATTATTAACATTTCCACTTCTGACCTAGATTCTGATGACATAGAAAATGATGAAACATGGTTAAAACAGATCATGGAACATCATCAGAAGTTAACATCCTCTACTAATATAGTACATGAGTTAACAATAGACGTTATTAAAATGAAAATATCAGAGAATTTTTGTGAAGATCCACTAAAACTATGGGATAGATCAGGAGTTTGCGCGAAAATAAAACTTAAAAATCCTAATGAAATTATAATCAATAAAAATATGATTTATAGTCCAGTTGGTCTGGAAGAATTCAAGAAGCAGATAGAAGAACTTCTTGAAAAAGGGTTAATCAGACCGACCATCTGAAAGTCCACACACATCACCAGCATTCTTGATTCGTAATCATGCTGAACAAAGGCGTGGTAAGGCAATAATGGTTATCAATTATAAACGTCTAAATGCGACTACTATTTTTTATGGATATAAGATTCCAAACAGGGAATCCTTAATATCGAGTATCCAAGATAACAATTATTTTTCAAAATTTGATTGTAAATCTGGATACTGGATCCTTAATATCGAGTATCCAAGATAACAATTATTTTTTAAAATTTGATTGTAAATCTGGATACTGGCAAATTAAGATGCAACCAGCATCCATCGCAGTCACAGCTTTTAGTGCTCCACAAGGACACTATGAGTGGCTAGTCATGCCATTTGGACTGTGTAACACCCCACAGATTTTCTAAAGACACATGGATAATATATTTTGAAAACATCGAAAATATTGTCTAGTTTATATCAATGATATATTAGTTTTTTGAAAATAAAAGAAGAATATTTTTTACATTTAAAATATGTCACCGTTGAGTTTGTAAAACATGGAATAATAATTTCTGAAAAGAAATGTGAGTTTTTAAAAAATGAAATAGAATTTCTCGGTTTAACTATTTCTAGTGGAAAAATCCATTTGCAAAATCATATTGTTGAAAAAATCAATGATTTTCTTGATAAAATTGAAAACGTTAAACAATTGCAAAGATTTTTGGGAGTTTTGAATTATGGTGAAAAATTTATCAAAAATCTTACAAAATTAAGAAAACCTCTTCAAGAAAAATTAAAGAAACATAGATTTTCTTTGGATGAAAAAAACTCCAAGTATATTGCAAAGTTAAAAAAAACTATGTAATAATTTACCAAAATTAGCATTACTACAATTAGGTAAAAAAAACTAATTTTAAAAACTGATGCCTCAAATTCTGTATGGGGAGCTTGCTTAAAATATGTAAACACTGACCTAGTAACTTCAAAGCCAATTACAGAAATTTATGGTTATAGTAGTGGAACTTTTAAAGCAGTTGAATTAAATTATCATATTAATGAAAAAAATTTTTGGTTGTAAAAAATGAAATTAAGAAGTTTAAACTTTTTGTAAAAGCACACAAAGGTTTTTACTTCAAACTGATTCAAAATATTTACAAGGATTTTTAAAAAATAATCTGGATAAATGTCAAAGCCAATCAAGACTGTTAAGATGGCAGTTATGATTTCAAATATATCAATTTGATATTGAAGTTATTAAAACTGACAAAAATATTATTGCAGATACTCTAACCAGAAATATCAGAATTAATATGATGCAGGAAAGCGACGGCGAGCTGATTCCAGTTTCAAAAAGACTTCTGGAAGAAATTTTCTAGGAAACAGAAAAAATAAGGCTTCTCTTTGAAACAAAAGGTAAAAAAACCCTAGCTGAGTCCTCTCGGGTTAAAAAGACAAAATCCGATCCTAAGAGTATTGAAAAATCCCGACATCCAGAAAAAATAGATATCCGGTTAAAAAGCATCCAGACCAGACCAAATCAAAACCAAAACCGACTAGAGTCTAGAAACCCGACCAAAGGAGGAGGAGTGAACCCTGTTGCTTCTTGTTTTATCTGCCATGATCCAACTCACTTCGTGAAGTCTTGTCCTAAGCGAAAGGTGTCCCCTTCGGGGAAGGATAGGGCGAAAAGTACAATGATCACTAAGGGTAAATTACTCTTACAGGGAAGTTACAGAGAGGTGTGCCATGATACGGATTCGGATAGAACAGAAACAACACCGTTCTATGATCCTGGATTATCCGGCCATGCAGCAGAGTTAATTCAAAATCTTTGGACTGCATTACGTGAAAATAAGCGTAAGGCCACTAGGAAAGTCATCTTTCAATTGACAGACTACATCTGTCACCTTGAACAGCGGGGGGGAGATCAAGATATTACATTTGGTAATTTTTCTAGACCAACTTGAGACTCATCAAAGAACAATGGTAGGAACCTCCTCCAGCTCAACAAAGGAGCTACTCAGGAGGCAGAAAATTAGGCAAAACATCTTAGTTTTACCTGAAGAAATAAAAAATAAATTTATTGAAAAAACAAAAGAAATTGATTTTGAAGCATGGTTGGTAGAATACCAACACTCTCTGTTTAAATATGTGAGATATCTGTCAATCAAAATGGAATCTCATATGTTTAACATTACTCCAGTTGAACTAGGATTAGTATCCTAGTTTCAAGTGGATAAAAACAATATTGGTCAGATAAGCCAGCTGCCAGACATTGTTTGATATGTCTTCCAATGTGCAGTGCAATCAACTTCTCTAAAAATATGGATTATGATTTATGCAACTTTGGCTGAACGAGATGAGCAAGCTTATCATGCTTCTTATCAAGTTTGGCTTATAACAGAAATTGAGAATCTTGACTCCTTTACAGAAAAGTATGAAGGAGTGATCAAGGATCTTCCTTGAACAAGAATGAAGTTAGGACAACTTTGTTCGGTCCATGCAGAACTCTGTTTTGCAACTTGAAATTCCGACTAAACAAGTTTATCTTTGATGGGAGAATTATCATTGTAAAACCAACAGGAATGACCTGGTACATGGAGAAAAGAAAATATGATGAAAGTGAAGAACGTTTTCAAAAATGGTATACGAATGAATGGATACAAGCCAGATGTCATATGCTGGAAGAGACAAGAATTCTATGGAAACCAACTTGTAGACGCTTCAAATTTGTCAAGAAAATTAAATTAATTTTTTTAGCTCAAGGTAAAAAAATAATAAATAATAACAATAAACAAATAAATAAAATATAATAAAATAAATAAATAAATAATATATAATGGTAACAAAATAATTAATAATAATAATAATAATAAATCTAAACCTCTTTTAATTAATTAATCAATGAAATTTAAGAAATAAGCATTTAAATAATTAATTAAAAAATAATAATAAAATAAAAGATATAGATAATAATAATAAAATAAAATAAATAAAAAAAAAGAAAGGAAACTTCCAGATTTACGTTGAAATCAAACAAAAAGAGAAACTCCATTTGGTTTAAGGGGTATTTTGGGACATTCCTAGATAAATAGAATATAAAAAGAAAAAAAATGATAAAAATATTTTTTTTAATTCATTTGAGAGGAAACGTGGGAAGTAAATTATCAAAAAGATGTGGGAAACAAGATGAATAAAAAAGAGGAGGGATGTTAATCTTTAAGGGTATTTCAGGAATTCATAAACCAAGGAAATATAAAAAGAAAAAAATAAAAGTAAAAAGGGTTTTTCTTTACTCTATTCGAGAAGAGGCGGAGAAAGCAAGAAACAGAGAGTGGGAGAGATGGGAGAGGCGGAAACAGAGAGCTGAGAGAGAAGGGGGTTTGAGGAAGAAGAAGAAGAAGATGGCGGCGATGGTGACACCGGCGGCGATGGTGACGGCGGTAGTGCGATGGTGTTAGTGCGATGTGTAAGAATTTTATATAGATCCTCTTTGAGTTTTCCCATGGGATTTCCCATGAACCCTGACAAACACACTACACGGATTACTAGAATACAATGGGTATTGAAAAGAGATGATTAGAGATATACCTCTTGCTGTAGATTGATTTCTGACCGTTTTCCTTCTATGATTTAAATGCTTGGAATGTTTGGAATGCTTGGATCAAAGTCTTCCACAGTCTGTCGGGATCCCTTGACATTCTCTCTGCGTATGGGAACAGGAGAAGAAAATAACACCGTGACTGTGGGGACTCTAACCATTGGTATTTATAATACCATCCCCATCCTGGACCAGTCCCACAGTGGACCAGGTTGGTCCATCTCCAATCATACTTAAATCGGTTTACCCGTAACTAGACTCCCACTGAATCAACTAACATTAAAATTAATTAAGCCCATAAAAATTTCTTACAATCTCCCACTTGGGCTATATTAATTATAAATTCACCATTGATCCAATGTGGCCATGGAATCTAATTACATCAAAATCATCCTTTACTTTGATTCAGTTATCAAGCCTACCAATGTCGAACAACAGCGGAAAGTACTCCTACACATCTGGTATACCCCCTACTGTCAGTCACATACAGAGGTCTACTTAATGACATAAATCACTTTGAGATGAATACTTGAGTCCAATGATCGAATTATCACAATCCCGTTACCTTAAAATCCTTATAGGTCAACGCACTTTGATATTATCCAACTTATATAGGCAAACCACCTCCAGTTTGGACTAATATCTTACTTTGGCTTACCGCCGCCTTCTTTGGCTAAATACCGCCTTCTTTTGCTAAATACCACCTTGCAATTTTGACATGTCTTAAATAATCAATAATACATACAAGCAATGAAATTAATACTTACCAATAATCCTGCCCATTAAACCATAGACAACATAAACAATCACAGATAAATCATCAACTACCAGATCTCTACTAATCAAGCAGATCTAAACACTCCCACTGATATTACAAATTCCAAAAGAATAAATAAACTAATAAAATGTCTTCATTTAAATTTAATATGAAATTTAGTTCTATCAAAAAAACATGTCAAATAAAATCTTTTAAAATAAATAACTGAACTATAAATCAATAAACAAATGTCCAAAATAATCTAAAGACAACTGTATTAAACTACATTATCATTTGGTGTTTTCTTTCTCTGGTGTCTCAGTTTCCTTCTTCTTCTTCTCTAACCGAGCTTCTCTTGCTTTACATTCTCTCTTCATGTGCCCCTTCTTATGGCACCAAAAACATTCAACATCACTCATATCCCTATCATAAGGTTTTCCTTTCTTAAAAAAGTGTCTATCTTTTCTGTAAAGTCCTACCCCAACCTTTCCTTTACCTTTATCTTCTCTAGAATGATGACTAGTGACATTGGCACTTTCAAATCTTTTCTTGAGTCTCATTTCTTCTTTAGTGAAAATAGAGATTAATTTGTTCATATCCCATTCTTCTTCTTGAGTATTATATGCCACTTGTATCTAGTAATATTCTTCAGGTAACGAGGATAACGCACAATGGATCACAAACTCATCATCAACGTTTATTCTCATGCCTTTAATCTTCTCGCGAAGAGCGACAAGCTCCATGAAATGATCTCCGACACTTCCATTCTTGTCAAACCTTGCATTAGTAAGCTTGTTCATCAAGGTGTTTCTCTGTCCTCTGTCAGAAAGCTCAAACTTTCCTTTGATCTCTTTTAAATATTCTTTGGCCGTTTCCTTGGCTTGAACACCATCACGCATGGTTTCAGGAATGGCCTGCCTCATGAGCAGCATAGACTTTTTATTTTCATTTTCTCATTCTCTTCTAGGGTACTAGTTTCAGTGATGGCAGCAGGTTTATCCTCTTTAAGCGACATATCTAAGTCAATTAAACCTAGAGTCGCTTCTAGCTGTTCATACCACCTTTTAAAACTCATCCCAGACAAGGAAGGAATATTAACTACCAAACCTCCTGGCATAGTCACAGAGATGGACATCCTGGAAGATACAAACCATCATCACCATATGAGTTCAAGCAAAATATCAAGTAATAGAAAACCTTGCGAAACTCATACAAACACATGCAATTTTATTTACTTCTACTTTGTCCCAAATAAAAAGAAATAGACATCAAAAACCTTTTTGGAACAACCATATTTAGATGAAACCATCAATGCATGAGATTAAATATATATCAACCAATAGAAATTTGATATATATACCTCATTTACTTGCACTAACCATATCAATCATTCATGCAAATAAATATTATTTTTTCAAGAGTTAACCAACTACACATTCTCCTTTGGGATAAACATGCAGTGGTCTTCTCAGTTTCTATGCAATAACTGCGAAAGAATAATGACTCTCGAAAATCTCACCATCTTTAGGTTAATGAGACTCCCTAAAGTCAAAACTCTTTCATGTAAATAAATATCATTTTCCAAGAGTTAACCAACTACACATTCTCCTTTTGGGGGGACAAGCGAGGGGGTTTTCTTTTTATTTTTCGTTAAAAACAGGAGAGGATTGTTTTAGACCCCCCCCTTCTCTCCCCCTGGTAGTGGAAGGGGGGGTTTCGACCTTTAACCCAAAATTTGTGTTTTATTTGTGGTTTTTCCCCCGATCCCCACACGGGGGGGGCGGGTATTATCTGCATAGATGCATAGGTCATGGAATTATCTTCGAAATGAGACCAGAATTGCTCAATTCGGATATCAAATGAGGAAGATATGACCATTTTAATCGGATGATACATATAAGGGAGGTTTCTGAAATGATTATAAATAATCCCAGGGGCCTTCATGCAAATTATCCTAAGTCGGATCGTTTGAATTTCAAATCATCATATCTTGATCATCGACATCGGATTCGGATGATTCAAGACTATTATTCTTCATTCATGATGTTCTACAAAGTGGACGTAAAAATCCCCGGTAGAAGTCACCGGTGGGTCCCATGCAAACTTGCATGCAAAATGATCGTTAGAACTTCAAAGCTTCATATCTTTCTCGTTCTACATCCGATTCGGATGATTCCAAGACCATTATTCTTCATTCATGATGTTCTACAAAGTGGACGTAAAAAATCCCTGGTAGAAGTCACCAGTGGGTCCCATGCAAACTTGCATTCAAAATGATCGTTAGAATTTCAAAGCTTCATATCTTTCCCGTTCTACATCGGATTCCAAGACCATTATTCTTCATTCATGATGTTCTACAAAGTGGACGTAAAAAAATCCCGGGTAGAAGTCACCAGTGGGTCCCATGCAAGCTTGCATGCAAAATTATCGTCGAATTTCAAAGTCGCATATCTTTTCCGTTCTACAACGGATTCGGGTGATTCAGTCTCATTATGTTCCATTTTTAATGCTCTACAAAGTGGACGTAAAATATTTCCGGTAAACCGTCCGGGAAAGGCGGATCTCATGCGAGGGTCCTGGGACCAAATTATCGATAATTGGTCCGCTTTAAACTTCAAAAATTCATAAGTTGACCATTTTACTTCCAAATGAGGTGATTCAAGTTCCTATATTCCTCATTTTTAATGTTCTACAAAATGACAAAAAATTGGAATAGAGGCCATCGAAAAATTCCATGCGGGATGACAGCGAAATGACCCGGTGAAATGACAAGGAGAGAAACCACCCAGTTAATTCCATATCGTTGTCAACCTAAAAAGTGCCTCAACCCATTTCGAATCAGTTCATCTATGTGCATAATATTTATATATTATATATATTGTATAATATATATATATATATATATATATATATATATATATATATATATATATATATATATATATATATATATATATATATATATATATATATATAGTATTATATGTAAATGATAATCCAAAAGATTTGAGAAGAAAAGGAAAGAGGGGAGAGAAAAAAAGCGTGAAAGAGAATGGAGATTTTGGTTTTGGAGATAATCCAAAAGATTTTGAGAAGAAAAAGGGAAGAGGGGGGAGAGAAACGTGAAAATGAAGGGGAGATTTCAATTTTGGAGATAATCCAAAAGATTTTTGAGAAGAAAAAGGAAAAGGGGAGAGAAAAAACGTGGAAGAGAATGGGGATTTCGATTTTGGGGATAAACCAAAAGATTTTAAAAAAAAAAGGAGGAGGGGAGGAAAACGTCACTTTTCTAAAGGAATCCAAAAGATTTTGTTGGAAAAAAAAAGGAAAGAAGAAAGAGGAAAAACGGTGGGTTTTCTAAGATAAACAAAAGATTTTGTTGGAAAAAAAAAGGGGAAAGAAGAAAGAGAAAAATACGTGGGGCTTTTCTAAGATAAACAAAAAGATTTTTGGATTTCCAAAAGAGAATAAAAGAAGAGGAAAAACGTGAAGAGTGGGGTTTTCTTTTGGGACTTTTTCCAAAGAGAAAAAAAAAGGGAAAAGAGAAAGAAAAACGTGGAAAGGCTTTTGAGCTAAGTTTTGGGAGAAAAGAAAGGGAAGAAGAGAGAAAAAAAAGGGGGAAAAAAAAAAACGTGAAAGGCCTTTGTGGCTCAGCTTTTTGGTAGAAAAAGAAGGGAAGAAGAGAGAAAACAGAGGAAAAAACAGAAAAAAAACCGAAAAGGGGATGAGGGAGACCGGAAAGGAGAAGAGAGAGAGGAGGGGCGGTGAAAAGAGAGAATCGAGAGAGAGAGAGTGAATGAAGGAAAAGAATAAAGAAAAAAAAAACAAAAAGAGAGGAAGGGAGAGACCGAAAGGAGATCGAGATAGAGAAGAGAAGATGAAGAAGAAGTAGAAGCGGAGCGTTTGGTAAGCTCCGCTTCCTTTCCCTTTTTTCTTTTCCTTTACTTTGTGTATTCTACTACTCACTCCACCACACCCCGCACATCACTATCATAACTCATCTCCTTGCTACATCCGATTATCCAACCACCAAAATTGATTGCTGCCACCCGGTTTCATATCCCACATACACTCATACACCCACCAAAAGCCTTCGTGAGCACCACACTGCAGGCCACCAGACTTGCCCCTCCTACCCACCTTGTTGTTCATCCACATGCATAACGCCCAATCCTAAGTCCCTACCATTAAGTTGCTATCCTCCGATTATAATTTTATGATTGGATCTTGGCCACATGATTGAAATTTGATTTTTGATACATTGATGCATAATTAGATCTTGGCCACATGATGGGAATTTGATTTCGATATATTGATGCATGATTGGATCTTAGCCACATTATTGGAATTTGATCTTTGATATATGATTAGATCTTGGCCCCATGATGGGAATTTGATTTTTATATATTGGATCTTGGCCACATGATTGAAATTTGATTTTTGATACATTGATGCATGATTAGATTTTGGCCACATGATGGGAATTTGATTTTGATATATTGATGCATGATTGGATCTTAGCCACATTATTGGAATTTGATTTTTGATATATGATTGGTTCTTTAGCCACATTATTGGAGTTCGATTTTGATATATTGATGCATGATTGGATCTTATTTGTGATTAATTTAAGCAAATCTGAATATCATGCACACAAGTGGTTTTTGATACATATGATGCCACATATTGTCATATTTGTCTGCTACACATGCACACACTGCCTCAATTGGAATAATCATACTGCCATGATTGGAATGATCATACTCACATGCTATATTAAATGCTCATTGTCACAATTAGAGTAGAAAACCCTAAAATAGAAAGAAAGTAATAATTAGGGTAGAAAACCCTAAAATAGAATAAAATAATAATTAGGGTAGAAAATCCTAAAAAATAAAAATAAAATAATAATTAGGGTAGAAAATCCTAAAATGGAAAGAAAATAACAATTAGGGTAGAAAACCTAAAATGGAAAGAAAGCAGTTAGGGTAGAAAACCTAAAAAATAGAAAGAAAATAATAATCTGGGGTAGGGAAGAAAAAAAACCCTAAAAAGGAAAGAAAGGTAAACATTTAGGGTAGAAAACCCTAAGATGGAAAGAAAATAATAATTAGGGTAGAAAACCCTAAAATGGAAAGAAAGTAACATTTAAGGTAGAAAACCTTAAGATGGAAAGAAAATAATAATTAGGGTAGAAAACCCTAAAATGGAAAGAATGTAACAATTAGGGTAGAAAATCCTAAAAAATGGAAATAAAATAACAATTAGGGTAGAAAACCCTAAAATGGAAAGAATGTAACAATTAGGGTAGAAAACCCTAAAAAATGGAAATAAAATAATAATTAGGGTAGAAAACCCTAAAATGGAAAGAAAGTAACAGTTAGGGTAGAAAACCCTAAAAATAGAAATAAAATAATAATTAGGGCAGAAAACTCTAAAATTGAAAGAAAGTAACATTTAGGGTAGAAAACCCTAAGATGGAAAGAAAATAATAATTAGGATAGAAAACCCTAAAATGGAAAGAATGTAACAATTAGGGTAGAAAACCCTAAAAAATGGAAAGGAAATAAAATAATAATTAGGGTAGAAAACCCTAAAATGGAAAGAATGTAACAATTAAGGTAGAAAATCCTAAAAAATAGAAATAAAATAATAATTAGGGTAGAAAACCCTAAAATGGAAAGAAAATAACAATTAGGGTAGAAAATAGCATACTAGATCATGCCATGTAGGCTCTTGCCTTATTTACAATACATGCCATATTTGAAAGATTTTAAACAATATTCTGTATGTGAATTTCTTTGTCATAAATGTTTTATGTGCCATATTTAGATAGAATATTCTACTTTTTTGGCAATAACTTATTTTATGCAACACCCTAGGTCAAACTACCATATCCCGCACTTCTAGAAGACAATCCAGGCGTGGGACGGCATTAGGTACCTACATTCTTGGGAAGGGCATAATGGAAATAATAAAATCTTAATAAAAAAAAAATTCTTTGCCAAACCTTCCAAAAATTAGAATTGTAATGAAAAGGGTAATTTAGGACGATTTGCCCCAAGCAAACCCTAAACCTAGAATAGGTTCTCAATCATTAACCTAGAACAAGGGTTATCGAGTCCCGAACTACGCGGATTCGATTCCTAGGTCAAACCCTAGGATATGTAGGCCATTTGGGGAGAATCCCAAATTGGATCCACAACTTAGTCCCACCCCGGACTATCCATAAAACCACTAGGATATTTACCCAAACTTTAGTCCACTCGGACTATCCATAGATCCACTAGGATATTTATCCACACCTTAGTCCACTTGGACTATCCATAGATCCAATTAGGATATTTATTCACACCTTAGTCCACTCGGACTATCATCCATAGATCCACTAGGATACCCCCATATTTTAACCCAAAATGGGTTATTCAAACCTTAGTCCACTTGGACTATCCATAGATCCACTAGGATATTTACCTTAGTCCACTCGGACTATCCATGGATCCAACTAGGATATCCATTCCCATTTCAACCCGATAGGGTTATCCATATTTCAACCCAAATAGGGTTATTCTTAGATCCACTAGGACTATCTATCATCCACATGGACTATCCGGATCCTAACCCATAGGATTTCTCAACCATTCAAGCATAAATTTCAACTTGAACAAAAGAACTTAATCATGCACAAGCATAAATTACATCCATAAACTTTAATCACACCCGAACTACGATGGTGAACCTAATTTTGGAATTAGTTCCGTAGGCAATCGATGGATACAGATTCGGTTCAATGATATCAAACCACTTGGTTTGGTTTGGTTTTAAAAAAGAGGTTAGAGAAGGGGAGGGGTTTAGGGGACCGATTCTCGGGCGGTTTGGGTGCCTAACCCCTTCCCATAACCGTAACTTGACACTTACCCAATCTGGGGGACAAAATAAAAAAGGGGGGGGGGGAAAAAAAGTTTAATTTGGGGGGTTTCACACCATAAAGAATAAGTGTATTAAAATATATCCTTTATCTTTGTATATGTAAAACCAAAAAAAACCCCCCCCTTTTGGGGAAGGAGACTCAAAAAAAAAAACCCCCCCAAACCAATGTGATGAAATCTTGAGATTTGTACCACCTTTGGGTTGCATGATTAATGTAAATCTACAAATTTGAGATTTGAGGACTACCATGATGGAACTGAGTGTACCACTTTGGTGGATTTCACCCAATCTTCACATGACACCCACAAACCTTAATTTGATTAAAACTTGACAATGCCACCTTTGGGTGTACATCGCCCTTACACAAGCATTTACAAATACATGAACTTTGAATTTGAAGGCATCATGATGAAACTAGGTGTACCACTTTGGTGGGTTCCACCCAATTCCACAATGATATCCCCAAATCCTACTTTACAGCACATTGTGGGTCAATAAATAAAATTTTATGCACACATAACCTTCTACATGCATCTGGTACAAAAATAACTGATAAATAGCAGAAAACTGCAAACTGGATTAATTTGGGGCACCTTTTAATCAAAATAAAATTTTTAAATCACCAAACTGTATCAAACTATGTACCAAACTGTAGAGCATTAAAATACGAAACCAACGCAAAAAACCGCGTCAAAATCCGACACTCCTAGCTCTCACAATCGCCGTTCAAAGATGGCTTAAACATTCTTGAATCTTGAACCGGCTAGGACCGGTTCATCCGGTTTGGTTCAGTCTGTCCGGGTTCGGCTATGGGCGGACCGAACCCACAAAACAGAACCCTTTTTTTTTTTTAAGTTTGGCCCAGGCCAAACCAAAACGGTCTAGACCTAAACCGAACCGTAAATCGGAGGTCCAGCCACCGGTTCAACCAAGTCACAATCCGGGTCACCGGGTCAAATTCTCGGGTCAATGGGTCGGGTTACCGGGTCAAAATTTCATGGCCGATGGGTCGGATTTCTGGGTCAATATCCCTGGTTATTGGGTCGGGTTACCGGGTCGGCCAGTCGGGTTGCTCATTTTGCCTGGCTGGGTTTGCCCCCCTTGTCTGGACTGGGCCTGGGCTGGCTCGACTAGTCTAGGCCTGGCGAGCCGGGGCTGGGGAGACTCGGCCCGAGTCAACCCAGCCAACCCGTTAGGGTTCACGAGTTATCGCCGAGTCGACTCGGCGATGACTCGGCGCCGTCAGAGTTTTTTTTTTTTACTCCTTCATTCCCGGCGCGTGGATCTCACTCGCCTTTACAAGCGGCACGTGAGGGCGCGTCGAGTAGTTTCTGGAGACCAACTTTATGTCACCGGCTCCGTCTCTTTGAGTCCTACAATCCTGTATAATTTATTTTGCTTTTTAATGGTCCGAAAAAAATTTTCAAGGTCAAACCCTAGACAAGTTCGAAGAGAATTTTGGGAGAAAAATCTCTCCCCTTTTTTGAATTCATTCAAACATAAAGTTTTAACAATGCTTTCCCATGATTCTAGATCTATGTAGGTGGCTCTGATACCACTGTAAGAATTTTATATAGATCCTCTTTGGGTTTTCTCATGGGATTTCCCATGAACCCTGACAAACACACTACACAGATTACTAGAATACAATGGGTATTGAAAAGAGATGATTAGAGACATACCTCTTGCTGTAGATTAATTTCCGACCGTTTTCCTTCTATGATTTGAATGCTTGGAATGTTTGGAATGCTTGGATCAAAGTCTTCCACAGCCTGTCGGGATCCCTTGACCTTCTCTCTGCGTATGGGAATAAGAGAAGAAAATAACACCGTGGCTGTGGGGACTCTAACCATTGGTATTTATAATACCACCCCCAACCCTGGACCAGTCCCACAGTGGACCAGGTTGGTCCATCTCCAATCATACTTAAACCGGTTTACCCGTAACTAGACTCCCACTGAATCAATTAACCTTATAATTAATTAAGCCCATAAAAATATCTTACACAACGGTGACGGCAGCAAGTAATCAGATATGGCGGTGTTCACGGTCTCTCATCATTGGGTTCCAGTCGACTTGGTTTGCAAACATTGTGGTCAAGCGGAAGAGACAATGGAACATATTCTCCTTTTTTTTGTCCTGTGTGGCTAGGGTCACAGATGAGCTTTATTGTCCCTCATGATCAATCTGTCAAGTTGCATCAATGGCTTTTTTCTTTGACTGTGAACACTTCTATTTCTAAGGCTATGAATAGACAAGTTTTTTCTTTTGCCGCTTTCTTTTGCTGGTCTTTGTGGAAGGCTCGTAATGCTTTGTATTTTGACCATGCTACTGTTGATCCTCTAAGAGGTTATTCGATAGGCAGAATGGGCATTTCATGAGTTTCGTAGCCATACTATTAATCCTGTTTTATCCTCTTCTCTAACAGCTTCTTCGCCTGTCAACACTTTGTGGAGACCCCCTCCAGATGGATATCTAAAGCTCAATTCTGATGTTACCTTGCACCAATCAAACAAAGGCAACGGGGTTGGTTTTGTCTTTCGGGAAGCCAATGGCAAACCGTTACTTGCAGTTTCAGCTCCTTTGTTCTTTTCGACTCCATTGATGGGAGAGGCTCTTGCTTTGAGGATGGGGCTTTCAGCGGTTGTTGCTCATCGGTTTTGTTTTTCGGTGGCTGAATCTGATAATTTGGCATTGATCAGGATGTTGCAAGAAGACACTACAGAAGCTAATGTCTTTATTCGTCCTATTGTGTGTGATATTTTGGCTTTGGCTGCTCAATGTAATTCAGTTATTTTTTTCTCACACTCCAAGGTCAGCCAACATGGTGGCACATACGTTGGCCAGGAGTGCTATAATAACATTCTTCCTCTTAAGAAAAAGTAAATTAATCATTATCATATGTTAAGGGATCGAAAACCACTATTAATATTTGGAATGATCCCTGGATATCATCAGTCTAATGATTCAACCTTTTATCATCTTTTACTCCCCTCACCCATTCTTTCACATATGAGTGATTTAATTTCCAACTTTTGAAACCCGACCGATCAGTATCATGCATAGCTAGGATCTATAATAGGGCTGATAAATTGGACATTAGATGGTTAGTGACGTTGGAAAAAATAACATACTCTTATGACAATAATAAAATTTTAATTCCTTTTTATTATCTGTATAAGAGGACCATTAGAATAATTGCCCCAACTTGCTATACTAATTTCTTAGGCTTTAATTTTTTTTTTCCAATGTAAAATGATGGAAAAGAAAAAAATTTCTACAAAATAGGGTTTTCCGTTGTTTATTTTGACGTAAAAGGCAAAGAAATGCGTTGAAAAAATAAGAAATTTTCACATTGAGGAAAATTTTCATGTAAAATACAATTTTCACGGAAAATTTTACAACAAAACAAACAGGACATTAGCAAGAAATGCTACACTTTAGTCAGATTAATTCCATTCTTCTTCTTCTTCTTCTTCTTCAATTAATTTTCGATTTTTGTTATTGGACGACCATTACCTAGTGCTGGTCTCATTTACCCAGGGCCTAGCAGGGCCACTGATTTACGAATTTGTTAACATCAAATATCTTTCACGTGGCAGTTCTCGTGAGCAGTTCTCATGAGGTTCAAATTTTATGGATATATTGACTCTTGACGTTAATCCTTAGAAACATATCAAGTTACTTACCCAAAAAAATAAAAAATATCAAGTGTTAACTAATCAAGGCGGCAAAACAAACTAATTGAAAAAAGTCTAAGATTAAGAAGAAGATGTACAAGACTACATGAGGGTTCATGGACATACAATTGACGTATGCCATTACATAGGATAGTAAATAATTAAATTTGAGGCTGAAATTTAACATGTGACCAATCTAGATCTTGAATTATTTATCCAATAGTCAAAATTGCTAGAATCATGTTGGAAGTAAGGGCATTTGCTATCGGGTGCAATTTGAAAGATAAATATTGATCATTGATCAATAACTTTTCCAAATTTGGAAACTTTTTTTTTTTTTTAATTATGCTAAAAACAAATTTTAATTCATTGTCATTGGTTTCCAGGTGTACTTAAAACATGGTTTAAGTAATCAGTATTAGATTGATAGGATCGGTCAATTCGTATAGGTTTTGGATTTGGTCGATCTCTGATTCGATTCTGTTTTAATATTATAGTATACAGTATTGACTACGTGTTAGCTTTCCACTGGATCCATACACCAATCCGGTTAAAATTGGATCTGTTTTGGAAATGGTCGATACCATGTCCAATAACTAGATTTACAACCTTGCTTCCAAGTTCCTTCTAAATTATAACCCTTTGTAGTTAAGGTAAACTAGTATCGCGTTCGGTAAGCATGCTAATGCATTCTCAGAATGGAAAATGCATTCTTAACATAGAATAAGAATAGAATAAAGAACAAGGGATTTCTGATCTAAGCTAAAGCGTGTTCCACAATGGTTTGCATTCTCAGTTTTCTAGCATTCCATGATCTAAGAATTAGAATATATGCCAAACACTTTTTTTTTTATCATCTTAAAATATATTTTTGACTTAGAATGCATTCTAAGAATGCATACCAAACGCAACCAAAATATATATGTAAAATTGCATGTACAAGTGATTAAAAAGACAAGCATAACACATTTAACATAATTTTAGTAATCACAAGGTATAGTAGTTGAGATAATATTAGCAATCACAAGGTACAGTAGTTGATTTGAGATAATATTCTAAAAGTTAGCGTCTAGTAGAAAGACCGGATTTTGCCAGTAGGTTGGGGTGCATAAAACCTTCCCTAGACATAAGTTGACCCTTAACCATTCTTTGATTAGACCCTAATCCAGGTGGTGGCTCCTTATTCTACCGCTAGCTCAGATCAAGAAATATGAACTGAATGATTACCCCTCAAGGTAGTAAGCTAGGAAACCAACGCTACAAAAATAAAATGTGTGTAACGCTAAGACACACACAAGGGCGACACACTTGTTCACACGAGTGCCAGTTTAGGCCATGATACCTACACTAAGGTGCTGACAAGAATACCAACTCATGCTCAACAAGTCATATATCAAATATCAATATCAAATTTAATCAAACACCCTCCCATTTATATCAACAGCTCCATGTACTTAATCATCCATGTACATCTGCGCACCTCATTGTAGCCCCTAACTTAGTTTTGTTGCTTAGAAAATTTCATTTGAATTGAAACTTGGCATCTAGATAGGGGACTTGGAGGTCCAGTAATCGGTATATGACCATTGAGCAAAGACCGGGTGAAGGAAAGGGAAAAGCAATAGCTACAGGAGCCTGTCTTTTAGAAAGACATGCTCTGGAACTAGAATCCACAGTCAGTACCCAGCATCCTATTAGAAATTCCCATTCTGCAACTCTGTCTTTGAAAGCCTCCCCCCTGCCACAGCAGCAATAGTCCCAATAGAAATGGTAATCGTTGCTCCATTCCCTCCTTACCAAATAGTACATATTCTACAATTGAGTCCTTTTTAGATCTGAATAGAAACACCAATTGTGAAGACCTTGATTGGATCCATGTTGAGTTTCCTAACATTCTTTGGTCTAACCTTGAAAGAGAGATACTGACCTTCGGATAGAGCATAATGGACATCCAAAAAATATTGAGTTCAATCCGATGCACCAATTGGCAGATATTTGGACCATTATAATAACTTATCGGAATTGTCTATCCTGAAAACATTCACCCATATATTTTTAGGAGAAAAATTAATCGTTCACGACTAAAAAGGGATATGGCTTGGAACATGGCCAACAATGCTGGTGCCGGTATTCGTAGGAATAGAAGAGATAGAAACAAGCTATCGGCGAAATTCGCTTTCCGTGGTGAACCGGTCGTCCCATACCTTCTGCCTGTCTCATGTGTGTGGAACCAGGTCTTTTTCTGTTCCAGCCTCACTGAAGTAGGTAGGGCTGGGTGAGAAACGGTCCCCTGTTGTCTGTAGGCCTTCGATTCCATCGGGGTCTTACGGTCTCTGAGAAAGGGGAAAACTACCTAACTAAAGATTCTTCTGTTGGTTCTCTTCATAACTTTGACATTGTTCTTTGCGACTTCTGGATCCTTCCTATGATCTCCGATCGAACCTACGACCATAGCTGAGATCAAGAAGGCCCAAGCTGGCTACCTCCCCTTGCTTGATGCCCCAGCGTTCCTCTCGCTGAACATTCGCGTATACGAGAAAAGAGCTCAGCTTCCCTTTTCGCGCTGAACACGCGAAAATGCGGAATTGCCTCAGCAGCACCGCCTTCACCCAGATCAGCCGCTGGTTCTTGAGAATCTACTGCATAAACTATTATTGGAACAAATTCAATTCTCACCTGTAAAAAGGTGCAAAACTTTTCCCAATACGTGAAGTTTCTATAGTACCTCTTTTATCTAACCACCCATAAAAAACCCTTTTCTTAAAACTGTTCTAATTATAAAAAAAAATTAACTACCTTGAGACCCTCTAGAAGAGTCAAAAGAATGTATTCTATCTAAATACACAGTATTTCAAACAAATATGAGTTGTCTAGACTAATCAATCATTTCAAGTGCAAACCTACCCTAGCTACTTCCTCGGGGAATCACCTTTCTCAAAAGTGATCATGGTCTTTGAGTCTAAGATTTCATTAGTTTTCTATTAAAATATAATTGCACAAATACATGCATAAGCAAAAAATAATGGTCGAGAAAATTAAAAAACAAAATACATAAGCTGAGATTCATTAAAAAAAAACATTTTTAAAGAATTAGGTTGGGAAAGAAAAATAGCAGGATGAAACATTTACAATATAAGAATTTGGAAGTAAATGCCCACACCACTAGTGTGTAATTTCTTTTTTATATTCTCTCACATGACTGATATTCATTTTCCTCTTGATACACTCTCTTTTTCTTGACCTTACCGGTCTCCTTTGAAAATACTGGTTTTTACATACCTATTGGTTTAAAGTACGAGATTCCCCTCAGCTTTCACACGTAGCTTGGGATTCATCTCCGCCTTAAGACATTGTAACATATAAAAAAAAAAAAAAAATTACTTACCCAAAAAAACATATATATATATATATATATATCAAATTATGGTATTTCAAATAATATACATATGATCGAGTTGAATACATGAAAGAAAGAAATGAAAATTTAAAAGAAAATCTTGAATAGATCTTGCACTTAGTAAAACTAAATAGAAAAGGAAATACATACTAACATTGTGTATTTTTGTCTCTTTTCCTTAAAATCCAAATCTTTTTCTCTCTCTCCTCCAAACACTGTGTACTTTTATACTCCCATTTCTTCACTAGTATCTAAGATTCTAATATTTTCTGCTAATGTATTCATCTCTCCTAGGGGTGTCAATGGGCCGGTCCGGGTCAAATTCGTGTCAGGCTTCATAGGTCTGACCCAAATATGTCCATTAAAATGTTCTGGCTGAATGGGTTGCATTGTGCACATTAACTAACGGGCCGATCCGATGTTGGTTTGTTATTGTAATAGGTTTACTTCGGATTGATTCTATTTCAGATCTATTTACTGGCCCTATATGTGAAGTTTCCATAGTACCTCGTTTATCTAACCACCCATAAAAAACCCTTTCCTTAAAGCTGTTCTAATTAAAAAAAAAAAAAAATTAACTACTTTGAGACCCTCTAGAAGAGCCAAAAGAATGTATTCTATCTAAACACACACTATTTTAAACAAATATGAATTGTCTAGACTAATCAATGATTTCAAGTGCAAACCTACCCTAGCATTAGTTTTCTATTAGTAAATTCTTTTTTATATTCTCTCACATGACTGATATTCATTTTCCTCTTGATACACTCTTTTTCTTGACCTTATCGGTCTCCTTTGAAAATACTGGTTTTTACATACCTATTGATTTGAAATGCGAGATTCCCCTCAGCCCTCACACGTAGCTTGGGATTCATCTCCGCCTTAAAGACATTATAACATATCAAATTATGGTATTTCAAATAATATACATTTGATGGAGTTGAATACATAAAAGAAAGAAATTAAAATTTAAAAGAAAATATTGAAGAGATCTTGCACTTAGTAAAACTAAATAGAAAAGGAAATACATACTAGCATTGTGTATTTTTGTCTCTTTTCCTTGAAATCCAAGTTTTTTCTCTCTCTCCTCCAAGCATTGTGTACTTTTATACTCCCATTTCTTCACTAGTATCTAAGATTTCAATATCTCCCACTAACGTTTTCATCTCTCCTAGGGGTGTCAATGAGCCGGTCTGGGTCAAATTGGTGTCGGGCTTCATAGGTCTGACCCAAACATGTCCATTAAAAGGTTTGGGCTGGATGGGTTCCACTGTGCACATTAACTAACGGACCGATACGGTGTTGGTTTGTTATCGTAATATGTTTACTTCGGATTGGTTCTATTTCAGATCTATTTACTAGCCCGATAATGGATGCCATTTTATTTTGGTGATATTAGGTTGACCAACATATGTCCAAATCTTTAACATTCAGTTTAGTTCAAATCAGGATGAAATCCCATTCGGGCTTGGCCTGTCCGTTTTAAAGATTTGGTTTTGGGACTAAACTGGCTGAGAAGTATTATAACAAACTAATCCGAAACATATTCACTATCAGTTCGATCGAGTCAATTTCAGATTAATTCAATATGATTTGATATGAACTATCGATTCGGTCTCAAAATTGACACGATTGATCTCTTCCACATAAATAAATTGAATAAGTGATCACTTTCCTTTTTTTGTTGGGTAGAAAGGGTATGTGGAACTGAATCTTACACGAAAAGATCCCCATCCTCCCCTTAAGCCCTTTTGTGTCACCCCTCTTGTTACCATATACTTCGAATTTAACAATAATTGGCTTGCTTACTTTATGACTACAATGATACATTGTATTGGGTCAATGAATTAATATCAATAATGGTTCAAAATCTGGTACAAAATGCATTAATTATTGTTTCCAAAATTGGTGAGCTAACTCAAAGTGTCAATTGCATCATTTGGGGCATTTGGGGCTAATGATCTTTTGAATTTGTCCTGTAATATTAATAATAAAAAAAATTTGGAGTGGGTCAGCGAGATGTGTTTTGACCATAGTTAGTAAATTCGAATTTAAAAATTATTTGGAATGAACTATGGTCAGTAAATTCAGATTTAAAAATTAATTGGAAAGATAATAGCTCGTAATAATTCATTTTAAAATTTTAATAATTCCGTCAATATTGCAATCCAGATCAAATTGGTATATGGATTCAATGAAAAATTGATACATGATCAAATTGTATATAATAATATTAAGATAGGATTCTATTGGGGATCAGTCAGGCCCAAAATCGATATGAATCAATCGATCAGACATATCCGATACTGATTACTTGAACCATGACTTTACCTATGGAGATGGATTTGTTGTTGACCATGTAGCTTTTACCCCAGCGAGACACTGGGCATAATTTTTACCCTTTTACTTTATTTATATTTGGGTGAATTATTTACTAGGTCATGCATTACTTGGCTCTTTAAATATATTTGTTTAACATAATTGAATTTTTTTTTTTTTTTTTGTAGAACATATATAATTGAGTTCATACCAACACTCTACCCAATTGTGGCGTTGAAAATGGAATTTATAGCATAATCGATGAGTTTCAGTTATAAATTATTCCAACATATATGGGATTATACATACATCAATATTCTAAATAAAAGCACGTGATTGGTGGACGGCGAACAATTTTTTTCCATGGTAATATTTTTTAGGTATTTCATTATATTTATTAATGTTCATAAATTAAAAGATTGAAAAGATCAATTATGAGTATGATCTTGAGATTCATGAATAAGAGTAACATAAAAACATAATATTTTATGAGAAAAATATATATTAAAGAACATAATAAGAGTTGTATAAGTGGATCCCACACTACATCACCCATGATGGAATCATATGGAGAATACATATGCCTGCAGTTAATCCGAAATCAAAACGTAATAAATCTGACTAAGTTAACCTCATTAAGAAGACTAGTCTCTAGGCCACCCGCCACATAGGGATCTTCGAACTCATAATCTCGTCCACAAAATATTTACACAACATACACCGTTTGATTGGCATACATGGATTTGCATGCATCTCTCATACATCTCATCTACAAATCTAAATTAATGAATACCCTTTAATTAGTTTTCATGAATTTGGATCATCATTATGTACATCTATGAGTTCGGATCATCAGTATCTACATGTACTTTATTTTGGATCCCATCACCGTCGATGGATGTGGGATCCACCTCTAGAATACGAGTCAACTCTGTCCCGATTTGGATCAGATCGGATTGGATCAATCCATTTCGATCGATATAGATCAGGATTGGCCAATTCAGTGTAATGATACCCGAGTGAATGTTGGCACAATTGGCTAAGGTTGTTTCAAGGGTGTAATGTATTATATTTTGGGACCGATTCAACATAATTCAATTCGGTACTGGATCAGATGGATTCAAATGGTCTTTTGTTAAGGGGTCAGTAGGAGTCTAAAAGACTCGATTGTATCCAATCAATGCCCGACACGTGGGTGTCGATTGAATTTAAGTCGTTCAACCAGTTGATAAGGTAAAATAAAGAGAAATTCTACCTTATATACCAGTGCTGTCTGAATGGCTTGGATTCAACCGATACCTATATATCCGGCATTGAATGATTACAATGGAGTCTCCTGCCAAGTCCCTTGATGGGAGACGATTTAAATCCAGATCACATTCGTGTTCCTAAATCCGGATCCTGTTGCCAATGTTGCCTTCTAGAACATTTACTACCTTTCGTTTGTTTTGGGGGTATGGACCGTATGGTTCATCATTACCATTAAATGGCCGTGCTTTCAACCTCATGAAATGAGGTGGAGCTTTCCTCCGGTCATTTATATAATTAACGATTACCCCGTTAGCTTATATTTTAATATTTATGAGATTTGAAAACAAGAAAAAAATAAAGGGCATTTTAGGAAGAGTAGAAAATTAAGACTCAAGGTTAGAGAGAGAGAGTGATAATGAGCTAACCATGGTTAAAGGGGTTAGGTGGTTTGACTAGTCGAGTTTGGTGGGCATTGGTTCGGTCGGAAACTGCAAAATATAAACGTCTGCATTCTCCCAGGGTGTTGTTCAGAGCGTCGTCTCCTCTTCTTCTTCGTACACACATTTCTCGCTGTTCTTTGACTCCTCTCTCACAGAAACGAAGCGAAGAGTACAAAGAAGAGAGAGAGAGAGACAGACTTCCTCCATCTTTGTTGTTTTCGATCTCGAATTCTCAATCGAATTTGGGAGATTTGGTTGTGGTCGCTACCGACATACCGTGAAAAGGATTGAAATCTGCTCTTAGTTTTGCTTGAAAAAAGGAATTAGCTATGGAGTCTGAGTCTGTGAAAATCTCTCCTTTCGATTTTATGTCCGCGTTCCTGAAAAGGAGCATGGATCCGTCCAACGTGTCGGCGGCTTCGGGAGAGGTAATTGTGGTGGAGAATCGGGAGTTTATGATGATCTTGACGACTTCAATGGCGGTTTTGATCGGTTGTGTGATTATTTTCTTTTGGAGAAAGTCGTCAAGTCAGAAATCGAGTAAAGTTGAACCTCTTAGGCCATTGGTTATAAAGGAGCCCGAGCTGGAGGAGGATGATGGGAAGAAGAAGGTTACGATCTTGTTTGGAACTCAAACTGGTACTGCTGAGGGATTCGCTAAGGTTTGTTAGGGATTTAGAATTTTTTTTAATCTCTGGTCTTATGATCTTCAGTTCAGTTTGGTTGATCGGTTGTTTGTTTTTGGTTTGTTGTTTGGTGAATTTGGTGGTGTTTAGGCACTTGCTGAAGAAGCAAAAGCTCGATATGAGAAAGCTACTTTTAGAATCGTTGATCTGGTAAACATCGAATTTTTCTTTTTTACAAAAAATCGTTTAAGAAGATTGGCTATTGTAAAGTGTTTGTGTTGATGATCGAAATCGACTTACTTGCAGGATGATTACGCTGACGAGGACGATGAATACGAGGAGAAACTGAAGAAAGAGACTTTCGTCATTTTCTTTTTGGCAACGTGCGTTATTAATCTCTATCTCTTTAGTTTTAGAGTGTTAATTTTTTTTGGGAAAGGTTTATCTGGATTCTGGTCTGTCCCTCACGGGATTCCATGGTTCGGAGCATCTCACCCTAGAAACGCACAAACCCCCACCAAAATCTCTGTTCTGTTGTTCTGATTAAGAAAATGAAGACGAAAGAAAACTGAGAATGGATAACTGGTCTATATTTCAGATATGGAGACGGTGAGCCGACTGATAATGCCGCGAAATTCTATAAATGGTTCACAGAGGTAAATTGATTGGGGTAAAGGATGATAATGGTTTCTCTTGGTGTTACATTTGGTAGTGGTTTCTTATTATCTCTCTCTCTCTCCGACTAGGGGAATGAGAAGGGACAATGGCTTGAACATCTTCAATATGCAGTATTTGGTCTGGGAAACAGGCAATACGAGCATTTTAATAAGGTAAAGAATGATTATCAATTTTAAACTTCACTTCAGTTTTTCTTCATTAGTAAGAAGGATAAGAAAATTTAATTTCTGTTTCGTTTGTGAATAAATTGTTATATGTCATAACAATTTTAAAATAACTTTAATTTTCGGTTTTCGTTTGCCTCTTTCTTTTTTTAAGGTTCCCCCTCTCCACCTCCGATTATCCTTTCTGAATGGTGGCGGTGGTTAACGTTTGGCTTTTATTTGTTGTTTGCGGGAACAGGTGGCAAAGGTTGTGGATGATATCATTGCTGAGCAAGGTATGTTTCTTGGATTTATTTTCATTTTTACTTATTTGTATGGAATTCTTCAATGTCATTATTATGAATGTAATTATCTTCTAGGATATGGATTGCAGAAGTCTGATGCTTTTTGAATGTGCTATTTATTAATGAAAATTTTGTAATGGCGAATTCTAGCCCGACTAATTGATATTTGAAAAATAGAAAAGAAAAGGGAAAGTGCTAGATACGTATTCTTTGCCTGCATATGCCACTAATGTAAACTATTTATTAAATGGGAAGCTCCTCGATGGTGGCTGCCAGACATGGATTGTGTTGGCCTAAGTTCTTCAATATTAATGGAATAGGGAATATTTGGTCTATCATAAGACCCTTTTGTTTCTTAAGATGACATTAAATATCTCCTCATTAAATTGGAGAAACACTATTGGTAGTTGGAGAAAAACTCTAATATATTTAGTTTATGGAAACCGTTAAGAGCATTGGTTTATGCATTTGGAGAGAAATACACTAGGATGATGCTAAATGTTTGTGCACACGAAGTAGCAGTACATGGATGGGCCCTAAAATCATAAATGAAAATGATGGATACGAATGGAAAACACATTTGAGACATACATATAATTTTTACAGTTCCTTTTATGATCTTATTTTTCTCTTCATTTGATAAAGTATTCTCAAAATTTAATTTCCTCGTCTGTTTTAATAGGTGGAAAGCGCCTTGTTGAGGTGGGCCTTGGAGATGATGATCAATGCATTGAAGATGACTTTTCTGCATGGTATGAAGAATTTGTACTTCTTCTTTAATTAATTTCTCAGATCGACTTCATTGCCCTCCTCCCCTATCTGGATTCATTGTAACACCTATTTGTGTATTTACTTACCCCCCCAAAAAAAAAAAAAAACTATTTGTGCTTCCAGGCGAGAAACATTATGGCCCGAGTTGGATCAGTTGCTTCGAGATGAGGATGATACAAGTGTTTCTACCCCATACACTGCTGCTGTGCCAGAATATCGTGTTGTGATTTATGATCCTGCTGATGCATTACTACAGGAAAAGAAGTTGACCTATGAAAATGGTCATTCTGTTTATGACAGTCAACACCCGTGCAGGTATTAATGCTATTCATTTTGGATCATAGATTTAATATCTTTCCTGTATTTGATTCTTTTGTCCACTAAAATAACCTCGAATATCCACATGAAGAGTTAACGTGGCTGTGCGGAGGGAGCTTCACACTCCAGCTTCTGATAGATCTTGCACTCATCTGGAATTTGACATTGCAGGCACTGGGCTTTCGTAAGTTTCTTTCCGTGCTATCCTTTGATGTGAATAAGTAGCTTTCATAGTGGGATTATATATTTTCGGTAGAAATTGTGCACTTTTCTGGTTTCAAAAGTTTTTTTTTTATTTTTATTTTCTTATGTTTTTATTTTTTTATGTTCGTTTATTCTTGGTGCTATATCTTTGTCATTGCTCCATTGCTCATATGTTCTACTTTCCTTTTTTTCCCTCAGATATGAAACTGGGGACCATGTTGGTGTATATTGTGAAAATGCTAGTGAAGTTGTGGAAGAGGCTGAGAGGTTATTAGGTTACTCAGCAGATACTACCTTCTCCATCCACAGTACTAAAGAGGATGGCACGCCAATCAGTGGGTGCTCCCCTCCTTTCCCATCACCTTGCACCGTAAGAACTGCATTGACCAAATATGCGGATCTTTTGAATTCTCCCAAGAAGGTATTGTTTTTTTATTAGCTTTGCTTCCATACTTTTGTAAGCTCACTGTTTACTTAACATTTTTGGATCACTTTAATTTATTGGGTATGAATGCCTACATTTGTCAGGCTGCTTTACTTGCTTTAGCTGCCCATGCTTCTGATCCAACTGAAGCTGATCGTTTAAGATGTCTTGCATCTCCTGCTGGAAAGGTTGGTCCTTTGTATGTTTTTTTTTTTTTTTTTTTTTTTTTTTGGGGATCTGAAATTCGACTGTCCCCATTCTTCCCTACACATCTAGTGGTATTTTGTGTCTTTGTTCTTGGACAAATTCTCATGTGAGCTATCCTACATCGAACAGGATGAATATGCACAGTGGATTGTAGCAAGTCAGAGAAGCCTTTTGGAGGTCTTGGCTGAATTTCCTTCGGCCAAGCCTCCTCTTGGAGTTTTCTTTGCAGCAATAGCTCCTCGATTGCAGCCTAGATACTACTCAATCTCATCCTCCCCAAGGTGATTTGTTCTTCCTCGGCATCTTCCAACCTTTTGCACTGAAGCTACCCTGTCAGAGCTTATTTCTATTTGCAGTTGATTGTTCTATCGGAAGAAGATATAAACCTTATATAATTTCTTCATGCTGGTATGCGTAATACACATGCAGGAAGAAAATAATCAAGGGGTCCCTTGCAAGGTTAATTTTGCTGAAACCTCTCTGTTATGACTGAACCATCTGATGCACTCATTATATATTTTAATGAGAGAAGTTGACTCAGTGGTTGGTGTGAAAGGTGAATAGAACAGATGGTAGCAATCATCTAGTAAGAGCCAATTTCTGGCATTTGGGATCTCTCTGAATAGATCCATCTCCCCTGACATAGGGCTATCAGTGATTAGGATTATGCAATAGGATTTGTAGATTATGCGATGGTACTTGTCCTATGATGAAAAAACATTGAGCTTCTGTGAGGCAAAAGAAAACTAATTTATTGTGTTGATAGAGAGAATGTTTTCTGCTTTGAAAAGCGTAAACAAAATCCCAAAGGCTCTAGACAGTGATATCGTGAATATCACTCCAGTCAAAAAGGGAAACTGATCATTTCCCCCTTATCTTTGAAAGGAGTTTGCTTGGTTTGGTCTAACTTTCCTTGTACAGTACAAATTGTTACACGCCCAACGTGTTTGGTTATTTTAACTCTTGTATTTGCAATCGTGGTCAACTGTAATGACATTTTTATGTGAATTTTCAATATGTACATTTACAGGATGGCGCCATCTAGAATTCATGTTACATGTGCATTAGTGTATGAGAAAACACCAGCAGGAAGAATTCACAAAGGACTGTGCTCAACTTGGATGAAGGTAAACCTTTAGCCATTTGTCTAAATTTCATTATTCTCACTGATTGATGATAGACAGAAGTACTCCAGATATTTTGCTTTCTTAATTCACTTGGTTCCCACGACCAGTATAGTTAATGCTCCATCATTTCTGATTAGAGTTGAACTTCTTGCAGAATGCTGTGCCTTTGGAGGAGCGCCATGATTGCAGTTGGGCTCCCATTTTTGTGAGGCAGTCCAACTTTAGACTACCCTCAGATACGTCTCTACCTGTTATCATGATTGGCCCTGGTACAGGGTTGGCTCCTTTTAGGGGATTCTTGCAGGTTTGTACCTGGTGGTCATAATGTTCAGTTGCTTTTGCCCTCAACCTAGAAATAATGTCAACTAAGAGAGTTTTATATTTTATCTTCAGGAAAGATTAGCTCTAAAAGAAACTGGAGCTGAGCTTGGACCTGCCATCTTCTTCTTTGGGTGCAGAAACCGCAAAGTGGTAATGCATGTTCTATGTTACCCTTATTGCCCTGATTCTCCTGATTTGCGAAGTTTTAAACTCAGCTGTTTTATGACTGCAGGACTACATCTATGAGGATGAGTTGAACAGCTTTCTCAATGGTGGTGCACTTTCTGAACTGGTTGTTGCTTTCTCCCGTGAGGGACCCACAAAGGAGTATGTGCAGCACAAGTTGATGGAGAAGGTATGGGATAAACTTTCGAATCATCATCTTTTTTTCTTTTCTAGGAAAGTAGAATTTGATATGGACCATCCTTGGGAGTATGATAGACTATCAGTATCTTAATTGTAGCAAAAAACTCCCAGGGCATCAGGGGTTCCATTTGTTCATCTGATTACCATTTCCATACGTGGCGACTTTCAGATCACTAGCTCTCAACTTCCTTTTTTTCTCTCAAATTAATTTTTTGGTTGAATAAAATGAAAATGTCCATGGTTGAGAATGTTTGTCAGGTGTTAGGTTTGAAACTGATGGGCCAGGAGGGATTCTATGGGCATATGCTCAAATCCTAAACCAGAGACTTGACTGTCAGGTGGACAATCTGGATGGGCCCTTCCATTTTTCCTGGTGCCTGGAAAAGGAGTGTCAGTTTTAAGAGGGTCTATTGTGAGCTGTTCAGGGAATCTTTTAAGTACGTTTTTTTGGTAAAAATTGAGATGCTAAATATGTGCTGCTTTGTTTGCCAGGCTGCGGATGTCTGGAACATGATCTCTCAGGGCGGTTACCTATATGTTTGTGGTGATGCCAAAGGCATGGCCAAGGATGTCCACCGAACTCTGCACACCATTGTCCAAGAGCAGGTATGTTTAAGTCAACAACAGTGTCACCGAAGTTTCTTGGATCATACCTAACAAAATGAAGATAGTCATAATCATCGGTTATGACTTCACACTTTATTGATCAAAGGAATTATCAGTATGGCCTGAAAAATTAAACCGGTTGGTTATAATCTTTAGTCATCCCTTGTATTGAGAGAAAGAAATGGTGATGTCTCAAAAATTCAGTGGTGATTAGAGTAATTCACTCTTTTATCTTTTGAGCTGGGATGTCTTTTTCTGGCCATTGACACTGTATTTTGCCAAATCATTCTCTAATCTTGTGTGTTAATTGGGTTTTAAGAAAGAACCCAGAAACTGAAACATGCTTAAAAGCAGTGAGATCTAACTGAAAGTATTGCAATTATGTATTTCAGGGATCTCTGGACAGCTCCAAGGCGGAGAGCATGGTGAAGAATCTGCAAATGGATGGGAGGTATCTACGTGATGTATGGTGATTTACTAGAGATTCTACTGGGGGAAAGACAATTAACTTATATTTAGCGGACAACCGGTTGAAAGGAAAATCAAGAATGATGTATACAAATTGTTTGGGTTTGGCGGAGGGCAGTGATTTGCACTCTATTTTCATGGTTATGTAATTCTTTTCTTCATTTTTCATGTTCCGTTTTTGCATGTCGTTGCAATTTATATGTATTCATATGTATTAATGTTATTCCTGGTATTTAATAGGACAAACCTTGAGAAGTTCAATCTCAAGTTGATAACCAGGTTCTGGACGATATCTTTTTGTGTATGAGACTCATAAAAGCTGTGGATAAACCTAAAGTGAAAGGGAATTAATTTTCTCTTTTTCCATTGATTTTGTCTTTTTGGTGAGAGTTCCATTTCACCGTGCAGTTCCTGTCAGTAGGTTTGATGTAATTTCTCCCTATTTACGTAGTCCTAAATTGGGAGAGCCCTTGTGTGGCCAGTCTTCACTGTTTCTCGGTCGGATCCTATACAGCGTGTACCCACTAGGGTTTTAAATCGGCCCACACGTGAATCGAAATGATCCAACAACAGTGACGATTAATTGGAGACAATTTATCCATCTTTGAACCTGTGGACTCCCCATTTGCTCGGATCAGTCCCTGCTGGTGAGGAGTTTCTGCATGCCCACTCTCTTCGATCCGGATCCCGTCCAATTAATTCTGTAGTTGGAGGAATGCCAGCGGTCCTTATCGTTCCTATCAAAAGGAGTTGTTTTTTCAGTAGTGGTGGCCCATGTTAACAACACACAAACAAAAATCAAAATAAAAGGGAAATTTTTATAGACATCTATCTATCCCTCATGGTTTACCCAAATGACAATTACCCTGTTGAATAAAAAATACAAAGACCTCTCCTGTAACTGAATCTGTTAGAGTTGACTGGAAAATGAAAATTAATAGACCATTATGCCCTTCACCCTCCTTTAACCTTAAATTAAGTAGTTGTTCTATTTCCTCTTGCAGAAGAAGGTTTGCAGAAAAGAGAGGAGGTAGTCGTAAGTGTATTGCAACAAACATCTAATTCTGTAACTAATTCTAAAACATAATCCATACAAACCCTAGATCAACAATACCCAATTGGATCAGAAAGAACGACGGATGATTACGTGAAAGCACATAAGAATATAGTGTCTATGATTTCGCAAAAGAAATGTAACGCAAATAGAATGAATCAGGAGCGATTGAAATGTAGAATAAAGAGCGATGTTCGATTCTCCAGGTGAACCTCTTTTGAGATATACTTTCAACCATCTTCTTCGCGTCCACTTTTGTTATTTCTATGGCGGTGCTTCTCTTCGATCAATGTTGATTCAAGTGGTTGCATCCGGATCCTATCACGATAACCTATTTTCGATGGCCTTTTAGTTTGATTCAAATGACAGTGTTGTTTCTTCCAATTCCACTGACGAGGGTGCTTCTCCTTCGTTTCCGATTGATTCCAACAACTGCAAATCGAGTTTCTCTACAATTTGTTCTGGCGACTGCAAGTGGCTACATTTCTAAATTCTAAACAACTCCATAGGTCGCAGCATCTTCTCATTATCGATTGAATCAAAGCCAGTCATATCTTTTCACTTACAATCAATTATGTCTGGCTACATCTCTCTGATCAATTACAACGGTGTAGAATCGTCTCCAATCCGTCCAGTTCCTTCAACTTTGAACGGATGAACTGGAATCGAAGGATACCTTTATCAATACATTGGGGGCGTGTCTTGTAATTCCATTCCGCCTTATCATGACTGACCGAACTGGAGACGATTCTTTTTCCCAATGTTGATGCTTCCATGTTTCCTCTGACCAGCAACTATCAGTGTATGTTACAGGATTTAGCGAGTTTGTAGGAAGAAACAGCCTTCTCGTACAATTCAGCGGTGTCTTCGAACTTGAAACACCAAAGATGCTCCAGCCATTAAGTTTCTTCTCAGCCTTGTTCTCGAATTTTTCTCCTTTTGCAGCATCTGGCATTTGCCTATTATTCGTAACTTCAAAGCGTCGCGGTTAAGTAAGAGAGAGAGAGAGAGAGAGAGAGAGAGAGAGAGAGAGAAAAGAATGAAGGTGAAAAGAGGCTTGGGAGTCAAGGTCGCGGCAACCTGTTTTCATTGGTCGTAGCCAGTAGATTCTCATTCTCCTCCGTCGGAACAGACTCTAGTCTCTGCAATTTCATCGCCATCGTCGAAAAGACGGGGAGGAAGTGATGGGGCTCTTGCCTGCCGAGTCGTTCACCGATTGGCTTTCTTAAGAACGTCAATGACAAAGCTATTGAGATCTCGATCTTTGGGACAAAGTTTTTATGTTTAATACTTTAATTGTATTGATTTTCAATTGAAATTTGGATGCTAAATTGCTAATTTAAGATTTTATTATTGTTTACTTGTATTAGACTATTAGTAGTATAATGTTTGACTCACAAGGATCTGAAGACCTTGCATGGAGACATGGTGCCCCCCTTGATGCTATCATGAAGACCTCCCAATGCAACTATTGTAAGAAAAGAATTGGAAGAGGTGGGGCCATTCACCTGAAGTGGCATCTCGTTGGTAGGGATGGTTATGTAACTGGATGTTTTAGTGTCATTGTACAAATAAAAAAAAATCGTGACTGAGGTGATGAAGGTGGGTTACAGAGGAAGATAGATAAGACAGTAACGATGCAAGAATTTGAAGATGCATGTTTAGAGAGGAGTTTAACTGCATTCGGCGAGGAGGATTATGATCTAGAGGAACTTGACTTGGATGATCCTGACTACCAGGATCCAGAGGAAGAGCAGATGAGACAGGCCATGAGGGCCAGTAGACAAACATTAGAGGCAGAGGTGGATAGAAGGTGGCAAATGTTCAGGGGAGTTGGTTTTACTTCTAATAGACATGTTGCAGAGCCCCAGGGCTAGGCATAGAGGAGAGAGACAGTAGATCTAGATCCCCAACCATAGATCCCACCACCATTTAAGAGGTATCAGAGTGTGAGGCCCTATACTTCAGGCTCACGCTTAGGCTCATCATCACGGCCCCCACTACCCGCGCCATGGCCTAGCAATAGATATCCTCTCCAGTGATCTTGCACTCTTCCCTAGGCAAAAAAAAAGGCAAAAAAAAATCTCAAACAGTATTGGACTAGCACAAAGGAAACAATTGGGAATACTATGTCTAAGTAATTTTTTTATAATAACATTCTTGCACATGCTACCACTGGTCTATATTACCAGAACATGATAGATGAGATAAATAGGGCTGACCCAAGAGTGAAGGAGTCGTTATGAATTTAGCCCCCCCTTCACGCCAGCCTCATGAGCTCTGCAACACTTATTTACAACAACACAAGAAGGAATGCAAAGAGTATATGAAGAATATGAAATCATATTGAGAGAACTATGGGTTACTGTCATGTGTGATGGTTGGACTAGACCCACTAGGCAGTCTCTCATCAACTTTATGGCATCATGTGATGGGAGAACATTTTTTTATAAAATTAGTGGATGCTTTAAGTATAAAAAGGATTCAACATATATTTACAATCTGTTGAAGCAACTAGTTACAGAACTGGGGATAGACAATGTGGTCTAAGTTCTCACAGATAATGGTAACAACTGCAAGAAGGTTGGGGAAAAATTGATGAACAACCTTTGGTGTAAATTGTTTTGGACTCCATATGCTGCTCATAGACCTTATGTTAAAGGATATATGAAGTATTAGTATTGTGAAAGATGTTGTAGAGAACGTAAGACATGTGAGTACTTTTGTCTACAACCATGATTATGCTTTTCAATTATTGAGGACAAAATGTGGGGGGCGCGGGAGGGGGGGGGGGGGATTTAGTGAGGCCAGGTTTGACAAGGTCTGCTACTAATTACATTGCTTTAAAAAGCTTTGTGACAAAAAAATTCTGGTCTTAGATCCATGTTTGCTTCAGAGGAATGATTTAATTGGCCTGAGTTTTCTAATTCTCGTGGTCGGTTAGTGCAATCAACAATTTCAAATGACTTGTGCTGGGATGATCTGAAGAATGTTATAATGATATTAAAGCTAGTAGTTAAAGTCTTAAGAATGGTTGACTCACAAAAAAAACCCACACTACTACATTTATGGGCAACAATGGAACTAATGAAGATCCAAGATGTAGATGCCTATAGAAGAAAATACTGCAAGGTTTATCAAAATCATTGAAAAAGCATTGAGAGAAGCAACTCTCACATCTACTACATAAAGTTGATAAGGAACTAAGGATTTAATCATTTTATATAAATTTAATTTGGTTAAGTTATAGATTTGTTAAATTCTAAAAATATTAATTTTCTTCTCTTTAGCATATTATCTCAATCCCAAGTATCAATATAAAGACAATCTTGGGACGAAATAAGACTTGATAGAAGCTACTCAAGATGTGGTGGCAAAGCTTTACCCTGATCCATGTATCAAATCTATTGCAAATCAAGAGGTGAGTGTTTAGTCTATCATATGGTAGTATCTACTATGTATTATGTGTTGGCAAGTAACAACATAATGTTAATACCTAATTGCAATGAATTTAGATCAAATCTTTCTTTTTATAAAAAAAAAAAAATTAAATCTTTCAGAGATGCAACTGCAAGTTTTGGGAAGGAGGTTACAATTATTGCACTTGTAAGATCTGCATTTCATTAACCCGGTTTAACTTGGTTAATGTATTGTGACAGGTCTTCACATCATAATCGGATCGGACGAACCAACCAGATGATGGACCACAAAACTAGGTATGAAAAAACTGTTAATTTGATGCTTGTTTGGTCGGACAACTCATGTCACACCCCAATTCCGGTTGAACCAGAAGTGTGAGTGAACCGGCTCTAAACCACGGTTCACATCAGGATCTCAATAGACCGTGTCAACCAATCATTCCCAAGCAGTCTTACATAATCAGAGATTACTACATAACAGCGGAATATAAATAAATGAACTGAGATCTATGTGATAAATTAAAATAATTATTCAACTTATTCCATCATTCATAAATTTAAATAATAAAAGTATTACAATATATTGTTCAAAATAAAATTCCCTTTAAAGGAAAACACAAAAGGAGCACTCGCATGATGCGTCATGCTCATCTTTCACTGCCTGGGTATCAATGGCAGCAACTGTACCGTACGCTAGGGCAGTCACGAAGTCATCAACTGTGTACTCTGCATCCAGATCTGAAAAGAAATATAATCCGATCTTCCTAGCTCCCACAAATCCAGTTTAAAGTCGAATTGTGAGCGTAGTAAAAAAGCTACAAGGCAAACAGGCCTTAGAAGTTTGGACCGGGACGAACCGCGACCTGAACCAAACCAACAGATCTGACCAGACCAAATCGACCTTTTCAGTTCAACCAATCGGGTATATGGGTCAAAATGTTGGGTTTCGGATCGGACTATCGGGTCAATCTTTCGGGTTCCCAGTCCGGGCTAGCGGGTCACCCATCTGGGTCGGATATACTTGGATCATCCGTTCGGGTTTTCGGGTCGGTCCTGGGCTAGTTCTGACTGGCCGGGCTGGCTTGGCCTGGGCTGGGAGGACTCGGCCCGAGTCAACCAGCAAACCCAGTTAGGGTTTACGATTCGGCGTCGAGTCGACCCGGCGATGACTCGACGCCGTCAGAACAAATTATTTTTTTTAAAGTTTTCAACCGCCGACGCGTGGACCTCACGCGCTTTTTCAGGCAGCGCGTGACGACGCGTTCGGCCACCTCCGGCGACCGACTTTGTGTCGGTCGACTCGTTTTTCGAAGTACTACAATCTGGTATTGTTTATTTCGAATTTCACCGGTCCAAATTTTTTTTGAAAGGTTTTAAACTTTGTAGGAAAAATTATGGAGAAAAAACTCTCCTTTTTTTTAATTCAATCATTCCTACCATCTTAATTATCTTTTACATATGATCCTAGCTCTGTGTGGGTGACTCTGATACCAATTGTTAGAATTTTTAATACAAATTAGGAGTTTTCCTATGAGATTTTCCATGAACCCTAACGAAATCACCACACAGATAACTAGAATACAATGAGCATTAAAAGAGATGATAGAACACATATCATTTATTGTAGATTGATTTCTGACCGTTTTCTGTAGCTTGAATGCTTCGATTAGAGTATTCCACAGCCTCGTTGGGATCCTTTTTTCTTCTGTGCGTATGGGAGCAACAGAGAGATAAAATCAATAGCTGCGGGGACCCTAACCATTGTATTTATAATACTATCCCTAACCCAGAATTATTCCTACAGTGGATTGGATTGGTAGTTTCTAACGAGTGACGAACTAGATCTGAACCGGTCAAACCAGTAATTGAACTCCCACTTAACAACTGATTAGGTAATTGATTAAGCCCACACAACAGGAATCTAACAGTAACATCTTGATACGTTCAGAAAGAAAGATTAAGAGAGAAAATCACAGACCCCTATCCATTACAATAACCTTAACTCTACTCGGTGGATTTGAATTTTAGATTTCCGCCTCAAACTCATACGAATGTTGTAGATCTCCTCTTATGTTGTAGAGTTGTTTTGATAACGTATTATTTAACATACATTTCTTACTCTACAGTTAGCCTGTCACAACCGTTGGATGGAGGCTAGTACAAGTGGCAACCATCTAAGTTATGCTAAGACTCTGTAGCACTGTAGCACTAAAGAAGTGCTACAGACGAACCCGATCCTGAAAACTAGTCTAAAAAGTAAAAATAACAGGCCGAGAATGCATTTATAAGAATGGACAATTTGTAATACCAAATTGCATTCTCATTCTATGTCAGGAATGCAAAATCCATTCTGAAAATGAGAATGCGCATTCCCATAAACCAAGTGCGGCCTCATTTTCCAAGCTGCTTTATTATTGCCCAATCTTTCTTTCCGTTCTCATCTTCTCTTGTCACAGGCAATAACTGGGGGTAGAGTTTTGGTCATCCATCTCTATATGGCGAATCCATCCGGCGAGAACTCAACCAAAGGACCCATCACTCATGTCATCTTCGATATGGACGGTCTCTTACTGGGTAATATTGGAACATACTTCCACTGCTTCTCTATTCCTTCTATTTTTTTTTTTATTTTTTTTTAATTTTTTTTTTGTATTTTTTAAGGCTAAATGGTGAGAATGTATCTCATAATTTTAGTATTTGGTTTTGATTTAGTTGACCAAAAACAGATTTTGAAGTCCTTGGCGACTGGACTCCTGACCAAGAAAACGAAAAATAGTGAAGAGGAAAGAAAGAAAAACGTGAATGACCATATGGGTTCACTTTAATTGGCCCAGAATCTCATGGAACACTCTTTAATCCACTTCCTTCACCCATCTTCTACGAATGTCTCCAACAACGCATTAAGACAGATCAATGAAATCTCATGAACTGATGTGAAACTTTTGTTGATCGACATGTTGATTCACCTTATCACTCTGATAATGTTCTTTCGATCTCTATTTCTAATGCAAGCCAAACAAGGTCCTCTGATTCCTCTTTGCTTAACTGATGCTATTCTTCGAGTGTTGAATTTGTAGGTGAGAGAACCAGTGAAACTTCTGAATGTGTGTTGAGGCATTGATTTTTTGAAGTGCCTGGAAAAAAGCATCGTTTCCATGATGGCCAAACTCTAAATTTTTTAGTTTTGAGATTGTGAGCCCCTCATGGAATGCACGTCGACCATCTTATTACACTGTCAATACTGGTAGGTGTTGCGAAGTACACAAAAGTTCTCGTTGTTTGTTTTGTTTTGTTTTTTTTTTTTTTTTGGGGGGGGGGGGGAGAGAGAGAGAGAGAGAGAGAGAGAGAGAGAGGACATGAAATCATTCATTATGTTATGACATTCCCAGCACAGGATGAATATGTATCTCATGAAAAAAACTTTGCCTCAAATGGGTAATCTAAATTCTAAAGTCAATCTCCCTGGCTACCACTAATCTTTGGGGGTGCAGTGGGGAAATGTTGATGATAGAGAAATGAAAGACTTCTTCATATTTATTATTTTACCTACTTGATATTTTCTTAGAAGGTTGGTTGAATTTAATTTTCAAATTCACTCATGGAATATTGAATGAGTAAATTATTAGGATTTGGTTGGATGATACCATTGGTTTGAAAAAAAAAAAAAAAACACAATTTATACAAGACATGGAAAGGAGGACGGGACAAATGGGAAAATATCCTGGGAGCTAATCCCAACACAACCTCCAAAATAGAAAAGAAAAAAAGAAAAAGAAAAAGCAAAATCCTAGCTCACTGCTCTGTTAGTTCTGTTTCAAGTACAATGATTGTTTCCTTAGTCCAACAAGCTCCATTCCTTAAATTGAAGTACACTGAAATAAAGTGATAGTTAAGAGCATAATGATTTGAAGTCCTCTGTCATGCATGGCTGGGATCCCAGTGATGAGATCAAACCCTGCTGAAAACTTACAAAAGGAGAAACCAGAAACAAAAGGCTACTAGAATTCGGAAGTTGGGATAAGCTTGTTCCTGTTTAGGAGATTATTTTGGATAAGGCCACACCAGTCTTAATTAATCCAGCCCAAGTCTTAATCAAAGAAGGGTGGGCCAATAGTAATTGATGCATGTGTGGGCAACATGAGAAGTATTAGTTAGTTATTGACATTATAAAGTTGAAGGGTACTAGAATTAATTATTTCAGTCAACAGGTCAGTTTCATTGATGGTTGTGTAAGTCCTTGAAACTGAAAATTTCATCAAATGGTCAACGAGTCCACAATTAGGTGTGAAAGTCCTAATGAGAGTCTAGAATCCTCCCAACCACCCTATAAAAGGGTTTGCCTATATGCATTTTGGAACAAGTTGAATGAAAAAATTTCTCGTGTTGCTACTGCTAATCCTTGAATGTGTGTATTTCTTTAACAATTTGGGATCAGACCTTGAACCAAGGCCTATTCAAGGAGGTGGATTCCTCCCTCTGTCGGCCATTTCGTATCCCACCCACTTATGCCATATTGCCATCTAAGCACCCTACCCATTTACTGCAGCTCTAATATTTCCACCTATATTAGGTGCTGTTTGGCCTGGGCTATATCACCCAGCCTACAATAGGTGCTGCTTCAAAAAAGGAGTCCTGCTGTAAAGTGCAATCTTACTTATGTGTGCACACTACTCTTATAGTGTGTATGGTTTAGAGTTTCATTGTTTTCAGTCATTTTTTAGGATGCATCAGCGTTAAGACTCTTCTATCCTACACCTCAATTCTCATACTTTTAGCTTCAAAGACTTACTAGTTACTAGTGTAAAACTTATAAGGTGCTTAATGCCCTTCCAAACTCAATGCTGCAATATTGTTTATACAATACTTCCTACTACGTTGTGTATCATTAACTGTGCTTTTATTCACTATCCTTTTACCTATGCAGTAAGAAGGTGATGAATGTGGACTGCTACTTGGAGAAATATATTTGGGGTTTACTGTTGGTGTTCGTGTTGGAGTACTTGTTAATGAGGGCAGTTTGAGTATTAAATGTATTAATATACTATGGAGGAATATTTTTAAGCAAGGGCATATTATGAACTTCAATTTGGACTATTAATAAAATGTGTGTAGAAGGGATTAACTAATCTCTTATTCTTTTTTGTTCTCCCAAAGCCTGCTACTTTTCTCTTCTTTTTCTTCTTTTCTTCTCTTCCATGACATACATTCTGGTACCAACCAGCGCCAGCTGAGTTTGTAACTTGGTATCAAAGCAAGGCTGGTCTGAGACTCTTTCACCTTCTTTCAAGCCTTGGTTCATGAATTGGGATTTGGAATCTATAGCTCCATGAGACTATATTGTGATAACCAGGCTTTGATTAGTATTGGCCATAATCATATCAAGCATGAAGTTGGTTGGCATTTTGTAAAGGAGAAAATTGACTTTTGATGTATCCGCACGCCCTTTACGAAGAGAGGGGATCAATTGGCTGATGTGTTAACAAAAGAATCAATTTTTCACTGTACCCCCTTGAGTAAGCTAGGCATGCATGCATGATATCTATTCCCCACCTTGAGGGGAGTGTTGGAGTACTTGTTATGAGGGCATTTTGGATCTTATATGTATATCTTAGGGAAGAATATATTTGTAAAGGCATATTTTGAACTTTAATTTGAATTATTAATAATATGTGGAGGAAGGGATTGACTAATCTCTTCTTTTCTTTTCTCTTAAATTTGCTGTTCTCGCGTGGATTTTGATGAGCTTTAGCCCTATTGTTCGTACAGCTTCCATAGGGATTGTTCTCACCTTAGCAACCAATTTTAAGTGGGATCTTTGCTAGTTTAGATGCGAAAAATGCGTTCCACCATGGTTTTCTAGGGAAGAAGTTTTCATGGAACAACCTCTTGGTTATTGATTCTCAACATTCTCAACCTGTTTGTAAGTTGAATTGTACTCTTTATAGCCTTAAGCAGGAACCTAGAGCATAATATGATAATATGATCACCTTCACAATTATATCTTGCATTTGGGGTTTCAAAGTTGTCACAATGATGCCTTTATGTTTGTTTAACTGAGGATACCATAATTATTGTTCTTCTTTACATCGATGACATTGTGCTTACTAGCAATGACTCTTCCAAGCTTCATAGCTTTATTCATCTTTTGGGATCTGAATTTTTCCATGAATGATTTGGGCTCCCTATATTAATTTTTTTGGCATTGAAGTGCACAACAGACAACGAAATATATTCATGATCTTCTTAATTTAGCTGGTGTGGTCAACTGCAATCCTATTCCCCTTGTCTTCCGACTGGTGCAAAGCTTCCTGTTGATAGAAAACCCTTTCCAATCCAACCTTTTATCAAATTCTTGTGGGGGCCCTTCAATATTTGATTCTTACAGGACTTGAACTTACACATTTTGTTAATATTGTACATCCATGAACCTACAATGGCCATGCGGTATTTCTGTAAATATACCTGTATAGGATTCGCTATAAATATATTGCGATGACTTTCTTTGTAACGAGACGGGAGACGTGAAGATGAGCATTGTAACCCTATTCTCCATTGATAGTGAAGCAAATCTCATGTCACTGTGGATGTAGGCAGGAAATCCTTGTTGAGCCACGTAAATCTTTGTGTTGTATGATTATCTCTTCTTTTTTTTTTCCCTTTCCTAGACAGTGTTACGTTTTGATTTCTACAAATTTATTCTTTCCTTGTTATTACTTTAGGAAGTCCTCTTTGAGTGGAATTCAATTTCTTTTATTTATATATTTATTTAAAGAGCTGTAACCTGTCCTCAACTCAATCGATTATTGAACGAAAGAATTATTTTTGTATTTGAAGTCAGAGTTGGATTCTTTTCTCTTCTCCCCCCCGCCCCTCCTTGATTAGTTTTCCCTCTTTCCTTCTTATCATGCAATCTTCCATCTTCTCTCTTTGTTTTCTCCACCTGCGGCTTTTTGTGGCTAGCAGGCTTCCCCTCCTTTATCCCTTATATTTCCCTATTCTGTTCTCATGCGATACCCTATTCTTCCCTTTTCTATTGGGCTCCTGCTGGAAAGATTAAAGTCAAGGATTAATGTATCGTGTATTGGTGGAAACGGTGGATACGCTAAGAAACAGGGCAAGATACATACGGGAATGATTAGGGAACATGCAAAACATAATTTTTAAGCATAAAGACACTATAATAAACAATCTTGAAGTATTACCAAAGATTAAAGACATAGTTGATGACATTTAATGAGGTACAACGTTCGGTTCACATGAACTGTAGATTTTCAGTAAGGAAGAAGACCCAAAAAGTGAAAAAAAAAAAATCAGTTGTATCAAGCTTTATATGTGTGTATCAACCGTATTGAGGTGTATCAGTTCGTTTCGAGGTGTATCGAGCTATATCGGTAAGTGTATCTTATTTTTTGAGAGAATGGAAACAAAAATGTATTGATACATATTGAGTGTATCGAGTTGTATCACTTCCATACAGTTGATACATGTGGATACACTTTTTGTTTTAAAAAAAGATATACGTATCGAAGAGTATCGTATGGACCATTGCCGATATGGATACGTATCGGTGGATAAGGGGTGTGTCATGTCGATATTTAAAACCATTAATTGATAGGTTAATCAGGGTATCGTGGGGCAAACTTGTGCACAAAATTTGGCCCATAAATGATCAGCCACATGGCAATATTTGATCTGACCACTTATTGATAATTGTGAAGGCGCCAAGGCGAACCAAGGTCTTGGAGGCCTGACAAATGCCTCAGGTGCCCGCTTAGGCGACCTAGGTGGCCACTATTCCAAGGAGCCACCAAGCCGCCTGGACGCCTTGACAACTATGCACCTATTAAATAAGTTATTTATGGTTCATTATGCTTCAAAACTGTATTTTGCATGTATTCTAGCATTTCCATGTATTTCTTGAGCATTTCCATGCGTGTCTTTAGAGTATTTTGTATCTCTCCGATACAATGCGATATGTCTCTTAAAATCACCCTTCGGCTATGATACACGATACATGATAAGCACTATTGATACTCTAAACCTTGGTCGTTGGTACAAGGTATGTGTATTCTGCTGTCAAGACTTCTCTTAGACAGGTCAGCTTTGTTTTATATTCTGTAATGTATAAGCAGCATCTAATTTGTCTCTGAAAATTGTAAGTTACTATTCTGTTCAGTACCATTCCTTCCTGATTTCAGGTCTGAATTTTATACTCAATCATACATTCTGTTATAGTGTTTAGATCTGTTTCTGAAACAAATTGTTACTACCAGTTTTGTTCTGTTCTGTTATCTCATACATACTGTTTCAGTTTTTCAGATTTAGTATCCTTAGTTTTAGATCTGAACCCTTTTTCAGAACTACTGTTGAAAGTTTGAATCCTGATTTTGTCTTCATCAAATGCAATTCACTGTTGACATTTATCTTCTGCTATTAAATTCTGAGACTTACATATTCTGTGTCTCTAGTTTCTCAAATAATCACTTTTATCTCTGGGCCTATCGGAAGCATATTAATCTTAGATTCTTAATTAGGAATTAAAGTTGTAAGGGTGATGACCAAGCAAATGCACTCTTCATGGTGAACAGTGTTTTTGCATTTTTTGGGTCAAATTTGTCAATCTCCACAATTCTGTATTTACAGATAAGTAAGTCATCTATATTCCCCCCCCCAAAAAAAAAAAAGAAAGATTTCTATTGTTCTGATAAATTATTTTTCATCGACAGTTCAATCAACTGTTTTCCATTCAATATCTCATAATTCTCTTTTCTGTTTAGAACCTGTCATTTAGTGGACTATTAGCTGCAAGCTTGCAGACTGCCTGCATCATTAGGGAAATCAGATTTTCTTTTTTAGTTTTTCTTCTTGCTGGTAGTGGGGGTTCTCCTGCACCAGCAGCAGTGGAAACCATTCACTGTTGAGTATTGGTTATTTGCCACACGACATTTGTGTTAGTACACAAACTTGGTGGATATGTTATTCATGTTATCCTCTACTTCTTTAATTTAATTTAATGTTTTCAGAATAATAATTCACAAATAGTTTGAAAAATCCTTTATTTTGAAAATTTTGTGACTTTGAAGAGGAAAGTGGAAGAGTCCCATATGTGGTGGCCATATGTCTGAGAGGTATTACTAAAACTGACATATTGCCAATCTATAGAATTCCCCATCTTTCCAACCAATGGTCAGAGCATCCAAATTCTTTCTCAATATGGAAGAAATAGTTGGCAGTGATGGAAATCATTTCCTCACTGCCAGTGTTGGGAAGCCTCCAACCTTTTTTTACTTCAATAGTTCAATGAAATCTTTTAAAATAACTTTAAAAAAAAAAAGAAAAAAAAAAGATGAGAGATGAAAAAAATGTTCATTCATTATTATTTTCATTGTGACTTCTAGACTGTTCAATACAGAACTAGATTTTCAATTGGTCCTTATCTGTTAGTATGGACTATGGTTTGTTCTTAGATAGTTTATTTTGGGATTGTGATCAGTGTTGTCTATTTGTTTCCCCTAGTTGCGCGCTCCCGCGTCAAAGCATGCTAGCGCATAACGGTGTATTACAATCAGCTCGACCACTGGGAGAGAGTGGTCTATGATCAGCTTGACTGCAGGGAGAGAGTAGATCACTAATGTGCAATGGTGCTCTAGTGAAAGCAAGGTTTGGAACCCTATCACTTAAAGGCAGATAGCGAGGAGGCGTGATCTTGCTTATGAAACCTTTTTACCGAGGTTCGATCTTTTATGGTGGAGATTGGAAGACCAACCTCTATTCGGGAAGGAGGGAGTGCAGACGCGATTGTCACTCGAGGCTCCATCTATTTCTTTTCCATCAACAATTATTGTTCGTAGGTCAGCTCTGATCTATGGAAATCCGCCCTTCGGGTCATGCACGGAAAGAAAGCATTCTGAATCCTTTCAGGGCCTCAAAATGCCTCTCTGTTATATCTCCTGCTGTAACAGAGTTGGCCATGCGCCTTTTCTATCTATTTTTATTATTATTTTTTTTAATTTTTAGTGAGGCAATCACAGATTGTTTATTTCTATTATCCTTTATTTTGGGATTGTGATCAGTGTTCTCTATTTGTTTCCCCTGTGTTCTATGCATTTATCTTCTCTTAGAAAATTTCCGAGGTAAGAAAAGATTTTAATGGGTAGTATTTATTGTTGCAGACACAGAGAAGTTCTATACTCAAGTCCAAGAAATTATATTAGCTAGATACAATATGACTTTTGATTGGTCTCTCAAGGCAAAAATGATGGGGATGAAAGCGTTAGAAGCGGCACGGGTGTTTGTTGATGAGACAGGATTAAGTGATTTTCTTACTGCAGAGCAGTTTCTTGAGGAACGAGAGGAGATGCTGAAGGACTTGTTCCCAAGTAGTGAGCTTATGCCAGGTACTGTTTGTCAGGGGTATTACGTTTTCTTTTGATATTTATTTTTTTACGGTAAATATGCTTGAATAATTGTTGATCCAATGGTTTGGAGCTTCTCCAGTCTATAAGGATTCTTAGTTTCTGTCTCGGAACACTGCTCTAACAGTTATTTATATACAATGTTCCTTACTGATGTTATCGTAGAATCATGGTTATGGTTCTCCAAAAAAGACAAGCATCTCATTGTTCCTTATTTGTTGATCATCAAAGAGAACAAGTGAATGTGCTGTTGGCAGGATATTTGAATACCTTCTTCCCTGCAATTTGTAAAAAATGGGAATTCTATAATTTATTATCGGGGTTGCCTTCATTAATGTAGTACCCATGCCTGGCATATATTAATGAGTAAAAAAAAAAAAATTGGCTCAGGCATAAGAACCCAGTTTCTAGAGCATAGGGTTGCTTTATTTTTACTAGTATTTTCCCCTAACTATACTATTTCTGTTGAAAGCACAGAATAGGGACTGAATGTTTGGATGGTCTTTTGAGACCAGCCAGGCCTTTATTTATAATAAAAAAAAGGGGAAGGAAAAGACTACAAGGCCCCCCCATGACTGACTCTATTAATTAAGAGTTGGTTCAAGGGGGAAAGGGCTTAAATTGCCCTTGCGGTTTACATATTTCAACAGTCCCCTTCAAGTTGGTGCATAGATGTCACATATGCCCAACTTGCCAAATTAGGATGAAAATTTTTTATGACCAAATTCTTAGTGAAAACATCAGCTAACTGGTCTTCTGATTTCAAGAAGGGCATACATATCATCAGTCCACGCTCGAGTTTCTCCTTGATGAAATGTCTGTCAATCTCTACATGCTTGGTACGAACATGTTGTACTGGGTTATGGACAATACTAATTGCAGCTTTGTTATCACAGTAACATCATTGGAAGACGATTGGGAACACAAAGGCCTTTTAGTAAATTTCTGAGCCAAAGTAACTCACAAATTCTTGAGCCAAAGTAACTCACAAATTCTTGAGCCATAGAATGAAATTCTACTTCAGCACTGGACCTTGCCACAACATTCTGTTTCTTACTACGCTACATGATAAAATTACCACCAACAAAGTACCATAACCAGAAACAGACTCCCTATCAGGAGATCCACTCTAGTCAGCATTTGTTAATGCCTCAATTAGTAGATGATCATGAGGAGATAAAAGAATCCCTTTTCAAGAGCTGACTTCAAGTAACAAAGAATACGAAGAACAACCTTCATATGAGTGGAGTAGGGATTATGCATAAACTGACTTACCAAATTTGCAGCAAATGCAACGTCTGGCTGTGTGTATGAAAGGTAAATTAACTTTCCCACGATCCGCTGGTCGCGACCCTTATCAACTAGCTCATCATCTTTATCCTTCAGTCGAGTATTAGCTTCCAAAGGAGTGTCACAAGGATGACAACACAATAAACCAGTTTCAGATAAAAGATCAATGGCGTACATTCTTTGAGAGAGGAAGATGCCTTTGAAGATTGAGCAACTTCAAGCCCCAGAAAATATTATAGTTTTCCTAGATTCTTTCTTTTAACTTATGACCAAGGAAGCTCTTGAGGCGAGAGATCTCGTCACTATTATTTTCAGTGATTATTATATCATAAACATAGACTATGAGAAAAATGACTTTTTTTCCAGATCTCTTAATAAACAAGGTATGGTCAGCATTGCTTTGTGTGTACTGTGTTGAAATCATAAACTTGTGAAACCTACTAAACCACACTGGAGGAGACTGTTACAACCTATAAAGTACACGCTTCAAGTTGCTGACTTTGCCATGAGTTTTATCAAAAGAAAATCTTTGAGGAATGTTCATCGAGTTCCCTATGCAGAAATGCATTCTTGATGTCAAATTGTTAGAGATCACATCCTAGATTAACAACTCATGATAATAGAACTCAAACAATATTTAGTTTGTCAACTGGTGCAAATGTCTCCTAGTAATCAATTCCATACATCTGGGTAAAGCCTTTAGCCATAAGCCTTGCTTTGTATCTGTCCACCGTCCATTAATTATTTGTCTAACTACAAATACCCATTTATAACCAACCGGTCACTTTCTTAGAGGAAAAAAAACAAGATCCCGTGTATCTTTCGTTTTTAGAGCTTTCATATCTTCCATCGTAGCTTTCTACTTCAGATCTATACAAGCCTCCTGCGCCACTTCTGTGGAATACTAACAAAGGAAAGGGAAGATATGAAAGCACGATAGGTACTCGAAAGAGAGTCATAAGAGACAACATGAGATATGGGGTGTTGAGTACAAGTTCTAGTACCCTTATAGACAACAATAGGTAACTCAGGAGAATAGGAAATCTTATCGGATGGAGTAGGAGGTTCTGGTTCGAAGGATGGCAACATGATGATCGAAGGTGCAGTAGTGGTAATGATTCCAACTAGGTTTTCTTTTGAGTCCTTTGGTAGACTTGAAGTGTTGACTCATTTTGCGGTTCTACCTAGACCAGAATTGGTGTCTGTGGCTTTGCGGCTTTACTTGGTCCGGTACTTGTGTATGTGGCTCTGTTTGTGACTGTCGGAACCGGTACTGGTGTCTCCCCTTGAGCTGGAAGCTGTTGGGTATATTCAGGTAAAGGTGGAATAAGAAGAATCTCAAGAACAAACACATCTTCACTATTCATAGGTTCCCCCTGAAGCGATGGCGATGAGTAGTAAGGAAGGGTCTCATGAAAGAATAAAGATAATGTCCATGGTCACCAAAGTGTGTCGCGTGGGAGGATGGTAGGACCGGTAGTTCTTCTGAGTAGCGAAGTAATCCAAAAAAAATACACCGGACGCCATGTGGGTCGAGCTTGCCAGGAGAATGATGATCGCAAGCATAGCACACAACTAAAGATATTGGGAGGAACAACGAATGAGCTACAATCCAGTAGAACATCAATCAGGGCACGAGATGCCAAAGTGTGAGTGGGCATACGGTTGATGAGATAGGTTGTGGTGAGTACAACATCACTCCATACTGAAACAGAACATGGCTGACAAACATGAGAGCTCTGGCTACTTCCAGGAGATGGCAATTCTTTTGTTTTGCCGCGTCATTCTGGGCTAGGTGTCAACACAACTGGTCTGATGGAGAATCCCAAAGTCCAGCAAATAGTGAAACTGATCCTCAAGATACTCCTGGCCATTGTCGTTGTGTAAATCTTGAGGGTGGCATTGAATTGAGTGCAGACTATGTTATGGAAGTGCTAAAACATCGGAACACCTCACTTTTGTGCTGCAGCATATAAACTCATGTCATGCAAGAGTAGTGGTTAATGAAAGTAACAAACTAACGATGACCAGAAATAGAGGCACGACGAGCAGGACCCCAGGCATTCATATGAACCAAATTGAAAGTAGAAGCATTTCTCGCATTTAAAGTTAAACAACTAGAACGAGTTTGTTTGGCTAAAATACCAGCCTCACAAAGAAACTCATTCTTATTACAATTTTTTTGATACTTTGATCATTTATTCAAGAGGAGAAAAAAAAAAAGAAGGGAAGGGGGGGAGGAGTACAGACAAGCCTAATAAGGTACTAAGGTCGCAGCCATACAGACCAATACACAGACTATGGAGGGAGCAGCTCTATACCTTAGTTTCTAAGAATACATGCATTTTTAGGGTTGATAGAGCCTGCCATTACAAAGGTGGAGCATTTCCCAGCCACATCATTTTGGGTACATTGGACAATGGACTCTCTTGATCTGGATTTATTGGCAAAGATGCACCTATTTCTATCTTGCTAGATGATATAGATGGTAGTCGACAAGGCAATTTTCGGGATAACTGCAGGCTTGCCAGCTCCAATGAAGCTCTTGAAGGACCATATTGCTTCTTGATGCAGACTATTGACCATAGGCCAGGATTGAATACAAAGGCCTTTGATTTGCCTCCAAATCCAGTTAGAGAAGTGGCACTGGAAGAAGTGACGATTTCTAGCGTTAGAACTTGACCAACAAAAGCTGCAGGCATTTCGGACTGAAATGCTTCTTTTCTCCAACTGAGAAGCTATAGGGAGTGCATCAAGTAGACAACGCCAAGTAGAGATGGCATGCCTTGGGATCTTGTCCCCGAACCAGATTGCTTTACTCCATTTTATTTTAACCACCGGTCTTCTAATAGACTGCCAGAAACCTTTTGATCAGGTAGAGCCCGAACTCCCTTTTCAGATAATTTTGTCTTTCTCGATCACATTTTCTCTTAAGACCAGTGAGATCTCTGTCCATATGTCATCGAGGTTCAATGAGCCTGGGTCCCAAACTCCATTACTAAGAATTGAGGAGACTTTTGCCATTCGAGAGGAAGAATCTATCCAGGAAAGGGGGCCATAAGCCTGGGAAATTATCCCTTTAGGATGCCATGGATCTAAGTATCTAACCACAATAATGTGCTCTGACCATCACCAATAAAAAAATTGATTTTATCAATCATAAGATGCCGGTGGTCCGAGATTGTCCTCCAGACCCAAGAGAGTCCTTGTGTAAATACCTCTGATGAACCCATTTGATCCGGAGAGAATCTTTATGAGATGCAACGGCCCAAAGTTGCTTAAGAATGCTTGAACAGTTCATGTCACCGATATGCTTGATACCAAGGCCTCCCTCTTGATTGGGCTTGCAAATGGAATCCCAAGAAACATAATGGATCTTCTTTTCAAGATGAAGACCTAACCAAAAGAACCGAGTGAAGGCAGATTCTAGCAATTTGATCATGGTTTTAGTCAAGCCAAAAATACCTGTCCACTAGAGGTAGGAGCCTTGCAGCACTTATTGAATGAGCAGCAGTCTCCCAGCTTGAGAAAGAAACCGAGATTTCCATCCTTCCAATTTCCGGACAATAGATCCCATGATTGGAGAGCAGTGGGCATGAGTCAGACAGACAGAGAAGAGGGGAACTCCCAGATACCGAAGAGGGAGAGGAATTTCCGAGAGCTGAGAGTGAGAAATCAGCTCCAGTTTAGCTTCTGGGGACTCCTCCAATAAGGATAGAGGACTTGTATCTGTTCATCTGCAGATTAGAGAGATTGGATAAATTGGAAAGCACTCACTTTGCATGCCTTAACAAAAAGCATAAGATCGTCCTCAAATATAAGGTGAGAGATGTGAAGGGATTTGCAGATTTTAGGAACCTTAATTTCCTTAGCAGCAACACTTCTGTCAAGCATCACAGTAAGCCCTTCCATGGCCAAAGTAAAAAGATAGGGGGGAAATAGGGTCCCCTTGACGGATTCCTCTCCCACCTCTGAAATACCCAGCAGGGCATCAATAAGAATTGAAAACATGGAGGAGCCGATGCAGGCTTTAATCCATTTGAGGAAGATAGCAGGGAAGCCCATAGCTGCCAATACATCTGGAATATAGTCCCTAAAAATTGAGTCGAAGGCCTTGTGAAGGTCCACTTTGAGGACAGCAAGAGGAGGGGCATTCTTGCGATTAATGCCATTGATTATGTCATGACTGATCATGATGTTGTCGGTGATAGAAGCTCAAGAGTTGTCGGGATAGGTAGTCTTCAACAATTTGAAATAGTCAGTTAAGCCTGTTGAGTCTTTGTGGTTTTAGCATTGAACTGGGTTATATCGATTACTCACAACTAGCGATTAATAACCCGTCTTTCCTAAGGCTTTCCAACGTTGGAGTTAGTGCCTCTAATAGCTGAAGGAAGATGGCATCCACCTTTTTTTTTTTTTGCCAATTTGTAAATAGAAGCTCAAGAGTTGTCTTTAGTACGGAAAGTTTCCTTTTTTAATTTTGTTTCTGTAATTAAATATTTACTTTCTAAACATTTCAATTAAATTTTTTACTCATTCTAGGAATTTTTTTTCTATGCGCGAATTTCTAGTTTTATGTTACCTTCGTACTGATTGGATTCTCACTGTGGTGTTACATTGTTAAATCAACCTTTTCTAGAAGCTGTTGATGAATCAAGTTCTTGGAAACTGAAAAAGTAGTAGTACTAATATCCATTTCATGCTTCAAGACTGACTATTACCTGATGCCCACTGTTCATGTCTAATTTTTTTATTTGTTTTTAAATTTCAAACTTCTGTAGATTCTGTTGATGAATTGAGTTCTTATAAACTGAAACAGTAATAATACCCATTTTACGTTTCAAGATTGATTTTCTCTGTTAGTAGCTTTGGCTATTGAGTTTCACACTTTCACCCCATGATTTTATTATTGCTCTACACATTCTTGTAACTGGGAATCTATTTTTACCTGATGCACTGTTGATATCTCATTTATAATTTTTTTATAGGAGCCACCCGTCTGATCAGACATCTGCACGAGAATGGAATACCCATATGTGTGGCAACGGGGTATGCTTAATTTTTTTAATTTAATGTTTAATCCATAGAAAATTTTACATGAATGTGTTCCTGCTTTTCTGCATAATTGCTTAATCTTCTTAATTTGATGTCTAATTCATAGAATATTTTACATAAATATGTTCCTGCTCTTCTGAATTATTGATAAAGCCAAGGAAATGAGTTGTACTTACCTTCAAATACATGTACAGTTCTCATGCACGGCATTTTATATTGAAAACTCAGAGACATGGTGAACTATTTTCAATGATGCATCATGTAGTTCGTGGTGATGACCCAGAAGTTAAGCAAGGCAAACCTTCTCCAGATATATTCCTTGCAGCTGCCAAAAGATTTGAGGTATCACATCACTGTGATTGTTGTAGCGACTATAAGTTACATGCGTTATGTTGTTTGAAAGCTGATGCGCTCCTTTTCTTTTCTCTCATCCCCTCCCATTTCCCTCTGGAGGGTTGAGTTTCAAGTTTATATTATTACATCAACAGATAAAATCTTGATCTCAACAATAGGAAATCAGAACTTCTTACAATAAATTGTGTATGATTAGGGTGGTCCGGTGGATCCTGAAAAGATCCTTGTCTTTGAAGATGCACCCTCAGGAGTTGCTGCTGCTAAGAATGCTGGGATGTAAGTCATTATATCTTAATTTTTGTATTTTTTATCTACAAATTTTCTATGATCAATATCAAACATTCGGTTAGCATCCATTTGTTAATTGCATTGGAGAGATATTCAGTTGGATCGCATTTTGTCTTTTCTTGGGATGAATTAACAAAATTCTATTGTAGCCAACCCCATTTAGTTGAAGTAAGGCTGAGTTGAGTTTAGTGGATAATAATTTTATTAGGCAAGAAGAGAAAAAAATCTTACAGCTCGTTTACAGCTGTCCATATACAACTGATATAGCTGTCCATGTGAAGCTGTCCATGTGCATTTATCATGTGTTTGTTGTGTGCTGTTATAGCTGTCCATGTGACAACTGATGGACAACCCTGTTATTTGTTATGTGTAATCCCTATAATTAAAGAGGCCTCTATCATTCATGGGCAAATCATTCTATTCTCTCAATCCTCTCTTCTCAAGTTGGTATCATAGCACAGTACTTTCATACAAGGCTTCAGCCTTCCAAGGCTGGTCACATAAAACATGCTGCCTCCACTTACTGACTTGATGACCATCCCCCACACCCACATCCCGCTGGCCACCAGGCCTTTATCGCTCGCCGCCAGTGGCCTCTTTGACTGCCGCCACACGCCGCTTGGGTTTTAAGCCCCTTTTGGCCTTCTGTGCCTCGCTGCCAGCCATTGTTTGGCCCTGCTGCTCTCCAATCCAGCCTATTAGGTTGCTCTCTGGTTCTTTTTCCACTGTTGAAACCAGCCTATGCATCTTCTCCAAGTGAGTGCACTATTCTCATTTTTTTTGGGGACTCCCATTACATATCCATGATGGCAGAAAGCAGTGTTACCTCTGCCGGGGGAGTTGAGGGTGGTGTGGTGAGTCATTTTGGAACTCATGGCCAGATAGGCCCTACTAAGTTTAATGGGGCTAACTATCTCACTTGGTTCTGGGTGTTCTTCCTCACTATTCGAGGTAATAACTTGTCGGGTTTTTTGACTGGTGCTACGTTGAAGATCCGAAATCATCCGACCCTATTGCTGCCAATACTTGGTTGGCAAATGATGCTCTTGTCATGTCTTTTTTTTATTGAACTTTGTTATTGGGTTGTCGGGATGACGTTGTTCTCCCCTCCTCTCTTTTATTTTTTTAGTGGCTTTTTACTCTTTTTCCCTTCTAGGGTTGTTTACTCTCTTTATAAATTGAATTAATTAGGGAGTCTCAACACAACGTTGTGACTCCCAAATTTAGAGCAAACTCATCTTGTCTTCTTTCTTCTCTATTCTCATCCTTCTCTCTATTATTTACATGTTATCAAAGCCAATCACTGATACAACCTAGAAGCTACATCTACACTCAAAGGGGGTGCATTCTCCCCTTGTTCTTGTATAGAACAAGGAAAAGAATGCTGGTTAAGTCATGGACTGGATTGATTTTCAAGGAGAATCGGTGGCTGATCCATTGTTATGAAGGTTATCATTAGTACTTTCAGGATCAATTGATTGGGGATTAGAATCGACTTTGCTGGCCAGTTTTCTGAACATCATTGCTTCCTGTTAGAATTGATAGATCTGGATCGATTTTCTGTGAATATTTTTCTGTATTATCGATCTGGGATTGGATTGTTTTTCTTGTGGATATTTTTTGATATTATCGATCTGGGATTGGATCGTATTTTCTGTGGATATTCTTTTGATATTATCGATATGGGATTGAATTGTTTTTCTGTGTATATTTTTTCTGATGTTATTGATCTGGGATTGGATCGTTTTCTGTGGATATTTTGCTGATACTATCGATCTGGGATTGGATCGATTTTCTGTGGATTGCTTTGCTGTTGGATTTTTTCCTGTCTGTTGGATCTGAGTATTGATACTGCTAGTGGCTGTTCTTTGTGATTTTCTGGTCACCTTTTGGGATTGATGGCTGATTCTAAGACAATTGTGACTGAGGTTGTGTCTTCCTCTTCTCATCAAATTACAGAGAGGAAACTGGAAGGGGTGAATAAATTCTAGCAATTGAGCAAAACTGTTAAGCTTGTTTTGACAGAGCGGGATCAACAAAGTCACTTAACACAGACTAAGTCTAGTACAGACAGTTAAACACCATATGGGACACTGTTGATGCCTGAAATTTGGGGCAGTTGTTGAATTATATGAATAATTCTATTATGGACCTTGTTACCCACTGTTGAATCAGAGATTGAGAATGAATGAGCGAGTTGATCTACCTCACCCCCAAATGCCTTTATTTATAATCAACTATAATGAGGTAAATAAAGAAAGTAGGTAGAGCTGACCTAGCACACACATTACACATTTAACACATGTTAAATGTGTGTACATAAAGCTGTCCCAACACACACATTACACATTTAACATGTGTTAAATGTGTGAGTTGTCATTCTTATCTTCTTATCCTAAATAGATCCACTTAAATTGAACTGAGCTGTGAATCAGTTCATTACTTACAACATTCCCCCTCAAGTTGGTGCATATATGTCATGCATGCCCAACTTGGACAAAATGACATGAAATTGTTTTCCTTGTAGTCCTTTGGTGAAGATGTCTGCAAGCTGGTCAGTTAATTTGACAAAATGAATCTGAATTTGACCACTTTCCAACTTTTCCTTTGTGAAATGCCGATCTATCTCCACATGCTTAGTTCGGTCATGTTGTACGGGGTCATGAGCAATGCAGATGACTGCTTTATTATCACAACATAAAGTCATAGGCTGAGAATATTGAATCTTTAAATCCTTCAACAGGCTTTGTAACCATAAAAGCTCACATATGCCTTGGGCTATAGCTCTGAACTCTGCTTCTACACTAGATCTGGCAACCACATTCTGCTTCTTGCTACGCCATGTGACTAGGTTGCCCCCCACACATGTGCATTAACCAGATAAGAAGTCCTATCTGGACTTCCAGCCCAATCAGCATCAGTATAACCTTCTATTTTTAAGTGATCATTTGGAGTTAACAAAATCCCTTTCCCTGGAGCTGCCTTGAGATAATGCAATATCCTGTAAACAGCTTCCATATGTTTGGTGTAAGGATCATGCATGAACTGACTCACCAGATTGACTGCAAAGGCGATGTCTGGGCGAATATGAGACAAGTAAACCAACCTTCCAACTAAACGCTGATACCTCCCCTTATCGACTGGTGCACCATCTTTTTCCTTGATTTTAGTGTTAGGGTCTAATGGAATATTACACGGACTGCAACCAAGCATACCAGTCTCTGTTAAGAGATCTAAAACATATTTTCTTTGAGATAGAAAGATCCTTTTAGAAGATCGGGCTACCTCTATCCCAAGAAAATACCTTAACTTTCTTAGATCTTTTATCTCAAACTTCTGTCCTAAGAATGCTTTTAACTTCGTGATTTCAGCATCATTATTTCCTGTAACTATGATGTCATCAACATACACCAGTAGTGCTGTAATAGTCCCACCAGAGTGCTTCATAAACAGAGTATGATCCGCGTTACTTTGAGTGTAGCCGAATCCTATCATGGCCCTATGAAACCTTCCAAAACAGGCTCTGGGAGACTGTTTCAATCCATACAATGCACACTTCAATTTACATACCTTGTCACTACTAATGTCGTTTGAGAGGCCAGGTGGATAATCCATGTAAACCTCCTCAGTCAGCTTCCCGTGTAAGAACGCATTCTTCACATCTAGCTGTTGAAGATCCCAATGGTGATGCACAACACATGCTAAGATAATTCGGACAGTAGTCATTTTTGCAACTGGGGCAAAAGTCTCCTGATAGTCGATCCCGTATGTCTGAGTGAATCCCCGAGCTACTAGCCTTGCTTTGTAGCGGTGTACTGTCCCATCTGCCTTCTGTTTGATGGTGAACACCCATTTGCACCTTACCGGCCTCTTCCCTGTAGGGAGTGAAACAAGCTCCCATGTGTTATTTTTCTTCAGTGCTCTCATTTCTTCTTCCATTGTTGCTTTCCACCGCTCATTAGTTATTGCATCCTGCCATCTTTGAGGAATGAACACAGAAGAAAGAGGACACAAAAGCATGATAGGAAGGAGATAACGAATTATACGAAACATTATTAGAGATGGGATGAAGAGTGCAAGTCCTAGTACCTTTCTAAGGGCAATAGGGAGATCAGAAGCAGAGTCTAGAAGCTCCTCACCTGTGGGCTCCTCAGTATCTGGATCCTGGACTGACGAAGGGACATGTGGAGTAGTTGCGTTGATGGTAGTGGCCCGTCCATGCTTGCTTCTGGCACGGCTATATACTTGCAACGGCTTAGGGCTAGGATTAGATTGGTTGGGTACGGTAGGAGTGGATGAAAACTCTAGTGTAGAAAGAGGTTCTAGAGACTCTGGTGTAGGAAGAGGTTCTGGTATTTCGTCATTTTTACTTGGTGTACTTGAGCTGTCTGAGTCCACACAACTTTGTACCCTTACTTCCTCAGGAGATGTTGATATAAGTAAAGGCACATCTTCCAGCAGGTGTCTTTAGTGTGGCGCTCCTTGCCACAGTGAGTACAACGAATAGGTTCCTTAGGAGAAGAATAGTGTGCTAAGGCTGTGTAGAGTAAAGCGCAGATCGCTCAACTGGTGCAACAAGCATCATTGAGATACGCCGTAAGTCCTCATTTTGTAAAATTGCATTAGTCTGCTCCAAAGTTGGGAGATGCTCACGGTTCAGAATTTGTGAGCGGACGTGATCAAAGTCAGAGTTTAAACCAGCTAAGAATGTATAAACTCTGAGTTTATCCTTAGCACTTTTCATAGCAGCAGCATCCACTGTGCAAGCAGCTGTGAAGGTGTCATAGTAGTCTAGGTCTTGCCACAAGCTTCGGAGTTCTAAATAGTAGTCAGCCACAGAAAGTTCCTTCTGTTTCAGGGACCCAATCTTGACATGTAGGTCAAATATGATGGAGTAATTTCCTACTTGTGAGTAAGACTCCTTAGCAGCAGTCCAAATATGGGCAGCATAAGGTAATAACATATAACCCCGATCTATCTTTGATTCCATAGATCCAATAGGTAGGTCATCACAATTGAATTCTCAGAGACCCATTTATTGTAAAATTTATCACTTGGGTCGGTTGCTGTAAGCGCACCATTAATATATCCAAGGAGTCCTCTGGCAGCAATGACCATATAGGCTGTCTTGGACCACATAAGATAATTGGTCCTGTTTAATTTCACAGGATTTAAAACAATGGTAGTCAATTCCAATTTTGGTACCTCAAAGGAAGTAGCATCAGATAATCCAGACATGATGTAATAGTAGATGCCACTAATGTAACAACTTAGATATTTCCCAGTGAAAAAAAAACGACACTGCAAAATCTGAGAATTCAGAATTCAATGCATTCAACAACCATGATCATGGAAAAATAGGAATCGATTCTTCCCATATCAATTCCATAAAAAATCCAACAAAGAGGAATATTTGTGTCGGAATGATGATTAGACACAAAAGTTTTTTTTTTTTTTTTCAGAAGAAGGATTCCGCAAGTATGGGCTGCACTGAGATGGAAAAAAAATTCCAAGAAGAGATTGCCGCCGATGGTGCTTGGTCCAAGAGAGGCTGCTCACCACAGAGAATTAATATTTCTCAACAAAAAAGGACAAACCGTAGCAAATAAAAACCCTAGAATGGCTTGCGGCATATGCTGACTGAGAAATCTTTTCGTCTCTGTGATAAATTTAGTTTTTTTTTTGTTTTCAAGAGGAAAAAAAGGACTGCAACTTTGTCAATTTATGACATCCTCTTAAATTGCAGCCCTAATAATGGGTTAGGGGTTAAGAAAAAGAGAAGAAGGAGGATTTATAGGATGCGGTAAAGAGAGAAGGGGTCAGATACACCTTGCGTTCAAGTTCTCTTGAGAAAGGAGCCTTGTGGCAAGGAGAAGAAAGAAGGGAGGGGAGAGGTGGATTGCGGTCAGGTTCTCTTGAGAGGTGGCTCTGATACCATGTTGAATCAGAGATTGAGAATGAATGAGTGAGTTGATCTACCTCACCCCCAAATGCCTTTATTTATAATCAACTATAATGAGGTAAATAAAGAAAGTAGGTAGAGCTGACCTAGCACACACATTACACATTTAACACATGTTAAATGTGTGTACATGAGTTGTCATTCTTATCTTCTTATCCTAAATAGATCCACTTAAATTGAACCGAATCGTGAATCAATTCATTACTTACAACACCCACGTTATACTATGACGGAATTGTGGGATTATTTGAATGTTTTATATCCTGTTCACAATAATGTCTTGAATTTATGAGGTGTCAGAGAATTTTATTGGATGGATTGGAAGGGTCACCCTCCCACCCAGTACTTTGCTGATTTTAAATGGATGTGTGAGGAGCTAAATTCTCTATTTCCTATCAATGCTGATGTGCAGAAGATATAGGACCAACGGGTGCAGTTGGCTGTTATGGGTTTTCTTCGGCAAAGTTGGAACCAAGCATGACTTTGTTCGGTCTCAGATTTTTGGTAGTGCCATAGTGGCCATTCTGACAGATACCTTTTCTTGTGTATTATGAGTTTTTCGTGACAGTACTTGTGACAAAACTCCCGTGGATAGTTCGGCTCTTCTCTCTTGCCAATCTGGTCATGGTATTGGTGGTGGTGCTGGCTGTGGCCAGTGTAACGCCCCCAATCCGGGTTCAAGGCGTCACAATCTTCTTCTTCTTTTTTTTTTTTTTTTTTTACACAGTTACCAACACACCTTAAACCATAACAGCAGAAGCCTGACAAAACACTCTGATGGCATTTACAAAGATACTAAGGATGCAAAGTTATTCACAATAAAAGTTATAAAACATTATTTACAACAAAAACTATCTTCACATGACTCAAAGTTCATAGAACTCAATGACTTTCTTCTTCTGGCTTGTTCTCGGTAGGACCTTCAGAAATAGACCTATGCATTTCTGAAACAATATGATAATGAAGGAATGAGCTACACTAGCTCAGCAAGAAATATACAATTCATATTATTACTAATACACAAAACAGTCATATGAAAATCAAACAAAACATAAAACACAAGAGTAGCATCTGAACACATTCTATCTTGAACAAAAGATAATAACCTAACTTAATAATCATAGACATGATAAAAGCAATTTAACATTTAAGAAATAACAGAAACACATAATAATTTAATAAAAAAAAACTTTAATAATAACAACAGTAATTCAAATTAAATCATTACCAAAGCATAATTAAATATTATTTTTCCTAGGCAAGTCAGTCATAGGTCTACTGCGTATGTTGCAGAGTTGGAGCTGTTTGTTGCACACAGTACAGGACAGTAGCCCAAAAGAAAGGGCAGCAATACTGGACAGGACAGGAACCCAGATTGGCAACAGAACAGAACAGAACAGAACATGAATGCAACAAATCTCTAACCGTTATGTCAACCCTTAATGGAGAGGGGGCCGTTGTCTTGGGTTTCTAAAATTAATAGTATATTTAATTTCTTACAGGGTATGTCCTTACAAAACTTATTCTTACAGAGCTTATTCTTACAGAACTTGGTTTCTTCTTATTTTGTTACAGATCCGGATTGCCAGATTTGGCAACAAGAATCGCATCTTTTATTTCTGTGACTTATAGTCATTCTCAGGAACTCTTATTTCATACATTGACAGAACATTCATTCTAATCATATTTTCTTATTTCCATCAATCAAACATACATTCATATAATCCGCATAGTTCATCTGACATTTAAGCATTATCATATCTATATCATTCTGAACAGTTCATTATATCATAACATTACAGAAGTACTTTATCAATACAAAATCTCGGAACAACATTCATTCAAACATCACTCAGTATTAGAAATAATACGAAATGCGTATTCCTCACCTATTTGTTGCTTCTGAAACTACCACCTCCGGATGGCAGTCTGGATTCTTATGTGTTAACCTTGATCTGTGAGGATAAATATTCTTTGAGCTCTTTAATTTTACTTAAAGTATTCTTTAAATTTTTCTATAGTCCCTTTTTAATTCGTCATTTTCTAGGGTTGAGGTAAACTGGGAAATCCAGACTTCGCAGAACTCAAATAAATTATTTAATTTACTTACTTCAGTTGAGCTTAATCGTTTAGATAGTGTTCCAGTGCACGAGGCTCCCGCTACTGCAGGGTCTGGGGAGGGGGGCAGAATTCATTCATTTAGATGTCTTTTAAAATTCTATTCACTTTATATTTTACAAGGTTGGAAATTAACATTATCCTTCTTAAGTCTGGAAATGATCGGGAATTAAAAATCCCGTTATAGGTTCATTAAGTATACGTCTGGCTTCATTGGGGATTAAAAATCCCAAGACTTACTTCATTTTTTCATTTATTTTATTTAAATTTTACTGCCATTAGCTTTAAAATATTTATTTATATTTTCCAGAATGTTTTGGCATTTTTCTTGGGTTTTTAAAAGGGCCTAAAATCACATTTTCTCAAAAATGGCCATTTGAGTGTCCTGGCTGCGGGCTGCGGCCAACTCATCCGAATAGGCAAAATGGGTAGGGCTTCCTGGCTGGACCGAGCTGATCACATGGCCGGCCGGTCCATGTGGCCAGTTCAGCCCAGAATTAGGGTCGAATTTGGGCTTAGTTCCAGTCTTTAATTCTTACATCTTCTTCATTTTTCCTTCATTTGCTATATCTGAGTCATTGTTTTTCCTTATATTACATCAAGCATCATTATACTTAAGTTAATATTCACACATACTTCTTGCATTATAATTTTTCATTTCATGTAGTTTATAATATTATATTTGTTCCAGCCCTTTGTTCATCTTCTTCATTCTTTTCCATTCTTCTTCTTGTTTTACATCTGTAAAATTATTTGCATCATTCCATTATCTTAATCTTCATCAAATTATCTTCTTAAATCATTCTTTCATGTTACTTAAAAACATAGTTGTCAAGGCACTAAGGCAAACCAAGGCGTTGGAGGCCTGACGAGGCGCCTAGGCGACCAAGGCGCCCACCTAGGTGACCAAGGCATTTGATTTTCCAAAGCGTCCTAAGGTGCCTGGGCGTCTAGGCACCTAGGCGATACCTTGACAACTATGCTTAAAAATCTGCATAACCATGTTCTTACTTTCTACACTTTAAGAATTCGGAAACAAGAATGTATGCATATACATATATGCATATCTATTGATAGGTTTGTCGCATTTGGTCTCTCACATATGATATCATAAAATAATATCATAAAATTTCTGAACTTAATTAATGCTATCAACCTCAAATCTGATTTCAATCCTTCATTCCTCTCTCTCTCTCTCTCTCTCTCTCTCTCTTTATATAAAACATGAACTGAAATTAGATCTTACCTACTATCCATACAGTAGCTACTGTTGCTTCTTCCTTCTTCTTCTATCACTCTCTTTCTTCTCCTTCCTAGCACCTTCTTCTCCAAAACATGGGCAGCTCTATGCTGTCCTCTCCTTTCTTTTTCTTTTTTTTTAAGGCACACTCACATGAAACCGTATAGATAGGTTGCTGTTTCTGTTTTCTAAAAACTCTCTCATTCTCACTTTCTTGGAACGTAAGAGTGTAAACTGAATCTTATATTTGATTCTTCTTTTTATAGACGTTCTTAGTTTCTTAATTAATATGTAAAAAAAATACTTACCTGCCTCTACTTAGGTTCCTTAAACACATTATTAATCTAAGACCATGGCACCCCTTACAAATATTTACTAATCACACACTTAAAACATCCCCTACTTAAACAAACCTAAAGGCTTTAAGTTCCTTGCAAAACACCCCCCCACCCCAATTAGGTGTCAAAAGGTGGCATATAAGGGTGCTACAAGGTGGCGTCCAAGGGTGTTGCTATGCGCCCCATAAGGTGGCACCTTAGGGTGCTGCCAGGTGGCGCCTATGGGTGCTGCCATGTGCTCAAAAGGTGGCACCTTTAATGGTTGCGAAATGGCTTTGAAATGGCACAAAATGGTGCTGCCAAGCATAGTTGTCAAGGTGTCGCTTGGGTGTCCAAGCACACTGCTGGCCCCTTGGAAAATCGGGTGCCTTGGCCGCCTTGGGCGTCCATCAGGCCTCTAACGCCTTGGTTCGCCTTGGCGTCTTAACAACTATGCTGACAAGTGGCCTTGTGGTGGCACCGCCCAATAGATTGAAGGACAGCCTGTAGCCATGTGGCTACGGGCATGACTCCTGGCTGCTCGGGCTGGTTGGCCGGCTCATGCTACCGGTTCAGCCAAATTAGCTAAATCTGGCCCAGTCTCTGGTCCAATCTCCCCATGGGTCCCACTGGCCCTCCAAGTCCTATTATACAACATTTTAATATTAAAACTCATTCACACACATGTACATACATAAAATGATAACAATAATATAATGATGAAGTAGGGATTAAATCTTGACCCTAACTGAGCAAGAAGGGCATCCAAGTGCACGAGGTTCCCGTTATTGCAAGGTCTGGGGAGTGGCAGAATGTACTCACCCCCCACAATGCGGAGAGGCTATTTCCGTGTTTCAAACCCAGACTAGGCAAAATGACTAAAATACCACTCAGCTTTATAACTTACAAAAATATCCTCTTAGTAGGACCCACATCAAAATTAACATTTTAAATTCTAATATATATTGCACTCTAATTTTTTTAACGTTCAGAAGACAAATCACCATAAATTACTGAAATATTAAAATATGACAAAAATTTAGTACAACGATTTAATACTTATTTACTGAAGATAGATAATAAATTACCTAACTATAAATCATTAAGCTGCATTATATTATTTTTTATCATTTCACCATAAGGAATGACTGTAGATTATTTAAATGTCTATTTATCAATCATGAAACAATCCCCCAAGAGTTGAGGTATTACAGCCAGCCTCCTGGGGCATCTGCTTCTTCAGATGGTTTGAGTACTGCTCGAACTTGTCATCATTGTGGGAAACCTAGACAGACATATCCAATGCTTATGTTGGAAACTTCATGGTAAACCACCTCAACAGTAGTTTGCCAATTCTGTCACCACTTATGAGTATTACCCCACTTACACCATCTAAGAGAAAGATGGTCAAGAAGACTTATGATGAGTATGCATGCTACACTTAGTTTTAGACTTCACAGCCTTGTCTTCCATTGCTACTTTTGTTCAGATAGGTAATGCCACTTCATATCTTTCATCCTCGTCCCTAGAATATTGATTCAGATGCTTCATATCACTTGTTTAGTGTCTCTAGTATATTTTCATCTTTTTGCACCCCCACCTCCAGTGTTATTTTGGCTGACGGTTCTTTGGTCAAGGTCAATGGCTCTGGGATTGTTCATCCCACTTCATCTTTGTCATTGTCTTCTATTTTTCATTTACCCAAATTTTCCTTTAACCTTTTGTTAGTCAGCAAGCTAACAACTACTTGTTATTGTTCTGTAACCTTTTATCTTGATTCATGTGTTTTTTAGGATCTTACCACGAGAAGGACGATTGGTAGCAGCCATGAGCTAAGGGGCTGTATCCATTTAAGGATTCTTCATTTGTTTTTCCATACATTGCCTGTTGGAATAGTTGTCTCCCCATCAGATTCATTGTCGGTTGGGTCATCCATCCTTGCAGAGTTTAAAGAAACTTGATTTTCGACGTTGGAGGCCTGACAAGGCGCCTAGGCGACCCAGGCGTCCGATTTTCCAAGGCCTAACAAGGGTGCCTGGATGCCTAGGCAATGCCTTGACAACTCCTGTTTTAGTTCTTTGTCTAGTTTAGAATGTGAGTCGTGTCAGTTTGGGAAGCTTCATTATGTGGGTTATTCTTTTCAAGTCAATAAGCAGTCTACACACCCTTTTTCTTTAGTTCATTCTTATGTTTGGGGACCTTGTTCGGTCGCGTCTAAGTTGGGATTTAAGTGTTTTGTAACTTTTGTTGATGATTTTTCAAGGGTTACTTGAATTTATTTAATGAAAAATCGTTCTGAGTTGTTTTCAATCTTTTGTGCTTTTGTTCATGAAATTCAGACTCAGTTCCAAACTTTTATTCATGTTTTTTGTAGAGACAATGCCAAGGAATATTTCTTGGGCCCGTTTTCTTAGTTTATGATTGCACAGGGCATGGTTCATCACTCTTCTTGTCCCGATACCCCCAGTGGAATGGTGTTGCAGAACAGAAAAATTGCCATTTGATGGAAGTTATTTGGTCCCTTGTTTTTGAAATGAAGGTGGCTAAATATTTTTGGGGTGATGTTGTTTTAACTGTGTGCTGCTATCTTGAGCACCAAAAGAAACAATAGGTCTTACTATTCCTACATGTTCCATTAGTAAGATTCCCATTAATCGCATGCATTCTTTTGTTTTGGCGGTGGTATTCCTCATTCCTTGTTATTTTTCTCTGACTTTTTGTTTGTGCTCCCTCTTTGGGTATTTGGGTGTGTTTGCTATGTTCATGATTATCGTCATGGTCTCTCTAAGTTAGACCCCAAAGTTCTCAAATCTCTTCATAGGTTATTCGCATGCTCAAAAGGGTTATCGTTGCTATTCACCGGAAACTAATTAGTACTATGTGACCGCTAATGTTTCTTTCTTTGAATCCATACTGTATCCGGATGGGTCGTTTGTTGTGTCTGAGTTGGATAATGAACTACCCACATACATTGTCTAGTACTCTGTTTTTCAGGTACCACCTCCTCTGCCTCTCATCCAGGAAGTGTATATTCGTCGTCCTCTGGTAAACCTGCACCCGAAAACTAATAAGTACCATGTGACCGCTAATGTTTCTTTCTTTGATTCCACACTGTATCCGGATGGGTCGTTTGTTGTGTCTGAGTTGGATGATGAACTATCTACATACATTGTCTAGCACTTTGTTTTTCAGGTACCACCTCTTCTGCCTCTCATCCAGCAAGTGTATACTCGTCGTCCTCTGGTAAACCTACACCCCCGGCTCCTCTTACCCTTTCCATCTCTTCTTCACCTGTAGATCCTACTCCTGAGCTAAGTATACCTTCTTCTAATCTTGATGTTCCTATTGCTTATCGTAAAAGTGTTCGGAGTTGTACCCAACAATCTATTTCGAACTTTGTATCTTCATCATGTTTCTTTCTTTCATTTCATTATTGCTTAACCACCATTGAGAATCACCCCCTTCTTAAGTTTGATACAAAGGTATTTTCTAGTCTTGGTTGAAGGATAGGTATGGAGGAGGAATTATTGGCCTTGCAGGAAAATCACACTTGGGATCTTGTGCCCTCACCTATGGGCAAGTTTGCTATTCGTTGTTGTTGGGTTTTTGTGGTAAAAGTCAACTCTAATGGTTTTTTTTGCTCGTTTGAAGGTTTGCCTGGTCGGTAAGTGCTATGCACAGGTCTATGTTGTCGATGTCTGGACACTTTTTCACCTTTGGCAAGCTAGCATAATCAGCTTTGCAACAAATCCGAGATTACTTGAATCCGAATTATATTGAAGGAGTTCGTTTCAGTCAAATCTTGTTCGGAGTAGACGAATGCTGTTAAAGTCCTCTGAATGAAAATAATTTTTTTGAACATTAAAACAAAAGATTATTTTGGCGGACTCTTTGTTTTTTTATGATGTTTTACTGTAATAAGATTTATGAAAATTTTAAATTGGAGAAAAAAGGTAACATTTGAAAGTTGAAAATCGCTTCTCGTTTCAAAATCCAGTTTTTGTTCTTTGAACTGGAAAATTGACTTTTTGTCCTTTGGGAATTTCAATTTTTAGACTATTTTTATTGGATTCAAATGGGGGGTGTTTGTTTATTTATGAATAAATCTTAAGTAAATGTTTATTAAAAGTTAATAAACATTTACTTAAATGATATTAGTCATAAATAAGTGTTGTGTTGTCTGCTATATGCTGTCCTTCCTGTATACTATTTTCTGTCTTGTATTACTCTGACTTCGAAATAGTGATTTCGGATCAAAATCTTGTACTATTTTGTTTTGACCTTGCATTTCATTTCGGTTTTAAAAAAATCGGAACATTTCAGCCAAACTCCGAAATTTAGAACCATGGTGCCAAGACATGCCCAAGGCAACCAGTCTCTTTATTTGTCTAAGTACAGACCAGTTTAGACCATAAGTGGGGAAAACAAGGGGAAAAAAATGAAGGGGGTGGGGAGGGGGGGATGTAAAAACAAGGAGGGCAAAGGGGAAGAAGAAGCAGAAAAGGAAAATGGGAAAAAGACAAAATAGAACAAAGAAAAAAAAGAAAACACAACATTAAGGAATGGAACATATTCTCATGAATTATGGTCCTTGCCTTGGGCATCTTGGTTTGAAACTTATTCAATGCTCAAATCTACACCTATCTTCTCAATATTTATAGCAAAATTCATTTGCTGACGGATGTAGTTGCATGAGCCTGGTTGGACCAATATGAAACAAGTTATAACCCAATCTAAGGAGAACCAGGCCAAAACTAGCCTCCAGCTACAACAGGGGCAGAGGGGTCAATAATAATTACTTGGGGTTATTTTTATAATCTGAATGGAACATTTTAGTCCCTAAAATACCACCGATACCTGACATGTTGCCCGTTTATTTTTCAAATAAATTGCTATGTTACATGGGATTCAAAGAACGATTACTTTGGATCATGACAGTCAGTTTGTGAGTCACTTTTGGCTTACTTTGTGGGGGTTCATAGGTACTATACTATAGTATTCAAGTGCCTATTATCCACAAACCAATGGTCAAGCTGAAGTTGTGAATAGGTTTCTTGTTTGACTTGCTTCGTTCTCTTGTAAGTGATTTGATACTCTAACAGTGTCTAAGAAAGTATGTATGCATTTCGATCCAAGTAAACGAGTGAGAATGCGATGTCTAATAGTGTCCTGGAATTCGAGGATCTCTTGTCTCGCAACTCCTACCCTTTCAAATCCTTAAATCGAGTCCAGTAACAAAATCTCTAGCAATGACCTTTGCCCACTGCCTACCTAAAACACATATGTACCATTAGGGATTCTGAAATTGGAAAACCAAAAATAGAGATACCTGGTAAAAACACTTCAAAACAGGCGAGTTCAAAATGGTTCCTTTCGGTGGCTTTGCCTATTTTGACTTCCTCATCCTCTAAAAGAGATTTATTTGACCATGGATGTCATCATCGAATTCACAGATTCCAATTTCCAAGTCCCAAAATAAATTTCTTTGATCATAAGGGCTGCCTCTGTGATTTAGCAGGTTCCAAATTGGCACAGAGGGTATCATCATCGGCAAGACAGGATTTGACGGTTTTGGGGGGTGGTGAGTGAATTGGCTCTGGGAGGGGCCGGTGCTGCAGTAGTGGCGGTGCTTAAGGTGACCAGTATAAAGGATAATCTTGGATTTTGAATTACTAGGGGAGGAGAGGTGGAAGTTTACTTTTCTGGGAGAGGTGGAAGTTTACTTTTCTGGGGCATCAGAAAAAAAGTTTGGGGTAGGGCAGTTTTGAGTAAATATAGGGTAAGTATAGGGGAGTCATAGAAAATTCCCTATAAAACAATACTTGGGTTTTGAGGCCAGTGCAAGTTGAAATCAAGAAGTTTCAGAGTTAGTAATCTTCATTTGAAAATTGAGATCGATTGGTGTTATATATGGGTGAGTTCTCTCACTACTCACTTCTGTTCCTGTTCTTTCAAGAGATAGTGGACGACCAGTTTTTTAAATTTCAAATATCCTTTATAAATTACTCAAAAACTGCTGCATTCTTGATTAAATTCTATATTATCCTGACACTCTGACCTGAATCTTGAGATAGGGCCTTGTCAAATTTAATTACTGTTTTATCCCAGATTCTATTTTGCCTTTTAAAAAGGGTCATTTGTTGTCTGAAATTATAGTTTCTCCACTCTATTCAGATTTTTTCCCCCTAAACTACCACCATTCTGATATGAAATTCCATAAAGGTCTTGTCCCTTGAATTTATCAACTTTATGGTCACATGGTTCTATTGGACCTAAGGAGTCCTGAACTGTTCTGAAATTATGAAATTTCCACTATCCTCATTTGAGATTTTATTACCTGTGGTGGGCCCATAGAGATCTAATTAGTGTTTTGGAACCCAAGGTTGCACCAATAACCCTATACAAACCTTGATTGCCAAGTGGAAAACTCCAAAAATAACTTCATAAAACAAAAAGGTTCTTTATTAGCATTATGATTGTAGCTTTGTTGAGTTGTTTTCGATTTTAGGCCCATTGGAAATATGACAAGGAATGGAAACATTATAAACCAGATGTTAAAGTTCCAGTATCTGAAAATATGATCACAACAAAAGTGGACTTTGGATGTTATTAGGTCTGGTAGTTGTCCAATTAACTGGCCACAACTTCTAACATGGGCTGTTTCACAGTCTGCATCATATATTCAGTGTTATTTGGGTCCTCTGCCTATAACAAGTTGAAACAAACTATGTTTCAACTGATCTTAATAATTCAACATCTAAAACATTTTAAATCATTCATTGGGTATTTTTTATGTGACAGAATCAAATAGTTTCTCTGAAAAAAAAAAAAAAAAAAAACCTGAGTTTTCCAAAAGGTTAGATTTGTGTATTGTTACTACAACTGGCTCTGATTATTGAAGTTCCATGAGATGTCCTTAGCATGATTTTACATTACGGTTTGGTTGGTCCTCATTTTTATGCCCATTGCTTTTGTTCTTTTTTTTTTTTCCCCCTACATTCCCCTTCCTCACCGCCCAAAACTTAATTAACTCTGAGCCATAAACTTTTCTCACTCTTTTCTGAAGTTTCTGTTTTGGTTGCATTTGAATACAGGTCTGTTGTTATGGTCCCAGATCCAAGGTTAGATATTTCTCACCATAATGCCGCTGACCAAGTTATCAACTCGCTTCTGGATTTCAACCCTGGAAACTGGGGCCTGCCCCCGTTCCAAGATTGATTGGTTTAAGTTCTAGTTACGAACTTAAATTTCTAGTGCTGTGGTACAGAATCTATTGTAGTGACTGGCTGGTACATCTGCTTCTAGAAATGTTCTTTGATCTGATTCTTGTAAGATTGACACTTTTTATAATTCAAGTTGAGGTTCAACACATTATTTCTTGGATGTGTCAAGGAACATTTCTGTTGGATTCATGATGTAGTTTCCTGTAATCTCATTTAAATCTACATACATTATAATTTCTTTTGAAGGACAATTCTACTCGACAATGAATCCTGTAGTTGCAAAGTATTTATGTCTATAGTAACTACAAGGAAGAAGGATCTAACATCTTTGATATCAACTATTATCTAGAATGCTTGTGAGGACTACTTGTTTATATTTTAAAAATTTTCAAATTAAAATGGTAGTTAAGCCTTCCATATAATAAACAAATGTTGTATATTCAATTATGACTCTTGAGATAGAGAACGGTGTAACTTGTTTCAGATTGGGAGTGATCAGGGCAAAAGAGTTCACCTTTCCCAGTTTTGCAGAAGAAATGTGTTTTGGAATCAATTGGTAGTCTGTTTGTCCTGCCCTATTAGCAAATTTGGTGTTTCTTATCTGTCCCCACATGGTTCAAGATATAACAGTGTCGATCCTATGTTGACTAATGTGGTGTTAAAAAGACTGGAAACATGTCAACAATGCAATTATCTTGCCTTGGATGAAAATGGGGTTATCTAGTTTAAGACTGCATCAGTTGAATTGAGGGACAAAAAAGAGCAGGTTCTAAAGATTTAATAGTTAATTCCAGTTGTTGCTTAAATCTTAAAGAATGGAATTTAGCCATTTGTTAAATGAATCAGTATTAAGGATACGAATTCGAAGTTTATTGCATGGTTTTCCAACATGGAAGGTCAATTGGCACTCAAACTTTTTGGACATGCTAACAACATTAGACGTTGAGGACATGTAATATGAGCCATAGGCCTCTCTCTCTCTCTCTCTCTCTCTCTCTCTCTCTCTCTCTCTTTGTGCGTGTGTGTGTGTGTGTGTGTGTGGAAGCCATAAAAGACCTCTGTCTGATTGTCTGTTTGCCTCTTTGTCGTGCGTGTGTCCGTGTCTATGTGTTGATACATGATAAGCTACGAAAGAGTCATTTGAGATGGCATGACTATGTTCAACAAATGCCTTTAGATGCTATAGTACAGAGGAGTGATTCGATTCAGATCGAAGAATCTAAATGAGTTAAGGATAGACCTAAGATGACTATGTAAGGTGATGAGGAAGATATGCATAACTTAGGCCTTGCTTGACATCGAACAATATTGATTGGAGGGCAAGAATCCATGTAGCCGATTCCATCTAGTTGGAATATATATATATTTTTTTTGTTTTTTTTTTTTGTTATAGAAATGTATCTAAACTAATAGAGAAGAAGAAATTAAATGAAGAATAGGTTTTTACATTTATATTTGTATATTATATGTATAATATTATAGGGTTGGGCTGGGCCGAGATCAACCCGATGCCTCAGATCAGACCCAGCCCTGCCTTGCTTTTATTTGAACAGGAAATCTCAGCCATGTCTCGTCCTACCGCTATGATTGGTTGCAAGACGAATTAAAGGGGAGGGAAGTGAAATTTTCAAACTTAAAAAGGACACTTTCGTAGTCATTAGATCACATGCTAATATGCTAATATGCTATCATATGGCTATATAGCTAACTCTAAATCATTCCATATTTGTTTATTAATTTATCATTTACTTCGCATCCAAATCCCTTGCATTTTTGAAAGGTAAAATAAAAATTATATCTAAATGTATCATTACTAAATATGGTAAGAAATGAAGGCGGTTTGTACAATCAGGTTAGGCAATGGTTATAAAAATTCCTTTTTAGGTTTGAAATTTTTTACTTCCCTTCTTTTTAATTTCCTCTATGACCAAATCAAGCCTATGGGTTGAAAAAAGCAACCCAATCCTTTTTGGGCTCAAGAATGGCTTGGGTGGGTTAGGACTCGCAAGGTCACTAATATAATGGTGGCGGCGAGAAGATTGCAAGCACAAAGAGAAATAATCCAAGGAGTATGAAATCTCTTACTTTGATGTCATAATCATGATAGGTACCGTCCGCACCCATCAAATTTTACCGACTTCATGAATGTTAGAGATAAATGGGTGCACCAGTTTTTCTTCAGGTTCTGATTGGTTGCAAGGGGAATTGAAGGGAAGGGAAGTTAAATTTTTTAACTTTAAAAGCAAACTTTTGTAATGATTATAACACATGCTATCATATTGCTATGTAACTAATTCCAAATCATTCAATACTTAGTTATTAACTTACAATTCACTTTGCATCCAAATCCCTTACATTTAAGTTTTACATTTTATAAGTATCATTACTAAATATATTACGAAATTTAGGTAACTTGTGTTACAACTATAAAAGTTTCTTTTTTAAGATTAAAAATTCAATTTCCCTTCCCTTTCCTTCAATTCCCCTTGCAATCAAACAGAGCCTAAGAGGAATATCTTCAACTTTGGTTTCGGTGTATTAGATAAGGATCTAGCGATGGTAGTGGGTACAATAAGCTCCGATTATTTTAACAAAAATTTACATGTAACATTTTTATATGTTAAAAAAAAGGAAAAAATTACTCATACCATCCTTGGACTATTGGTCAAATACAGATATTACCCTAAAGTTGACAATAACTACACATACTAGCCCTTACACAGAGACCATTCTGTTACCTTTTTTTCGTTCGTTATTGATGTCAGCACGGAATTACATTTCATCTGTCCAAAAGACCCTCATGGGTAATGTGAAATGACAAAATTAGTCATCTTTACTAAATACCCTTTAGTAATGCCATCTTTTTCCAGAACCAACACAAAGTTGCAGAGAATGATTTTGTTCGAAGGAAGATGACAATGAAGAAACCCCTTGTTTATGGCTACCACAGTTACCGCATAGTCGCACATCTCTTATTTAAGAAGTACCATGTGTTATTGTGTAGAACAACAAATTGTAGACAAGGAATCGGAGAAGGTCATACATATGACAGTCTCTAATGGGGATTGAGAGGTTTGAAAGAATAGAGATAAATAGTGGGGTTTAGAAATTGCTAGAATGTACGATGTGATTCAGTAACCTGAGACTGCATAAGCTAGGGAGGAGTTCTGAATAATTTCCAATCATAAGTTCAGTTTAGGTTTATTTCCAGGGGGAAGGGGCAGCCCAGATATTTGCAGAAAACCCTCTCTGACCATGAGAGAACCCTTCTTCACTATTGAATTATTTTGAGAAAGAGGCAACAACGGAAGAACAATGGTCATTTTTGTTTTTGTTTTTGGGTAATGGAAGAGTGGTCATTACATTGGCAAGTTCCTTCAAGTAGACAAAATAAAATCACGAAAAAGAAAACCTAAATTTAAAACTGGGTTTTTAGTTGTTGCAACGGCAAATGATGATCTTTACCCTCTTCTTCAATTTAGTCGACTACTAATGTATGGGATGATGCATGAAGATGATGTCTTCGTGTACTTGGTGGAGTTTTACCAACCTTGGTGGAATCCAATGGCTCTGATGAGGGGGTTTCTGATTATTGACAATCCTTTGTAGCTTAGGATTCTTTCTTTGTTTAGAACTCCTTCTCTATTTAGAATTCTGAAATTGTAGAGTTTCCTTTCTTCTTTAGAGTCTTCTAGAATGGTAGTTTCCCTATCTGACTCAAATACCAAGTCAATTCAACCTCTTCTAGTTCAGGTTTTCTAACTTGATTAGGAGACTCTTTATGAAAATTTCATCCACTGTTGAATGCTCTAATTAGATCGTAGGGTTGCTCCGATTCGGATTCGGATCAGATTTTCATGTCAGACTGTGAGATAATGTTTGGAGGGCCAAACAAACTTGGATTTTTCTCTATAATACCATTCCGAAAAACTTGAGACATCCTCTACAACTTTACTGAAGACCATTTTTCAATTCGAAAACTCTTTCTACATCAAAAACCTACATGAAGCTCAGAACGTCAATATTAAGAATGCTGGAATTTTCTTATCTTTTAACAAATAATTCACAAAGTTTCTAAAATATGTCAAACTTAAAAAATAAATTTTAATAAACTCAATAAGACATAAAATATATTAAAAAGCATATTGTCAAGGGAATAAAAATATAAAAATCATATACTTATCAAATACCCCTACGCTTTGCTTTTGCATGTCCTCGGGCAAAAAATAAAATAAAAAGAAACCAAAATAAAACCCTAACTCACTTTTGTAGGAATCACGATTGCACTTAGCACGTACAACAAGCCTTTAAACTTCTAAGTCACCCCTAGTGAACAAGTTGTGTCTTGTGAGTGTTTTTAGAGAATAAACACATAAAATTCATATAAAAATTTCAAACTTTAACTTTGGTATTTAGAAAAAAGAACATACACATATCCTATCAGTCAAGACACTCAACTTGGGACCAAGAAAACAAGAAAACTCCCGACTTAAACTTTATTATCTCATATGATTCAAATACTAAACATGCATCCTTAATTAGAAAACTTTGTTATATCTTCCAAACATATTTTTTTTCTTAAGGTAAAAATGCCACACCCCAATTTCGCACTGTTCAGAAGGGTGTGATGAACCGCTAACAAACCAACGGTTCAACCAGGATCTCAAATAGGCTATCCCCGCGTTATCTAAACTTACACACATCCGTAATCATAATCAGAGTAAATACACAATAGTCGAAGTCTTATAATAACATGAACTGAGAAACTAAGATGATATCATTAATTTAATAGTAAATTATTCTGTTTTCAACTGAGACATAAATATTTAAATACCAAATACATGTCTTAATAAATCCAATAAAGAAACCTATAAAATATCTAATCAACTACACACGAGTTGCACTCGCAAGAGGAGTTGTGTGTATCCTCTTCAGCTTCAGCTTCCATCGCTGCCACGTTCCCGTACGCAGACGCATTCACATAGTCTTCAACGGTATAACCTGCATCATCAACTAAAAATATTTGACGTCGAGGGGTGAGCACACATCACGGCTCAGTGAGTAGCCAAAACGATGCAACAATACATATGTATGCAAATCAATTTATATCTTTGGTCCGATTTAAAGTTTAGTATGCAATAGAAAGGTTTAGGTAGCCAAAGGTCGCGTTTATTGATCCCGCCTCTATACACGAGTGTGTGACGTTACCCGAAGATCACGTTTATCGTCAACTCACATGCACCCAATCATGAACATTATATAACAAAGGTTACGTTTATTGCTATATAGTGCCATACCAACACGTAAGCCCCTGTTGGCGAGGGCTGCAAACTGGGCTCGCAACTAACCAATTTTAATACCAAAAGTGTATCCAAGGCCTCACCCTAGCATCCCTCAGAATGTCCATAGAGATAGAGCTAAGGCCCCCCGATAGAGTCAGAGACTACAAGGACCGAGACCACCTCCCCTGATACTCTACGACATAATAGTTCTGCTACAGTAATGGCGATACGACGATGCTAATACACAAGACTTGAGTTAGAGATAGAGCTAAAGTGCTGAGACCCGCCAAAGGTTAACGTTTATTGACGTTCTCATCACACCTTCCCTAATACTCGCTCGCATCAAGTACACCAACCACACACATACAATCACATGCCTATTCCTATCATCATCATCATCATCATGTTATAAACAATAAAGTAAATATGCATGAACAAATAATAGAAATATTGGATGACATGTTGTATGCACATTACAAACATATTCGCATAGAATCAAGCATGGCATTGGACTCAAGAAAAGGAAAACAGTTTGTTATTAATCAATTAGTTTAGAGTTCTGTTTTCTCACCTTAGCTTGCTAATAGATACTTTTCCAAGCTTTAGAATCACCTTTACAGTGTTATTATATTGCTAGAAGACCTAACAAAGTCGATAGAATTTAATTAGAATTAATTTCAGATTTAAAAACCATGTTGTTAACTGAGGGTCGGAGGTAGGGTCGGAGTCAGGATCGACCCTGGGTGCGACCCTCCCTTAACTCTGAACTTCCCGAACACTGAGGGTCGATGGTCAGGAACGCCTAGGGTCGAATGGTCATCGACCCTCGGTGCGACCCTCGGTGCACTTTGGTCCAGTTCCCTCTTTTAATCCATTCTTCGTGCTTGAAATCCTATGGCTTGCTCTTACATTCCATTCTACATTCATTCCATGGTCTGAAATCATGTATAACCCACCTAGATAGCTTTCACGCACTTTCCTATGGTTTTTCATGAAAACCTAACCATAACTTGATGGTTTGGGTTTCTCCGAGATCATACTCTCAACATTAACTAACCTAAGGTCTGTAGAAACTCATGGAATTAGTTTCCATACCTGAGAAGATTACTTTTTCTCTGAAATTCTTCTCTTTTTTGCTAAGTTCTCTTCGTTGCCTTTCTTCTTCCTCTCTTCCTTCTCTTCTCTTTCTCTCAATTCGATTAGGGTTGTGAAAGGAGTGAAAGTGGCTTAGGGACTTCTTTTAAATAGAGTAGGAACATCCTAAAATAAGTCCCTTTGAGATTAGGAAATAATCCCAATCGAAAATTAGGAAATTTCCTAATTTCTATTTCGGCAGAATCCGAGGGTCGATGATCCCGTCGACCCTAGGGTCTTAAGCTGTCCGACCCTCCCTTCAAAACTGAGGGTCTGACTTTCTGCTTTGGGAGGTCCGACCCTGCTTAGCTGGGTATGCGACCCTTCCCCTATTTTAAGTGTTTTTGGGTCGATTTGATACTTGGGATCTCGATCTCCTTCACGCCCTTGGTCCATTTGACTCGACCATAATGGGTAAACCTGGTTCAAGGTAGTAAGACGGGTTAGATTGACACGGGTCTTACAAAAAACCTATGGTAACACACCGCCAACCAAGACCCAAGATTTAGAGCATATTTGATCATATTCAAATTTCAACATTTTAATTTCATTTTTTTTTGTTGCATTTTCTCTCTCTTTTACTACAGTTTGCTTGAGAAATACAGGTGGTTATGCATTCCCATGTTACTTATATAGCTTCACTTTTCGCATATATCCTTAAAGACATTGATGTTAGAGAGTAATTTTTCTTTTCTTTTCAAGAAATCTCATCTAAGGATTTTCAATCAAGACACCTCGCTTCCTGAGGCGGAATGCCCTATCTAGTTCTAAGAACATACACTCTTATTATTATCAGTTTAAATTTTTTATTTTTTCCTATTTAGGAAGGTCTCAGCTTTAATCAAAAGCTTAAATTACCAACTAGAACCATAAAAGAATATTCATACCTTTAGGTGAGGTAATATGTATTTTTTAACTCGATTCTCACCTTAAGATACAAACTAGGTACTATCCTCACATAGGTTTTTATTACTTCGCATGTGATAGTGTCCTAAGTCTCTTTATCCTTATGCTTTTGTATCAAAACCATATATAGAGTGTATATAACTTTACCAAAAACCAATGTTAAAAATGTTAAAATTTTCCAATGAAAGAATGTATTTGATAAGTGTACGATTTTTATATTTTTATTCTCTTTGCACTATGATTTTTAATATGTTTTATCTGTTATTGAGCTAATTAGAATCTCTTTTATAAGTTTAGAATATTTTAGAGACTTTGCAAATTAATTGTTAAAAGATAATTTTTTTTTTAGCATTTTTAATATTGACGTTTTGAGCTTCATATAGGGTTTTGACGTGGAAAGAGTTCCCAAATTGAAAAATGGTCTTTAATTAAATTGTAGAGGACGTCTCAAGCTTTTTGGAATGGTATTATGGAGAGAACTCCGAGTTCGTTTGGCCCTCCAAACGTTGCTTCAAAATCTGACACGAAAATCTGATCCGAATCCAAATCGGAACAACCGTACGGTCTGATTAGAGCATTCAACAGTGAATGAAATTTCCATAAAAGGGTCTCCTAATCAAGTTAGGAAACCTGAAATAGAAGCGGTTGAATTGACTTGGTATTTTAGTCAGATAAGAAAACTGTCATTCTAGAAGATTCCAAGGAAGAAAGGAAACTCTACAATTTCAGAATTCTAAATAGAGAATGAGTTCTAAACAAAGAAGGAATCCTAAGCTACAAAGGATTGTCAATACTCTATATATAGAGCAATGAAGTAGAAGATATATACACACACACACTTTCTCTCTCTGTTTGGCTGAAAATTTCTATCTCTTTCTCTCTTTTTCTTTTAATTAATGATATTTCTTTTATCTCTCTCTCAAAGAAGAATTGTAATGCCTAGCTAGTTTATTCATTTGATTCAACAAATTCAATTGTAAGTTTTTTTTTTTTTTTTTTAGTTTTAAAAATTTATTTGAGGAAGAGTTCAAGAGTCTTAGTTTCTTCTTTTCAAATTGTGTTCTTTTTGCTTAATTTATTTTCTCAAGTTTTAATTTTAGATTTAGAATTCTATAGTAGGGTAGATCAATATATGTTGTATCCCATTAATATTTTAATTTAGGGGAGAAGGCTGCTTTTGTTATTGTATGCACATCACCTTGGAGTGACAACAAGACGACGAGCGACGACAGAGAAATCTTACAACGAGATAAGTTTTTCTTACATTCTTTTATCTTTAATTTTCTTCCCTTCATGCAATAGATCTATTTCGTAAATCTTCATGCCTTTAGGAATTAGTTATTATTGTTTTTGTTTCTTGATTACTTTTTATTTAAAGTAATTATGTTGTCTAATTTATTCAATTCATTTAGGTACATTTTGTTCTGTTGAAGTTAGGAAAATAGTGCTTTCTCCCTGAGTTTGACCCATTACTGCACGATACCGTGTACTTGCGGTTACACTTTTAAATCTCCATCGCTGATGCTTGAAATTCATAAGATTTTGATCAATGGTTGGACTATGTATCGATAGGGTGTGCTAAACCCCAAACGATCATTTTTATGTAAGGGTTCTAGGGTTATTTTTGTAATTTTATCATTCCCTGTTTGAGAAGGTTAAAAATATTGTTTTCTCTCATTTTGTTTGTAAATGTAATAAGGATAAAATTGTCTTTAAATTTTTAACTTAACAGTGTTAGTCGATGGAGTGCGGTTGTAATTATTGTCGACTTTAGGATATCTCTGTGTTAAAACCATAGTCGAAGAATAATATAAATAATTTTCTCTAAAATTTATTTTACTTCTCAAATGCAATAAATTTAAATACAAAATAAAATACAATTTAATATTTAAATACGAAAATTTGAAACTATCTACATAGCTTTGCAACAAATCAAAACGTTAAGGATGATTATATTTTATGATTTGATGAATTTTTTTACCTTAATATATTATAACACGGGAAAATTTGATGTGATATTCGACATCAAATTAAATGGAGCCATAAAGGCAAATCATTTAATGATAGTCAGGTGCATGTGGCATACCTGTGGACACTAGGCCCTGTTTGATAACACTCCAGCTCCCATGGATCTACTTCTGGTCTGGAGTCGTTTTCCACTTCTTCTCCAGAGTCGAGATTTTTGGAGTAAAATAGTGTTTGATAACACTGCTCCAAAATCAAAAGACTATGCTTCCAAAATACTGTTTGGTGGTGGTGGTGTTGGTAGCGGTTGGGGGGGGGGTGGTAGTGGTGGTGGGTGGTAGTGGTGGCGGTGGTGGTGGTGGTGGGTGGTGCTGGTGGTGGGTGGTGGTGGTGGTGGCGGTGGCGATAGCGGTAGCGGCAGTGGTGGTAGGTGGTGGTGACGGTGGTGGTAGTAGGTGGTGGGTGGTGGTGGTGGCGGCGGTAGTGGTAGGTGGTGGGTGGTGGTGGTGGCGGAGGCAGTGGTGGTGGGTGAAGGGTGGTGGTAGTGGTGGTGGGTGGTGGGTGGAGGGTGGTGGTGGTGGCCGCGGCTGTGGGTGGTGGTGGGGATGGTGGTGGTGGAGGGGTGGTGGTGGTGATGGCAGTGCCAGTGGTGGTGGTGATGGCAGTCGGTAGTGGTAATAGCTTCGGAGCAAGAGAAGTAAGTTTTTTTAGCTCCAGTTTTTTAGCTCTCATAGACATTTTTGGAACGGTTCACTCCATGGGAGTCAAAACTTGAACCGTGTTTATCAATTGCCATTCTACTCCGGATTAGCTCCGGAGCTAAGAAGTAAGGAGCTGGAGTGTTATCAAACGGGGCCTAGAAGACAGCTGTTTGCACCGACAGAACCCTATATCTAAGGGGAAGCAAGGATTTTTTCAACTTGCCTTGAGGATCCACAGCCTCTCCTCCCAGAGGTTCGAGAGGAGAGGCGGTAACACCCTTAGATGGTCGACACCTGGGGCTCGGGTGAATCCTAGCCCTCCATCCAAGCCGACACCCCCTTGTTGGCTCAGCTTGTCTGCTCGGATGGAGGGCTTGGATTTCGAGCCCCACGTGTCGGCCATCTAAGGGGGTTGCCGCCTCTCCTCCCAAACTTCTGGGAGGATTTGGATAACGTGGGTAATCCCACGTGAGTCAGTGACGTGACAACTATAATACTTATTTTGAGATTTAAATCTTAGTTATGAATTTGCAGTAATACCCCTTCAGTTATTTATTTTCACAAAAATTATTATTATTATTATTTTTTATAAATGAGGATTCCATTGATTTGGCGAGTGAAAATCCCACGGCTACAGATTCGTATTCATCTTTCGGCCATAGAGTACCGTTGAATACAAGTTCTGTGTAAGAGTAAATACAAAGGAGCAGTTAAGATGATGGAGTTTGTCTCCTGCTGTTTAGTCATTCAGTTGTTTATTGGACAAGCTGGGTTGTATCGATATGTATGTTGATCAGTCAACCATTCAATTAATAGAAAATTAGACTGACTAGATGATAGTAGACGAGCCTTGTCCCTGATCTCAAGGATGGTAATTGCCATGGGTTAAGTGGTAATTACAACCATGGCCTTCCACCTGACCAATTGATAGACAATTAGACTGAATAGATGATAGTAGGCAAGCCTTGTCCCTAATATCAAGGATGGTAACTGCGGTATAGAAATCCTCTCCCGCCTAAGATTTGGCAGGAGAGTTGGCGGCTCGGATGGATGGCCTACACCTGGCTCTTGTGTGATTCCGAGCCCTCCATCAGAGCTGACACCCGAGCCGACAAGCTGAGCCGACAAGGGTGTTGTCTCGGATGGAGGGCTCGGATTCACCCAAGAGCCAGGTGTCAGCCATCCATCCGGACCACCAACTCTCCTGCCAAATCTCAGGCGGGAGAAGATGTGGATCCTAATTATCATGGGTTAAGTGGCTAATTACAGCCATGGCCTTCCACCTGACCAATTAATAGACAATTGACTGGATGACAGTAGACGAGCCTGTCCCTCTCAATGATGGTGATGGTCATGGGCTAAGTGGCTAACGGCCATGGCCTTCCACCTGACCAGTTGGGATGGTCTAATGACTTAATTTATATTTGTAAGCATACACATATGACAACTCATGGAAAGGAAACTAAGCACATTACCACATCCATGATTCAGTCATCAATATTGTATCGGCTTCGTCTTGGTCCATATCGATCAAATGTTGAGTATCGATTATCTTCTACTCTCAAGGATTGTACATTTACTGATCTGATTTGTTAAAGCTTAAGCGAAACCAGTTTTTATGCATTGATTTCATCGAATTACAAGCAGTACATGTATAGAGTTATAGACCTCTAATCTGGCACAACAACTTGTGGTAGAGTTATATACAATGACTACAAGCGTAAGAGATAGCATGCGATATAATTGGAATTAGTTATTATCGCATGTGAGCTGTTCACATATTATCGCATGTATGCATGGGAGAGTTTGACACGATGCTTGAGTTTGGTTTCCTCATGTTACTCCTTCTGAATCTGATGTGTGTCCAGATACATTAACATCCCCTGCAAATCCAACGGCTTAGGAAGGGTGTTGTATTTGTAGCGTAGCCAATAGAACCGTGCCATACTTAACTGTTTGGTTAGAGAGTCAGCAAGTTGATCACGAGTAGAGAGGAAACGAACATGCAGTAGCCTACGCTGTTCAAGATCACGAACAAAGTGAAAATCAATCTCGATATGCTTTGTTTGTGCATGGAACACTGGATTGGATGAGAGGTAAGTCGCCCCAATGTTATCACACCAAAGAGTGGGAGGTGTAGGTAGGTGATAACAAGTAGATATCACAACCAAGACACCTCAGCAATTGTATTGGCAAGAGCTTTGTATTCGGCTTCAGTGCTTGATTGCACCACTATGGGTTGTTTACGAGAAATCTAGGAGATGAAATTACTGTCAAGAAACACGGAGTAGCCCCCCAGTGGAGTGTCTATCATCAGGGCAGCCCACCCAATCAGCATCTGAGAAAGCAACTATAGGAGCTTGAGCTGAACGCCGATAATGTAATCTGTAGTGTAGTGTGCCCTTGAGATACCAAAGGATGCATTTGATAGCAATCCATTGAGCCGTAGTGGGCTGGTAAAGAAATTGACAAACCTTGTTCACTACAAAGCAGATATCAGGCTGGGTGAATGTTAGGTACTGTTAGGATTGAGAGAGCGCAAACAAGAAGAAACACAAAGAATTAACGTGGTTCAGCATCCTATCATGGGATGTCTACGGCCACCAGAGAAAAGATCGACTTTCTTCTATTCCCAAGAACAGTCTACAGAATTCTCTATTTGATAGGCCTATCTCATCTGTCAGCCTTACAACGTTCTAGCTCTCCACTGTCAGAGGAGAATCCTCTACATCCCTTGTAGTCTTACTTAGGTTTTCCCACACAGAGACAATTTATAGGGAAATCAAGAAACCCTAATCCCACCACAATTATAAGTTTACCCCTGTACATGTAATAGACTCATACCCTAATACAAGTACTACCCTTATAACTGCGTGGACCCCACAGAATACAAGACACCAAACTTAACAGGTACTAAAGGGCACCCACAACACTGCAGTAATCTATGATGTTAGAGATAGGGTTCCCAAGTGACTTAGTCAGAGTGGGTGTAGTGGCCATTGGGGTGGCCACAAGTTTGGCATCAAGCATTTTGGTGCGCTGTAGTAAATCTCAGATATACTTCTTCAAAGAGAGTACATTCCCATAGGGATGTAGGTAGCCTCTAATCCCAAAAAATATTTGAACTGACCAGGTCATTGACTGGGAACGTAGCCCGCAATGTCACCAATATACTTTGAATAAGTGACTCTTTATTGGAAACAATAAGTATGTTGTTGACATAGATAAAAAGCAAAATGATGTTACCATGGTAGTGATGCACAAAGAGGGAGGTATCAGCCTTGGATTAAGTGAATCCCAGGTCAAGAATAGAATTGTTGAGGTGAGAATACCAAGCCCTTGGAGCCTGTTTCATTCTATAGAGGGCTCTGTGAAGCTTACAGATGTAGTGTGGATACTGAGGTGTGCAAAGCCAGGGCGCTGCACCATATATATACATCTTCATCAAGAAATCCATGAAGGAAAGCATTCAGGATGTTAATCTGTAAGACGGGTCACCCAAGGGAGGTGGCTAATGCAAGAATGGTCTGAACAGTGGTGGGTTTGACAACAAGGCTGAAAGTGTCACCGTAATCAATACCTGGTTGTTGATGAAACCATTTAGCCATGAGACGGGCTTTATACCTGTCAATGGAGCCATCTGCCTTACGTTTGATGCAAAAAATCCATTTGCAACCAATAATGTTGTCCGTAGTGGAACGAGGAACAAGAGACAATGTGCCATTAGTAAGCAAGGTGTGAAATTCTTCATTCATTACGGTGCACACTCTAAACTCCATATGGCCTCAGTTCATGTGGTTCGTGGTCAGCCAATAATGCATGTGGACTTGTCCGAAGGGGTAGCCGAAAGCATCACTAGCTTACGCTACGCTCTGACCCGAGTAGCATGGGGCACGTGGAATCCCGTGTGAATCAACAAGGACCACCATTTCGGCATGGTAATACCATGCTTTGCCTGAGTGATGTGTGGGTTTGGGACATGGTCACAGTTGGGTGGGGTTTGATTGGTAGTATAAGGGATGAGGGAGTGGGAGATGAGGATGGTGGTAGTTGAGGTGGAGGCATGTGGGGCTGCCTCTCTCGGGTACATGTGAAGCACCAAGGGAGACTGTGCACATGGGGGCCAAAATTGGTGGAGGACCTAAAGGTGGGTGGTGACAAGGGTGGGGTTGGATCGATTCCTGTGGGGTCATGAAGGGAAATAAATCTTCATCAAATAGGACGTCATGAGCAATAAAGATATGGCTTGTGTGTCAGTTAAGGCATTTGTATCCTCAATGGGAGGAGTTGTACCCTATGAAAACTCATTGGGTAGATTGATACTCTAATTTGGATGAGGCATAGGGCTGGAGGTAAGGATAGCATGCACAACCCAAGGTATGTAATGTGGAGTAGTCAGTTGAGCGCCCAAATAATTTTTCAAAGGGTGTTAGGAGAACCCAAGTGGCGTAGAAGGTAGCTGGTTAATCAAGAAGCAAGAAGATTAAAAAATAGATTCCCAATATCACATGGGCAATGAGGCATGAGCCATAATGGATAGACCTATAGTGACAATATGCCGATGCTTTTGTTTTGCAGAGCCATTCTATTCATGTACATGAGGGCACAAAATCCGATGTATTATACCATATCGAGCTAATTCCTTATAGATGGACCGGAATTCACCTCCCCAATCAGACTGTGGGGCTTTAATTTTCTATCCAATAGTCTCTCAACATGAGCGTCAAAATTAAGAAAAGTTTGAGAAGAAAAATCCTTTGAGGGTAATAGAAACAACCAAGTAAACTTATTGAACTCATCAATGAACGACATATAATAACAATGTCCATAAGATGATAAATTAGGGGCTGGTCCCCATGATCTAAATGAATTAATTCTAAAGGGGAAGAGGTCACTTATTAAGTAGAGGGGGAGGGGAGACGACTGCTCTTCCCTTGCTAACAAGCATCACACACTGGCTGAATGGTGTGTCCAATTACTGAGAGATGGTGGTGGTTGATGATGTTCCATGTTAGACGAGCGGAGGGGTGACCAAGATGACGATGCCAATAGTTAGGTGAGACACGACCATCAATGAAGGCTCCCTTATCGAGCTGAGGAAATTTATTGAGGTCCAGTTGGCCTGGCCGTGTAGAAGTATCTGCCGTGTTAGTGGATTCTTTATGCAAAATCAAGTGGGATAAAATTCAAAGTAGATGTTATTATCTTTTGAAAATCGATTGAGAGAGAAAAGATTTTTCGTGATAGTAGGAACATGCAAGATATCATTGAATAATAACTGACAATACGCACTAGTAATAGAAGAGGAACCAATGTTATGGATGGGCAGACTTGTACCATCGTCGATGTTGACTCAATCTTTGTCATTGTAATAAGAAGTAAGCTGGAGATTACTGAGGTCGACAATTAGGTGGCTAGTGGCACTAAAGGTATTATATTGTGTGGGTTAGGGTTTCTAGGTTTCCCAAGACATATCTGGGTACAAGGTTGGGGGTTCTTGGTGGTCGAACTGTTGTAAGCCATAGGACCAGATGGGTGGCCATCATACCTGAAATAGCAGCGAGTCACCGTGTGATCAGGTCGGTTGCAGATTTGACATACTGGCCGATTTCTAGTGTTAGGAGAGTAGTGCGCATGCTGGTTACCACGGCCTCGTTGTGAAAAGGAGCTGGGAGGGGAAGTATGCCATCACGGTGAGAGGGTTGCTAGGAGCCACAACCGCGAAACCCACGAGCATCAATGTTCACTGAAGGAAATTGAGGTGTGGTGATGGAGGCAATCTGCTCCAGCCATGATTCATTCTGGAGAAGATGACCATGGAGTTCGTCCATGGTGATGATATCAGGCTGTGTGGCGATGGTAGTGATAAGGGGACCATATTCAGATCCAAGGCTATTTAGGACACAGCCAAGGAGTTTTGCATCTTGAATCGGCTTCCGGCAGAGGCGAGGAAATCAGTGCAGGTTTTTTTCTTCTGAAGGTACTCTGAGATGGTCAGGCCACCCTTATGGAGAGTAGTAAGTTGGATCCGAGTTTGAACAGCTCGAGCCTTTGAGTGTGAGGCAAACATGGACTGTAGGGCGGTTCATACTTGATGTGAAGAAGCGAGGCCAATAACATGAGCCAAGATCGGCTCAGATAGAGAAGAAATAAGCCAGCTTAGTAGTAGCTGGTCTTGTTTGTACCAATTCATATACTTAGGGTTAAGTGATGTGGTGGCCAGGGAGGAAGACTCCACAGTAGGGGAAGACGATTCCGCAGAGGTTATAGGTGCTGCAACGAATTTTGGTGGAGCAATAGTGGTGCCATTTATGAATCCCTCGAGATCGTATGTACGGAGAACCAGAAGAAACTGGGAGCACCATAATGGATAGTTGTCTCTTGTCGGCTTGATAGAGATAAAATGATGGAGATTGGGAAGGGCAGAGGGAAGTGTAGTGGTAGACATGATGATCGGTAGAGAGGATTAAAGAAAAGGAAGAGAAAATGAGGTTGCTTAGATGAGCTCTATTACCAAGTTAAAGCTTAAGCGAAACCAGTTTTTATTCGTTGATTTCATTGAGTTACAACTTACAAGCAATACATATATAGAGTTCCAAACTTCTAATCTGACACAATAAATTGTGGTAGAGTTATATAAAATGACTAAACAAACCATAAGAGATAACACGCATAAGAGATAGCATGCGATGTAACTGGAATCAATTATTATAGCATGTGAGTTGTTCACGTATTATCGCAAGTGTGCATGGGAAAGTTTGACACGATGCTTGAGTTTGAGCTTATAGTCTTTGGATGTGTAGCCTCTAAACGGATAGCATGTGATTTATTTACATATTATCACATGTATGCATGGGAGAGTTTGACATGATGCTTGAGTTTGGTTTGCTCACGTTACTCCTTCTGAATCTGATGCGTGTCCAGATACATTAACACGATTAAATCTGCTATTTTTTATTTTTTTAATACTTCATGCCATATGTCCATTATCCAATGGATAAAGATGCCATGTGGCCATCATCTATGATTATTAATAATATAAAAATATAATTTTAAAACTTTTTATTAATAAAAAACCATTCTAGTCTTGGATCGAACCAATGCTAAAGAGACGGGGTACATGTTAAACCCGATAGATCCTGGCTAATACCGGTTGCTTTATCTAAGCACATCTGAAGAGCTACATAAATGATTTTTTATTATCAATGATCTTGTTGGAGAGTCCGGATCCAAGGTAGTTCCCAAGTTGAGGATTGATGTTTTTGTGTTAGGGATGTTAATGAGTCCTACTTAAAAATGAATATAACGGATCTCATTCAAATTTTTTATTTTTATTTTTGTTGAGAAAGTGTGATTTAACCATCGATGAATCATTGAATGCTTGAATAGACAACCAATATAATTAGTGGGAATTCATGACCCCACACTTTGGCTTCATGAAGGTTGAGTTGGTATTTTCAATCACATTAAATGAAATCAAAGTAGTTTTATATTCTCTAAACATTTAAAAAATCAACCGGGGAGCTTGGTGTGATGATAGTTAAGGTTGTTATATTGTAACTTGGTGGTTATGAATTCAAAAAATGTACGAAAATAATCTACCCGTGTTGGGAAGTAAGGTTGCATACATTTACCTGCTCCACAGACTTTGCAATAACAGGAATTTCATACATTGTGACGCCCTTTTTTATTTTTATTTTTATTTTAAAGAATGAACCTAAATAGGCTGCATTGATATGCATGCTCTAAATGCATTTTAGGTCAAGAACACATTCTGAGATGAAAAAAAATAGTATTTGGTATTCATTTTCGTTATTCGATCATTGAATATATGAGAGAATATGGCACATTTTAGAACATGTTCTTTAACACATTTTGCATTTTTAGGCTAGAACATAAATGCTTGTCTTTTGCTTATTCTCATTCTATATTAGAATGTATTCTCAATTATGAGAATGCATTTGTTAATATGCATTCGAAGAACATAACCTAAGTTTCAACAAAATCATGAACTACTTATATCTCCTTAATTTGGATTTCATGAGTGCACAAATGCAATTTACTCATTCAATCCAGCCTAAGATGAAAATTGCGTTCACAAATGGTAGCTCGGTATTCTAATACAAATACTAGAAGTTTGTCACTCTTCATGGTTAATGTAATGATTAATTCATGCCCCACCTTTTTTTTTTTTTTTTTTTGTTTTTTTTTGTTTTTTTGTTTTTTTGGTCCTTGGCTAAAGATCAGGTTTTATTAATGTGGGAAAAGAAAAGAACATAAAAGACATAAACTGGCAAAAAAAATACGAAAAGAGTAACCCTTCACCTTCGGCATTGCCATTAGCTGAGGATTACTTCAACCTCAACAAAATCTAATTTGCCCTGAGCATCCCACATTGTTAGATTTATTAGCCTACAGATCTCTTAGAACACAATGGTTTTCATATCAACAATGAATATAATCAGTAATGTAATCACATACCTCTTTAAGTTTGATCTTCCTCTGTGTCTTCAAGTTTTGATCGAAATCCCTCGGTTACAGTCTTCCACAGCCTCTAGAGGATATCTTGATGTCTCTTGCTAATGCGTGCAGAGAGAACAGATTAAGTGTAGCTGTGGGGAATCTAACCTAGTATTTATAGAATACTGCTGTAACCCTAAAACCCTTCCCATAATAGAATTAGAGTTATCAAATCTATCTCATACCGTGTAACAAACCAAACCAAACCAGTTCTATTGTGTCAATTAGACTCTCACTGAATAACTGGTTTAAGTAATTAATGAAACCCACATATAAGTCTAACACACCCCACCTCCCTAAAATCGAAAGAAGGATGAACATTCCAAACATTAGAGGATTGGTTACATGCTGCAAATTGTGATAAATCATTTGCAACCTATTAGCTTCTCGAAAGCAATGTGTACTTCACCATGGAATTTGCTTCATATAAGAAGAAAGATTCATCCACTCTTGACAACAATTCCACAGAATATTACTCTTCAACATCCCCTCAACCACTACTGCTGAATCACTTCAATCCAAACAGTTGCTCCCAATTCCTTTGCCTGCAGAATTCTACTCATGATTGCCATGAACTCTGCATCATAATTAGTACGCACTCCTAGAAAATGTGTGAAAAAATAATCATTAAGCCTGAATGACTCCAAATCACCCCTCCAGGATTACCCAAAAAACTTCCATCAACATTAAGCTTCAGTCAGACACCTAGAGGTTTCACCCATTGCACCTGTTTAACATGAGCATTCGGCTTCCGTTTACTACACAACTGGAACGGGTAACGGTAAGCCAATCATTCATATTTATTGTAAAATCTTTTTCTTATATTTTACTATTATGGGCAACATTATCCTACTTGCCTATTTTAACTTGTGGGAATCCAATCAAGGATAATTGATTATCCCTTACCAAATATAAATCAAATCTATTTCATTATGAGATTAGAATAGATTTGGAATCCAAAAACATTATATATATGGAGCAGGGATCCCTATAGTCTCTCTGTGTGTGCATAATCAAGAGGACCCATACCTAAGGGAGAGGAGATTGTATAAGATCTCTGCAGGAATCAGGCGTCAAGAAAAGGTCGGAAAACAATATCCTACAAAAAGGTATGTCTTATTTCTCTTAATGGATTGTGTTATTGCTCAGTTGTATTTTACATTCCATGTGGGATTCATTGTAATGAATTTTATTAGGATTAAAATTTAAAACATCCTACAGTGGTATCAGAGCCATCCCACATGGATTTAAAATCATTGAGTATTGAAAGAAAATTTTCTTAATTTCCATTTGATTTTTGAAGAAAAGGGAGAGATTTAAAAATCAGATAATTTTTTGATCGAAAAAATTACATAAAAAAATTATGCCAGTTTGTAGTCCCTGAGACGGTCACGGCGATATAAAAATCACCGTCACCGGAGGTCGAACGCGCCGTCACGCGCTGGCCAAAGAGGCGGGTGAGATCCACTCGCCAGATCTTAAAAAAAAAAAAATTGTTATTCTGACGGCGCCGAGTCATCGCCGGGTCGACTCGGCGCCGAATCGCAAACCCTAACGGGTTTCTTTGGTTGAGTCCGGGCCGAGTCAACCCGGCCCCAGCCCGCCGGCCCGGACCAGATCTGACCAGGCTGGGCCAGCCCAAGCTATAGCCAGCCCGGCCAGGGGCTAGTCAATCAGACCCAGCAGACCCGACCCGAGCATGGACTGGGCCAACCTGACATAGGTTGACCCGAAAACCCGAATGTCTGACCCGACCGGAAGTGGGCCGGGTTGGCCCGAGCCGGAAGAGGGCTACTCGGCCCGTACTTTGGACCCGATCCGTATGTAAAATGGGTTAATCCGACCCGAATATAGACCGATCCGAATAGGGACAAAATGGGTCAACCCAACCCGATGGTTGGACCGGACTGGCACCCCGGTTCTGTTCGGACCGGGCCGGTTTTATTGAACCGAACCAAAAATCGGTTCGGGATTAAGGCCCTGTTTGGATCACTGGCAAGTGATCCCACGCGTCGACTTTAATCGGCGCGTGAGGGCGCCCCCGTTGTCCATTGAGCCCGCTCTGAATAATCCTCCTTTTGCTGGATTATTGCCAATGTAATCATAAAAGGCTAATTTTTTAAGAATTTTAGACCGTCCGATTGACCTGAAATTTTCACCGTTGGTTGTCTTTTTTGATTATCTTCATTCTGGTATATCTGTAGTATCATTTGTGGTATCCCAAAGCTATAATAATTGGATAAAAGCTAGTTTTGGAAGCATTTTATAAGGTTTTTGTAATTTTAAATGATGAAATGATTACCAGATGAGTAATGTGCATGTTTATATTTATTTTTTGAGACATAATTCCTTGTTTTCAATATTTAAATCATATTCTATATGACTACACATCCGAATTTATTGATATAATTGTGTAATAGTGTAAAACCCACCAAAGTGGCACACCTATTGCATGGTTATTTCTGCAAATTTAAGAATTTTATATTTTATACAAAAGTAGTCAAGCATTGATAATGCACACCCAAAGGTGGCATTGTCTAGTTATGTTAGTAACATGCACTCTCTGATTAAGGATGATCGACTAAGGGTTTTTCATTCACCCAAAGGTGATGAAATTTTCTGAAGTCATCATTCCTTGGCGGTTTTGCCTGGATATCTAAAGAGGACCAGTGCATGTTTATCCCAAAGGATAAATGTGTAGTGCGATTGACTCTTAAGAAAAGAAATGATTTTTAAGGATGATCGGTTGAGGGTTTTTCATTCACCCAAAGGTGATGAAATTTTCTGAAGTCATCATTCCTTGGCGGTTTTGCCTGGATATCTAAAGAGGACCAGTGCATGTTTATCCCAAAGGATAAATGTGTAGTGCGGTTGACTCTTAAGAAAAGAAATGATTTTTAAGGATGATCGACTGAGGGTTTTTCATTCACCCAAAGGTGATGAAATTTTTTGAAGTCATCATTCTTTGACGGTTTTGCCTGGATATCTAAAGAGAACCAGTGCATGTTTATCCCAAAGGATAAATGTGTAGTGCGGTTGACTCTTAAGAAAAGAAATGATTTTTAAGGATGATCGGCTGAGGGTTTTTCATTCACCCAAAGGTGGTGAAATTTTCTGAAGTCATCATTCCTTGGTGGTTCAGCCTAGATATCTAAGAGGACCAGTGCATGCTTATCCCAAAGAATAAGTGTGTAGTGCGGTTGACTCTTAGGAAGGGGAAATAATGACCTCCATTCTGCTGTGGTTTAATGATTTATTTATTTCCTTGGTATACACATCAGTGTTGGATATATAAGAAAATGTATGATTTCAGTGGGAGAATTGATTGCTACAAAGTAAAACTTGTAGCAAAGTGAAATCACACAAAGTATAGGCTTCAAATTTTTGAGGTCTTAGTTGTGCATTGGGATATTGTTTTTCAAGCAACTGTGTTTTTAAATTCTTTACAGAATGACAGTGTTCACCCAAAGGTGGCATTGTCCCAGTTTATTCAAATTATGATTTGTACATGTTGTGTAAGAATTGGGTGGGACCACCAAAGTGGCAAGCTCAGTTCTATCATGATATGCTCAAATCCAGTACTTATGCATTTATAGACATAGCAAAGAAGGATAGTGCTCACTCAAATGTGACATTATCAAGTTTTTCACTTTTGTGGAAGCAGCAAAGAGCGGCATTATCCACCCAATGGTGGCGATGTCAAAGATCATGTATACTCATGCACATGGATGAAGGATCTTGACTTTAGAAGTTTTCATATACTCAAAGGTAGTGGAATTTCGAGAGTCATTATCCCTTCGCAGGTTCTGCACAGATAGTAAGAGGACCAGTGCGCTCTTGTCCCAAAGGATAAGGGTGTAGTTTCGGTTGACTCTACACAGATAGTAAGAGGACCAATGCACTCTTGTCCCAAAGGATGAGGGTGTAGTTTCGGTTGACTCTTCAAAGAAATTGGACTTGCATATGTTTAATTATTGTAAGTTTAACTTATCTTGTATGTATGTTTGCATTATATCACTCATATTAGAGAACATATAATGATAAAACACCTGATGCCTGTAATGGCGGGCTAGTTCTATGAATTGACATGAAAAATTGAAAGCTAGTCTAAGAGTGTTTAACCTAGATATACTCAGCAAAGATTGTATTCAGGTCTTTAGGAATGTTCAATCCCTAAGATCAGGTAGAAGAAAATTCAAATAAGGAACATTGAAAATTGATGTTCAAAGTGAAATCAAAAGAAATTTTGGTCTTTAAAATGGGGTGGAGAGATATTGTATTCTCAAGGTTGTTTGTACCAGTTTTGATGGTATATGATGATAATGGTATGTTTAATATAGAAATGGTTAATTCATTAAATATGCTTGATTAGTGGGAGACTTTTCTCACATTGATAATGATTTATTTCATTATGTTTATTTATATTGCCTATGATTTTGGCATAGTTATTAATAATAATGGTTATTTTATTTCGGCATTCATTTATTGCTATGTTGTACATTCATTGATATGTCATTGATCAAAAAGGTAGTATTAAGCCAGGACCCAAAAGGTAGTATTAAGCCAAGTCTCAAAAGGCAGTATTAAGCTAGGACCCAAAAGGCAGTATTAAGCCAAGTCCCAAAAGACAGTATTAAGCCAAGTCTCAAAAAGACAGTATTAAGCCAAGTTTCAAAAGGCAGTATTAAGCCAGGACCCAAAAGACAGTATTAAGCCAAGTCTCAAAAGGCAGTATTAAGCCAGGACCCAAAAGGCAGTATTAAGCCAAGTCCCAAAAGGCAGTATTAAGCCAAGTCTCAAAAAGGCAGTATTAAGCCAAGTCTCAAAAGGCAGTATTAAGCCAGGACCCAAAAGACAGTATTAAGCCAAGTCTCAAAAAGGCAGTATTAAGCTAGGACCCAAAAGGCAGTATTAAGCCAAGTCTCAAAAGGCAGTATTAAACCAGGACCCAAAAGGCAGTATTGAGTCAAGTCTCAAAAGACAGTATTAAGCCAGAACCCAAAAGGCAGTATTAAGCCAACTCTCAGAAGGCGGTATTAAGCCAAAAGCATAAAGGCGGTATTACGCTAAGTTTTCAGAGGCTGTAAGCCAAGGTCAAAATAAACAAGGAGATTTATGTTCGTAATAACAGAAAGTTGTATGCCATATAATTGAGGTGTATCTTCTGCTGTTGTTCAACATTAGTCTGTTTGTTGGAAGGTATGAGGTTTGGGATAATCTAGTTTTTATTAATGGTTACCATGGCCACACTAGTTTTTTAATAGTCTTGTGGAATAATGAAGCCTAAGTGGGAGATTGTAAAATCTTTTTCTTATATTTTACTATTATGGGCAACATTATCCTACTTGCCTATTTTAACTGGTGGGAATCCAATCAAGGATAATTGATTATCCCTTACCAAATATAAATCAAATCTATTCCATTATGGGATTGGAATAGATTTGGAATCCAAAAACATTATATATATGGAGCAGGGGTCCCTATAGTCTCTCTCTGTGTGCATAATCAAGAGGACCCATACCTAAGGGAGAGGAGACTGTAGAAGATCTCTGCAGGAATCTCTGCAGGAATCAGGCGTCAAGAAAAGGTCGAAAAACAATCTCCTACAAAAATGTATGTCTTATTTCTTTTAATGGATTGTGTTATTGCTCAGTTGTATTTTACATTCCATGTGGGATTCATTGTAATATATTGGAATTCAAACAAATTACTATGCTGAGATTAAAGCTGTTTTTATTGGATTGAAGGGAGCTCTCAACTTTGGATTTCGTTAGATCTGGATAGAGTTTGACTTCCAGTTGGTGGTATTCGCATTTCTATTAGCAGAATTGCCTTGGTACTTCCTTCAAGAATGGAATGCTTTAGCTATGAAACTTTCGTCATGTTCTATAAGATTCACTCATTGCTTTCATGAAGCCAACATAGTAGCAGACAAGCTTGCAAGGAAAGCAGTGCAAGACAAACATTCATATTCATGGGACAAATGCCCAGTTATGGTGGCTAGGGATGTCGTGTGGGATGCATCCCTCCTATCCAGATTTCGTTTTTGCTAGTTATTATTTGCCTGGAGTGCTTCCTGTTGATGGCAATGCCGAAGGTGGGAGGTTTTCTCTCTTTTAGGGCCTTTTATTTGTTGTCTTATTCTTTTCATTTATTTTAATAAATTGGATCCTTAGCAAAAAAAAAAAAAAAATCTCTTTCAAAGGTTGGATTAAAATTTTTATACCTCCTTGATTTCAATGCTCACACTCGCTTATTAGATATTTAATTTGATTGTCCAGCCAAATGTGTCTTGAAATATTCTCTCTATCTCCTATTTATAGTAGAACTCATAATATATAGTAAACAAATATGTCTGACTCTTTTTTCCACAGAGCGTGTTGATTTGTCAAAGATCTAGCCATCCTGGTTACCAAATCAAATGGCCATTTTAAAAATAACCGTTGGTTAGTTCGCTAAGAGTTCAGATCATCTGCATGTATATGTACTCTCCGTAAGTACCTAGACAGTCTCGCGGTCAACTGCCTTTAACTACCTATATTTGTTTTATGAATTAATTAAGTATTCATCTAAATTCATGTTAATTGTTGTTTTGTGAATTAGTTAATATTAACATGGTTTTTTTGTTTTACGAACTAATTAACAATTAACATGAATTTTACGAATTAAATCAAACTAATAAACCCTGCTTATGAAAATTACTCTAACATGAAAAATATAAATAAAATACCTACATGCACAGAATGATTAAGATGACCAAAATGAATCAGAGAATAAATTATGACATGCAAACGGATAAAAGATGACATAAATTAATAGTGAAACCCCAATTATGGAATATTATTATATAATATGAAAATGACAAATAATGTTTATATGCATGGAAAATTCATGAAATATTTCAAATATAACTTATTATTACCTGATTGAACTTCCATAACTAAATATATAACATTAAAATAAAACTAAAAATATTCTTAAAATAATAAAAACCTATTCTAGCAATAATGACATCATCAAGAAGAAAATAAGAACTAAAATATTGAATTTATGAATAAAAAGTGTTTTTCCACTTAAAAATTTGTGTTATCTTGTAGTTTGTTTGACTTGATTTATCTGTGTTATTATCTTTGCATATATATATTTGTCGTTGTGTATCTCTGTTGATTTGCATACATGTGGGAAAAGATTTGATTTTCTTTAACACTTATCTCCAACAGTGGCTTACATAAGACATTTCTTATCATCCGTAGCATGGAAATTCATCGATTGTTATAAGGAAGCAAACTCAATCGTGCATTCTCTTACAAAATAATCAAAAGATTGAGGAATTACTACTTTTGGAATCTCCATCTCGATTTTGTAAGAGTTGATACAGCTTGGGATGCTTTATTAGTGCTCTATGGGTATGGGTTTGATAGTTGGTTTTCTCTCTTCTTTCAGGATAGTTTTTTTGCTTCGTTAGATTTGATGAACTCTCTACAGATTTGATGAACTCTCTACAGATGGCAATGCCAAAGGTGGGGAGATTCAAATCAATTTTGTATTTTATGTTTGGACATTAATCTTGTACATCTTTTCCTTTTCAAAACTATTTTTATTTATCATTAGCAAAAAAAAACCCTAGCTAAACCCTCTATAAATGTCATTTCTTTTGTCTTGAGGGCCGGGAGTGGTCAATTGTGAACCTGCATTGAGTCTTTGGTTTAATTCATCCATGTTGTTGATCCATATTCTTGTCTAGTCTTTCATTGAACAGTTAAGGAGGGGGTTCAAAACTGCAACTTGGTGCAACAATACTTTCTACTAATTAAGAAATTTATTGTCCCAACTTGCTGAGTGAAACATTCAAGGAGAGGATGGAAGGACAGAGAACAGGTTCATGTCTCAAGTGGAAAAAGTGGTATGCCACTTCATCTCTTCATTAGACAAGGTTTTTCTTCTCCATCTTTCCAAGCGAAGAAGCTACACATTTCACCTTTATGTTACTTCAAAAAATATTTTGGTAACATGAACGTCACCGTTGAGGTAAAAAGAACATCCCACAGGGGATGCCCTTCACATGTTACTGATTACATGGGGTGGAAATGAAATAAATTTATTTTTTGACAAATAGTTGGATCATCAGGTCATTTCTCTGATTTTCACTGTTAGGTAATTTCCTGACAGATAAAGCTTCCATTTACGTTTAAAATTATAGATGAAACTCAACGGCTAACATTGAGCTAGAAAAGAGGCCCCTTAGTCAATCTATATGGTTCCTTGTTGCAATCTCCTAGATATATCTTACCGAAAGAGGAAGCCTTATCCTTTGACAACAAGGTTGGGTTTGGTGCATGATTTCCCCAAATAAAAGAAAAATAAAAAGAAAGCAAAGATCAAATAAAAGAAAGGAAAATTATGTGAGAGAAAAAAAGTCATTGAAAGTATAGTAGGTTGTCTTTGGAGTGTATAATTTGAAGTAATAAGTGTATCCTAGTAGCGAACTTGATATAGTGGGAAGCCTTTTAGGATTGATGAACAACATAGGATTGGCCACCTCGCCATAAAATTCCTGCCAAGTAGCTGGTATAGATATAATGCTTTATAGGAGGTTTAAATACGGAACAAGGCATTATAAATGGCAAGGTCAACTTGATTCCAAGGATTGTTACATCAAGACGGACCTTTTATGTAATCAGTTAAAATTATTGTGTTTATATGTTTGTATATATATATATATATATATATATATATATATATATATATATATATATATATATATATATATATATATATATATATATATATATATATATATATATATATATATGTATGCATGTAAAAAACTTCTTTTTCTCTCTCTCTCTAAGAAAGAACAAACTAAAAAAAAAAAAATAGTGAATGTGTCAGAATATTAGATTTTTTATACGACAACCCGTTTTTATCAAACTTCTTTATTTATCATTTAGAATTAGATCGTCAAATTTATCGTTTGGGTCTATGACCAATGAGCAGCCTAAACCATAAAAACAAGGTTGTGGGAGAAAAATACAAGTTCTATGCTACTAGGCGAAGCAGTGGAGTACTGCACCTTAGAGGCAACAGTATCTAATAAGTTTTTCTACCCATTTTCCCAACCCAAAAGGCTATTTCTTTGGCCAGACTTGATGACTATCCCCATTGGGTATTTTTTAGTGAGGCGGCCGGAGGGAGGCTACCTTTAGCTCATTACCTGATTTTGTATGCATGCAGACAGCAGGCCAACAGCAATATCGGCTTCTTCGCTCCATACAGTATTAATGGAGATGGCATTGCTGTTATGACTTACACATATCCATGATGTTGTCTACTCTCGATTTAGAATTTAAGACCATCTTTGGAACAACTACTTTCCTGTAAGCGTTATAGGTTTCGTTAGTCTTATATGAACAAGGCAGGCATTCCCTAGTTTATGTTTGGATGTTGAAAAATTTTGATTTTTTTGATGGACATGAAACAATAGAATGCATCCCATGCTAAGTTTTCCATTGGAAAAAGCATTTTTTCCCCCAAGCTCATGGCACTGGAGAACTAGTTCAGATCACGTGCTTGTACATGTACTTTCCGCAGGAACTCATCATTGCTGATGTGGTGTGGGACCCACCTCTAGAGTGTGGAACCCACTAGATATGGACAGTGATGAGATCATAGGGAGGGTACAAGCACATGCAGGTGGACTATTCACCCAGAGAATTAACCATATCCTTCTGGACAACTAAACATAGTTTGTAAGTATGGTAAATGTGGATTATATATACATTAGGAAACAAGATGATATTGAGAAGCTGAAGTGTGGGCCAGTTTGAAAGAAATCCAAGATTGTGACAGGTGAATCCTTTCAAAGATAAGAAAAAAATTAATATGGTAAGGAATGGTATGGGGTGTTGCAATTTCAGAAGTCCTTAGTTTCCTATTACTATCATAAGTCAAGCAGGAACCTTACGAAAGAAGAAATTGTGCATCAATAATTCATTTAGTTTTAGGAAGAAAGAGAGAGGGGCATGGAGATTACAGTAAGACTACTATATATTTTTGAATGTGAAAGGGACCTTGCCTCTGCTGAAGCTTTCTATTCAACAGCCACGAAAGATTCATGTCACAACTGTATAGAACAACTAAAGTGGCATTGGTGGAGGGAGGTCTTTTCCCCTGTGCTGCCCTTGGCCTTGTTTCTTTGTTTCCAATCTTTCCTTTCTGGTAGGTTATTTGAGCTTTCCTTTCTCTTTGAATTTTAATAAAATATCTATTTATCAAAAAAAAAAAAAAAGTGGTTCTAGATTTAGGTTCCGTTCTTTTATATATATATATATATATATATATATATATATATATATATATATATATATTGTGTGTTAGCTTATCAAGGCTTTATCAATTAATTGATCTAATATAATTGATTCTAAAAGTTTGTCAGTGTTGATTCCACAGATTAGGTAAGAAAGCTGCGTTCACCAAGATGCTAAATGATGGAGTGTATGAAACTATAGAGAACTTAATTTCTGTCCCAAGCTTTTCAATAAACAGTAACTATGCCAACAACAAGGTCCCAAATATGAAGAGTTTCTTCTAATGTCATTATGTGTTCTCTGGGTTTGATAGTTACCTCTTACCAGATGTGGGCATACCTTCTTTAATAATTTTGCCAGGTCTTACCCTGCCCAAAGGTTCAAGTATAAATCAATCCAATCTATAAAGTAGACTCATAACTTATTCCCTCATATAATTTTGATTTTACCCAATTATTGTAGAAGAAAAAAAAGAAAAAAGAAAAGTACCCTCTAATGACTCCATAATGAGGATATGTTGATGTAAGGTCTCCCTAACACCTCCTCCCTTTTTTTTTAATCACAATCTTAGATAGATGAAAGGGAGAAAAAAACAGAAGGAAGAACCTAGCAAGGTCATCAAGACAACTCTTTTATTAATATCCATATCAGAAAACAAGGATCTTTACATATAACCATAATCCTCAATACCTAAATATTCTCATATCCCTTAGGATGGGTTTTTGTTTGGATATACTTTCCTTGTTTTCCTTCCTAACATGTAGCCCTAACCATAGTTTCAGTTCCTGCAGGTATCAGACATAGTGTCGGTCGGAGTTAAAAGGGATCTGATACTGATCCGGATTGGGTACAGTTCCAACAACATGTTGACAAATGACTGATACTGATTGAAAAAAAATTTAAAAAAAAGGAAGAATTGGATATCGGAATCAGCCCCCATCAAAATGAATCCATATTAACCAATCCAATACCAATTCCTAAAACCATGGCCCTAAGTAACCGTTAAAGTTGACAGTAAAGCTCCCCCTAGGCCTCTTCTTGAATTTGCCTTCAGTGGAATTATTCGAATTCTCTTAGCCACACGAACAAAATCCCTGCATATGTAACATAAAAGAAAAGATGGGTCATAAATCACCATCCTTCATCACAATTTACTTGATGAATTAAGAGAAAAAAGAAAAAGAAAAAAAAAAGTACAGACATACTTCCAATTAAGGTCCCCAGCGAGGAGAAGATCGTCTTCCATATCTTCATAAGCGACAAGGTGGCCAGGGATCGCATTAGATAGATCGAGTTCCTTCTCCGATGAGACTCCGGCATCGCCGGCATCAACAAACATCTGATGCAGGGCCTTAGCAAGACTCTGGTAGCTGGTGTGCTTATGAAGACTGATCCTTTGGCAGATGGAACGGCCTTCTAACACAACAGTCACTGGTGGAATCACAGTTGATAAGGTATCGTCTTTACACCCTAACAAGGCGTTGTTAGGGTTGATTGTTGCACCATTGAGCTTTGCAAGTAATCCGGCGGCAGAGCTCCGACGATGACTTTCGATGCCGGCTAGTTTCATGTCTTGCCATCTCCTCTTCAATGAGTCATGTTCAGAGTCAAGACCTTTCATGCCTCTCTCTCTCTCTCTCTCTCTCTCTCTCTCTCTTTGCGGTTACTACTTAAAAGGTGTTTTAAGACACAAGACTTTCGCTACTATAAGGTTTGGGGAGGGTAGAATTTAGGTAGTCTTAAAACCACAAAATAGAAAGACTTGTTTTCGTATTTTGAATCCGTGACCCTAAGATTGTAATATAACAATCGTACTATCGCTCACCCTCTTTTGTGGTTACTATTTCATCTCTGGAACATCTTCTCTTTACCTTGGAGAGAGAGAGAGAAGAATGAAGGCAAGGAGAGGAGAGAGAGAGAGAGGAGCTGATAGTTATGAAGTGTCTCCAGGAGTATTAAGGGGATGTTTGCTTGCAGAGCAAAAGAGGTGTCTGACATTTATTATTATTATTATTATTTTTTTGGGAACCAATTTTTCTTTATAAAGATTTATTTTATTAATAAGAAATCTTGGGATGGTGATGGATCGCTTGAAGAAGAAGATAGCTTACATTGTGAAGAGAGGTTACAGTTAATCTATGGCTGTACATCCAGCCAATTAGATATTGGATTGGAATCTTTTATCATTGGGATCTAAGTAGGTCATTAAAAGATTCTAATCTGATGCCTTAAATTGAGGTTCAATAGGATTAGACTGTTAGTACAGGTAAGCTTATTACATAACGATGCATCTTATAAATTGGAATGTCTGGGCAGTAGTGACGACCGCGCTGCAGTCGGCGTACGGCTCGCGAGTTTGACTTTCATGTGGTCGGGACGGGAGCCTCACGTCATTTTCTTGTTTTTCTCATTTTTCAAAAAATGTATTTATTTATTTTAAAGAGGTTGAGTAAGAAGTTCCTCTTCTCTGTGATGGATGATGCTACTCTGAATGGCTTAAAAAATAGGCCAGTAATTAAATCGAAAAATGGTTTGGATGAGTTTTCCGGTTTAACCTGTGGTTTTCAATAAAACCGGTTTTCCAATTTTTTTGATAGATAATATCACTTTATGCACGTTGAAACAAACGGAGCATTGAAGAAAACGAAAACAAACTCAAGTGATTAGGAAGAGAACCTGCTCCTCTCTTGTTGTCTAGTTTCTTTGACTGTGATTCAACAGTTGAAATTCACTTAGTGCATATATTGATGTATTAATATGCACATCGAGTCAACTCCAACAGATAGATCAAGGCTATAGTCTTTCCAACGACAGGAGAAGATCCAAACCAAACCTACATTCGAAATTCAGACAGACACACAAAAACAACTACCTAGATCAGTGTTTTTTTTTTTTTTTTTTTTTGGGGGGGGGTTTGGGGGGTTGTGGGAGTACTAATATTTGCTGATTTTGCTCTATATAGATTATTTGTGGGAGTGCTTATGTAGACTCCATAAACTACAAGCGTTCCTTCTCTTCATTGTCTACCAATTTGCAATTTTTAGCAATGCATGATTACAAAAAATGGAAGGAAATATATTAGGGTAGAGAGGGATTTGCATTTTACCTTTCAAAATGAGAATCCTGACCATTTAATTATATAATAGAAGGAGAATTAAATTTAAGAAAATATATCATGAATAAGATTGCGAAACTAGCCTTGACTACTTGTATAGGGGAGGGGATCTTAGGTTTGCAGACCAACAACTTTACCGTAAAGAGAGTGGAGGTGAAGATAAGGGTGTTTGAGGGAGGTGGTTGACATCGATCTTTGAAAATTTTTTCCCTCTAGTAAATATCTAAATCAATTTCTTACCGCGTTCACATAAAGGTGTTTTTCTGTTAGGCCTTTTACCCTATCCATTCAACTCACGAGTTCATTGATTAGGTATGTGGGCCGTCAATTTTAAATCCAAGGATTCGAATTTTGGTTTCGTGCTTGGTTTTGGTCAGGTCAAAAACCAAAATTTTGACTATTTTGGTTGAAATTTCCCCGAAACCTAGTAAAAAAAAAAAGTCCCATTTCGAACTAGGTTTCAGTGGCAAATCTGTAATTTTAGGGGCATTTCTTGGGTAAGGAATAGTCATGGGATGCAAAAGGAATTAGATTTAAGGGGTAGGGATGTACTTGGAAGGAGATGTAAATAAGAACAAAACAAATTTATTTTAGCAGGGTAATATTGGAATTTCAGGCAATATCTTCTTCAACCTCTCTCGTTAAGGCTTATTTTGTTGAAACCTTGCCCAGTTAGTACAATGTAAGTTGTTATTGTTGGCAATCTTAGCAGAATGATATGGAGGAGATAGAGTGTGCGTGGGGGGCCGACGCAGGGTCGGTGGGTGGCCCGGGTTGGTGCAACCGACATCGGTGATGAGCTTGAAGAAAGAAGATTGAAGAGAGAAGATGAGGAGAGAGAAAGAGGAGAGAGAGTGGGTGGGGACCAGGTGAGTCCCACCTGGGATGGCCAGGCCAGCATGTCAGCCAGCCATGGCCAGCATGGCCGACGCGGCCGGCATGGGCGATGCCCGTGCAAGCAAGCCCAGCGAACAACAAGCAAGCCCAAGACACAAAGACAGCGCCGCGATGCGGCATGCGCGCAACACAGCAAGGCCATGCGCACAACAACATGCCATGTGCGCAACAGCAAGGCAATGCGCATGGCTATGCCGCATGTCAGCAGGCCAGCAAGACCCGCAAGGCATGCCGCGCACAGTGCGTCGCACCGCAAGGCATGCCGCGCATGCATATCAACCATTCGACGAAATGCCGCAAAGAAGAATCTCCTCAGCAACCTTACTAGAAAAATTCGGATATACAGGGCATTACCACACTTTGTTGAAGGGCATTTTGGTCCTTTGAAAAAGAGAAGATTCCACCTCAACGGCTCAGATCAAGCCACGCAAGGTAGATCCAAGATCGGCGTCCCACAAAGAGGCGGGATTCTGTGCATCTCGCTGATCGCGTAAGATGCCTGCGCGAGGCCTCTGATTGGCTGAAGGCCATTTATCGCGATGATCCGCGCCGCATGGAACTGAATCCAGGATTCAGTGTTGCACGCGTATGGTGCATCGGCGTCATGGATCTCGATCTGACGGCCTCAATGAATCCCGATCGCGCCTGACGTGATGAGGCCGATCGTAAGGCCTAGATCATTTCCCGCGCCTGTCTGACCGATCCAGGGGTCTAAATTACAAGATTCCATCTGCACCAATCACGTCTCGACAGCGATGTACGGTGGGTTAGCGGCGGCCGCGCTACGGTGCTTCGCGCCGCATAGAATCAGATCAGAAGATTCCTTTTTAAATATTTTGGTTGACCGATCTTCTTCGGGGCAATCTCAACCGTCCGATCTTTGTTTTGAGTGTGTAATATATCAAACTGAAGGATTTTCGAAGGGCATACCTTTAGAAGAAGTTTGAGCTCGAGCAGAAGAAGAAAAATGGCGATTTTGGGGCAAACTTCTCATTGAAGCTTCTAGGAGCTATATTTTAACTCCTATTATCTGTGTGAGGCCATTAAAGCTTCATTGAAGCTTAGGAAGAGTGCTTGGACAAGCTGTGAGAGTCCAATGGAGCCATGGTGGTAAAGAATAACCTGTGTAGTTATGGAGGTCGAGAAGCTAGCACAGAGAGCCTTACATCAGTTGTGAGCAAGACCGGAAGATAATCACATACACAAACCCTATTTTTGTATCAATTCTATATGGGAAGGGTTTGTAATCACTATTTGAGAAATACTTTGTAACTTGTCAAGTTGGGGGCTTGACTGGAGTGGGGGTTGTTGCCTAGGACACAGTTGCAGCTGTGAATGCGGTTGATGCAGTAGCATTGGGGTTGTAGGTGCAACTATAACATTAAAATAGCGTATCAGGTATAATACGAAACCCTGGTTAGGGTATTATCCCGTGGACTAGCCATCACAGTGAGTGATTGGTGAACCACGTTACATCCTGTGTTGTGAATGTGTATGAATTTTCTTATGAGTGTGGAATAGAAGTCAGTGTGCTGCAAGTCTGGGTGTACACACTTGGCAGGCCAAGCCCCTGGTATGGATACATGTGGGTGTGTGGTTCGTGTGTGCACGAAATGTGTTTGACAGGTTGACAGAAAGAAAAGTCCTGCTAACAACTCTAAACAGCATATGGTCAACATCAGCTCTTGGCAACAATTTCTAAAACAGTAGGCCAAATCATAATAGTGGAAAAATTTTGAGGGCCCCAGTGACTACCTGGGATCAACATATTTCATGAGCCAGAGTCGAAGGCAGAAAATAGAATTTGATTCATATGAGAGAACTTTTTTATATGATCATGGATCAGCCTGAAATTTCAGGGGAAGTTCTCCAACCCACAGTTCGACTAATCCAACCAACAAAGGAAGGATAAACAAGCTAAAATCAATTAAAAATATCATTGAAATAAAATCTGGTGGAAGTCCAGGCTGCAGATCGAAAACTTAGTTTATAACTCACAGAAGAACAACTCTTGGGGATCAACAACCTAGGGTTAGATTTCCCTAAGGCTACCTATTAGTTCCCAAAATCAGAGTTGGATAGAGCAATGGTCAAGACAAATCAGCTTCCATTTTTGGGGCTGTTAATACTGCTAACAGAGAAGGATATTTGCAGGTAACAGGAACTAGAGGGAGAAATATAGGGCTTTTATAAAGCCTGGTCAGAAATGTTTCGACCTTGTTTTGTAGTTTCGACCGAAATATGGTCGAAACCCATATTTCGTACGGAAACATGGTACTTTTGGTACCAACTTCTGTTTCGTTTCAGTTTGTCCAAAAACCCAAACATTTCGCCCAAAATTTAGAACTATGTTTAAATCACATTTGGCCGGGTTTATCAACTTTAAATCATCTAAGATCTGGCTGAGTTAATTAGGATGTCTTATGTTTGATATGAGGGTGAATCAATGACCTTTTTTTGGCCAATATTTCACATACAGTCAGTCTTATGCACCATCGCCTCTCAGCTACATACAAATGTAGCAAGGTCTACCGTCTACTAGATATGTACACTTATTCTCCACGAAACACACTCTACATGTATCCACACAATCACAGACCACAAGAGATAAAAGTTTTACGTGGTTCAACAGCAGCTACTACCTACATCAACGGAGCAATACCCAATAAGGAATTGTACATGCTCGATACACTGCAGTATTTCGATCACATAACGATCACAAGCACCAACCCCTATTACAACTTGAACCACAAGAGACAAAGGCCTACAACCCAACAACCAATTAAGCACTCACTTAAATGTTGGTTACTATATAATAAATGAAAGTACATCAAACCACCCCATCAATACATTCAATAGACTAGCAATCAACAAATATCAATCCTAGATCAATAGAAAATGTGTTTTGACAAACGGTTCCTTGAAGTAACTTCAATGGAGAAGAACTTGCAGCACTTCATTCTTCTTCCTCAATTCATGGTCAAGTAGCAATAGATAGTGTTCTCATTAGGATTTCGTATATATACTCTTAAACAATAATATTTTACAATCCCACTTGGGAAATGCCATGATCTCGTTACCTTACAATCCTCGTAAGTCAATAAACTTTGATTTTATCCAACTTATAGGTAAACCACCTCCAGCTTGGACTAACATCACACTTTAGTTCACCGCCTTGTAACTTTGACATGTTATATAAATAACAAAAAAAAAAAATTAATATTTTACAATCATATTAAATTATAGGAAAATTTCCATGCTCCCTTAAGGTTTGCCCTAATTTCAACCACCCTCATTATTATCAATAATGTCAACCACACCCCACACTATTACGTTGCCTAACATAAAAGTTAAAATGATGACTTCTTTACCCTCATTGTAAAACACTATAATCGTCAGATTTAAATCTCATCCCTTCTCGTATTTCTCTTTTTTCCAATGGTTTTGTACAAGTCTCTTCTCATGCAATTTTGCTTCTTAGATTTGAGCACTTCCAAGTCTTCTCTGCCTCCCCCGGAGATCCTTACCTAGCAATACCTCCCGCACTGGTCCTAAAATCAACCCTAGTTTTTTTTACCCAACTCGTCCTCTTTAAACCTTGATGAGTCCCCTTGTTCTTCTGGGTGATAATTATAGCCCTCAAAGTTTGAGTTTGATCTCCTTACCCCCTTGTTTGCACAACGATTCAAACCCTAGATCCCATTTCTGAAGGACCCCATTGTTGTGAGATATTGACCTAAATACATACTTGATTCTTTGGGTTCCACTTAGTCCTATTTCAGACATCTATCTTAAAATAATAGCTGGTTTTTGGAACTAATATTGGTTGTTCCTAAGAGGTTTAAGAGTAATGAATTTAACCCTAAAGTTTCACTCGGTTGGAATGCCTGACAAGTGAGTCCAATCAACCTTTTTGCCTCTTATTCTACCACTGTTTTTAAGAATCAATAGGTTGAAGACAATCTTTGTAGGAATCTCATCATTAGTAGAGGTAAAACCATAATGCAAAAAATTTTAAATACCTCCTGTGAGGACAAAATTTTTCCACCCACGCTGATGGAAGGTAATGATTTGGAGTCGCCACATAGATTAAGGTATAGGACCTATAAAAATATAGTCTCATCATAAGAAAAGACTTTTATTGACTCATTTGACCCAATATATTAGCTTTAATCTCATCAGAGAACGGGTAAGCATTCAAAGTATAATTTGGAAAGGTGTTAGGCACTCAAAGCTGTCCGATCCGAAAATCAGCCTCCTATATGATTATACTTTCCTTAGACTCTATGGTTCTGACTATTCATGGTCAATGGAGGATAACTAAGGTTCATGGGGAATCATATACCAAGTTGCTAAATTATTCTAACCTAGGTTCAGCCAAACATGTTATCAAAGTAAATAAACAAGCAAAATAATATACACTGAACCAAACCGAAGATGGTTCGGTGATGGACTGAATCTGAAACGTCCAAGACATCTCAAATTGCTTACGTATTCCAATCATAGAAATCAAGTCCATAACGTAGTTCGAACGGAATGTGATTAAGGTTTATGGATGTGATTTATGGTTAAGCTTCGTTAGATTCAATTGTTCAAATTGAAGTTTATGTTTGATGATGATTGAAACTGAATCTAGATATAGCCTTTGTGGGTCGAAGTGAATATGGATAATAAATATGGATATGGATATGGATATGGATATGGATACGGATGTGGAGGACCTAAGGATACTAAGATATGGTACCGTACTTGGGAGCTCTTCCAAGTTGCCTACATATTTCAGAGGTCTTGAAAATCAAGTACAACGTAGTTCAAAAATTAATTGGATTGACCCATTTGGGTCGAAAGACGATAGTCTTAGGGACTAAAATCGATGGATAGTCTCAGGGATTAAGGTTAATAAAATACTCTCAGGGACTAAGTTAAATGAGGTACTACTCTTAGGGAGTAGGATAAGTGAGGTACTCACAGGGAGTAGGATAGGTGAGGTACTCTCAGGGAGCAAAATGAGTATGTATAATCTCAGGGAGTAAGGTATGTACTCTCAGGGAGCAAGGTATATACTCTCGGGGAGCAAGGTATGTACTCTCAGGGAGTAATGTGGATACTCTCAAGGAGCAAAGTATGTACTCTCAGGAAGCAAGGTATGTACTCTCAGGGAGCAAGGTTTATACTCTCAGGGAACAAAGTATATACTCTCAGGGAGCAAGGTATGTACTCTCAAAGAGCAAGGTGTATACTTTGAGGGAGCAAAGTATGTACTCTCGGGGAACAAGGTATGTACTCTCAGGGAGCAAGGTGTATACTCTCAAGGGGCAAAGTATGTACTCTTGGGGAGCAAGGTATGTACTCTCAGGGAGCAATATATGTACTGTCAGGGAGCAAAATATGTACTATAAGGGAGCAAGGTGTATACTCTCAAGGAGCAAAGTATATACTCTCGAGGAGCAAGGTATGCACTCTCAGGGAGCAAGTTGGGTTCTACTCTCGGGGAGCATGGTATGTATCTCTCTACTCTTAGGGAGCAAGGTATGTACTCTCGGCGAGCAAGGTATATCTCTCTCTACTCTCAGGAAACAAGGTGTCGCTACTCTCAGGGAGTAAGGGTATATGAGTCCGTGTTTGGGAATCTCTTCAAATTGCCTACGTATCTTAGGGTGCTGCCCTAAGAATCAGGATCCGTATAGTTTGAAATAGAAAAATTTTCATATACACTCCATTAAGGATTGAAAACCTCATCTAACTCCACAAGATTGTAAAAACCTCAAACACATCCGACTAACTGACAGAATTGTTGAAATACAGTTTTACCCTTCATATTAAAATTGAAAAATTAAAAAAGTATTTTGAATGACTAATTTGACCTCTGTAATGGAACTGTGTTTCTCTCCTTTTCACTCTCACCCAAACCCTAACCCCCTTTGCGTTGGTCCCCTCTGCATTGTCATCCTCGGCGGCATCCCATCTCTGATCGGCATCCCATCTACGGCCTCCTATCTCCGGCACTGATAGGATGTCACTTATTTACCCAGGTAGGTAGTTTCAGATTTTGATTCTAATTAAAATAGTTATTTTTCCCATGAAGCCTTTTTCCTTAGAGCTTTTTCCTCTGAGCTTTAAGCGTTTAATCAAATTATAGTTTCATCCCCTTTGCCTTTCTAGATTTCGTTGGATCCATCATAGACCTACCTGATCAAGGAATTATTTGTTCTTTAAGCTTTCATTTTCGAAAGATTTTTAACAAGTAGTTGGCCGGGTTTGTTTCTAGACGATCGACAGGGATCTTCTTGATATTCTATAATGTGCTGGTTCCCTATGTATTGACTCTTTGGGCTCTGCACGGGTGGCAAGTTGCAGAATTTTTCAACTATATTGTAATCTTTGGTGATGCAATAATGAAAGTCATTAATTTCATTACAGACCTGATCGGCTAGATGGAATCAGATCATCCTATTCTGCGTCATATTTCGTATGTTGTTTCTCCCAGCATTTATGTTGAAGAGCTCAGAGAGCCAATGGAAAAACTCACATTGAAGAAACTGATGTAGAACGGTCTGTAGATGCAGCTCGTAAGAAAGGAGGGGAAGAGATTAAAACAATAGTAGTAGAATGGCTAAAGAGAGTGGATCACCTACAAAATGATGTGAAGTCGTTGCATAATACATTCCAAGAGAACAGGGGATGGATTCAGGGGATGATCACCAAACAGCATCGACAACATTAGTGAATTCCAGATCTGATCGAGTCGCCTTCGACAATGAAAATCAAAGTTGTTGTCGTCATTTTCTTGAAGAATGATGCCGGAGCAGAGATATATTGTTGATCGAAATTAAAAATGGAATGAATTTCAAGGAACCCTAACCTCTTCCTGCATTTTTGCTCACCTCTGTTTGATTCTTTCCCTCCTTAACACATCGAAATAAAAAAAAATCCAAAAAGAATCGACAATATAATTGTGATCGATTATTGCCGGATTGGAATCAAGGATAACAAATTGAACTATTGCCGTTGAGATCGAAAATACAAAAATGTTGCTGTTGGAAATCGAGTCTGAGAAGAAACATGCCACCATAACCACAATGATCTATCACAAAGAAGAAGGAAAGCAAAGCTTTCTGTCTCCACCGATTGTGTCACCTTTAACCTTCTGCAAATCCCATTTTTTCCAGTACTATAGGTTTGAGACCATGTGGCGCTTGCGCCAGTGTAACTCATGGGTTTTACTTGTGTCTGCTTTGACGCAATCCATGGCCGGGATCAGAAGCTCGCCGTCGTCGGCGAAGAAGAAGAAGCTAGAGACGTTCCACTTTTCACTGTTACGAATCGAAATGAACATTTAGGGGTAGGGTAACTTATGAATAAAGGGTATTTTCATCCTTTAACAATCCTAAAAGGGTAGTATGGTCCGTTAAAATGTTCAGTGCAACTAACGTCAGCAACTAACGGAATTTTGCTAACGGAGTGGACTTCGTTGATTAAAGGAGCAAACTTTTGGGTACTAGATGAGGTTTTTGCAATCTTGTGGAAGTAGATGATGCTTCCAATCCTTAATGGTGTGTATATGAAAATTTTCCTTCGAAATACGGATTCAAATCATTCACGTTCTTCTTTCAAAATCAAGGTGTAGAACCTAAATGCTCTATGGTTTGATTCACATCACACCTATCTAGTACTATGTACCCTAGAGGAGATGAACTGAGGGGTAGGGATCTCCTAATGCTACCCTTGACCTAAAACCCTAATTTGGCATGTGTTGGGCTAGGCTTCATATCTCTTGATTAAGATTTATCATTTTTCCATTTTACCTTTCTCATGAATGTGGGTGCCTACATGCACGTCCCCACACCTAATATGTCTGCTAGGTGTACATACATGACAGTTCGACTAGGGTGTTGTAGAAAGTAAGTTATTGCCAACAATATCATATCAAGCAAGGCAAACAACATATATCATATTAAGTATAGCAAGAAAGCATGTAAACAAGCATAGCAGCAAACATGTGAACATCAAAATGATAGTCAAAATGATAGACATAGCATCTCATGTATCATTCTCAAACAAAATATGTATGAATGTGTTAGACCGGATATCCTAGATCTATGGTTGAGATCTAATGTGAATATCTCAATGTATCAAGATCAGATCCTCGATCAATGGTTTGGATTCAATTTATCTCTTCAATAATGTATCTTGATCAAATCCTTAAACTAACGGTTAGATCTCTTCAACACCTTATTATTATGATCAACAATTCATATCTCATCAGAATAGCTAAGATTAATGGCTCAGATTCATCTAAAGTTGTTGTGATCAAGATCCAACGGTTTATATCTTTCAAAATCACTCATAATGGCAATCCAACGGTTCAAATCACTCAAAATGATAATTTAACCATTTATATTCATTAAAATCACTTATGATCAAGATCTAATGGTTCAGATTGCTTTTCTATCAAATCGTCATATCATCCAATGATTCAAATTCAACATCAAATAAATTATGATCAATGGATCAAAATTAATCACATTAAATTCAAGATCAATGGTCCAGATTCACTTAAAATTCTTAAATCAATGGCCATTTTTTATCTCATAAGAATGATCATGATCATGGGCATAATTTAATGAAATCAAAACTCAATCAAAGGGTAGAATTTAATCTCATCAAAAATTCAATCGGTAGTCCCATTTTAATCACATCAAAATTCCAAATCCAGGTAGAATTTCATCTCATAATTTATGATCATAGTAAAATTTCAACACATAAAAATAATTCGTGATCAATTAATCATATTTCAATCTCAATCTCAATAAAACTCAATATGATGGCCATATTAAAATTCATAATCAAATGGCTATAATTCAATCACACTAAAAATCCATGCAATGGACAGTTTTTAATCTAATTAAAATTCATGCAATGGCTAGAATTTAATCAAATTAAAATACATGCAATGCCTCACATTGAATTAAGGGTCAGTTGATGAGGCTGGTTCAAACTTGAGGGACTTGGTTCCTAGGAATAACAGAGAGTCAGGTTGAGTGAGATATTTCGGTTTCAGCAAGTTGGGTTTGCATGGACAGGTAGCTTGTAGGGATATCGATGCTGCTAGTACTCATGTTAGGTTTGTAATAAATGGATGGAGGCTGGGGGGTTTACCGAGGGTTTGATGATGAGATGGTTGAGGGTGATGAATTTGTTACAGGTTATGTGGCAGCAGATCAAGTGGATATTAGGGAACAGTTGCATGTGATCTGATTTTGGGGTAGCAAGTAAGGGTGATGTTAGCTTGCGGATAGACAAGTGGGATTTCAGGTCAGTGTGGTGTGTCTAGGCTTATTCTCGAGTGAGGTAGTGGTGAGATTGATGGCCAGGTGTATGGGAATGGGAATTAATGGGGGTAAGTAGGTAAGGACGGTTTGGGTTTGTGCAAGCAGGTGGCTTAAGGCTGGATGAGTGATAGGATGTTTATCGGTGAACAGGTTGCATGCATGGAGGTGGTTCAAGTGGTCAAGGTTGATGGTAGCTTGGAGCAGGTTTAGAGGTTATCGATGGTGGAGCGGTTTGAGTCGTGAGATGTTGGCTTCAAGTAGGATTGTATTCCTTTTTCTTCTTCTTCTTCTTCTTCTTCTTCTTCATGCTTCTTCCCTCTGCTTCTCCTTCTTCTTCCTCTACTGCTCTTTTTCTCTCCTCTCCTCTCCTATCCCTCTCTTTTGTTTTGGATTTCCTTTTTTTTTTTAAATCGGATTCTCCCCTCCCTCTTTATTTTGTCCCTCTCTCTTTCATTCTCGATTTCCTTTTTTCTCAATCAAATTCTCCCCTCTCTTTATTCTGTCTGGGCCTTTTAGAATCTGTCCTCTTTCCATCTCTTATTCGGTCTCTCAATCTTTCCATTTTTCTTTTTTCCTTATCGAATCCCACTTTCCTTCTCTTATCTTCCTACATTTCTTCTTCATTGGATTTCTTTCCTTCTCTTAATCTTCTTTCCATTCTGTTTCTTTTCCTTTTTTTTGGATCAGTCCGAGTCTCTATTCTTAGCCCTTTTCCTTTCTCGAGTTCCAACTTCTTCTTTTCTTATTCTTTCCTAATCTTCTCTCATTGGCCAAACTTTTTTTTCATCTTCTGAGCTGGCCGAATCCTTCCCCCAGCTCGGATTCTACCTTCTATATATATTTTATATTATATACATATATATACATATATTTCATAACACACACACACACACACACACACACACACACACATATATATATATATACTAGGCACATGGATGAACTGATTCGATCTAGACCTGTCTGGGCTATCTGGTCCTGACTGACTTAGGTTAACGGGGTTGGGCTAAGACTAACTTGGATTGAACTGAGTTGACTGGGTTTTCTCTCTCTATCATTTCATAGGCCATTTTGACTTGCAATTTCACATGGAATCTTTTGGCAGCCATTGTCTCTGATTTTTCCCATCCACTTTGTAGAGCACAAAAAATGGAACACATTGAGATTTGAATCACCTGATTTGGACGTCGGATGATAAAATTATAAAGGATTGAAGTTTAATAATTAAACTTACGATAATTTGCATGCAGACCCTTGGATAATTATTATTATTTTTCAGAAAATCCCCTTGTATTTATTTTTGGACTAAAATCATCATATCCTCTTCTTTTGGCATCAAAATTGAGCAATTCTAGTTTCATTTTAAAGGTATTTCCAAGACCTACGCATCCATGCAGGTTGCAGCCGATGTCCTTACTATGGGGCCCATCGAAAACTGCCTCGAAGTCACAGTCAAAAATCCAAACCTTGCATTGGGATCCACCAATTTGCTATACGGTGTCCTTTAGGCTTTTGCACACTAGGGATCACCTCAATTCTTCTCAAAACAATATAGAGAGTATGTCGGGACTGATCAACTATCATTTTTTAGAGAGTCGTCTTCCCAATACTTTTCAAACTTTCTCTTTCCTCTCCACTTTACTGTATACACTCCAATAAGACTTTGTTCAGCTAGGGATGGCAAAAATAGGGTACTTACACCTCCACTGATGACTTGACCGTTCGCTGTCATTCTCATCCAACCTTTGTTCGCAGTGCACAGCTAACTTGTCTTTGTCTCTTGTCTCTGATCAAAACAGGGAAGAGGAGAAGAGGGGGTTTATGTGCACTCCTTATCCCATATAATAGAGAAGTAATGGAATTCTCAATAAACGTAAGTGTGCATAGGACCCCACCCTTGAGTATTTATAGATTAACCATTTCCTCCCATCAGGGATGGACGATTATCTAAGTGCCACATGTCACAAGGATCCTGTGCTAATAATCTAACTAAGGTGGGGCTAGGTGGCATGTGGACCACCAGACTAACATTCTTTCACTTGGCCCATATTGCCAGATGGCAAGCCACTTTATGATTATTAACATGATGTATAGCCATACAATAATTTTTGGATCCTTCCTTATGGACTTGTTATTTATGTTCACAATAAAACTCTCAACCCATGAATCATGACGATACATGTCTCAGTATTAAGGTACAATGGAAACACTTTCTTTCATGTATTACAATAGATTGTTTATTTTAAAATGAACCTCAATTGTAACGACTTTACTTTATATAATCGATTCAACAATCACTTCAAGGGTCAAACTTACTACATAGAAAACTTTATATACATCTGTCATTACAAAACTTTATGTATACAACCAAATAAATGACAGAAAAATAAATAACTTTATTTTGAAATCATCAAAACTTTACATTGCAATGTCATAATAAAACATTTAGCCACTTAATGATTTACATAGTCCCATACGATCCATGTGTACTACAAACACCTTGGGCGGAAGGCCTTTGGTATAAGGATCTGCTATCATATCATCACTACCGATATGCTCTATTTGAACGCGACGATCTTGAATGTCTTCTTTAATAACAAAGTACGTTATCTCAATGTATCGGCAACGACTCACTGAGCATGTGTTGTTAGAGAAATTTACTGTTGTATTATTGTCACAGTAGATCTTTATAGGTCTTTCAATAAAACTTATGACCTTCAAATCTGTGATAAACTGCCTCAACAAAGATGCGTGAGAAACTGCTTCATAGCACGCCACCACTTCAACTTCCATAGTAGAAGAGGTCTTCTTAGGTTGTTGTACGCTGCATCAAGACACTGTTCCTCCAGCTAACAAAAAGATAAAGCCTGAAGTAGACTTCCTCGATCTCTACATTCAACATAATCTGAATCTGAGTAGTAGATTAGCTCCAAATCATGAACATGCCTATATGTGAGCATGTGATCCTTGGTGCCTTGTAGGTACCTTAGTATTTTCTTCGCTGTTGCCCAATGTGGTAAACTAGGGTTCTTTTAGAACCTTCCTAAAACTCCCACTGCAAATGCGATATCAGGTCTGGTACAGACTTGAGTATATGTTAAACTACTTATAACTGATGCATAGGGGATATCTTGCATAGCTTGCTATTCCAGATTGGTCTTTGGACATTGCTCTAGACTAAATCTGTCGCCTTTAACTATATGTGCTACACCTGATGAGCATTGCTTCATGTTGAAACTTTTCAAACTAAATCTCTATGCCTAAAACATAAGAGCCTTCATCCATATCTTTCATGTCAAAGTTTTAGGTCAAGAAATATTTTCTCTCATATAGCATCCCTAGATCATTGCTAGCTAAGAGAATGTCATCCACATATAAAACTAGTATGGTAAAACTAGTTCCCTTGATCTTTATTTAAATGTATTGATCAGCTCGATTCTCCACAAAGCCATAGAAAGTAATTGTGCTATCAAATTTCAAATACTACTGTCGGGAAGCTTGTTTCAATCCATATATGGACCTCTTAAACTTGTATACTAAATGACCTCCTATATCCAAAGTAAAACCTTCAGGTTGATTCATGTATACCTCTTCCTCTAAACCACCATTCAGGAATGCTGTCTTTACATCCATGTGGTGCAGCTCAAGATCATAATGAGCTACCAATGCCATGATGATTCTCAAAGAATCTTTCCTAGATATGGGGGAAAATATTTCTTTATAATCAATTTTAGCCTTCTGATTAAAACCTTTTGCCATAAGTCGGGCCTTGTATCTCTCAATATTACTGTGTAACTCAGTTTTGGTCTTGAAAATCCACTTACACCCCACAGAGGAGGTGCTCTTAAATAATTCTACAAGTTTCCACAGTTGATTCTTTGACATGGATTCCATTTCTTCCTTCATAGCATCATACCATAAAATGGAATCCTTGCTATTAATTGCCTGTGCAAATGATGTTGGATCTTCATTTATTCCAATTTCATTCCCACAATCTTGAAGATATACCTGAAAATATAAAGAAATTACCAATTTTCTTTCTCTTGAGTATCTCCTCAAAACTTGTGACTCAGAAGCCATAGGTTCAACAACAACTGGTTCTTGATGTGGTACATCTTAATGTGATAATTCATCACGAGCTTGTGATTGCTCATAAATCATAGGTATCGTTGGTAAAGGGATAAAACCTTGACCACCAGATGTGGAAGGGATTGTCGAGACATCTTGTTCATGGAACTCAATGTTTTGACCTTGTATACTCCCACTGTTGTCGTCATTTTCTAAAAATTTGGCAACTTTTGACTCTACAATGGAAAAAGTATATGAGGGATAATAAAACTTATAACCCTTTGATCTTTCAGAATAGCCAATGAAATATCCACTGACTATTCTAAGATCCAGCTTCTGAAGGTCTGGATTATAGACTCTTATTTCGGCTTTACAGCTTCATATGCAAGTATGCTTCAAACTAGATTTTCATCCATTCCACAACTTAAAAGTAATCTTAAGAACTGACTTGGATGGTACCCTATTCAAGATATATACAGCAGTCATAAGAGCATCACTCCACAACTTCAGAGTTAAATAAGAATTGCTTATCATACTTCTGACCATGTCCAATAATATATGATTCCTTCTTTCAACAACGCCATTCTGATCCAGAGATCCAGGCATGGTATATTGGGCTATAATACCTTGTTCTTGAAGATATCATGCAAACGGATCAGGTCTTTGACCATATTCTGTCGTTCTACCATAGTATTCACCACCTCTGTCTGATCTCATGATCTTGATCACTTTTCTAGTCTATTTCTCTACTTTTGTCTTGAAATTCTTAAAGGTTTTTAATGCCTCATCTTTATGAACTAGAAGATAAAAATACATGAATCTTGAGTGGTCGTCTATGAAGGAGATAACGTATCTCTGACCATTTAAACAAGGGGTGGCAAAAGGTCCACAGATATCCGTATGTATGATTTCCAAATGCCCAGTTGATCTTCTGACACCTTTCTTGATTTTGTTGGTTTGTTTCCCCTTTATGCAGTCCACAAAAACCCCCCAAGTCAATGAAATCTAGAGTCTCAAGTACTCCATCATTTACTAACCTTTTGATTCTGTCACTAGATATGTGACATAATCAAGGTGCCATAATTTAGAAAACTTTTCATCCACATTCATTTTCTTTATGCCAATATTATTAACAAAAAGTAAATTACTTTCATATGTTGGATCCAGATTTAAAAGAAATAAACCATCAATTAAAGAACTTGAACCGATTGTTACATTGTTCTTCAATAACTTTACAACTGTACTAGAAAATTTAAACACATAATCTGAAAGTGTTAATCTAGAGACAAAAACCAGGTTCTTAGCAAATGATGGGACATAAAAAAATATCTTTTAAATCCAACACAAAACTAGACTGCAAAACTAATCTGTGGACTGCATCCGATTTCCTGAATAGATGTGTCTCTCATTTTTCTTCGGAAACCTTGTCTGTAAAAATCCTTACAACGTATGGCCGCATGGATTTTCTATCCAGAATCAATCCACTGGTTATTTGAATAAGAATCAATTAAATTTGATTCATAACAAACCAAAGTTCTCAAACATTCCTCATGTGTACGATGTGATCATACACGCCTATCTTACCATTGTTTCTAAATGAGTCTGATTTACCATTAGAGTGCTAATTAATATCTTATTCGAACTCACAAAATGAGCATCAATCGCCTTTATGTAACCAATAACCTTCTTACATTCAGGAATTGATCCTTTAATGTTCTTATCGATATTATTCATGATAAGCATTAGGCTCAAGTGGATAGATCACTCCTACTTATCATAGTGAGAAATTTAGACTGGCGTACTAGAATCCACGAGATCAACGAGTTCTTCTACACGAAGCACCAAGTCCAAATCCATGCACTTTAAGGTAAATAAATCTTTTGTTTCCAATCTGGATAATTTTTCCTAGTAAACATTGGGAGACTAATCTGATTATTATTTAATGCTGCAAATAAAGCAAAAGGAAGTTTAGATTTATACCATACTACTATACACTGATATCAACCCACGTCAATAATCAATAACACACTTACCTGTGGGTTAAACTTATAATCAATTTTAGTATGTGAAACTTTACGTTAAGTTGATTGACATCAAACTTAAGTGACATACTAATGTATCCTACAAAACTATCTGTGGGCTAAGATTATAGCATACATCTATCTATGTCTGTATTAATAAGATTAGAAAACTATACTACAATTCAGAAGGTTGATCTACATTTATAAATAGAAGAAAACCCCCTCTGTCATGTAGTTTCACATTCTATCTTATTCCATCTTTTGTTAAAAAATATATATATATTTTCCTGTGGAGATAATATTCAATCTCAATGCAAAAGATGTAATTTTGTGATGCTGATCTTTAAAAGGGTATTTTAATCTTTTATGACTTCCTAAAAATGCACTTACACTTGTTAAAATAAACCTAATGATTTTTCTTGATTTTTAACACACTTTCACTATAAGGGCATTTTAATCATTTATAGCATCCTTTAAACAAACATTCATTGGTGTTAATATAAGCCTAATAACATAAAAGAAGTTTCTAATGGCTTATTTCTTTACTTTATTTAACACTGACTTTTAATGGTGTTTATTTCTATCACAAATTACAATGAGATAATAATGATACTGTTATACATATACAATGTCGTTCTGTCTGTAAATGTCACTTAATAGTGCTTAATGCATTCTGTTGTATATAGATACAATGCCGTTCTGTATGTAAATGTCACTAAAAAAATTGAACTTTTAGCGACGCTCAAAACACAATGTCACCAAAAATAGTCACTGTTCTTTACTCTTTAGCGACGATTAGAATTAACTGTCATAGAAAAATGCAGTCACATAATGTAGTGACGTTCGGTTCGTAAAAATGAAATGATGATGTGTAATAAAAAATATGTTTTGGGTCAGATCGGAGTGAACCAAACCTGACTGGTTCAAGCGAACTAACCCGGTTTGGCCAAAAAAATTTCGATTCACAAATAGCGTCAAAACCCGAGTTATCAGGCCTTACCGCATGATTGAATCGGGTCTCGAGTCAACCAGAAAAGGATGACCGGGTCTGGCCCGGATAGGGTAGTTCGGGGTACATCGGGGTAATCCTATTCCAGGTCGGTTCTGAATGACCCGAATGGTATTACCCGGTTCAGTTTGAAGTTTGAACCAACCCATATTTTGAATAAACTTTTTTTTTAATTTCTTTAAAACAGTCAATGGGCTGTCATAAAGCCCATAACTGAATAAAAATCAAAGATGGGCTTTAAAAACTCAAACCCATGACCGTTAGATTTTATATAAAAAATAACTTAAAAATTTCAAAAGACCATAAAGCCCTCAACCAAATATTATATTTTCAAAATATATGCCATCGCATATTCCCTTAACCGAATGGGATTCTAATCGAACTCACCCAAGCCTGGATTCACATCGTCTCCTCCGGTGGTTATGGGAGGACACGGTAATCTATCTCCGATGACTGCCACATGGCTTTTGGGTGAATCCAAGATTCATGTACGATGCGACAAGGGGTGTTGGCCCTTGTCGGCTCGGCTTGTCGACTGGGTGTTGACTCGGACCATGTGAGCCTCGGGATTCTCACCGAGAACCAGTGAGAGGACGGCCATCCCAGCCCGGGCTACCACCGCCCTCCCAAAACCACTGGGAGTAGAGGATGAGGATCGGATGAATCTAAGACCCATGTACGAGCCGACCCCGCCGCCACCGGCGGTGTTGCACTTTGGATTGTCATTGTCGGCCTTCGGACCAAGTCGATGAGGAGATTGATCCGGTTGTAGATGATACCGGTTGTAGTCTTGTGGCGTCATGCAATTAAAGAGAGAAATTCAAAGAGAGAAAGAAAAAAGAGAACGAAGAGAGAGAAAAGAGGAGAGAAAAAATGTGAGTGGGACCCACGGGTATGGTGGCAAGGTGACCTGCCAAAACCAGCCACGGCAAGCATGCATGCCCCAGTTTCGGGTTCAAATTCCAAGGTTTGTGAGTTTGACTTTGGGTCTATTTTTTGGTGGGTCCCATGACGGGTTCATGGAGTCCGGCATGAAAGAAGCACGGGTGAGGAAACGGATGAGGAATCGTCCTCCGAACATTCAAATTGTTTGGCCGAAGCGGAGTCCGATATCGGTGGCCGGGGCCCGCTTCTCGTTCTTCGATGGACCGTTGGGCGGGATTTTCGGGCCGCGGGGAAGCCTCAACGGCTCCCAGAACATGCCAAAATTTCCAGCACTTTCCATCGGATTCGGAGAGCACCACGGCGCAGCCGCAACCAACGAAAACCACCGCCGCCACCACTTCGGTAATACCTCCAGAAGCCGAAAGGCTTGCTGTAACCTGCTCCTGGCCTCGCGAGCTACGGCAGGCTGGCCCTTGATGGCTGGCCTGCTGCGGCAAGCGCAGCCCGAGGCAGCTGCTGCGTCTGTCAACTCCATGGCCTGCGGGTTGCTGGTTGCTGGTTGCCTGCGAGCTTGCTAGTGGCCTGCGGGTCTGCTAGTGGCCTACGGGGTTGCTGGTAGCCTGCAGGTAGGTGCCTGCTGGCCGGTGGGCCAGCAGCCATGCGGGTGCACACCTGCAGGCAGCCGTAGGTCTGTTGGCCGAAGGCATACCTGAATTTTGAAAATAAAATTGGGCCTGTACGCTGTTGGTTGGCTGCAGCCGGGTGGTTGGCTGCTCTGTGCACCCTGTACAACATTGCCCTTGCGGGTGGTCGGCTGCTCTGTGCACCCTGTACAACATCACTCAAGGTGAACAGAAAGGCAGGAAACTCTGATACCATAATGTAGGAATCCCACCATTAACGGAGAGGAAAAATCATAATGCAGAAATTTTAAAATACCTCCATTGACGACCTCCGCCGCCATTCTCGTCCAACCTTTGTTCGCAAGAAGAGACGAGGTGTTTCTGTGGACTCTTTATCCCAGACAATAGACAAGTAATCAAATTCTCAATAAACAAAAACGTGTACAGGACCCATGCTTGAATAGTTATAGATCAACGTCTCCTCCAATCAAAGGTAACGGATAGATAATCCGTCTCCTCCCCCTCATGGATGGACAATGATCTAATGCCACATGTCATAAGAATCTATGTTAATAATCTAACTAAAGTGAGGTCGCATGACATGTAAGCCACTCAACTAATAATCTTATCTTAATATTAACAAATAAGAAGAGGTTGAGCTCCTTCAAGGAAGACGACGATGACCACAGACAACTTTAATTCCAATCAATAACTTGGTGGCGGAGGCTTCAACACTGTATATTATGGTAAGCACTAAGCGACTGTATATTATGGTAAGCACTAAGCGATCTTAATTTGGAATCACGATCCTTTAGTTAAATGGTCAGCCTCAACCTCAATCTTGAATCTAGATCCGGTCAAGGGATAATGATCGCACTGTTGAATCACAAGACTCTTTTTAATTGCTTGATTATTTTAGATTATTTGAGTAGTGTATTTATATATACATTATAAAATATTACATAATATTATATATATTGAAATTTACATGGTATATAGGAGCTAATCTCATGTGATCTGTAGATGATCACATGGGATTAGATTACAAGAGATTGAAATAGGATTCTTGATGATGTGATGACACCTCAATAGATAAGGTTGTTGATGATGTGTTGACAACCCATATATTGAGTCAGCAGATTGTGTGGGACTCAATATATGGGTTGATACACCCTCTCAAGCGGAGGGACATCGGATCTTCAGCTTGTCACGCATTGACTGAAAACGGGCAGTTGGTAACGCTTTTGTTAGGATATCTACAATTTGGTCTTGTATTGAGATATGTTGCACTTGGAGATGCTTGTTAGCCACTCTTTCGCGTACAAAGTGAAAGTCGATTTCCACATGTTTTGTGCGCACATGAAATATAGGGTTGGCGGAGAGATACTGTAAGACCCGTACCAAACTAACCCGGTCTTACCACCTTGAACCAGGTCTATCCATCATGGTCGAGCCAAATGGACCAAGTGCGTGAAGGAGATCGTGATCCCAGGTATTAAACTGACCGAAAAACACTCAAAAAGGGGCGAGGGTCCACACCCAGTGAGGTGGGGTCGGACCCCCCCAATACAAAAGTTAGACCCTCGGTTTTTAACCGGGGGTCGGACATTTTAAAACCGGGGGTCGAGGGGATCATCGACCCCTCATCGCCTTGTTGCCCAAACAGAAATTTGGAAACTTTTCTAATTTCGGTTGGGCTGTTTCCTAATATCAAAGATGCTTATTTTAGGAGTTTCTACTCTATATAAAGGACGTCCCTAAGCCTCTTTCACTCCTTTTAGAACCCTAATTGAATTGAGAGAATGAGAAGAGAAGGAAGAGAACAAGAAGAGAAGGAAAGTAGAGAAGAAGACAAAATGAGAAGAGTTTCAGAGAAGGAGTACTATTCTTAGGTAAGAATACAGACTTAGAATAGTTAATGAGAAAAGTATGATGTAGGAGAAACCCCAAACCATCAATCCATGATTAAGTTTCAATGGAAACCATGGAGGAGATCAACTAAACCATATGATATGTAAAGAGTAGTTCTAAACCATAGGAAGTGTATGGAATGGACTATGGAAGGAAGCCATAGGATTCAAACAAGAGAGAATGGACCAAAAGGTGATTTGTGGACCAAACCCACGGGGGGTCGCACCTAGGGTCGATGGACCCATCGACCCCCGGCATCGACCCTACTATAGGGGGTCGCAGTATACTGCTACCCTAGCATCGACCCATCCTGCTACCCTCAGTTAACAGCAAGTTGGAAAAATTAGAATAAAATTTAACTAAATTCTATCGACTTTGTTGGGTCTTTTAGTAATATAATATCAATATAAAGGTGATTCTTAAAGCTTGAAAGAGGATCTACTAGCAAGCTAAGGTGAGGAAACGAGACCTAAACTAATTGGTTAATAACAAACTGTTTTTATTTCTTGAGTTTAATGCTATGCCTGATTCTATGCGAACATGCTTGTAATGTGCATTCAACATGTCATCCAATATTTCTATTTATTGTTCATGCATATTTACTTTATTGTTTATAACATGATAATGACCATGATGATAGGAATAGGCATGTGAATGTATGTGTGTGGTTGGTGTACTTGATGCGAGCGAGTATCAGGGGGAGTGTCATAGGTCGAGCCTCAGCACTCTAGCTCTATCTCTAACTCAAGTCTTGTGCATTAGCATCGTCGTATCTCCATTACTTTAGCAGAACTATTACGTCGTAGAGTATCAGGGGAGGTGTCTCGGTCCTTGTAGTCTCTGACTCTACCGGGGGGCCTTAGCTCTATCCCTATGGGCGTTCTGAGGGATGCTGGGGTGAGACCTTGGATATACTGTTTGGCATTAGGATTGGTTAGATGCGAGCCCAGTTTACAAGCCCTCGCCAACAGGGGCTTACGTATTGGTATGGCACTGTACAACAATAAATGTTAACATTCGTTGTACAATGTTCATGGTAGGGTGGATGGGGACGACAATAAACGTTAACCTTTGGGCAGCTTCCACACCCTGTGTATAGAGGAGGAGTCAATAAACGTTAACCTTTGACCTCCAACCCTTTCTATTGTATATTGCAAACTTTAAACCAGACCACAGATATGAATTGAATGCATGCATATGTATTGTTGCATTGTTTTGTTTGCTCACTGAGCCATGATGTGTGCTCACCCTCTCGACGTCGAATATTTTTAGTTGATGATGCAGGTACTACCGTCGAAGATTATGTCAATGCTCCAGTGTACAAGCACATGGCGGCGATGGAAGTTGAAGACGAAGTGGATATGCATGACTCCTCTTGCGAGTGCAACTCATGCGTATTCGATTAAATTTTATTTTAATTATTTAGATTTAGTAAAGACATGTAATTGGTATTTTATTTATGTCTCTGTTGAAACAGTATAATTAGATATTTTAATATGATTATTATATTTAGATTTCTCAGTTCATTTTATTATAAAACTTCCGCTATTATGTATTTACTCTGATTATGAATATGGATGTATGAGGTTTAGATAAAACGGATATAGCCTACTCGAGATCCTGGTTGAACCGTTGGTTTATTGACGGTTCATCACACCATTCTGAATAGTACGAAATTGGGGTGTGACAGATATGTGGCACCAATATTATCACACCATAGGATTGGAACGGTGTGCAGTGGGAAGCCTATTTCTTTGAAGAGAGATTCAAGCCAAATGAGCTCAGCCGCTGCATCAGCAAATGCCTTGTATTCAGATTTTGTTGAGGATCATGCCACTATTTTCTATTTCCGAAAGGTCCATGAGATGTGATTGGATCCTAGATAAATGACATAACCACCTATTGATTTGCGATCTATACTATTTCTAGCCCAGTCAGCATCTGTGAAGGCTTGTAGGGTGAGTGCTGAATTTTTTGTGATTAGAAGTCCATGATTAGCAATTGCCTTGAAATAGTGAAGGATTCGTTTGACCATAACCTATTGTTTTGAGGTGGGAGAGTGCATATATTGGCAGACCCGATTGACGGCAAAGGCGACATCGGGTCGTGTCAACATGACATATTGCAATGCCCTAACCACAGAGTGATATTGTGTAGGATCCGAAAATGGTACACCCCCTATTGTGATAGGTGGCTGAGTGGTAGCCATTGGGGTGTTGACAGGTTTGCAATCAATCATGCTTGTACGATTGAGAAGATCGTGAATGTATTTGGACTGGGAGAGTAGTAAGCCATCATGGTGATTAGTAGCTTGTATACCGAGGAAGTAGCTCAAATGTCCCAAATCCTTTATTAAGAATTCCTTCGCTAGATGTTGGAGTAGTAGTTGTACCTGGGCACTGTCAGAGCTGATAACAAGTATGTCGTCAAAATATACTATAACATATACAATGTATGTAGGGTTGATGAGGATGAAGAGGGATGGATCCATTTTGGATGCTTGAAACCCATATTGCACCAGAAATTGTGATAACCGATGAAACCAAGCCCGTGGGGCCTGTTTTAGCCCATAGAATGATCGTTCAAGCCTGCAAACATGGTTTGGGTAATTGGGATCACTATAACCTTGGGGCTGTGTCATGTATACCTCTTCGGTGAGTTTGCCATGGAGGAAGGCATTGTGAACGTCAAGTTGGCGGATGGACTAGCCCTTTGTGATAGCGAGGGCTAAGATTGTTCGAATTGTTGTAAGTTTGACAACAGGGCTGAATGTATCTATGTAATTGAGTCCTTGTTGTTGGTGAAACCCTTTGGTAACAAGGCAGGCTTCATATCTTTCAAGAGTTCCATCTGCTTTCCTTTTGATGCGGTACACCCATTTGCATCCGACGACATTCATATTAGCCTTGTTAGGGACAAGAGACCAAGTGCCATTTCGCATTAAAGTATTAAACTCATCGTTCATTGCTTTACGTCATTCTGGAAACCGATTGGCTTGTGTGAAACAAGTGGGTTCTATTGTGGTGGTGCTCATGGTTATTAGTGCATGAGGAGGGGGATGTTTCTGGCGAAGTGTCATGGGATGGGTTCTGGTAGGGGCGGTGGGTTGGGTAGGGTTAGGTAATGTTAGGGTGGGGGTTGGGGGGTTATGTAGATGTCGTGTATTGTCCTTGTGCGGACTAGTGGTGATATGGGAGATATTGATGAGGGGGTAGTGTTGAGTGATTGTGGTAATGATGGGGTATTGGATCTTGGGTGATTATGGGTAGTAGGGTAGGGACATGTGGGGTGGGTAATATAGGAGGTGGTGTTTGTTGGGGTAGGGGGTTGGGTTTGGATTAATTTGATTTGGTGCGGTAGCCCAAGGGGTGGGGTTTAGTGTATGGGTGTTATGAAAATTGATGAATAAGGAAAATTGAACTCATCAAATCTGACATAGCGGGCAATGTAGATGCATTTTGTAATTGGGTCTAGACATCGATATCCAGTATGAGAGGAACTGTACCCAAAAAAGATACAAGAAAGAGAACGGTATTCCATTTTGTGACGGTTGTAGGGGCGGAGATAGGGGAGGCATAGGCAGTCGAATGCTCTTAGAAAGGAATAATTAGCGGTCATATGATTTATGATTTGATAGGGGGATAGATTGGAAACCTTGGATGGCATTCGATTAATTAAATACACCGCTGTTTCAAATGCAAAAGGCCAGTATGAACGTGGTACGAAACTTTGGGCCAATAATGATAGTCCAGTTTCCACAATATGGCGATGCAGTCTTTCAATAGAACATTGTTGTTCATGGGTATGAGGACAGGAGAGTCTATGGGAGATGCCAAGGTGGGTAAAAAAATGAGGAAGGGTTCTGAATTCACCACCCCAATCAGTTTGGACGACTTTTATTTGTCTTGAAAATTATCGTTCCACTTGGGCTTGAAAATTTTGAAAAATAGTGAATACATCTGATTTTTGAAAGAGAGGATAAAACCAAATATATTTGTTATTACCATCGATGAAGATTACAAAATATTTATGCTCTGCAATTGATGGTGTGGGAGAAGGGCCCCAGACGTCACTGAAGATTAAATCAAGAGGACATAAACTTCGTGATGTCCGAGGTGCCAATGTTAACCGGCTAGATTTACCTAATTGGCAAGCAGAATAAATAGTGGGGTGTTTGATGGATTGATGCCGGAGATTATTTATACGAAGCATTTGATGGAGGAGACGTTCATGGGGATGACCTAGTCGACGATGCCATAGTTTAGGGGAGAGGCGTGCAACAGTGTTGGCGGATGGTGGTGAGGAGGATGGAGGTGATAGAGTATATAAACCACCATTACTCGGCCCGGAAAGGAGAACCGCCTTGGTTTTCTGATCCTTGACAAAAAAAACAAGAGGGGTGAAATTCAAAGAACACATTATTATCAATGACAAATTTTTGAACTGAAAGAAGTGGTTTGGAGATGGAGGGGACATGCAAGACATTAGATAGATGAAAATATTGGGTTGATGTAGTAGAGGGGATAGATACAGTTCAAATATGAGAGATGGGGAGACCCTTACCATTGCCAACATGAAGTTGATCCATACCATTGTAATTCTCAAATGTTGATAGGGAGCCAATGTCAGGGGTGACATGATGTGTGACACCAGTGTCTGGGTACTAGGTTTGGGCAGTAGAGGGACGAGGGGTAGGCAAAAGGGGAGGATGGGTAAGGTGAGTGGTTGGTGGGCGTGGGTTGGTATAGTATGAAGGGTAGTTGGTGGCAGGGGTAGGGGTATAATGAGGTGGGCGGTAGTAGGATGTGTTGGAGTTGTGGTTTATACGTCTGCAGATAGCACATCAAAGGGTCCCACATCCATGCCTACCACGGCCATTCTGGCCACAACCCCCATGACTACAGCTCGAACCATTATGGGATGAGTGACCAAGAGGAGGGGGTTTTTAGTGACAAAATTGGCAGTTGGGGGACTCATGTTGGTTGGTGCAATGGTCATAGTATCAAATGAGTGAAGAAATTCATGACTCAACAATAAGGCATGCATCTCAGTGTATGTAAGGGTGTCAAACCTTGCCAAAAGTGTAGGGACAATATTCCTGAGATCTGAGCGCATAGCACAAAATATATGAAGATTGAAGTCTTCTTGGGAGAGGGGACAGCCAGCGGCATTAAGTTCATCAGCAATGATTTTAGCCCGTTGCAAAAAATTGGACACAGTTTCTGTAGGGTGTTGAGTTAAGGATTAGAGACTAAGATGTAAAAAGAGCAACCTGGTGCTTGAAGTGGAACCAGATTTCTTTGCTAGTTGCTTTGTTAATGATCATTAGAAGGACCTCTTCAGAGAGAGAGGATATGAGTATGCTCATTAGCATTGCATCTTGTTGCAATCACGAACTGGTGACTGAAGGGTCTTCAGGGCACGGTATGGAACCGTCAATATAGCCATATAAGAATTGACCCTTGAGAAAGAGGATCAGTTGGGTCTTCCATAAGAGAAAAGTCTTGGGGGTGAGTTTTAGTGAGAGATAGTGATGGGCAGAGGATGGAGGTGTAGCCGTAGGATTGGTAGCAATGGTAGGAACATTGGGAATGACAGTCATTTATTCTTTAGAGGGAGAAATTGGCTACGTATACTTCTAAACAAGAAAGGGAAAAAAAATTTGAGAAAGGATCAGAAGCGTGGACTATTTTGCTCTGATACCATGTTGAATCACAAGACTCTTTCTAATTGCTTGATTATTTTACATTATGTGAGTAGTGTATTTATATCCACATTACAAAATATTACATAATATTGTATTAAAATATATATGGTATATAGGAGCCGATCTCATGTAATCTGTAGATGATCACATGGGATTAGATTACAAGAGATTGAGATATGATTCTTGATGATATGATGACACCTCAATAGATAAGGTTGTTGATGATGTATTAACAACTCATATATTGAGTCAACAGATTGTGTGGGACTCAATATATGGGTTGATACGCACAATCAAAGAATACAATCTATGACAAACCGTATGAGAGAACTAGGCCCTCCTCAACCATGAACTTCCCTCTTCCTCCATGGCTACGTTCTCCTTCTAAAGCAGAATCCCTGTCGAGAATCCTTTGAAACCCATCAAACGGAAAACCAACTGCAGGACCTTTTCTGGAACCAGCTCTCATCTCCATTAAAAGATCAAACTTTCGTACCCATCAACAAAGCATCTATGCAACAGGTTAAATTAGGGTCAAAACATAAAAAATTTCTTCCAATCCAGGTCTCGCATTCAAATTTCTAGCTCCATCAGACCACCCATAACCCTAATGCCATACTTCCAAACTCGAACGAAAAAGAAATCATATTTACTTTCGATTGCAACAGGACAATGATCTCCCTAACTACATCAAAAAGATGGGAAATCCCAACATGAAAACTTGAATAAGCATTAAACTTCAGAGAGAGAGAGAGAGAGAGAGAGAGAGAGAGAGAGAGAGAGAGAAGAGAGAAATTCTGAAGAATATAAAAATTAGTGAAAAGGGAGGTAGTTTTTTGGATTTCAGAGAAGTAGAACGAGGGAGGGCAATGTTTCTTGCGACAATGATGATGGCGTGTTCTTCTTGATTGAACTTCTCTAACCCAACTGATGAACTTGATATGACACTGAGAGGGGGGGGGTGAATCAGTGTCTGAAACTTTTTTCTGATAATTTCTGCTGCCCAGAGCTGATGGAGATATATTCTTTTACACACACACAAGCGTATGCAAATCTACCTCGCTACCACTCAGTGGCCAGGTCTACCAGATTTGCACACCCATCTTGCAAGTCATTCCACGCATTCTAAAATATATGGAAAAATAAAGACAGTCCACAACACAGGATATACGTGGTTCACCAACACAGTGTGTGATGGTTAGTCCACAGAGTAATGCCCAACGGACTCCGTATATACTCAATACACTTCTTTTTGCTGTCTACACAGCAGGGAGTACATACACCCAATTTACCCAGCATAAAATTAGGAGGGCACACATGTGCTAGGAATTCAGGTATCAAGTACCAGTGTTCAGCACACGTTGCACACTACGCTTAACCCGCACCCACGGGAAGCAAATAACAATTTTTTTTGGGCTTATAAATTTGCCTTACAATTTTCCCCCATTAGCTAGGTATTCAACAATTTGCACCTACGCTAGCATACAATAAATTGAAAGTATAAATAGATAAGGAATTGAGAATCTCACAAACAATACTTTCGAATGGTCAACAATCTCTCTGAAGCTTCACACTGCTCTCAGGTACTCTCTAACAGCCTTCAATGATGATAGAGATAGATTCACAGAGCACACCTCATCAACAGGCTTTCAATCTCTTCCACACAACCCATAATCACCATGAATGTGAAAATAAAAGCTCTACTAATCTCTCATAGGGATTTAGCACTCCATTGATGCACAGAGAAGAGGTAGTTGGTGATTGATCACTCCCACAGGGCACAAAACCCTAGAAATCCTTCTTTCAGCCTTCAAAATTCTCTTTTTAATTTTTTTTCAGCCCTCATTCGACTCCCAATGGTGCCCAATAGATAAAGAATCCAAAAATATGGAAACTGCAACTTGAACGGATCGATTTGGAGCTCGGATGAAGAACTTATGGTGGTTTGAATTCGGCCAATCAGAAAATTCAAAATGGAATCTTTCTGAGCCATTTGATGCACCCGCGCTACACTTTAGCGCCGCCGCCTTTTGCGCTGTCGAGTTCCTATTGGCAGACATGGAATCATCTCTGCTAGCCGTCGGATAAGCCTTTAAAAGGCGGGATTGACTAGAGTTCGTCGGATTCGAATAAATCGTGTCAGGCGCGATCGGGACTAATGGAAGCCATCGGATGCGAATCTGCGCCGCCGTCACATCATACATGTGACACACCGAATCAAAAACGAACCATGGAATCATAATCCTTTCTTCATGTGACACGGAACACTTTATTAACTTACCTCCGTCCAATCAGAATGCGCACGATGGTATCGAGACGCAAAGACCGCATTACACTCGATCCCGCCTTGATCTGGGCCATTCAAAGTGGATCTGAGCATCGTGGCTTCAATCTGGCCACTGATCTTGCATCTTCTTTTCTTTTTATGCCGAAATTGCCCCTGAACAACTTGTGAAATGCCGAAATTGTCCCTAAACAACTTACGAAATGACTTTTTCGAGCGATCCGACAGAAACTGCGATATCTCTCTCATCCGACGTCGGAATTGAGTGATTCAAGTTGCGTTGGAAAGATAACTCAACGCTATACATTTTTTCACTGTCGGATTTTCATGAACCTGCTGCGGGACCCACCAAAAATAGGTCCAAAGTTATAAAACTTAGGAATTTAGACTTCAAACTTTACGTGCAAGCATGCCAAGTGCCGTGGGCTGCTATGTTGGCATGTCACCTTGCCACCACACCTGTAGGTCCCACTCACATTTTTTCTCTCTCCTCTTTGTCTCTCTAGTTTCTCTCTCTATAGTCTTTCTCTTCATTCTCTCTCTTGAATTTCTCTCTTCAATGCCACAACACCAGAAACACAAGAAACATGAACATGATCAAAAAAGTTTCAGGAACTTTGTCGCACCATCAGAAACTCGGCCACATCACCAGTGGGGTCCACAGTCACTCTCTCTCTCATCAAACTTGATGTAGAATGTCATTTAACTCGGTGCAAGTCATCTGAAACACATGTAGAACATTGTAGAACACACATGCGAGGTTGTTCCATCTTTGCCATTGCACTGATACTCTCTCTCCTGCACTGACACTCTCTTTCCTGATTTCTTTGACTGTATGCTCACAAACACTGTCACATCAGCCAAGTTGCCAACAATGACAACATAAAGTCCAACACCAACTTGGCTCGATCAAAAGAAGAAGAAGAAAGGAATTGGGTATCCATCGTCATTTTTTAAGTTCTAAAAGCGTAAAATTGTAACTCTACAACTGCCAAGGGTAATATTGTGTTCCAAATTAGGAGAATGAAAAAAATTAAGGTAAACCTCAGGTGAGGTGCGTGAAATTTTCCCTAAACCCAATTAATTTTGTGTAAACACAGTTAAGCCTCTGTTGACTCTTTTTAAACCTCTTTGTAAGTTCCAATACGGTTGCAACACACTGTACAGTTGCCAACAATGACAAACAATATGCATTCCAGCCCCATATAAGAACCCATTTACATATTATGCATCTCATTTCGCATATGCATTTCAGCCCTTATATATATTATATATTAATAATAACATTCCAATTCTTAACAAGAATATCCAAAACAGTAGCAACCTTGATTACATGTTGCATAGTCCAATCACTTACCAATGTTGGGGTAACTTCTATATTTTTCAAGGCCCAACTAAGAGGAAGCCCATGGGATTAAGTCCCCGTCCATTAAATTTCTTTTATAGGGCCCAAGTTTGAAACCACTTCTTCATCCTCTATTCTCTTCTACACCTGAGATGAGTTTTAGGTGCCTTAAAAAAATGTAGCTTTTTGAGTCTTCTAATTATATGAAAACGAATCGGGTTAATCGGAGTCAGGAAATGATGAAGAACAGTACTGTCCGGTTCATGAAGTCAAGATCATCACTATGCACACACAATGAATCATGAGGAACCTGTAAACTCGCGGCATAACTATGGGAACGCTCGGAGGCATTGGTAACCCTAGCGATGAAACCACAACCCTTAACCTCATACTTACAGCTATAAAAAAAAGGGACCCCGCAAGTATACTGCTTCATCACTTAGTAGGAAGGCCGATGAGAGGGTATCTAAATGCTCCTTGTTAAGGTTGAGCGTCATGTGTCCCAAGTTTAAATTGCATGCATCATGTAGGAGATATAGAACCAGAATACATCCTGTTCTGAGTTTAAATTGCATGCATCATGGCCTCATGGGAGACCTGAGTCGCACAGAAGGAGTCAGGGAGAGAGCGAAAGAGAGAGAGACGATGTCAAAGTGTTAGAGAGGATCGAGGGCAAAAGAGAGAGAGAGAGTTTTAGTTAAGGGTGCAAGTTTGACTTTGTCGGCTCGAGTCCACTTGACCCTTGTGCCCAAACAGGGCCTTGGCTGAGACACCCTGGCACTGAAGGCAGGTCAAGGTTTGAAATTTCTGGCCTTGAGTCAGGGTCGGATTGGGCCAGACTTGAGGCCTTGGGCTGAACCAAACCATATCTTCTTCTTCTTATTCTTTTTTTTTCTTTTTCTTCAGCTCAGACCTTGCATCCCCCCACCCAACCCCACCCCACCTCACCCCCCCCACCCCCACCCCACCCCACCCCCCCCACCCCATGGTTAGGGTCAACCTGGTCATGCCGTGAGGGTGGGTTAGGATTGGATTTTTCAGGTCCTGATCAGTCAGAGCCAGGCCACACTAGCCCTAGCCCAACACAATCCGGCCCTACTGCACCCCTACTTTTAGTTTTAGGGAAGGAACAAGGTGAATGAGAGAGAGGGGGAGAGAGTTGTACATAATGAGAGCGAGGTTAAAGTTGACTTGCCCGGGCGTATGGGAAGAATAGTGGAAAGGGAGAGGAAAGGAAACCAATTAGGAATCGAAAACTAAACCCGATGGCAATCGGTTATTTTTTTTTTTTCCTTCTTAGGGTAAGAATCGGTTTCGGATTAGGAACATAGAACATATTAATGAATAATCTGTAATTAGGACACACCTTTTATAGATGTGGGGCCAGTTCTACAGCTAAGATCTTAGCCGTTTGTGACGCACACGAGTTCTTAGCAGTTTCCTAAAGGCCAAATAAAGCGTTTTTTTCTGCTTGACTTGTCAACTTCTGCATGCGACCACACAAGAGAATAGTTAACAAATGTAATTAATGAAAAGTCTGACGACAAGGAGATCCACGTGGTCTAATCACATTCAGTACTTTCTAAAACCCACATGAAGCCACATGGCAATTCCTACAACTGTACCCCATTTCACGTGAAGTCTATCATGTGAGCCACCCTATCAAATCCTTTACTATTATTGGCTGAGGGGTCTCCTCCTTTTAATAAAGCACCCCACCGTGCCAGCATTTTCCATCGCAGTCTCAAAGATCCCAGAATACTTCACCGATTTATATGGGAAAATTTCATCAGATCCTTCTACTATGGCTTAATCTTATGTGCTCATTTTTTGTGATAATATCATTAATATTCTTTAAGTAAATTGATAAAAAACTCCGAGGGAGTAGACTAGTAGTTGAATCGATAAGGAGCCTACGACTCAACTAGTGGAAGGTACTGAATTCAACTCCTTTTACTGCCTTGAAGCCACTCACAGTCACAGGGAATGTTAAGTGTTCTTTCCTTCCTCTATGAGTGTAAGTAGAATGGTTCTCATTCAATCTTGGAATGATCTGGTCCATACAGTTGTGTAGTCAGTATGTGTTGTCGCTGGAATCCGAAGTGGAATCACCAAGACAGAGAATATAGAACTCTCAATGAAACAATGGAGTTCCTTCAGGAAATAAAGGTTCTCTGAGACACTGCTTACCAATACTATCTCCTTTTCTATTGTATTTGGACACTGAAAGAACTTGACCCAAAAATAATGACAACAGAATGAGAGGTTTTTTTCCTTGCCTTCAAAATTCTAGTCCCCCTTTATTTCATGTTCTCTTGTTACATATACAGATTCAATTGGAACCATTTTTCGGCAAGTTTTCCCATGCCTATCGCTACTTTGATCATTAGCTACCTAGGATATAGTAGGCCCGCATGCCTACGACCCCCCAGACTGTGCTACGGTGTCTTGTCAATCACTTTTCGACCCCCTCGACCTTCTTCGACCCCTCTTTTAGGCCATATTCTCCATAGCCCCGGATGTCCGTTTCTGTCCTTGCGCTTTTACCAAGTAAGGTTCTGACTTTACGCTGATTTGGACCAAGATCTAGTGACTTGACGGATCAAATAAGCGTGCCTTGCATTTATGGTTGTTGTCAGTATTTATGAGCATTAATGACAATCCATTAATTGCCCAACAACCCACATCAACCTGTCACATCTTATCTGAGTCAGCATAGAGGGTCGAACATAGGTTCCTTATGATATCTTTCGTAATACCTTCCTTCTCATACCATGTGCCTTAGATGGCACCACGTGCTCATCACCGAAAGATCATTCGAAATTCTCTTCCTACGGTTAGATTTAACATCAACCATTATTTTCCCTAACAGAACCCCCTTGTCTCCTTATGCGTCGTTTCGACCGAAGGAGACATATTTTTAGGGGAAAATATCCTCTTCTGAACACGTGGATGATCCTCCGTCTTCTTTTTTGACATGATAATCCCTATTTGTCCTTCTTTTTTGAAACTTGAACGCCTGCATCCCTGGCTTGGCGCCCATAACGTTTCGCCATAATTGGAGTTAATCCTTTTTAAATGCTCCTAGTGTCGTTACCGTTTTCATCGAGCCGTTGCTTTTGAACAGTGTGTATCTCCCGCCTCTTAACAATCATCGCATCCGTCCACGCGTCATTTCCCCCTAAAATGTCACATATGCATCTAGTCTGATAGTCACAATGCTCGAGAACTATCATGACTGCCAGATTGTAACCCACCTGCCAGCAAACCTATAAAAATCCCGTCCTTCTTCTCATCTTCTTCCTCACGCACCTACTGCTTTTGGAATTTTCATGAAGGCCTTCTTTTCTGAAGTTTTCTAGTTCAGCCTACCCAACTCTGTCAACGACATCCTCTTTCTATAGAGGTTTCCGGTGATCCGATCATCATCCGAGTAAGTTTCGCTCTTCTTTTCCTCTATTTTACTTTTCTGCTAACCTATCATGGCTCGCGACAAAGCCATTATCAGTCATGCTTCTGAGCCTACCCGTCGATCGCATCCCCCACAATCCACTCAGGGTGGGGAGAGCTCTAGTGGTAGCCCTGGAAGCTCTTCCCTCGATATCTCCGATGAAGCTGGTCCTCACTGTGTGGCTTCCACGGTGAAGTCCATAATGACTGTGCCAAAACTTCAGGATCTTAAGGTTTCTTTTCTAGTCCCTGACTCTGTTGAGCTAATTGCTCCGATTCTGGAGGACCGAGCATGTCACCCTTATTCTCATAGGATGGTGGTGAACCTCAACATGTTTCTGTCCAATTTTCGTTTCCCTTGCCACTCCTTGGTATTTGAGATTCTGGGCTACTATGGTCTGGCCCCTACTCAGCTTCCGCCCAAATCTTGGGCTCACATTCATTCCTTCATCATCTTCTTCCTTCGATGTCGAGAACCCCCCCACGTTCGACGTAAGAGTTCTGACCTGGCATGAATCCTCGACCCATAAAACCAAGCCCAATGGTATCTACTATTTCTTCCGTCACAACTTGGAAATAGCTTCCCCATGATTGAAACCACCTCCTCCTCAGTGCCTCATTGGAAAGAGAAGTTCTTTGGGGCTATAATAAAACGGGGTCGGGTGTCAACGGGCCGGTCTGGGCCGGTTTCGGTCCGGGTTAAATCGGGTTGGCCCACCCAAAACATGTCCATTAAGAGTTCGGTCGGGTTGGGCTCGCTGACACAATAACTATCGGCTGATCCGGTGTGGGTTTGTTATCGGATTGGGCTTATTGAGGTGATTTCGGGGGGGCTCGGACGGCTTATCAAACCGGGCCTATTTTATATAAGATATAAGTATATTTTATTATTTCTATCTATAAAATTAGCATCATTCATTCTATATGCATGTAATTCAGAAATTGTAACAATTAACATACCTTTTCAACTTTAGATTCATATCCCTTAGGTCATACTCTTCAAGGTATGCGCTCCTTCCCCATCGAAAACCAGTGGCAGTTCATCGACCCCTCCATAGTAGGGGTCGCCCTGCTTTTGACACCGCTTGAGATAGAGACCCTCGAAACGGGTAGAAGAATGAGGGAGGGTAGTCCAGTACAAAGACCTGTGTAACAACAAATTCTTGTTCCTGTATAGACTGAGTAAGTTTCATGGTAGCACTAACCTTCTCTTTAATTTTTGCATGTCAGTTCAACCTCTAATGATTTTCGGTTGATTCATGATGCATTGGAAGGACTGGACGACAACATATGGGAAGATCTTATGGGCACGGATCTGTTCCGCCACCAGCAGCGAGAGAAAGAAGAAATAATTGCTTCAGTGGCCCAAAAATTGGAGGCCCTTGAAAAAGCCACAAATGCAGCTCCCGCAGTTCCCACTGAGATCCCCTCATTGCCTCTAGTGAGTGTCGTTCCTCCTATCGGCCCAGAGTCTTTAAGTGTTCTGCCTGTTGGGAGCTCTAAGCCAGATGCACCTTCAGAAGTACCAGCTTCCGGCCCATTTCCTTCGACCAGAGGGTCCATACTACCGTTGATCATCGACGTCGACAAGGATGATAAGTATTATCCTCTTATACCTTCTTCCATTTTATCAACTCCCCACCACGACTCTAACTGCATGTACATTTTTTTTTTTTACAGATGATGATGAAGTCACTGTTGCGGAGACACTGCATAGATCGAAAAGGAGGAGACTTGCCTCTGAGACTCCTAGGCTCATTTTTCCTGAGGACACCCCGCAAAACATCCTGCAGCGGATTCCAGTAGGCCCTCCACCGCTGCGCTCTCTTCTTCCGAACGAAACACCTGTCGACCTGGTTCCCGCAACTCTCTCCGATGATGTCGCACCTATCGACCCGGCACCGACCAGTCTTTCCGACGATGCCGCGCCTACTTCTACAACAAGCATCCCCCCTCCAACTGTAGATTCAAGTTCCAGAGTCGATCTTCCACCAAGTTATGCACCAACCACTCTGCCTGCTCCACCACCACCCTCGAGCCTGGAAGTTTTTCCTCCAATCTCTTCTGGTATGTCTTCCATCCCCACAGACTCCACTGTGGTTACATCTTTCCATCCTCTGTCCGAAGAGTTACCTCTGCTAACCCCTTCCACCTTTCCTCAAATCTCCACCACCTCTGTGCCCGTTCAATCCTCTTTCCTCAGTCACCCTACTGAGGAGGTTATCAGAGAGAAAAACCCAGTCGAACCTTTTGCCTTACCACCGGGTTCATCTTTGACCCTTCCTTCCACCAGCTTTTCCTCTTCTGCTTCTGGCTCGAGCTCTACTACCGCTGAGCCTACTGTATTCATCCCCTCCTGGAGGGTATTTTCCACAGACACTGGGTTACTCAACCGCCCAGTAGCTCAAGAACTCATCCATCATGCCTGTCTTCCTGCTGATGAAGATCTTTTTAAGCAGGCCCAGCTTGAGGGTATCGACCAGGGCCAATGTGCAGCCCTAGGGCCAATGTGCAGCCCTTTACCAAGTAAGCCTTCCAACTTTCCTTCTCTCTTTTTTTTTTTTTTTTTTTTTTTCTGATCCCTTTCTCACATATTTTCCTTCCTCTTTCTTTTTTACAGTTAATGTATGGGACAAACTACTACCCCAAGATGTTGGTGAGTTCCATACGCAAGTTGAGGGAGGTGCATGTTTTCGATCAGCAGAACAGCATGCTTCTATCCCTTGCTCTAGCGGAGCGCGACCAAATCATTCGTGATTGAGACGCTGCTGTCGCAGCCCACACTGAGGCCGAGGAAGCCTGGAAAGAGGAAAAGGACACCCTTTCTTCTGAGTTTGAGGTGGTCGAGCAAGAGAGAGATGATGCTGAGACAAGAGCCTCAGAAGCAGAAGAGCGGGCCAAGGAAGCAGATGACCGGGTCAAGGACCTGGACATAAAGCGGCGCTCTGCTGAAGCATCTTTGGAGCTAAACAGGAGATGGTTGTCTGATGAGAAGACCAAGTACCAGAGGTTGGACGAACATTTCACTACCCGTGCCAGGGTCTTCGAGGCTGCCCAGAAGGAACTGTCTGAAGTGCGGCTATCTAATGAGGTTATGACAGACCAGCTGAAAGCGATCACTAATCTTAACAATCAACTGGAGGAGGAGGTCAAAGTTCGACAGGAGCCCGAGATGAGTTAGTGACTGAGAAGGGCAGTTTGTTGGTGGAGAATCATAGGTTACAGGCCGAGTTAGCCCATTCCATCACCAGGGAGGATGCCCTTAAAGGAGACTTGTGTCACACCCCAATTCCGCACTGTTCAGAATGGTGTGATGAACCACTAGCAAACCAACGGTTCAACCAGGATCTCAAATAGGCTATCCCCGTGTTATCTAAACTTACACACATCCGTAATCATAATCAGAGTAAATACACAATAGCGGAAGTCTTATAATAACATGAACTGAGAAACTAAGATGATATCATTAATTTAATAGCAAATTATTCTATTTTCAACTGAGACATAAATATTTAAATACCAAATACATGCCTTAATAAATCCAATAAAAAAACCTATAAAATATTTAATCAAATACACACGAGTTGCACTCGCAAGAGGAGTCGTGTGTATCCACTTTAGCTTCAGCTTCCATCGCTGCCATGTTTCTGTACGCAGACGCATTCACATAGTCTTCAACGGTATAACCTGCATCATCAACTAAAAATATTCGACGTCGAGGGGTGAGCACACATCATGGCTCAGTGAGTAGCCAAAACAATGCAACAATACATATGCATGCAAATCAATTTATATCTTTGGTCCGGTTTAAAGTATGCAGTATGCAATAGAAAGGTTTAGGTAGCCAAAGGTCGCGTTTATTGACCCCGCCTCTATACACGAGTGTGTGACGTTACCCGAAGATCACGTTTATCGTCAACTCACATGCACCCAATCATGAACATTATATAACAAAGGTTACGTTTATTGCTATATAGTGTCATACCAACACGTAAGCCCCTGTTAGTGAGGGCTGTAAACTGGGCTCACAACTAACCAATCCTAATGCCAAAAAGTGTATCCAAGGCCTCACCCCAGCATCCCTCAGAATGTCCATAGAGATAGAGCTAGGGCCCCCTGATAAAGTCAGAGACTACAAGGACCGAGACCACCTCCCCTGATACTCTACGACATAATAGTTCTGCTAAAGTAATGACAATACGACGATGCTAATGCACAAGACTTGAGTTAGAGATAGAGCTAAAATGCTGAGACCCGCCAAAGGTTAACGTTTATTGACGTTCTCATCACACCTCCCCTGATACTCGCTCGCGTCAAGTACATCAACCACACACATACAAGCATATGCCTATTCCTATCATCATCATCATCATCATGTTATAAACAATAAAGTGAATATGCATGAACAAGTAATAGAAATATTGGATGGCATGCTGTATGCACATTACAAACATATTCGCATAAAATCAAGCATAGCATAGGACTCAAGAAATAGAAAACAGTTTTTGTTATTAACCAATTTAGTTTGGAGTTCTGGTTCCTCATCTTAGCTTGCTAATAGATACTTTTCCTAGCTTTAGAATCACCTTTATATTGTTATTGTATTGCTATAAGACCTAACAAAGTCGATAGAATTTAATTAGAATTAATTCTAGATTTAAAAACCATGCTGTTAACTGAGGGTCGGAGGTAGGGTCGGAGTCAGGATCGACCCTGGGTTCGACCCTCCCTTAACTCTGAACTTCCCGAACACTGAGGGTCGATGGTCAGGAACACCTAGGGTCAGATGGTCATCGACCCTCGGTGCGACCCTCTGTGCACTTTAGTCCAGTTCCCTCTTTTAATCCATTCTTCGCGCTTGGAATCCTATGACTTGCTCCTACATTCCATTCTACATTCATTCCATGGTCTGAAACCATGTATAACCCACCTAGATAGCTTTCATGCACTTTCCTATGGTTTTCCATGAAAACCTAACCATAGATTGATGGTTTGGGTTTCTCCGAGATCACACTCTCAACATTAACTAACCTAAGGTCTGTAGAAACTCATGGAATTAGTATCCATACCTGAGAAGAATAATCTTTCTCTGCAACTCTTCTCTTTTGGCTTAATTTCTCTTCCTTCCCTTTCTTCTTCCTCTTTCCTTCTCCTCTCTTTCTCTCAATTCGATTAGGGTTGTGAAAGGAGTGAAAGTGGCTTAGGGACGTCCTTTAAATAGAGTAGGAACATCCTAAAATAAGTCCCTCTGAGATTAGGAAAGAATCTCAATCGAAAATTAGGAAATTTCCTAATTTTTATATTCGGCAGAATCCGAGGGTCGATGGGAGGGTCGATGATCCCGTCGACCCTAGGGTCTTAAGCTGTCCGACCCTCCCTTCAAAACTGAGGGTCTGACTTTCTATTTTGGGAGGTCCGACCTTGCTTAGCTGGGTATGCGACCCTTCCCCTATTTTAAGTGTTTTTGGGTCGATTTGATACCTGGGATCTCGATCTCCTTCACGCCCTTGGTCCATTTGACTCGACCATGATGGGTAAACCTGGTTCAAGGTAGTAAGACCGGGTTAGATTGACATGGGTCTTACAACTTGGCTGTTGTGCAGGGTCGAAGCGTCGACATGCAATCTTCCATAGCTCATTTGACCGAAGAACTAGCGCAAGCCCATACATCTCTGGCGCAAGACAAAGAGAAGACCCTGAGAGCCTTACTAGGATCTGAAGACATGGAGGGTCTTTTCAGGAAAGAAAGAACTAGAGCCATCAGAGAAGCTCTTCTGGTTGTGCACTCACAGATGTCTGCTCATCTTCTAGCCTTCAATTTTTTCAATATTCCTCTGATGAGTATGATGATTTGCGATAGAGTCATGCAGCCCTCAAGTCTTCCTTCAACAACTCCCTGTACAGACTTGGCGATCATACCTTCTCCTCAAGAAGTGGCTCTACTCTCTGCAATTCCTCCAATGGACACTCTTGGGATGGCTTCCGAAGATCCTTCATCCCTTCCATCGGCAGAAACCCCCAGCACAACTTCTTCTGATACTCCTCCGATAGAAACACCATCAATGGAATGACTATGTACTTAACCATATATCAAGTTTTTTTTTTGTTGTAAGAATGTACACATCCTTTATCATTTAATATATTTTCCATTGTGCTCAACTTGTAATTTTTTCTAAGTATTCCACCATATGCCCCCTGGCTTTAAATGATTGTATCTTGCCAATAATTTAAAACCAAAATAATAGCCCTCTTTTTTTTTTTTTTGTGACCCGGGGGCCTTTTCTCCTTCGAGACCCGTAGGCCTTTTCTCTTTCGAGACCCGTAGGCCTTTTTTTTTATTTTTTTGTGACCCGTAGGCCTTTTCTTTTTCGAGGCCCGGAGACCTTTTCTCTTTCGAGACCCAGAGGCCTCTTATTTTTTGAGAACCGGAGGCCTTTTCTTTTTCGTGACCCGTAGGCCCCTTTTTTTTTTTTCGAGGCCCAGAGGCCATTTCTTTTTCAAGGCCCTTAGGCCTTTTGTTTTTCGAGACCCTTATGCCTTTTTCTTTTTCGAGAGCCTTAGGGAAAGGTGTAGTGTAAGTAGATACTTCATTAAATAAATAGACAAGGCACCTTACACATAGTATCTTCGAAGATTCTTGGAGTGCCAAGTGCGTGGCAAGGCCGACCCATCCATTGTCTCCAGATGATACAACCCCGGTCTAGGGGTCTTCACAACACGGTACGGTCCCTCCCAATTTGGGGTCAACTTACCCTGCTGAGTAGGAACAGTGACAGCCGTCGAGCGTAAAACTAAGTCACCCACTGATCGCAGAGGAAGATTGTTGAACCACGTCTTCCCTGTTTCCCGTAATGTTGAGGGGAAGGCTCTACAACACAGACCGTCATGGTGACCGTAGATAACCATTCCTACCTTGAAATTGTCCAAGTGTCTCTCTGGATCTGTCTTGCCATCATACCATCTAACATTTAGGAGGGCAAAGTTAGAAGGTAGGGGATGATTCATAACCTCATCCGTCAAGGCTGTCTCCGTGGCATACTCCTGAAGGGCTGCTGAATCGACCCCTCTCTCCACGTGTTGCACCCGGTCCATCAGTTCTTTTACAAGACGTTCTAGCCTTGCTGTATTTTCATCACCTACTAGAGAACTACTTGCCGGAGGAACAGCTGCAACAGGTACAGCAGTTGAAGGCACAACAACAGATGGCACTACCGCCACTCTTTCTCCTCGTGCAGCGTCGACCCTGGCCTGGACTTCTTCACGGATTCTCTTAGCTTCTTCGTCCCTTGCTAGGGTTTCCTCACAAGCTTGCTAAGCAGCATCGACCCTGGCCTGAGCATCTTCTCTGGCACGTCTGGCTTCATCGACCCTCCTTTGTGCCTCCTGTGTCACTTCCGATTTGGTGAACATCCCAACTCTGTCCCACCTATCACCTTGCCTCGACCCCATCCTTCGTGAGATAAACAACCGGCGAGAGATCCCTAGGGACTCTTGGCTACTTTCAACGATTTTAGTAGGGTCAACTTCTGGGACAGATTGAGGTCGCGGGTCATCCAACTGACCACTTCGACCCCTGTGGTGATACGAATCTACTGAGGGACTATCCCTCCTTGGGCTAGGAGGGACAATATGCGGCGCAGAGCGTCTAGATTGTCGTGATCTCTGTGGAACCTCAAGTACATCAACTGGTGGTACTAAAGCTGCTGGCACTCCTAGGGGCAGTTTTTGTAACAATTCTGTCAAGGCGGCTAAATGCTGGGTCAATCTGTCAAATTGTTCCCTAGAAACGTACTAGGATGGATCAGGATTGAGACCACCTGCTCCCTCATTGGTTGGCTCTTCCGGAAACACATCTTGAGGATCTTGTCCCCTTGGGTCATCTACTAGTTCCCTAGCCATATTCACTTCAGCCTGTCGGGCTTGAGTTTCTCGTAAGTTATAAGAACTTTTAGCTCTTCCTACTAGTGCCATCCATAGGAATATGCCAATGTTAAGAAAACTAGCTGAGTTGCTTGGGAGAAAATGGGATTGGAGAAGATGAAGAAAGTTGGGAATGTTTCTCTCTCTTTCTTCGTCTCCTTCCTCTAATTCAATGGAAAAAGAAATACTTGAATAAACAAAGTATGTCAGGGCCCCACGGTGGGCGCCAAACTGTTGTCGCTGGAATCTGAAGTGGAATCACTAAGACAGACAATATGGAACTCTCAATGAAACAATGGAGTCCCTTTAGGAAATAAAGGTTCCCTGAGACACTGCTTACCAATACTATCTCCTTTTCTATTGTATTTGGACACTGAAAGAACTTGACCCAAAAATAATGACAACAGAATGAGAGGTTTTTTTTCTTGCCTCCAAAATTTCAGTCGCCCTTTATTTCATGTTCTCTTGTTACATATATAGATTCAATTGGAAACTTTTTTCAGCAAGCTTTCCCATGTCTATCGCTACTTTGATCATTAGCTACCTAGGATATAGTAGGCCCGCATGCCTACGACCCCCCAGACTGTGCTACGGTGTCTTGTCAATCACTTTTCGACCCCCCTCGACCTTCTTCGACCCCTCTTTTAGTCCATGTTCTCCATAGCCTCGGATGTTCGTTTCTGTCCTTGCGCTTTTACCGAGTAAGGTTCTGACTTTACGCTGATTTGGACCAAGATCTAGTGACTTAGCGAATCAAATCAGTGTGCCTTGCATTTATGGTTGTTGTTAGCATTTATGAGCATTAATGACAATCCATTAATTGCCCAACAACCCACATCAAGCTGTCACATCTTATCTGAGTCAGCATAAAGGGTCGAACATAGGTTCCTTATGATATCTTTCATAATACCTTCCTTCTCATACCATGTGTCTTAGATGGATGTCACGTGCTCATCACTGAAAGATCATCTGAAATTCTCTTCCTACGGTTAGATTTAACATCAATCATTATTTTTCCTAACAGTATGGGCCCACAGGATTAGTCAGCCCAGGTTTGAACACCCATCGTTAACAAAAAAATAATAATAATAATAATAATAATAATAATAATAATAATAATAATAATAATAATAATAATAATAATAATAATAATAATACAATAATTAAAAAGACAGTTTTTCTTTCCAACGTCATATTTTACTCTCCAATGTAAATCAGACCAGATTTACTATTAATTTCTAAGGAAATCAGTCTTTCTTTCTCAAACGTTTTTCTTCTTCAAACTTTTTCCCATCTCTGAAAAATAAGAAGTTTTCAGCCATTTTTGGGAGAAGAATGGGCCACTGATGGGGATTCAAATCATCTCCTGCGAGGGTATCCGCAGGAGACGTAGCTGCTATTCTCAGATGCGCAACACGTGGAGATTCTTTCATCTAACGTCTTACGAAAGCCAACTGCAGTAGACACAATCCTCAACCATAAGCATCATATCAAATGCCCTTTTTGAATCTGAAAAATAGGAAAGCAGACCAGTCGTGTTTCAGAGGGAGGAGAGAGGATTGAAAGAGGAAGAAGAGAGAAACGAGACAGAGAGAGGAGAAAGAGAGCGGCGGAGGAATGGGGATAATACCTTGGAGCTTCCCTTTCTGAGTTTCAGGCAGCAGAGGAATGGGGATAATACCTTGGAGCTTCCCTTTTTGAGTTTCAGGCTTCTGAGTTTCAGGCTTCTCCCAGCTCTCAGATCTCTCCCCTCCGATCTCGGCTCCCGTCTCTGATCTTCTTCTTCTTTTGTCTAACCATCTCACTATCTCCCCGATCTGGCTGAAGCACTGTCAAGCCCTCCTCTTCACCTTTAAAACCCGTCGGCCTCTTCTTAGCTTCCCCTCTCTCTAACTCAACCGAAGTCCAAAAGACCCATCTGAGAAACCCTAAAAGAAAACCCTGATAACCCCTTACCTGATTTGAGCTCCTCCCTTCGGCTTTCTCCCTTCCCGATCTTTGCCGCTCTGCTCACTCACTCACTCACCCTCCAATGATTTTCCCCAAAACCTTCCCTTCAGTTATTTTGGCTGGGTGTATCGCGGTGAAATTCTCCATGTCCTGCGGCATAACGTCTAGAGACGTCGGATATGAAGTGTTCCACATGGCGTGCATCGATTCAATGCAGCCACCTCTCCTGCGAAAAGCCTCGCAGGAGACGATTTCAATCCATTGTACTGATGGTCACATTGTTCAGTTTCCTGACCAATTTCGACGACATCTACAGGCTTTGGGTTTTCATAGCTCAATTCCTCGATTCATATTTGTGGAGAAAGAGCGATGGAGATACACAACTCTTAATAAAGGTACTATTGCACTTCTCCCAGGACAGCTCCTCCTCCCAGCTCAACCCGAGCTCGATCTCACGATCTAAATCATTGTTGTATGTTCTAAAGATTAAAGTTTCGAAATGTCTGAGATGAAGAAGAGACAGGGCGACAGTTTTAGCTGGTTGTAGAGAAGAAGAAACAACAGCTACGAAAATCACCATTTCATCTTGCCTAATGCAAGGAAAAAAATGGCTTTTCAAGGAAAAATAAAGAAAAAATTTCATCTAGACCCCATCAAAGATTGCTAACATCATCTACACCCATAAGAATGCAAAAACATCACCTAGGTCCACTTAACTGACGGAAATCACTAAATTTATTGAAATATAATTTTACCCCTCAAATTATAAATTGTAAAATTAAAAAATTATGTTCATTTACTAATTTATCCTTCAAATCAAAATTGTATTTATCATGACCAACCCCGGTTTCGCTATGGTTTTCAACCCGACCCGCCTGACTTCGAAGATCCATCTCAGGATTCTTCCTTGCCCGATATGATTTCTGCGATTATTTTTCCATGGTGTCATCTTCTTCTTCTTTTCCCCTTTCCTTATGATTTCTTTTTCTTCTACTAAAATATAAGGGAAAGTTATGAATCCTTAGAGAGAAGCATGTATATCAGCTCTTCAATTCTCATCTTTGGATCTCATATCGGTTTCGTATTCCCACACCCCCAAGCTTTAATCATTCGTTGAGATTTGATTTCAGATTTGGTTCTATCCAATCCAGGCGATATTTTTGTTTTCTGGTCCACTGTAGTGAGAAGCAATCCTCATGGACTTGGTAAGGATATATGAATGATTCATTTTTTTTTTTTTTTGGTAAAATATGAATGATTCATTGGAGTTTCTTCCGTCGTAATTTTTTCTGCAACTTTAATTTCTATTTTACTACTGTGATTCAAACGAAACCTCACTAAAAATGTCTTCAATCACGATATCATGATATGGGGGTTGAGATGGAATCATTAGTTATTTAGAGGATTCAACGGAGGATCCACAATAGAATGGTGATTCATACCTAATGATTCAGAAAACTCAGATCTGAAAGAATAACTTGAAGAAAACTTAGATCTGAAGAACGTTTTAGGAGTGATGCATAAAACTTTAGATCTGAAGAAAACAAGTTCAAGAACCGAAAAAAAACAAGAATGTAGAGCTAAACAAAAAAATAGATCTGAAGAGAAAGGAACCTCAGAGATTCAGAGACTTGAAGAGAAAAGAACCTCACAGATCTAAATAAGGGCTTACCGGAGAAGAGAACCCAGGTCAAAAAACAAAGTAAGAGAGAAAAAGAAAGAGACAGAGACAGAGAGGAAGCAATGCACAAGTGGAAGAGAGGGGTTTGGGTAAAGGGTATAATGATTTTTTCAACAGATCAAAAGGGTATTATCATCTTTCAAATATTCCAATCCACCTGACGTCAACATCTAACAGAAATCAACTGACGGAGTGAACTTCTTTGATTAGCATAGTGAAAGTTTCAGGGTGTAGATGATGTTTTTGCATTCTTGTGGGTGTAGATGATGTTAACAATCTTTGATGGGGTCTAGATGAAATTTTTTTCAAAAATAAAACAATGACTTGGATCGAATTTGACTCACATCCTTATCCATCCGTTCCATTACAATCACAAATTACATAAATAAAATTCTCGGTTCATAAACTAAAACTCGAACCCCATCCATCGCCGCATCTGCCTGAGCGCAGACCCATTTGAACCTAGGGTCTCCGGTCTTAAGGAACCCCTCGTAAGTCGACCTGACATTGACGGTGAGAGATAGACCTTCGTCGTCAGCAATGAAGATAAGAACAGAGCATTTTGTGTTGGGCGGAGACAACTTAGAGCTTCGAGAACCAGAGAACGAGAGAGAGAATCAACGAAAATGAGCTTGGATTCACTGTGGAGAAGGAGGATGGAGACGGTACGAGCGTCAAGACGGATATTGATGGGGTTGAAAACTACGCCGGACATGGGAACGGCGAGGTAGGGTGGTCGATGATCGTAGAAAGGTGAGGGCTTCTGAATTGGGTCCGACGACTGTAATAATTTATTTCAATTTGTTTTGTTGCCTTCTGAAACCCTTAAGAAATTAACCCTCAAGTTTTTTTTTTTTTCTTAAATTAAAAGGTAAAATATTAAGTCATATTAATGGGTAATTTTGTCGTTAATGAACTTAAGACAGTGACACGTTATCGGTTAACAGCTATGACTTAAAGAGGAGGTCTGATTAACCATATTTTCAAAAGTAAGAGGTGTTAGTAATATTATGAAAAAAGGTGGGTAGTGATATTAAGCTATACTATAGGGTGTGTGGATATTTTCCCTACTTATATTCTCTATGGGATTTCATTACGTCTGTATTAAGTGGATCCCACACTTTAGAGGTGGATCCTACATTGATGGTGGTGAGATCCCATAAAGAGTATATGTATATGCAGATGATTCGAACTTTAAAGATCCTCTTCAATCAACTAGAGAAAACAATATCAGTTTTTATTTATTTTAGTTATTTTTAATGTTTTTTATTTTAACGTAAAGCCAGCAAAGATTATTATTATTAATAATGTAAGAAAAAGGAAAAGAATGTACAAGAATAACGTGAATCCTGACAAAAGATGGAAACATCATAATTAAGACCAATAATTTTACCTTCGACATTGACATCAGTAGAGAAATCGAGAGACCGCAGAGCACAAGAAACTTAATAGAAATGGTATTGACGTGGTTCTTCATGATCCCTAGAGATTTTCGATCAAACCCGGATAGAAGGACCTATAGAAACCGAATGATCAACCCATATGCTTGTTGTTTTATAATCGTTTGACCAATGATTTGGAGGCATATTGTTAAGTAAATTTAGGACCTGTTAATTAATCATAAGTCAAATTTGGTACCTTTGTCTCAATCATATCCTTTGATATAATGGCTTTCTGTCTTGATTTAAATTAAACTCGGACCCCATTCCAACATATGTGATGGAAACTGTAGAACTTAACTCCCAAACATATCATTCCCTAATGCAAGAAGCTTTGTAGGCTCCAAGTTCTTGGCGCTTGATAACCACAAACATTAATTAGAGGCAACACTCCAATCCTCTTCCATGTAAAAAGCATGGATTCTCCCAAAAGAAAAAAAAAACATAGCATATGTATATTTTAATAACGGGCACATTAATTTGGTGATGGTAACGAATCTACTATGTGAGCTAATATCTAGTCCTTCGACTCAGTACTAATTAATGGAATCTTCCAATTAAGACAACTGATTAGTTGGTGTATCAATATCAAACCACCGTTGTAAAAGAGAAAATGCTAACCATACAGCCTTCATATAATTGAGCCATTTTAGAGATTGGTGGTTGGTCAACTAGGTCAATCAATAACCACTAGTTCTACTAAGAGATATTAATAGTGATTTTATTTTTGGGTAAATCACATTAATAGTGATTGGAACAAGAAGAGAAATATATAGTCCACATGGCCCCTAATATTTTTTGGTGCACCATCGTTTACAAAACACAATGGAGAGAGTCTCTCTGAATGTAACAAGGGATGTGGCAACATGTTGTTATAATTGGTTTTTATTATTAATGTATATTTATTGGATCATCAGGGAAACTTCAATGCACAAAAGAATAATTTTGTAGTATTTTATTTAGAAATTGGCACAAATCTGATGGTGAAAAAAAGAAACCTTGTAAGAAGGGTTTGTTATGTTTGGAAATGTAACAAAATAAATCTGAACCATTCATTTTTATTATTTTTTTTTAATCTAACCCATTCAAATTTGGGGAATGTTATAGTAATGTTTAGATATTCGTACACATGCATGGGCATACACAGGATGCATGCCAATACATAGGGGGTATTTGATTGAATTAGAGTTTGAAATTCGATATATGGGTAATCTAGACCGTGTTTTTTCTATCCAACGGTTGGAATGGACACATCATCTGCCCATGTGGCGGAATAAATTCCTTGTGACATTTGGAAAAATAACAAACCCTTGTTACAATAACATTTCATATATATAATATACTTGAAACAAAATTTGTTATAACTAGAAAAATCCAAGAAAAAAAATTCTATTGATTTGGGATGAAAAAGATCATACTAAAATCATCCTAAAAGAATTGGAGAAGGCGCAATTAAAGATAGTTTTTTCTCTCTTTAGAAGCTGTGGTGTAAGGTTGGGCTGAATCAACCAGGTCTTGAAAGAATATGATAATGGAAGTTGCACCCATCCAAACCTTGTATTGAGTGGATTTGTGACAAATCAATGTCTGTTCCGTCTTAACATTAGGCAATTTTAAGGGGAGTGTCCCTCACTGTGGGCCTTGTAGGCCTCGCTCCCCCAAACCCAAAAGGAGAAAATTTTGATATTAGTCAACCTAATCAAAACCAATAGAATTCTGAATCAATAAAGACATTCCTCCTTGTGTCCCTACTTGCCTACTCTTGCATATAGAGTCAACGAAACTGTGGAGCCAACCTAGGTTTTTGAATACAGACAGAGGAGCTGAAAGCATCAATGAAAGGCAGCCTGTTATTACTACTACATACCCATACCCATTCTAATTACAGACTCAGGTAACTCATAGTAGTGACCCAAGGGAAGATGCTCTCTCTCTCTCTCTCTCTCTCTCTCTCTCTCTCTCTCAGACACAAACAACACACAATTAATTCCCGCTTGATTATATGCTGGACTGTATTGGGAGTGACCTATCCTTGAAAAGAGACTTGATCCATTGCCAGCTATATCCTTTGCCTCCAGTGGACACTTGTCAATGGGTTGTTTTCACTCCAAGACATGTTAAGAGAAGTGACTAGCTGTCTTCGTAAAAAAAAAAAAAAAAAAAAGTTCACTGAAGAGAGACTGCATTCCACACTAATTAATGGAGTTTATTTACAAAAAAAAAAAAAAAACCAAACAGAGATATGAACTATGACCCTGCTTAATATATTAGCTGACATGACATCAGACACCAAAGGGTGACCCACACAAGCTAGGTTTAAGGTATACAAGAAATCCTGAAGTTGGACATGGAAGATACGTAATTGCTAGTACAAACCTACATATCACGAACATGGAAGATATTTGAGTTTTTCACAACGATGTCATACATGTGTATTGACTTGAACCTGGAGAAATCTCTAGGGAGAGAGATGAGATCAAGTGAAGACCTCTTGTGGAATTGAAAGAGGTCAGGATCTTCGTAGTACCTCTCCCATCCTAAACCGATCAGAATTTGCTCAAGAGAAGAGTATGATGAGATGACTTCGCCTGTGGGTAGGTGAACCAAGACCTTTCTCTCACCCGGTGGATTCTCGACCAGTTGAATCACGCCATTATTCCTGAACACCCAAACTCCAGACATACTTTCTTTGTATTTAATTCTTCTAAAGAACAAAGAAGAGAGAAGAAAGAGAAGGTTATCAGAAGGTGAAGGAGCTTATGAAGCTTTGAAAGAACTTATGAAGCCTTGAAGGTGATGACATGGTAAGGGGGACGATGGGTTTATATACAAGTGAGGACTTTGGTTCAAGAGAGAAACCAGAGAAGATCTTTTGGGGGAGTGGGTTGTAAAGTTCATTTATGCCTTGTTTTCCTTTACTATAGAATATAGATAATGTGGGTCATTAGGATAAATAGAAGGGGTACAAAGATGCTACACTGGTACCACCTGTGGGAGCTAAGATAAAGATTCTAGGCTTATCTGAGGTTTCTCTTCCATCCAAGGGAATCTTCAGGACAAGATTGTCAATTTATTTGTACTTTTTAAGTCAATGAATCCATATGTCGACCTTCAATCACGTGTAGTCCACGTGAGAGGAAAGAAATTAGAGGGGGGAAGAGAGAGAACTCAAGTGGTTTTTGTTTTTTTTTTTTTTTTTGGGGGAACCCAAGGGAACCGAATCCTCTCCTCCACGGCTCCTTGGCTCCCTGGCTCCCACCCCGTCCAATCGTTAACGATTGGATGGGGTGGGAGCTGGGGAGCCGTGGAGGAGAGGATTTGGATGCGAACCCAAGTGGTTAGGTCTTGTTGAACTGTTGATATAGGCCCATCTACGTTTATTTAAAGTGTGCCTTGGAGCAAAAATATCAATACATAGGTGGAAAAGATCAAATCCCTAGCTCCATTACTACCTTAGCCAAGAATATTTTTTTGTTGGCATTCCTTTTTTTTTTTCTTTTTTTTTTTTATGTTACATCATTTTGGGTCATGTTTGAAAAGAAGTTAAGTGAAAGCAACAAAAAAAATGAAGTAAAATCACCATCATCTTCCGATGCGATGCGGATTCTGATAGATTTTCCTGGTCCAATCAATTTTAATGGATGGAGATTGGACCCAGGTAAATTTAGTTCGAAAGAGCTTATGGTAGTGTGGGATATGTTTGAGAACATCTTAAGGCTGAATTTGATGGATAATGACCAAGTTATGTGGAAAGCTCATAGTTCTGGTGATTTCACTTCAAGGTCGACTTGGGATAATTCTAGGGATCCCTAGTCCTAAGTCGACGCTCTCAGCATTTGTGTGCTTCCACCTATATATATTCTCAAGCAGTTTTTTGTTGCTTGGAGATGATTTATTTATGGTGAGCTAGAATATATAAAAAAAGAAAAGGAATATACATAGCCAAAGGAGGCCTACACAAAAATGAAAAAAGCCCTAAAAAGACCAACAAAAGACCCATAAAAAGGCTAATTTGAAGGCCCCAAGAAGCAACAATATGTCAATTAAAATTAAGCAGTGTCCACATCCGATGTCTGTATTGAAATTATAAACTTGAATTATAGATTAAAGTATAATTTTCAAAAGTATAGGAGAAGATTTGTTAATAGTATAAGATTGTATTATCTAATAGAAGAATTGTAAATAGTATAAGATTGTATTATCTTATAGAATTGTGTAAAAGAGAAATGTGTGAAGAGTAGTTGGAAGCTTCCTTCAAGGCCTATAAAAGGAGGTCTCCTCTAGCATTTTGGAACAAGCCAAATTAGAAATTCAAGCTAGTAAATATTATTTTTAATGTTCCTTCACATCTCTCCTCTTCTACTTCACATCATTCACATGCCCCCTCTTTTAACATAATGGTATCAGAGCTAGCTACGAATATGGAAAATGAAATGTTTCCCTTTCAAGTTCCTCATCTCACCATAGACAACCACGACAATTAGAGTATCCAAATAAAGCCATTGCTAGGCATACAGGATGCGTGGTAGATCGTAGAGAAAGGGTACAAGGAGCCCGAAGATGAAGCTACATTGTCCCAAGCTCAAAGGGATGCTTTGAAGGATGCAAGGAAGAAAGATAAGAAGGCTCTCTACATCATCTATCAAAGTATAGATAAAGGCACATTTGAGAAGATAGCATGTACAACCGCTGCCAAGCAAGCGTGAGAAATTTTTCAAAACTCTCACAAAGGAGTGGATAAGTTGAAAAATGTGCGCCTCCAAACCCTTAGAGGTGAATTTGAATCTTTACATATGAAAAGTTTCACATCATTTTCGATTATTTTTCTAGAGTTTTAGCGGTTGCAAATTAATTGAAAAGAAATGGAGAAAATTTAGATGACATCTTGGTGATTGAAAAAATTCTTCGATCTTTGAATACAAAATTTGATTACATTGTTATAGCTATTGAAGAATCTAAAGATTTAGATTCTATGACTATTGATCAACTCATGGGTTCATTACAAACCCATGAACAAAGTCTTAATAAGAAAAGACCAAAGCCATTGGATTGAGCAAGTTCTTCAAACCTAGCTCGATTTGAAAGGAAGAGAAGAAAGACTTGGCAATGAAAAAGCCAAAGAGGACGACGACGTGGTGGTTTCCGATGAAGAGGGGGAAGAGGCGGCCAAAGCTCATATAATAAATAGAAAAGTGTCAAAATTACCATCTTGCAAGAAGTCGTGGAATAAGAAATTATTCGAGCCAAAATAGAAGGCAAAGATATGAAGAATCCTAAGTTCAATGCTTTAATTGCAAGAATTTTGGTCATTATTCTTCGGAATGTAGAAATACTACTAATCATTTTGAAGAAAAGGCTAATTATGTGGAAAGGAACGAAGATGGAGAGTCTATATTATTGTTGGCAAACAAAGGTGATGAAAGTAGAGACAACACATGGTATCTTGACACCAGAGCAAGATAGAGAGTTTACATTACTGTTGGAAAACAAAGGAGATGAAAGTAAAGACAACACATGGTATCTCAACACCAGAATAGGCAATCATATGTGTAGGAACAAGAACATGTTTGTGGAGCTTGATGAATTGATAAACGGCAAAGTTACTTTTGGAGATGCTGCCAACATTTCAATCAAGGGATAAGGTAACATCTTGATCTATCTAAAAAAAAGTGGAAGACACTAATTTATTTCTAATGTCTACTATTTGTCCAACATAAAAAATAATATATTGAACTTGGGACAACTCTTGGAAAAATACTATGATATCTACATGAGAGATTATAGTCTTTTTATAAAAGATCAAAGGAGCAATTTGATTACTAAGGTACCCCTTTGAGTTTTGAAGTTAGAAAACCCATTGAGTTGTTCAAGTTCAACTATTTAACTAAGTACAAGAGAGTGAGAGAGACTTTGGATCTTATTATAGACTAGCTGTTAATATGGAAACTCAATAACATGGTTGGAAAATCAGATTTTGACTCAGGGGAGTTGCCTGAGTCGAGTCATTGAGCTGAAAAACTTAAATTACACCTCAATTCCCCACACTATTTTTTTGAAAATGCCAACCTACAACCAACCCTCCTTCGAGAGCAAGTACTCCACAATCTAGAATTAAGCCATTACATTAAATCGTAAAGTCTCTCGTTTTTTCTTCTTTTTTTTTTTTTTAGTAATGATCAATGGAATTAGATCTAAACAAAAATGTCATAAATTACAAGAGGAGACCCAAAAATAATGGACAGAACAAAACCCACCTTGGGCAATGCCATTAGCAGGGTATGAACTTGACCATCAAACAAATTGAAACCTTGGGCGCTTGCACCTCCCACAACACATCCCTCCTTACAAAACCAAGGCTACTACTATTTTAGAAATTAGAAGACTAGGTTCTAGCAGCAGCTCTTGAAGGAGCATCTGCAACCACGTTTGTTTCCCTTAAGCAATGTGTAATTCTCCATTGTATGCGCTGAAGGAACCATGCTAGCACCATCCATTGTTGCATACATCTCCATGGAATCATAGCTGACTGCAGCCCCTTCACAACCGTAGCAGAGTCATTTTCAACCCATAGTTCTGAATACCCATGCTTCATGGCGTATCAGATACCAATGATCAACTCCGAGAATTCTACTATGTAGTTGGTGGTAACGCCCAGTATACAGCAAAAGATGCTATCACCGCTCCCAACAGGCTCCGGAACACCCCACCAACCAGCATGGCTTGGATTTCTGAGAGAGCTCCCATCAACATTGAGTTTAACCCAGCGGCCAAATGGTTTAACCCATTGAACTTGCCTCAAAGACGTTGCTCTGCGATTCCTAGTGAAAAGCTGAAATCTCGTAGCGAATTCCCAATCCTAAATAGAATAGATGGTACAAGGGAGCCGCAATGAAATGTCACTCACGTAATCAACAATTAGCTTCAAAACGCCATTAGTATTCTGACGAATGCCTTCATAACAAGCTCAATTCCTTCCCAACCAAACTGTCGAGCCACGATATACAAGCCCACCATCCAAGTTTCTTTCATCGTCAGAGTTGCTTGCTTTCTCTTCCACCATGTGAATAGCAGTTCAACTAAATCAAAGCCCATCCACTGTATATTAGAGAAGCCGGTAAACGCCTTCCAAACCTCCACTGAGAGCCCACATTCAAAGAATATGTGTTGAAAGTTCTCCTTGGCCTTGAGACATAGAAAACATCGAGATACCACTAGAACCTCGCGTTTCATTAACTTATCATTGGTTGGAGGACAATCCTTCGTCCTTCGCCACGCAAAAATGGACATCCTGGGCAGCATGTCTTGCCCCTGACATGAGCCACCCAACCTGGAGTTGGAACTTGTCTTTGCAGCTCACTCCATGTAAATTTGATGGTGAAAGCACCAGATTTCGATCCTGGCCAAACCAAGCTATCCGCAACACCACCGGACAAAGGTAACAAAATCTCTTTAGCCGCTGCAAAAATATTGTTTAGGAACTCAAACGATGCTTTGAAAAATCACACTCGCCATCCCTAATGAAGTCATTAAGCCATTACGCGAAGTCATTAAGTTACTAGGTCATTATGTTAAGTCAGGAAAATATGACTCTATCTGACCCGGTTTGACCAGATCAACTCTCCAAGTTATTTAAACGGCGAGTCAAGTAAAAAATTCTAGGATCATTTAATCAAACACCTCTTACAATTGATTTAGTATATAAAACTACACTCTCTTAACAAAATTTACATGAATAACCCTTGAAACAATGTTTTATAACAGAATAATTCACATCTGGCGTTAAAAAATGGTGAAATTTTTTTTAAGACAATACTACCCTTATTAAATATAAAATTACATAAATATAATATCGTCTATCCCTGGAACAAGACCTTTGCAAGTTCTCCAATTGTAGGTTAGAGAACTTGCAAAGGCCTCGTTCCAGATATAGACGATAGTATATTTATGTAATTTTACATTGAGTAAGGGTAATATTATCTTTAGAAAAAATTAGAATTTCTCCCGTCAATTTTTAACACCCAGTATGAACTATACTATTATAAAACATTATTTCAAAGATAAACAGTACATTTTTATATAATACATCAATTGTCATGGAAATCTCTGAACAAATTTCCCAAAAATCTAGTACGCCAATCATGCTCAAAAAACCATTTCTATCCCAAAGATCTTATTGTTGATTACTGATTAGCAATAGACTGATTAATGATTAGCAGTAGACATGGAATTCAGGAACATGTGCCACAATAGCATGACGCATGCGGTCCCTGTTGCTGACTCTAGGCAAACTTTTGCGCAGCCCCACTTTTTGTGTAGCCAACAAAGAAAGACCACCAATGCAAGTATTCTCAATCACCACATTCTTCCCAACATAAAATTACTGAAAAAAGATACTTTCCTGTTTTCTTATGGTCCCTATCACTGGGCCAAACTAAGTAGGAGTGTAGGACCCACTCAATTCTTGGCAATGTAAAGGAGCCATCAAATTGTTATCATTATTAATTGATGATTTAGATATCTCACTACCTATAGTCACCTTTACACTTCATGATAACAAGGGGACGCACGGGTAGTGCACGTGAATGAATTTATTGTTGCCTTTCTAATCCCCTCCCTACATGTTGTCTTTATCAAGCTCTAAAACTTGTTTTCAAACATTGCATGTCGACATACATTCTCTCACGTCAGTAATAGACAATGTACTTTTTAGCTAGCCAGGTGTTCACTCCTTGTTCGTATTTAACCAAGCCATGTGGTCCCCATGGTTGCCAAATTGGCTGCTAAAACATAATCTAATGTTTTTACCCAAAAAAAAAACATAATCAAATGTAATCTCCCAACAAATTTTGACTGGTCTAGCAGACCACCTTGGACCTAGAGAGTTCACATTTTCACATCATTCTCTTTTTCATCTAGAACCTTGATTTCCTGTACATGGAGATTCCTTATCCTATTCACTTCCTCTTCCTCATTGTTCTTGTATAAAATTTGTGCTAAGGTCTACTTTTTCTCATGTTAACTACCCTAAGGCTTGCCAAATCCTGCTTGACCCTTACTAATCCAAGCCACCTGCTCTTTCTAAAAAAGAACCAGCATGGCCTTTCCATAGTTAGGAACTTAGATTGTATTTGATATGTATTTTTGAAATACATTTTAGGTTAAGAATATATTCTGAGATGATAAAAATATTGTTTAGTATGTATTCTTTTTCTTGAACCATGAAAAGTTTTCAGAAAACATAATTCATTTTGGAACACGTTCTTTTCCCCATTTTGCATTCATAGCCCAGAACAGAAATATCTATTCTTTAATCCATTACCATCCTATTTTAAGAATTGAGAATTCATTTCTGAGAATGCATTCCAAAAATGTGTTCAAGATGAATGGTTTCAAACCCGGCAAGAAGCTTAACTGATCCGACTCGTACATTGTGTGGTAGTTGATGTGTTTGCTTTTGTAATCTAATGATAATGTGATAGTTCATGTAACTCTAACCGTGAGGAAATAAAGGGTTGAGTCCACATAAAATACAATGAGAAGCTCATAAGATACCCTTAAGTGGAAGAAGATGGAAGATGCTTAGTTGGAGCCAAGATTCGTAACCCACTTCAAATTTCCATTTACAGCTAGGATGCCAATGATTTAATTTGTCAGCTCAATATGTGTCCGAATGTGCCACGGCAAACCCAATCAGCTATTGTCTTATCTTGGTTTTTTTTGCTTTTAATGTTCATGGATTTCCTTGAAAGAACCATAAAGTCATGGAATGAAGTTTGTGGAGAGAATTCCCTTACACCCTCCCACTAAAGCTTACTCTAGCTTTTGTCCAAATTCAATTGAGAATCAATAGAAAGGTAATCTCCACTTCAATCGGCCAGACCCCCTAACCTAACTAACCCACATAAAGTGCTCAAAAAGAAAAAGCCAAAAAGCAGTTCATTCCTTTTAATTTGGAATGATGGTTCTCATTGAGTGTGGCTTAAGTTTTGTAATCTTTTTGAGAAAAGGAGTAATAAATAGACGGCGCATCTCTCATTGCTTTCATGAAGTTAACATGGTGGTAGATGGTTTGTTGAGATTTGTCTCACATTCTTGTCTCCAATTCATGGTTATCTTGTTTGACCTTTGTTCTTGGGGATGTAAATTGGGAAACCCAGCATTGATCGAAATTCGTTTTTGCTAATTTTTTTGTTAGGTTTCAATCTCTGCCGATGGCAATGCCAAAGGTGGGGTTTAATGCTTAAGTTGTGTCTAATTCGTTGAATCCATTCATTCTTTATTTTAATAGAATATTGTTGATCTTTACCACACACAAAAAAAAAAAAAACACTTTCAATGGTACTTTATAATTCTATAGGTTTCTCTTGTAAAATTGAATATATTCCACCTCCATACTAGAGAGAGAGAGAGAGAGAGAGAGAGGGGGGGGGGGGGGAAGCATTTATTGAGTTATCGTTTTCTTATGGCATTTGAACTTATCAAGTTGTAGCTTAGAAAGCAACTTTAAAGGAATATGCTAAAGGTAAAAAAAAAGAATATAAACTAGATATAACAATATAACCCTTACTTTGATTACTAAAACAGTTAGGAATTTGCCGAAGCTAACCCATACAAGAAGAATAAATCCGACGTAGATTATAATTAGGATCAGTTCCTTCGTCATAATCTTGATTATGTAATTAAAAGAAGAATTTGATAGAGACCATAAACCATAAGCATCACGGAAACGTAAGACACATTTATGGATTCGATCGATGATGACTGATTAATTCATTAAAGAAGCAATCAGAAGAGAAGGGAATGTACTCTTGTATAGTCTTTTTTTTTTTTTTTGGAAGGTTCTTCAGAACAAAACAAACAACTAATCTGGCTATTGTTTTTAATTTAATGTAAGTGAATATTTTCCAGAATAATAGGTGTTATGTAACAGCTGGATAAACACTATCAATATTTATATTAGATAAAATCAGAATTTATTCCACTAATTTAACAGATCATGCATGTCTATCTCAATATTTGATATGAAAACAAATGTTACTATTTGTAGAACTAGCTAATGTTGTCGATCAACATTTGTGTGAAGCCAAGTTAGGCTGATGTTTTCTGGGCCAATGTTCTTTATTTGTTTTGATTTTATCATCTATTGGTTGGGGTTTCACGGATGTGTTGGTCGAGTAGACATGGTTTTGGTGTTAAGGTGGATTAGCCCAGTCTGTGTTTTAACTTTGCCTAGTGTTTGTTGGTGTTAGATTCGTCAATCCATCAAATTCTATTAACCCTTGTGGGCTCCCTATCTCCTTGAGCCCTTTCTGGCCATAGCTGCCTTGTCTTTGGTCCTTCTACTCCCTTGTCCTTTGATCCCTGCTCCCTTAATCCTAGTTGTTGTTGATGCCTTATGACACTTGCCTACTTTTCAGGAGCACATAAACTGCAAGGAGAAGAGAAAAAGTCGTGTGGGGGGTCGGTTGACCCGGAAACCACTCCAACGCTCAAGTCAGTAAGAGATCAAACGGTTATCAACCCGGATGGAAAAGGGCCGAGTTCACAGATAGAGTGTGGGGTGTTCAGTTCTTGAAAAGTTGAAGCAAAGAGAAAGAGTTTTTTGAAGAGAGAGAGAGAGAGAGAGAGAGAGAAGAGAAGGATCTAGGGGATCGAGGCATGCGAGGGAAGTAAAGGAAGTCCCCTCTTACTGTTGAGTGCATCGGTATTTATAGTAGTTCCAATTAGGCAGATGACGTGGTTGATATGTGCAAACGTGTCGCTGACGTGAAGAGCTTGCTTGTGGGGTGGTTACAACACCTGGCGCATATACTGCAAGTGGTGTGCACGTGGTTTATGGAAGGCGGTACATTTCGACACGGATTGGACACTATCCAACGGCATGGACAGGCGTCTGCTTTATGTGAGATTAAGCCTATACAAATGCAGCATAATATTGAGCTTTAGCCCTAAAATAGGTTACGCACGTAGGTTTTTATGTGGGACAGCTTTTGCTGCCGTAAGCATGTTCGGTTAGTGGAGGCGCATGCACGCGTGATCTGGTCACTTGACACGTCGATCGTTTGAGTGATATCATTCATAATTGCAAGTTGAGGCTCAGCATTGTCTCCGAGTTGGAGGGCCTATAGTAAGTCGGTTAAAGAACTGGTTTTGGGACCTGGGCATTGTTGGACGCCGAGTTGGTAGTAGGAAAGAGAGCTAGGTCTCTTGTGTGTTATTGGACGCCTAGTTAACTGTCAGAAGGAGAGATGGGTCTCTTGCATGTGCATTTTTGGACGGAAGGAGAACTAGGTCTCTTAAGTGTTGTGGGACACCGAGTTACCAGTCAAAAGGAGAGTTGGGTCTCTCGAGTGTTGTTGGACGCCGAGTTGGCAGCAGGAAGGAGAGTTGTTTCTCTTGAGTGTTTTTGGATTGATGCCACGTGTCGTTGATGCCACATGTCTTGTTGTGGCTTTATGTGCACTCATCATATTTCCCCTCATTGTTTTAAGTCCGAAGGAGTTGAAAGAGCGAAATGGTGTTTCTTTGTTTGATGTTGTGGTGACTGTTAAGGTTGAGGCAAACTTTATTTTTTGAATTTTTGCTTGGTTTCGAGGTGCATCATCTTATGTATCTCCATTCTAAACCTTTCACATACCGAATAGGGAATCTGTATTGTGATCATTTCCTTAGCCAGAGATCGAGGAGTTGTCCTTTGTTTTTTGTTGAGGATGCGCCATGTGTACAGGCGCATCGATCACTTTTCATCAAGTGTCACTTGTCATAATTACACCTTTTCTTTTGAAGCAACGCTGAGGCCTCAGGGTAAAGCCATGTAAGGCATCATTTCAGTGTCCTTCAAAACAATGGTTTTACCTTTTTCAAAAGGTGATTTTTTGAAATACAATGAGAATGGATATAAATACCCGTTATTTGCCTTTTACTTGCCTTCTTACATTTTTATTTCTCTTCTGCTTCTCTGCGACTATCGTTGTTCTTGCAAAGTCTTTCTTTGTCTCCTTCTTATTGTAGAAACTTTTCGTCGTCTTCTTTGCTTCTGAAAGTAAGGTTATGTTTCTGTCATGGGAAGATTCAATAAGTTGTCTGGCCTTGGGGTTAAGGGTAAGGACAAGAGTCCTCTGCCCGAGATATCTTCGAATGAGGTCTCTGGTTCTAATTCCAATGATGCTGTGGCGGTGTCTCCACAAGAATTTTCTAAGGGCAAATATGGTTGTGAGACCTCAGGGAAGTCGAGTAAGACTCACAAGGTGAATCCCAAGCCTTTTGTGGCTTATTCTAAGCACTGGTTGGACTTGGAGATCGAGATCAAGATCACTAAGGCTGACCTGTCACTTTTCCATAGGGCATACCAAATCCCTTAGTTCATAGAGATTATTAGCGCACCGACTCTTAGAGAGGGAGCCTGTCTCTGGTATTTTTCTGAGCTGGCGCTTCATGAAGACATGTTCAAGTTAGGTTCCCGCCTTCTTATGCATATGATTGTGGTGGAAATCCTAAAGCATTACGAGATTGCTCTTGTCCGGATTTCTCCGAATGGTTGGAGTAATATTATGGCCTTCATTGCTTTTTTCTTAAACCTTGGTGTTAGGTCGATGGTTATTCTTTTTTGGTCACTTTTTTTATCAATGTGAAGAAGCACCAAAAGGATGGTACTTCTTCCTGGCTGATTATGGCTTTTATTATTTTAATTGTCGGCCCCAAAGTATTTTCTCGATCATCTTCGAAAAGCCTTTCTCTGTGCATGATTGGAAGTTAAATGTTTTTTTATGTCATCCCAAGAGGGGGTATGCGCCGTTGCCACTGACCAATCGTTGGGGTGAAGTTTCCACCACCATTGCTTACCAAAAGCATGTCTTAACAACGACCGAAAAGTTGGCTTTAGTTCGAGCCCAGCGAGGGGTGGCGATTAAGTTTACCGACTTGAACACAGTTGAGCATCTCCTAAAGTTCAAGATCGGTAAGCTGCTGTAGTCATTGCTTCTCTGCTTTCTAATTTTTTGTCTTTTATTTTTTTGGAGTTTGCTGACAGTAACTATTATGTTGTGGCAGTGAACTTCAATTCGTCTGACTTCCATCGGCTCTTCCCTAGCACAAGCCAGAAAAGTTCTCCATTGACACCAGTACATGGGGGTCTTCAACATGAATGCAAAGCCAATGCTGGGGTAAATAAGGGTGCAGACCCCCCCAAGGGTGAAGTCCTCGGGACCTTTGGTCACAAGCCTGGAGTCAGTGTGATCTGGTGGTGAGCTACGCTATAACCTGAAAGGAGTAGTAGAAATAGAGACCCCACGGATTATTGGGCTACGTCAACCATCGAAAAGGAAGAGTGCCCATTTAGGGGGTGAAGGTATGTGACTTCTCCATTCAGTATTTATAGGATGCCGACTGTGTTTGCTTTTTTACTTCTATTTTGTTTTCTGCTGATGTCTGTTTTTCATGCTGCAGAGGTTGGGACTGCGGGGACCTAACATGTTGCTGAAGCTATTGCTGATAAGCTCCAAGGAGATTTGGTGGCAGCAGGAGTTCAAGAGACCCTACAGCATGCTGAGATTTAGGGAATAACCTTATCACGTGCTGGTTTTAAGGAACACTTAAGGAGGTGTCCTGTGGGACCTAACGGGGGTCATGGAAGTGACCCAGATGGGTGAGAGGATTTCGTCTGAGTCAATGGCGAAGAGGCTGTCAAGACATTTGCTTCCAAAGCCAAAAGGCAGAAGGGGCCAGAGAGGAAGGTCCAGAGGTACAGTCGGTGGAGGTACCAAAGGGTACATTTGTCCCAAATGGGACGTAGACATCATGGACTCGGTGCTGGACATGCAGATGTTGCCAAGCAGTTGCTGATGAGGAGGTTGCTGCCCTTGGGTGGTGATCATATCACCACAATGTCCAAGGAGGAGTTTAAGGTGTCTTTCTTCAAGAGTCATGCCAGGGTGAGTTCTTGTTCTTAGCTTTCTGACCTATCTCTTTATTAAGATCACAAACGGATCTCAGAGTGTTGTGGATGTTTTTGCAGGAGATGGCGACATCTTCATTCTTGTGGAGGAAGGTAGAGGAGTGGTTGGGGGCGGACTAGGAGATTCGCCAGTCGTATGCCAAGGTGAAGGAGACCCTCGCTGTGAAGACCAAGGCATGCAAGGACTTGTCTATCATTGCTGATCATCACTAGATGGACTTTTAGATGGAGCAAATGAACTACAAGTTTATGGGTGCCAGCTTAGAGAAAGTGAAGGGGAATCTAGCTGCTACTGAAAAGTCAACTGCTACGAAAGAGGGAAAACTCAAGGCTGACTTGGGAAACTAAGGCCAGGGTCAAAGAGTTGACTACTAAGACTTCGAAGGCATAGGACTCAGCAAAGAAGGCACAGTCTAATCTTCATTACCAGAAGTCGACAGTTGAGAAAAAGAGGAAGGATGTGGTACAGAAGATGCTACAGGACTTCAAGAAGTCTAGTGAGGCCAACTGTTTGCCCTTAAGGCTATTGAGAAATTAAAGCAGTTGGTAGAGGGTAAGTAATTTGGTCTAAGTTGGTCTAAGGCGGCCATCTACTAAGTATTGGGGTGGTTGTGTTTTTATGTCCTTGCTCGTGCGGCAGATTTTGACTTCTCTGGCTATGAGTTCATGGTATCAGCTTTTCTTGAGCTGAAGAAGGCATCGCCGGATGCTCCATATACTTCAGCTCCAACAACGGCAGTGGCGTCTACTGTGCCATTGGAATTGGCTCATCTGGCTTTGCAATCAACGGCTCCTTCTCCTTCGAAGCAAAAGGAAAAGAAAACATATCCTCCTCCATCGTTGTAAAGCACTTCTGGGGTTCAGCAATGAAGAACCTCTTTCTCTTTTCTTTTTTTTTCTTAGTAAGTGAGTTGCTTGTTGTACATGTAAAGACTCATTTTCTTTTAAAATTGAAATAGAAAGTAAAATCGAACAATGTCTTTGTGATATTGTCATATATCTTGGAAGTAGGTAAATAACAACTTTACATTTTTTTTGCTTTTGATTTAGCATGTAGTCGGGTAAGATGAACAGCCTAATTAAGGATAGTATCTTCACAGATTGTATGAGTTCCAAATCCTAGGTATGGTGTTCCATCCATATTGGCGAGGTAGTAGGATCTCGACAGGGTCATATGTAAGACCCGTATCGAACTAACCGGTCTTACCACCTTGTACCAGGTCTACCTATCATAGTCGAGCCAAATGGACCAAGTGCGTGAAGGAAATAGTGAAACCAGGTATTAAACTGACCCAAAAATAGTAAAATAGAGGGCAGGGTCGCATACCCAGATAGGCAGGGTCGGACCCCCCCCCCTCATTAGGAAGTCAGACCCCTGAAATTTTGACCAGGGGTCGGACAATTTAGACCTAAGGATCGACAGGATCTCCGACCCCCTCATCGACCCCCTCTTTGCCGACAGAAACCGTAAATAGGAAACTTTCCAAATTTCAAGGGGATTCTTTCCTAATCTCAATGGGACTTATTTTGGGAGGTTCCACTCTATAAATAGGACATCCCTTAGCCTCTTTCACTCCTCTTGAAACCCTAATTGAAAGTGAGAGAAAGAGAAGAGAAGGAGACGAGAAGGAAAGTTAGAGAAGAAGAATAAAGAGAAGAATTCAGAGAAACCTCCGAATCTCAGCAAACCTAAAGGTATGGGTATGTTTCCATTAATGATTTAAGACCTTAGAATAGTTTATGAAGAGGGTATAGTTTAGGAGAAACCCAAATCATCCATCCATGGGAAGATTTCAATGAAATCCATGGAGGAAATCATGGTAGGCAAAGTAAGGAAGAAACCTAGAGTTTTAAGCCATAGAACAAGCATAGAATGGATTGTGGAAGTAAGCCATAGGACCCAAACATGAAACAATGGACTGTAGGATGAAATTATCGACTCAAACCACGGGGGGTCGCACCCAGGGTCGATGGAACATCCGACCCTGGCATCGACCCTACCCCTGGGGGTCACAGTAAACTGCTACCCTACCTGCGACCCGTCCTGCAACCCTCGCTTAACAGCAAGCCTAAAATTGTCGGAATGAATTCTAATTAAAATCTATCAACTTGTTAGGTTTTTCTATTGATATAAAAGTGATTCTTAGAGCTTGAAAGAGGATCTACACTCAAGCAAAGGTGAGGGAACATGACCTAAACTAATTGACTGACAATAAATTGTTTCTATTTCTTGAGTCCAATGTCATGACTGATTCTATGTGTGTATGCTTGTAATGTGCATTCAACATGTCATCCAATATTCCTGCTATTAATGTTCATGCATATTTAATTCTATTTTGTTTATAACGTGATGATGATGATGATGATGCTAGGAATAGACATGTGAATGTATGTGTGTAATTAGTGTGCTTGATGCGAGTGGGGCATCAGGGGGGATGTGACATTGTGGTTCAGCCTGGTCACTGGACTCTAGCTCTATCTCTACTCAAGTCGTCTCTACTGACATCATCGTATCGCCATTACTTTAGCAAAACTATTATGTCATAGGGTATCAGGGGAGGTGGTCTCGGACCGTGTAGTCTTCGACTCTGCCGGGGGGCCTTAGCTCTATCTCTATGGACATATTGAGGGATGCTGGGGTGAGGCCTTGGATACACTGTTTGACATTAGGATTGGTTAGTTGTGAGCCCAGTTTGCAAGCCCTCGCCAGCAGGGGCTTACGTGATGGTATGGATAGAGTATCAGGGGAAGTGTGATGCGGTGTGGTCCTAAGCACTTTAGCTCTATCTCTATTCCATAGTGGGTGCATGTGGGACGATAATAAATGTTAACCTTTGGGCGGCTTCACACACTCGTGTATAGAGGTGAGGCGACCACCGAATATTTTTATAGCACATTACAAACTTATATACCAGACCACAGTTATGAATTGAATGCATGCATATGTTTATTGCATTGTTTTGTTTTCTCACTGAGCCGTGATGTGTGCTCACCCTTTCGACGTCGAATATTTTTAGTTTGAAGATGCAGGTACCACTGTGAATGATTATATGAACGCTTCTGTGTACGGACACGTGGCTGCGATGGAGGCTGAAGACATAGTGGAGACGCATGACTCCTCATGCGAGTGCAACTCATGCGTTTTTTATTAGATTTTTATTTGAACTATTAAGGAAATATAATTGATATTTTATTTACTTATGTCTCGGTTGATACAACATAATTTGATATTTTATTTATGATTATCACAGTTAGATTCTTCAGTTCATTTAATATTAAGACTTCCGCTATTGTATATTTATTCTGATTATGGTTGTGGATGTGTATGGTTTAATTTAAAAGGACACAACCTATTAGAGATCCTGGTTGAACCGTTGGTTTATTAGCGGTTCATCACACCGTTCTGAATAGTGTAGAATTGGGGTGTGACAACTTGGTATCAGAGCTCTCAGGCCCTGTCTTGTAAACCAGTATACTACCACAAAAGTTTATGAACTGAGATAGGATAAAAATTTAAAAATTGTAATAATAACACACTATAAGCATCTGTGTTGTTTGAGACAAAATTGAAAGAGAATAATGCATCTATAAATGAGAAACAAATTTATATACACTCAAAGGAAGAACAAACGTATATATATACAAGTCTAAAGCAGAGTACAGTCCACAACCCGGACAGTTACTCTGAAGTACAAAAAGAAAAATAAAAAGAAAATACATCAGGAAGCTGGAGGTGATGGGGGAGGCGGTGTCTCGCGGTCTCTGTCATAATCCTCAGCATAGACTCTAGTCAACCAAGCTATCTGAGTCTGGGTCGTCTGAAGACTAGCTGTGAGATCAGCCACCCGCTGATCAGTCACGCGTTGAGCATCTAAAAGCTCTCTCACCCTCAGATCCGACATGTGCTGAGCATCTAGAAGTTGTCCCATCCTCAAATCAGACATGCGTTGAGCCTCTCTAATCTCATGCAATATCCCCATCATGTCATCAGAAGGTGGGTGTGAAGGACCAGTTGCATGTGAAGGACCAGCTGCATAAGAAGGACCAGCTCCCGTAGCATGAGTAGGTGATGGAGGAGGTATGGAATCCACATCCATGTACAAACGATCATCATCACCCCCATGAACCCCTGCTCTAGCTGCTACTGCTGCCTCAGCGTCAGCCATCTCCACTCGGGTACGCGAACGCACCAGAGCGTTCCTCTCATCGTCGCTGACCTGAGCATCCCGCATGCCCATCTTACAGATGGCCTCCCAATCCAGAGGTGATGAGAAGGATTTCTCCTGAATCCTCTCATCCACCAAGTCAACACCCAGGCGAGTAAGCAGCATAGTGATCATGCGTCCATAAGGCAAGTTGCCAACATGACCGGGCAATGTGGCACTGATCATCGTCCGCATAATGATATAAGGGAGGCAGACAGACTGCCTAATGCAGATACAATACAACAAGAACTGAGTCAACTGGGAGATCCTCTCGTAGTGCCCACTCTGAGGTATCAGGTTGTGCTGAATGATCTTACAGTACACCCGAGGCTCTGGACGTAGGTAGATCGCTTTCATCTCCCAGCGATCCTCTCTGATGATCTGACGGTCAATCTCAGCCCTCATCTCCAATGAAAAGAACTGGGGCTCTCCGGGAGCACAGAACACCAAAGGGCCGTCGTATGAAATGCCCAACAGATCCGCTAGCTGCCGATAATCAAAGGAAACCTTGACTCCCTTGACGTAGCTAGTGATCCTGAGCTCTATACCCCTTTCAGTATCATTGTAATCCCCCACTACTTGGAGATTACAATAAAACTGTCTCACCAAATCTGGATGAGTACAGGCGTCGTAAGTGATCACAGGAATCCAGCCCCATATCACCAAAAACCCTCTCCACATCAAACAAGGCCAAGCTAGCCAAGGCCACCCTGCGACCTCCCTCTACCTTCTTACCAGCGTAGCGGACATACTGTGCCTCAGCCTTGTTAGAACGGAAGCGGACTGGGTCATGAACCCTGGGTACTTTGGTACGAGCCATACTATCTGCAAAAACAAAGAAAATAGATACTGGCTTAGTAAAGATGAAAAACCTAAAAATTTCGACATTACAACGACATAAATTGGTCAAAAGCCTCACTTTTCACCCATACACGTGGGCAGAAGGACTTATATAGATTCTAAACGATCCTGTAAGACTCATATAGTTGGAAATTTTATCAAAAGAGATTGAATTTGAAGAAATTTCAAGAAATTCAAAAATCTCGACAAATTAGGGTAAAAATGGGAAATTTCAAGTTTCTCGATAACCAACCGATGAAACTCAAATATTTTTTAGGGCTTTCGTCCATTGAGTCACCAACAACAAAATCCCCCAATAAAAATCAAATTTTTACGATTGAAAAAAGTTTAATTTGAAGAAAACGATATAAATGAGCAAAAACCTAGTTAAGAAACCCTAAAAACATGAAACCGTAGAGAACATACCTGTAAAAGAGGAGTAGACGTCGAACAGAGAAGCAAAAATCACCAATGGGTCGGAGTTGTCACTGTAGCAACTCAGAGGAACGAGCCGAGACGGAAAGGAGGAGAAAGAATGAGAAATGGATTCAAAATCGGGATTAAGAACCTGACTTTTAGTCCTAGGGTCGGAGAATTCGACCAAAACATCCGACCCCCTCATCGACCCTAGCCTCTCGCTGATCTTATAGAGAACTAGGGGTCGATCCCAGGGTCGGACATCCATCGACCCCCACCATCGACCCTCAGCTCTCGGTAAGTATCAGTGATTCTCAGGGTCGCATACCCTAGGGTCGGACAGCCATCGACCCTCACCATCGACCCTACAATGAAAAATACAGTATTTTTTACAGAATGATCTGAAAATTTTGAAAATATCATTGATTAGTGGATTTAAATATGAGAATGAAGTATATAATGATTACCTCACGTATTCTATGATTTTCAGGCATCACCACTACCAGAATAGATAATGGTTGGACGTAGAGTGACCAGACAAAGCCATAACTCTATTCCACCACCACCACCTGTGGGGGAAGACAACCATATACACCCTGAAACACAGAAGAATCCGAACACGACACCGTCCATAGTTAATGGGCAAACAAATCCTACAAATCTGCCAGCTCTACCTACAGACCTGGCTACAGCCGTAATGAATTTGACCCAACAGCTGCAACAAATACAACAGATACAAGCTACTATGCAAGCTGTCATAGGCATAACTTTTTCAGCTGCACAGACGACACCGATGCCAGCAGGACAGGCAAGCACAGTACCAGGGGGAAGTAACACAGTACCCCACGCACCTCAGACTCCCATTATGCCGGCTCAAGTACAAAACCCTGAAGTAGCTCCAAGTGGATATCAATACCAATCACCTATGTATGGGGATTATGTCCCTCATCAACTAGACCACTCCAGACTAGTTGAGCATTTTCTGAAGATGAAGCCCAAGGAGTACAGTGGTAAGCCAGCAGATCCGTTGTGGTCAGCACACTGGATCGATGAGATGGAGAGAAACTTCACGATGATGACAGTGAATGAAGAAGAGAAGGTATTGTGTGCAACATTCATGCTGAAAGGTGATGCACACCACTGGTGGAAGTCCACACGGACGTATCTGATGACAAAGCACACCCAATTGACTTGGGATATATACAAGGAGGCATTCTTTGAGAAGTATTTTCCTAGGAGTTTCAAAGATTCTATGGAGAAGGAGTTCCTGAGTTTATATCCGGGACAGATGATTGTCGATGCATATCAACAGCGTTATGAGGAGCTATTTTTCTTTGCCCCAGTCAGTATGTAAGTGGAAGATACAAAGACCCGAAGGTTCGTCATGGGACTTAGGGGAAGCATACATGAACATGTTCTGGGACTTGAAAAGAAAATCTACAATGAAGCTATACAAATTGCTCGAGTGAAAGAGTCGAGCTAGAAAGAGAGCTACTTTGCTCAAAATAGGGGAATCAAAAGGCCAAATGGAAATTCTTACAACAGAGGGAACACCAAGGTATTCAAACCCTTCCATACTCAAGGTTTCAGGTTTCAATGCTACAGCCAAGACTACTTCAGCAGCTCAACAGCAACAAAAGCCAAATAATGAAGGGTTAAAATGCTATAACTGCAATCAAGTGGGACATATGGTAAGGGAGTGTCCTAAGCCCAAGAAGCAACTACAGCAAGGTAGAGTTTACGCGGTTACATCTAAGGAAGCTGCCGCATCGCCTGATGTGGTAACAGGTATCGTACCTATTAATGGCATTCCCACCAGAGTACTCTTTGATTCAGGAACTACTCATTCTTTTATATCTGTGTCATTTGGAAAGAAGTTAAATCTACCCCTCAAATCCTTAGTCTACAAACTGCTTGTACGATCGCCTATGGGATTAGAAGTGGAACTAGAAAAAGGTTATGGACCATGTCTAGTTCTTATTGACGAGAAGACTTTGGATACAACCTTGATCCAACTTGAGATGGCAGACTTTGACGTCATCTTGGGAATGGACTGGTTAGCTCGGCATTCGACAAACCTATTGTGTGCCGAAAAGAAGCTGACATTTAAAGACAACGAAGGAGCAGAGTTCAGCTTTGCGGGAACCAAACTTCCCCGTAAACGAAAGCTCATACTCTCTGCATTAAAGGCTAGGAAGTGCCTTGAGAAAGGAGCAGTTGGGTATCTAGTATCTATGGTCGATCTTACCAAAGAAGCACCACGAATGGAGGATATTGATGTCGTGCGTAACTATCCAGATGTATTTCTTGAAGAACTACCAGGACTACCACCCGACCGACTACAGAGTTTGTTATAGATCTGATACTCGGAGCCGCACCAGTATCTAAAGCACCTTATCGAATGGCTCCTACTGAACTGAAGGAATTAAAAGTACAACTACAAGAACTGTTGAACAAGGGTTACATCCGACCTAGCATATCACCATGGGGAGCGTCAGTATTATTCGTGAAAAAGAAGGACGGTAGTGTTCGATTGTGTATAGACTACCGAGAACTAAATAAACTGACAATCAAGAATCGATATCCATTGCCTCGGATCGATGACTTGTTCGATCAGTTGCAAGGTGCCAAAGTGTTCTCCAAGATCGATCTTCGGTCAGGCTACCATCAGTTGAAGATTAAGGACGGTAATATTCCCAAGACAGCATTCAGGACCAAATATGGATATTATGAATTTTTGGTCATGTCTTTTGGATTGACAAACACACCAACAACCTTTATGGAACTTATGAATCGGGTATTCCACGATATGTTGGATACGTCGGTTATTGTATTCATCGATGATATATTGGTCTACTCCAAGGACAAGGAAACTCATATTAAGAATCTAAACACTGCTCTGCAACCATTATGGAAGGAGAAGCTCTACAGCAAATTTACAAAGTGTGAGTTTTGGCTAAAGGAAGTCGCTTTTCTAGGCCATGTTGTATCCGCTGAAGGAATTAAAGTGGATCCTAGCAAGATCGAAGCTATTGTGAAGTGGGAAGCACCGAAGAGCGTTGCAAAAATTAAAAGTTTCTTAGGTCTAGCTGGGTATTATCGACGATTTATGGAAGACTATTCTCGAATTATCGTGCCTCTCACCAGTATGACTAAGAAGGGCGAAAAGTTTGTTTGGACTGATAAATGCGAGAAGAGTTTCCAAACATTGAAGGCTAGATTGAAATCTGCTCCAATCTTGACCATTTCGATTTCAGGACAGCCATTTATTTTGTACACTGATGCGTCAGGATTGAGATTAGGATGTGTACTTATGTAAGGAGAACAAGTAATTGCTTATGCCTCAAGACAATTGAAGACACACGAGAAGAACTATCCCACTCATGATTTGGAATTAGCGGCAGTAGTACATGCTGTCAAAAAATGGAGACATTACTTGTACGGAGAGAAATTTCAGATTAAATCAGATCATAAGAGTCTTACTTACCTCTTTAATCAGAAGGAGTTGAATATGAGACAAAGAAGATGGCTGGAACTATTGAAAGACTATGATTGTGATATCTAGTATCATCCGGAAAAAGCTAATGTGGTTGCTGACGCACTGAGTAGAAAGGCAATGATAAAATCTCAAGGGGAGGTTAGCACCACTGCTGCACTGTGTACTACCGAAAAAGTATTCAATTATGGTAATGAGCAGTTTGTGATAAATGTACCGGGTGAATCAACCAACCAAGGGTTTATCCATCGGTTTGCAAATATGTTCGCCACATTGAAGATTGTACCCGATATACTTGATGAAGTGAAAACAGCGATTTAAATCGGACCCTTATCTAAGAACGGTACAAGAAGACATCGAAAAAGGTAGGACTATTCCTGAGTTCACCTTAGATGATAAAAAGGTACTGAAGTACAAAGGAAGAATATGTGTACCTGAAACAGAAAGTTTGGACATTAGACACCGACTAATGAAGGAAGCCCATACCACCGCCTATTCGATACACCCTGGAAGTACAAAAATGTATCATGACCTAAAGAAATTATATTGGTGGAGAGGAATGAAAGCAGATATAGCCAAGTTCGTGTCTCAATGCCTAAATTGTCAGAAGGTGAAAGCTGAACGACAAAGACCAGAATTTGTTGAAGAGACTTGTCGAGTAGTCGACATTATCAAGGAAAGAGTAAGAACGGCTCAGAATCGTCAGAAGCAATATGCAGATACTAGACGCCGAGACCTTGAATTCACCGTAGGTGATAAGGTATTCCTTAAAGTATCACCTATGCGCGGTTTGAAACGGTTTGGGTAGAAAGGGAAACTAAGTCTGAGATATGTCGGACCATATGAGATTCTAGCTAAACGTGGAAAAGTGGCTTACCAGTTAGCACTACCACCATCTATGTCAACTGTGCATGATGTATTTCATATCTCCTTATTGAAGAAGTATGTCAGAGATCCAACGCATGTTTTGACAGTAGATCTACCTGATTTGATTGATGATTTGACATTTGAAGTAGCACCAACTGAAATCATCAGCCGAAAGGTACAACGACTACGCAACCGTGACATTTAATATGTTAAAGTCACCTGGAGAAGCAGAGATATAGAAGAAATCACATGGGAAGAAGAGAATGCTATGCGAAAGTAATACCCTCATCTATTCGACTTGGAAGGTAAGTACAGTTTCGAGGACGAAATTTTTATAAGCAGGGGGGAGTTGTAAGACCCGTATCGAACTAACCGATCTTACCACCTTGTACCAGGTCTACCTATCATGGTTGAGCCAAATGGACCAAGTGCGTGAAGGAAATAGCAAAACCAGGTATTAAACTGACCCAAAAATAGTAAGAATCTCCGGATCTATGCTTATTTTCAACTCCCCGAAGCATTTCGTCGCTTACTACGCCCTTCCTCGTCTCTGGGTGCCTAGGTATCCACCGTAAGCCATTCCTCGTTTGAACCTCGCCGTTAACTTTAAGGCTATGCCATCCTAAGGTGCTGCTGAGGGCAGGGTCGCATACCCAGATAGGCAGGGTCGGACCCCCCTCATTAGGAAGTCAGACCCCTGAAATTTTGACCGGGGGTCGGACAATTTAGACCTAAGGGTCGACGGGATCTCCGACCCCCTCATCGACCCTCTCTTTGCCGACAGAAACCGTAAATAGGAAACTTTTTAAATTTCAAGGGGATTCTTTCCTAATCTCAATGGGACTTATTTTGGGAGGTTCTACTCTATAAATAGGGTGTCCCTTAGCCTCTTTCACTCCTTTTGAAACCCTAATTGAAAGTGAGAGAAAGAGAAGAGAAGGAGAAGAGAAGGAAAGTTGGAGAAGAAGAATAAAGAGAAGAATTCAGAGAAACCTCCGAATCTCAGCAAACCTAAAGGTATGGGTATGTTTCCATTAATGATTTAAGACCTTAGAATAGTTTATGAAGAGGGTATGGTTTAGGAGAAACCCAAATCATCCATCCATGGAAGATTTCAATGAAATCCATGGAGGAAATCATGGTAGGCAAAGTAAGGAAGAAACCTAGAGTTTTAAGCCATAGACCAAGCATAGAATGGATTGTGAGAGTAAGCCATAGGACCCAAACATGAAATAACGGACTGTAGGATGAAATTCTTGACTCAAACCACGGGGGGTCGCACGTGGGGTCGATTGGGAATCGACCCTACCAGACCACAGGATCGACCCCCAGCATGCGGGAAGTCCAGGGATGCGGTGGTCGCACCCAGGGACGATGGAACATCCGACCCTGGCATCGACCCTACCCCTGGGGGTCGCAGTAAACTACTACCCTACCTACGACCCGTCCTGCGACCCTCGCTTAATAGCAAGCCTAAAATTGTTAGAATGAATTCTTATAAAATCTATCGACTTGTTAGGTTTTTCTATTGATATAAAAGTGATTCTTAGAGCTTGAAAGAGGATCTACACTCAAGCAAAGGTGAGGGAACAAGACCTAAACTAATTGGCTAATAATAAACTATTTCTATTTCTTGAGTCCAATGCCATGACTGATTCTATGCGTATATGCTTGTAATGTGCATTCAACATGTCATTCAATATTCCTGCTATTAATGTTCATGCATATTTAATTCTATTTTATTTATAACATGATGATGATGATGATGCTAGGAATAGACATGTGAATGTATGTGTGTGGTTAGTGTGCTTGATGCGAGTGGAGCATCAGGGGGGACGTGACATTGTGGTTCAGCCTGATCACTGGACTCTAGCTCTATCTCTACTCAAGTCTTGTCCAATGACATCGTCGTATCGCCATTACTTTAGCAGAACTATTACGTCGTAGGGTATCAGGGGAGGTGGTCTCGAACCGTGTAGTCTTCGACTCTGCCGGGGGGGCCTTAGTTCTATCTCTATGGACATATTGAGGGATGCTGGGGTGAGGCCTTGGGTACACTGTTTGACATTAGGATTGGTTAGTTACGAGCCCAGTTTGCAAGCCCTCGTCAGCAAGGGCTTACGTGTTGGTATGGGTAGAGTATCAGGGGAAGTGTGATGCGGTGTGGTCCTAAGCACTTTAGCTCTATCTCTATTCCATAGTGGGTGCATGTGGGACAACAATAAACTTTAACCTTTGGGAGGCTTCACACACTCGTGTATAGAGGTGAGGCTGCCACCGAACCTTTCTATAGCACATTATAAACTTATATACCAGACCACAGATATGAATTGAATGCATGCATATGTTTATTGCATTGTTTTGTTTGCTCACTGAGCCGTGATGTGTGCTCACCCTTTCGACGTCGAATATTTTTAGTTGATGATGCAGGTACCACTGTGGAAGATTATATGAAAGCTTCTGTGTACGGACACGTGGCTGCGATGGAGACTGAAGACATAGTGGAGACGCATGACTCCTCATGCGAGTGGAACTCATGCGTTTTTTATTAGATTTTTATTTGAACTATTAAGGAAATATAATTGATATTTTATTTACTTATATCTCGGTTGATACAACATAATTTGATATTTTATTTATGATTATCACAGTTAGATTCCTCAGTTCATTTAATATTAAGACTTCCACTATTGTGTATTTATTCTGATTATGATTGTGGATGTGTATGGTTTAATTTAAAAGGACACAGCCTATTAGAGATCCTAGTTGAACCGTTGGTTTATTAGCGGTTCATCACATCATTCTGAATAGTGCAGAATTGGGGTGTGACATCATAGCTATAACTTGGTACGGGCGTTCCCAGTTTGGAGCAAATTTTCCTTGCTGGGTTGCAAGTGAGATGGATGCTCATCTAAGGACAAGATCGTCAACTTGGAACAAGCTTTCACGTACTTTTGTATTGTAGAAACGAGATGTTCTCTCCTGACAAATGACGATCTTTTGACTTGCAGTTTCTCGAGCATCTTCAAGCATGTCGAGACTGATTCACAAGTTCTCCCAGTTCATTTCTTCGGAGAAATGGAACACTCGGTATGTAGGTTGGAAAACCTCTACGGGCAGGAAAGTTTCTGCACCAAAGGCAAACATGAAAGGCGTTTTGCCTATGGGGTCTGACTAGTAGTCAGATAGGACCATAGTATGCTAGGTAGTTCGTCTACCTAGGAGCTTTCTTTGGCTTCCCAACGCCAAACTTGTAAGACCCGTGCCAAACTAACCCGGTCTTACCACCTTGAACCAGGTTTACCCATCATGGTCGAGTCAAATGGACCAAGGGCATGAAGGAGATCGAGATCCCAGGTATAAAATCGACCCAAAAATACTTAATTTTAGGGGAGGGTCGCACACCCAGCTAAGCAGGGTCGGACCTCCCAAAACAGAAAGTCAGACCCTCAGTTTTGAAGGGAGGGTCGGACAGCTTAAGACCCTAGGGTCGACGGGATCATCGACCCTCCCATCGACCCTCGGTTTCTGACGAAACTGAAATTAGGAAATTTCCTAATTTTCGGTTGGGATTCTTTCCAAATCTCAATGGGATTATTATAGGACATTCCTAGTCTATTTAAAGGACGTCCCTAAGCCACTTTCACTCCTTTCACAACCCTAATTGAATTGAGAGAAAGAGAGAAGAGGGAAAAGAGGAAGAAAGGAGGCAAGGAAGAAGACTTAGCAAAAAGGAGAAGAAATTGCAGAGAAAAGTAATCTTCTCAGGTATGGATACTAATTCCATGAGTTTCTACAGACCTTAGATTAGATATGGTTGAGTGTAGGATTTCGGAGAAACCCAAACCATCCATCCATAGTTAGGTTTTCATGGAAAACCATAGGAGGATGTACGAAAACTATTTAGATAGATTATACATGGTTCTAGACCATGGAATGACTGTTGAATGAATGTAGGAAGTAAGCCATAGGACCCAAACACGAAGAGTGGATTTAAAAGTGGAAATTGGACCAGAGTGCATCGAGGGTCGCACCTAGGGTCGGAGGTTGATAGACCATCCGACCCTAGGTGTTTCTGACCATCGACCCTCAGCGTTCGGGAAGTTCAGAATGGAGGGAGGGTCGATAGACCCATCGACCCTAGCATAGACCCTAGCACCTCAATTGACATAATGCTTTTAAATTCTGAATTAATTCTAATTAAATTCTATCGACTTTGTTAGGTTTGCTAGCAATATAATTACGTTATAACAGTGATTTTAAAGCTTGGGAAATATCTATTAGCAAGCTAAGGTGAGGAACCTTAACCCCAAACTAAATTGGTTAATAATAAATTTTTTTCTATTTCTTGAGTCCTATGCCATGTTTGATTCTATGCGAATATGTTTGTAATGTGCATACAGCATGCCATCCAATATTTCTATTACTTGTTCATGCATATTTACTTTATTGTTTATAACATGATGATGATGATGATGATAGGAATAGGCATGTGCTTGTATGTGTGTGGTTGATGTACTTGATGCGAGCGAATATCAGGGGAGGTGTGATGAGAACGTCAATAAACGTTAACCTTTGGTGGGTCTCAGCACTTTAGCTCTATCTCTAACTCAAGTCTTGTGCATTGGCATCGTCGTATCGCCATTACCTTAGCAGAACTATTATGTCGTAGAGTATCAGGGGAGATGGTCTCGGTCCTTGTAGTCTCTGGCTCTACCGGGCCGGGGGGCCTTAGCTCTATCTCTATGGATGTTCTGAGGGATGCTGGGGTGAGGCCTTGGATACACTGTTTGGCATTAGGATTGGTTAACAGCGAGCCCAGTTTGCAAGCCCTCGCTAACAGGGGCTTACGTGTTGGTATAGCATTATATAGCAATAAACGTTAACCTTTGTTGTATAATGTTATGGTAGGGTGGATGGGGACGACGATAAACGTTAACCTTCGGGCGGGCTTCCACACCCTGTGTATAAAGGCGGTGTCAATAAACGTTAACCTTTGACCACCCAACCTTTCTATTGCACATTGCAAACTATAAACCAAGACCAAAGATATAAATTGATTTTTGCATGCATATGTATTGTTGCATTATTTTGGCTACTCACTGAGCCGTGTTGTGTGCTCACCCCTCGACGTCGAATATTTTTAGTTGATGATGCAGGTTATACAGTTGAAGATTTTATGAACGCGTCAGCGTATGGGAATGTAGCAGCTATGGAAGTTGGAGCTGAAGACGATACACACGACTCCTCTTGCGAGTGCAACTCATGTGTATTTGACTAGATATTTTTATAGGTTTCTTTATTGGATTTATAAGACATGTATTTGGTACTTAATTATTTATATCTCAGTTTGAACACAGAATAATTTTCTATTATTTATGAATACCATTTTAGTTCTCAGTTCCTTTATTTATAAGACTTCCGCTATTGTGTATTTACTCTGATTATGATGGTGAGTATATGAAGGTTCAGGTAACGCGGGGATAGTCTATTTGAGATCCTGGTTGAACCGTTGGTTATTTAGCGGTTCATCACACCATTCTGAAATACGCGAAATTGGGGTGTGACAAAACTAGTCCATGTAGAATGGTTTAATTGGTGACTTCAGCTTATCCATTCGCCTGAAGATAAGCTACAAAAGTTGTCCAATGTTCAATCTAGAAATCCTGGCAAAACTCTTAGAAGGAGTTGGTAGTGAATTGGCTATCGTTGTCTGTTATCATTATGTGTGGAATACCATACCAGTAAACCATTGAGATTTGAAAGAATTCTTTGACTCGATTGGCAATAACCTTCGGCATTGCTTCGGCTTTAACCCACTTAGTGAGGCAATCGATGGCCACGATGAGACTCTTTTCTTTTTGTTGAGCTTTTGTAAATGACCCGAGTTTGTCCATTCCCTATACAGCAAAGTGAATGGGATTGATGATTGGTTAAAGAGGTGTTGCTGGCAGGTGGAGAATGGGTGCATAAAATTTGTACTTTTCGCATGCTTTGACGTACTCGATGCACTGCTTTAGCATTTGCAGCCAGTAATATCCGCATCAGATGACTCGATGGCATAGTGTTCGAGCACCTATGTAGCTGCCGTAGATGCCTTGATGTACTTCATAAATGGCCCATGCAGCTTCTGAGGGACAGAGGCAACAGAGATAAGGCAGAGTGAATGATTTTCAAAACAGCATACCTTCGTGGATAATGTACTATCGTGCTTTCGCTTGAATTTTCCATGCCTCTTTTCGGCCTACAGGCAGTTGGTTATCTTGTAGATAGATGATGAGGGGGTCTTTTTAACTTCGCTCGAGTTCAATTAGTGCAACTATTAGAATTGGGGCTATGCTGGCCGATGACACTACGTTTACATAGACTGCCCCATCCAAGTCGGTGAGATCAGAATCCACAAGTTCTGATAAGGTGTCCGCTTCGAGTTGTCTTCATGAGAAATATAGCGAATTTCAACTTGGCTGATTTTTACGAGAGCTTCTCGAGCTTTCGAGAGATAGGCTTGGAGATGGGGTTGTCTGGCTTCATATTTACCTGCGATCTGCCAAACAACAACTTGTGAGTCGTTATATACTATCAAGTGGTTTACCAGTAAACTTTTTGGCAAGCTTGAGTCCGACCCACAAAGCTTCATATTTTGTAGTGTTGTTGGAAGTGAAAAACTTAAACTGCAAAGCTATTTGGATTTTAAATCCTTTGAGGCCAACCAGGATTCATTAACATTAAGGGTCTATGCTGGGGAATCTGAGTGTACGAGTGGCTGGTGAGTGTACCTTTGGATTGTCAGGCGAGAGGATTCACCTGTGGAGTTATTTGATGGCAAGTCAATAAGAGGAATGGTTGGTGCATCCTCTTTATTGGGGAGAGTTAATTCAACAATGAAGTCGACAAGCACCTGGGCTTTGATGGTTATGCATGGTTGATTTCTGATGTCAAATTCGCCGAGTTCAATGATCCAATTAATCATCCTTCCTGAAACATTAGCTCAAGACAAGATCTTCTTCAGAGATTTACCGTAAGCATGGTTACAGTGTATGCTTGGAAGTAAGGCCAGAGCATTCGAGCCATTGTGACTAGGGCCAAGGCTACTTTTTCTATCGGTTGATATCTGGTTTCTACATCCAGAAAACTGCTGACATAATACATGGGATTGTGTACGTTAACTACTTCCTTGACAAGGACTGCGCTGACTGCGGCAGGTGATACTACCAAATAAAGCTGTAACTCATCTCCGGGTTCAGGCTTGACGAGGAGAGGAGGTGAGGATAGGGTTTTGAACCTTTGAGTATCTTAAAGAATGGGAGGCAGCGATCTGCAGATTGAGACATGAATCTTTCGAGTCAACCACTCAGCCTGTTAGCTCTTGTACTTGCTTGGGCTTAGAGGGTGCAGGCATATTCATTATAGAGAATTCATTAAGGGATTTGGTTCGATGCCTCTTTGGGAGACCATGAATCCTAACAACTTTCTTGAGTGGATTCAGTCTCATTTTGTTTTGTTGAAAGACATCAAAGGCTTTTATTAGGTCGGCGAGATGTGATGAGGCGCAAAGGATTTTGACAAAGAAATCGTTAACGTAGACTTTCATGTTTTGGCTCATTTGATGCTAAAAAACTATGTTTACTAGATAATGATTAGTTACCCCAACGTTTTTTTAGTCCGAAGGGCATAACAGTATTGCAATATAAGCCTCACGGACCGAAACTTTCCTCTTTAACATAAGAATGGAGATTCGTTGGATGACCTTCCTCCGATGCAGCAACCGAAGAATCTACGAAAATATCTTCATTTAAGAGGTTTTGTTGAAGCTCATAATATAGAGAAGAAGGAGAAGGGGCAATTGTTGATCTCACTTCTTGTTGACTGGATCCACCAAGCCATCTCGGCGACCGAAGAAGAGAGCAAGGAATGTACAGAAACAACTAGATGTAAGAAATTATGTTCTACATCCCATTTTCTTTGAGTGGATTTGCTGGCTTAATATGCTTCATTTGGTTTCATTTACCGCTAAGGATGTTGCTACCGCCGCAAGTGCACCATCTTTTCAAGAGACCGATTTAAAACCATAAGCCCAAAACCAAATCGGCGGCTTACCGCGTTTGAGCACCGCCCCTACCCCTGTGTCATCCGGCTCCTGCGAGGGCTTCATCAAAGGCTTGAAAAGACGATTTGGTTGAGAAGATGGTGTATTCAAGTAACTCCATAGAAGACGGTGGATTCAAGTAATAGGAGGGTTTTATTAGTTTTTTAACAATAGAATCGGTTTTTGGGTAACAAAAAGTCCAGGGGTAGAATTCTCTATAAAAAAAATTAAGTTTAACACTGTTAAAAAATGGGATTGTTGTACTTCTTTGAAACATTTGGGGACATTTGTCCTTTAGGCAAACCACAGGGGAGGAAATGGTATTTTTCCCTTTTTTTTTGAACTCTTTTGATGACATACCATCCCTAAAGATTAACAAGGAAAATTACACTTACCTGACCGAACAAGAAACATTTGAAAAACTATTGAAAAACGACAAAAATGAGGTGCTTACACAAGTGCAGAGGCCAAATCCTTGACTCCTTATCATGTCAATTCCTGTTCTGCCTACTTTTGGAGTCCATCCATGAAGAAGAAGAGTCTATCCTTCTCTGATATATTGGTGATGTCTAGCATCAAGGTTGTGAAATGCTTGACGTAGTCCCTTTTCTAGCATGTGTGACTCAACCTCTTCAGGCTCTTACGAGCAAGGTACTCCACATTCTCAAGTAAGAATTTAAGTTTCAACTCTTTCTTCAACTCCTCTTATGTTGTGATAGTATAAAGTCCCTTCTCAATATCTTTGTATCTTCATTGCCACCACAACATAGCATCATCAATGAGATACATGACACTTGTACTACCTTTTATCCTTCTCTTCTATCTTGAAAGCCTTGAGCTATTGCTCCATTTGCCAAATGAAGTTCTTTAAAACCTTGGAATCTCTCATCTCATTAAAGGGCTTAGGTTCAGAGACCCGAAGTTTAAAGACCTCCCTTTGGCTCTTCCCTCCATTAGCGATGGCCTCTTCAGCATGGTAATCTTGGCCCTCAAGTTTACATTGACAACCCTATATATATATATATATATATATATATATATATATATATATATATATATATATATATATATATATATATATATATATATTTCCCCTTTAAGTGAATCCACCACTCTGAAAAAGTCTTCTTTGATTCCATCCAATGCTGCCTTGATTGTGAGCACCTCGATCGAATCAAAGCACTCAACTATCTTCTTCTCATCCCAGCCATGGTGACCTCCAATCGATCTAGACATGCCTCCAATGCTACGCGCTCACCATCGCTCGCTCCTCTTGTAACCCTCATCGGATGGCACCCAACTAACGTCAGATGTCGACATGGTCCCTCTTGAACTCAGATCTAATACCACTTGTCACAAACTTCTTCTTTGGAGATGTTAACTCGCATGTGCAGCACTTGTGCAACCCTCGTACTCATCACACAAGTTAGATTGTTCACTCAAGACTCCCTTTTTGCTAAGGCCCTCAAACCTCACTAGCACACAACGAGAGAGAACAAAAGGCACTCTTTAGAAGGAAGCTAGGAATGCTTTGAGAAAGCTCAACTCTTATTGCTTCAAATGAGGCTGGACAACCGTTACTTATACTTGGAGGCCTAATAAATGAATGGTTAGGTTTTGTATATGTGTTGTCAATCCAATAGCTTAAAGAAGTATCTATAACTATCTCAATCTCGAAGATATTTCTACACTACTGTATACTTCCCTATTAGTCTCTTTAGTTTACCTTCTAAAGACTTTTCCATTTATATACAATTGTTGAAGACTCTAGAGAATTAGAACCTTTCAGCATTTGGGCCTTTAGATCCTTGGTAGCCCAATGGATCAAATCCTTTTTAAAAGTGGGGTAAACCCATAGGCTTGTGACATTACACTATGAATCCCAGATTCCCAACAAAAAAAATTTTAATTCCAGTGATAACTTTTTTTTTCCTTTTTCATAACAAAAATTCATTGATTAGAAAATAAAAAAATTAATTTACTAAGAGCCTTGAGTCTTAATAAACCAAAAATAGATGAAATCAGCCTATACAGAGCCATTCTGGAATACAAAATTATCAAAAAACCTAAGAGTTTGTGCTATTAACCAGGTCGCATTTCCAATTACACAATACCACCATAGCTTCAGTTCACCAGGTGGCATTTCCATTTCTCCAAATCAAAACTACTAGATTCCCAAGTACATATTTTAGTAATATTATTTCCTCTTCCACTTGGGTTGTGCAAAAGACAAGAGAATACAGATTTCCTCTTTCATACCTATGAGCCCCAAAAAAAAAAAAAAAAAAAAAATAGGGAAGGCAGATAGGAAAACATCATCCAAGCTTTCAACCCACCACATTTCTATTTCTCCAATCCAGAACTGTAGAAGCAAACCTGTTAAGGGTGCGCAAATACATGCATGTACACACAGATTTTTCCAAAAAAATAAATAAATAATGCTATGTCAATGGCTTTTTTTTTTAGTAATAAAAAAATAAATGAAATGAACCTAAAACAACTAATATTGGACTACTTTATATTGAAACCTTCTAATTATAGCCTAATTGGTATTACTATGGATCCCTATTGCCTTCACTGTACAAAATAACAATACAACGGATGAACAAATAATCACACACATTAATTCTCATCATGAAATTACATAAAAATAAAATAAAAATAAAAATAAAATAAAGAGCATGTCGGCATCTCCCCCACGGTGCATGTTAGATTTTGACACAAAAGTTTGACTCCTAGATGGAGGGCGACTCACCATTATGGTCTTCAACCTTATAAAGAATTAACTACCTCAAAGGCCCTCCATCATTATGGTCTTCAACTTTATTACCACTTTCATTAACAGATTGACCCTCTTCTAAAGAAATAACTACCTCAAAGGCCCCAACCAATGCCTTCACCTTGCTCTTCCTCTTCCCTACAAGCTTACTAGCAGTCTCTTCAATCACACTATTATATTGCGGCTTTGAGACAACTTCTACATCTTTTTCTCTTTCCTTGAACTGAAGCTTTTTGAGTCCTCCATCTCCTTCTCCCTCCTCCTCCAATAACTTTCCTTGCTTGAAACTCAACTTGGTTGGTATGACTGTAGTGATATCATCTCCAGAATCCTCAACTGAAGCTACCTTTTCTTTATGAACACTTGGACTTTCAATTGCATTCTCTCCCTCCTTTCCCTCAGCCTCTGCCTTCTTCTGTGGTTCACTGGCTATGTTTTCTTCAGGTTGTTCTGCAATAACTTCATTAGGGCTCTTTTCTTCAGCTTCTCCTATCTGGGGAGTTTCAACAATAATATGTTCTTCTTCTGATTTCACTTCTTCGGGAATCTTTGGCTCTGGGTCTGGAAGATCTACAGATATCAAATCAAAAACTGGTGTGTCTTCAAGATTAAGGGCTACTTCAGTTTCATTTTTTACTATCTCTTCCTCAAATTTCTCCATTATTATTTCCTTTTTTTCTTGCTCATGCTTATCCTCAGTACTACTTGGAGATGTGCTTCTGCTGGTTGTGACTGTTACTTTAGCTTCCCTTTTAATGGTGCTACTTGGCCTTGTATTTCTGATCTTTGAATTTGAATTCGATACTATGGGTTGAATTTTTCCAGTTCTTGATGTCTTCACTGTTGTCTCTGAGACAATTCTTTGGGAACTGGTAGTTTTTGGTGATGGTGGTAAAGGCTTGATTATTCTCTCTCTAGAAGTGGATGATAGTGGTATTTTCTGAATTTGAGATGATGAGAGAGTTGTAGTCGAGTGAAGCTGAGATTTTGATAAATGGTTATCAAAAGATCTTCTTCTGAGGAGAAGCTTTTTATCCTCAGCAGTTTGTTTCTTCCCAAACTTGTTAACATCAATTCCTGAGCTTACTGTTGGTTTGAGGTAATTGGGGACTGATTTTTTTGACAGTACTGAATCAGTAGCAGGTGAGCAGGCAATGGTGGATGATTTGGAAGTTTTTTTTCTTGTGGCTGGGTCTATGTTTCTAGGACCTCCTGATGGGGATAAGCCTCTTTTCTGTTCCATGTTTTTAGGTCCTGATGAAGGTGAACCCCTCTTCTCCTTTCCATTGATAGCATCCTTTCCTTTTATTTTAGTAGCCATAACCTATTAGTGTAGAGTTTAGAACTTGAAAATGACCTACATATATAGAAAACAAAGAAGAGTGGATCTTAGAGAGAGAGAGAGAGAGAGAGAGAGTCATGGTCGAATATGAAAGCCAGATCATTAGCCAATAAAGAATGAATATTTCTCATTGTAATGGATGAGTGATGTGTTGAAATTTATGCATCCAATTCTTTCAATAAGAAATCCTTTTCCATTTCGATTATAACAACAATTATGCTTATATGTCAACTCAAGAACAGAAATTTACACAGATATATCTAATCGGGTATCTTATCTAAAATTTTTGTATACAGTATGTACGTATATGGTAGTATTTTTAGCTATCGGAGAATAAGTGCAATCTCAAAACAATCCCTCCCCTATTAAATGAAAGGCTGATACGTTGATTGTGTATGTATACAAGTACATCGTAATTCCCATCAAATATTAATTAGCCATGCTTCAATTTTGATTTAGTATAATATGTTCATATTGAATTCAACAAAAATTATGATATAGCACGACTTGTGTTATTCCGAATAGAACCATGATAAAAGAGGAATATGGAGATAAGTAGATATCTATATCTGTATGCATGTGTGCTTAATAAATACAACCCCTCTTACACACTTCAATTGTATTCCACAAATACTACTAATAAATAGGCAAAATATCACTCTTCCCCGTCCTGCGGATTTTTTTTCGGAAAATGAAATCGATGAAATGAAGTGCTAAAAAGATTTAACTCTATTCATCATTAGAATGTGAAGAACACAGTCACTAGGATACAAGTCTCCAAACAACTATAGAGTGGAGTTAGGTCATATCATTGTACACCTTACTTTGTCCAAATGCAAATTCATTTATTTTTCTTGTACAGTATCGAATTGTAATATCATAAAGTAGAAATTGATCCGAGTAAAAAAAAATTAGATATGGACATCTTTTATTCCTTCTACCACTTTCAATTTGCACTATATCAGACTTTACTAATGCAATATATCTTTTTTAATTTGCACAATTCTTGATGTATGGTTTATAATGAAGAGAAATGTTGGAGAGAGTTCAAGCTAAGATCTAAGCTGCTCTAGCACTCAATTGTTGATATTGTCTTGTCATCACACAAAATTAACTATACCTTAGGGCTGTTGCTTACTGCCCAATCTTGTGTGATGAGATGGTGATATCAACGATTTAGGGTTAGAGCAAAGATTTTGCGCTTTTAACTCGAGTTCTCTCCAACATTTCTCTATAATGAATCCAGCCTTATTAATTAACTATCCACCCTAACCCCACATACACAAGCACATCTAGCAAGAAAAAATTATTACCTTATCAGTTTGGGAACCCATAGAATCAATTGCGGTCTTAAACTCCTTTTCTTCCCTTCCTAGACGCACCTTGTGCACACCCAGCAAGGTCCTGGGGACATTTTAACTGTCCAAGGGCAAACATTTACGTCATTTAGAATTAATTATTTAATTATCAACCAAAAAAGAATTAAATAAAGGATCCCAAGCCCAATCCTCTTACATTCAATCATGAAGGAAAGAAGCAAGTCAATTGATAAAAGTAGAAAAACTTCACCTTTGGTTTGGACATAATAAGGCTTCCAATTGATAACTCTCATCGTGACAAGTCAAAACATTGATTTAGATACAAACAGCAATCTACGTATGGTCCGGTTAAACGTCACCGGTCAGGTGATAAAATTTTGGTGTCACCAATTCCTTTCGACGTAATCATTAGGTTATGATGGAAACCACAACATATACTGAGAGTAGTTATGATATTTAGCAACCAAATCCTCTCCTGCGGTCCTGCCGCCTGCCAAGGGCCGGATTTCAGCCGGCCCACCCCCCAATGTATTGGCAGGCGGCCAGACCGAACCCCGGCCCTTGGATCTGCGGCAGGAACCTCCTGCCGCAGGAGACGATTTGGATCCTGATATTTATTGCCAGATCTTACAAGATTTGACAGTTCAAACACTGGTTGACGAGAATAGTTGTCACCTATGGGGTGACATTAGCATTTCCTTAATGATGGCCTGAAAATATTGGATCCACATCGTCTCCGGTCTAGGTTTAGGCGAGAGACTGGACGGTCAGGATGGATGGCCATCACCTGGCACTCGGAGGGATCCGAGCCGACACCCCAGTCGGCTCAGCTTGTCGACTGGGGGGTCGGCTCGGATGAAGGGCTCGGATCCCTCCGAGTGCCAGGTGGCAGCCATCCATCCAGGCCGCCCAGTCTCCCGCCCAAACCCAGGTGGGAGACGATTTCTGTTCGAAAATATTAGAGCTTGAAAATGACTTTCAGAAGAATCAAAAGAAATAAATCATCTCATCACTAAGCAATAATTAATATAAATCTAAGTTCACACAGATTCTACATAAAATAATTCAAGAAATCATAGAGAATAATAAGATCAAACTATATGAAACTGCAGAAAGGGGCTGAGGGAAGAAGTTGCAGTTCATGACCCTCACCTTTGATTAAAAGCTAATCAATTGCCTTCTCCATGTCAAAAGTGGATTGTGGGAAGAACAAAAGGAATTAGGATGAAGAAAGGAAGCAGGAGGACTAGAAGAGAAGGCTGTGAGAAGTCTAGGTAAGTTATATATAGGTGAGAGTAGCACGCACGTTGTTAGAAGGTGGTGGCCAAAACTGCTTCTAATTAAATCCGAAAGACAGGTTGGTGGGTTGGTGGGTTGGTGGCTGACCTAGTCAATGAACCATTAAGCATAAAAAAAAAGTCAAAGGCTTCTAATTGGGTTGATCCGAATGTAATTGGGTTGACAAAGGCATCTAATTGAGGTGATAAATCATCACAGCCTGCATCCAATAGGAACAGTTTGGTATTTAAGAAGATGAGATGTTGAGATCCAACAGCACAAATATTCGGTGACAATGTCTGATTGTAAACGAATTGATTATGCTCTTTTGTCTAAAATGGGGGCAAAGATCAACCCATCTGACCATGGTGGTTCCCTATCCGATGGATTGAGCTGAAACCGTGCAACAACTTTAACCTTTTGGTTATAACTGTTAAATTTTCATCTTAAAAGTTTATACTATTAAATGAAGAGATTTCCATATATATAAGGCACCCAAGATTCTAGACTCCCAACAATATGAGACTATTCCCAACAATGACTAGTGAGTAAGACGATGAAGTTAGTTTTGGTTGAAGATTATTTGATTTGATTTCCAACAATGACTAGTGAGTAAGACGATGAAGTTAGTTTTGGTTGAAGATTATTTGATTTGATTTCTTTGTTATTTAATAGAAACACAAACACTGTTTTCCAAGAACAAAAAAAGGAAAAAAAATAGCATCATTTTGATTCTCCTATAATCATGGTAGCTGTTTGGATTTGGTCACATTTTTCTAGGAAAAGGTACCATTTTAGGGGCTGTTTGTTAAAACTTCAACTCTGAAATTCTTATTTCTGGTTCAAATTTCTACTCCAACTTCAAAAGGATTCAGAAGTATATGAGAGTAGAAACATGTTTGTTAACCTAATTTAGTCTTGAACCCCAAAATAGTGTTGGTGGGTGATGGATGGTGGCACTAGTGGTGAATGGTGATGGTTGATGACGGTGGTGATGGTTGATGACGGTGGTGATGAAGGGTGGCGGTGGGTGGGTGGTGGTGGTGGAGGGTGGTGGCGGTGGTGGTGGGTGATAATTGGTGGAGGTGGTGGGTGGTGGTGGCGGTGGTTGGTGGCTGGTGGTGATGGCGATGGTAGGTGGTCGTGATTGGTGGTGGATGGTGGTGGCGGTGGTGGGTGGTTGGTGGTGGTGGCGACGGGGGGTGGTGGTGGTGGCGGTGGCGGTGGTGGTGGGTGATAGTAGGTGGTGGTGGTGGGTGGTGGTGGTGGTGGTTGGTGGCTGGTGGTGGTGGCGATAGTAGGTGGCAGTGGGTGGTAGTGGATGGTGGTGGCGGTGGTGGGTGGTTGGTGGTGATGGCGACGAGGGGTGGTGGTGGGTGATAGTCGGTGGTGGTGGCGGTGGTTGGTGGCTGGTGGTGGTGGCGATGGTAGGTGGCGGTGGGTGGTGATTGAGGATGGTGGTGGTGGTGGTGGGTAGTGGTGGCAGTGGGTGGTGGCAGTGTAGTGGTGGTGGGGGGGCGGCAGTGGGTGGTGGAGGGTGGTGGCAGTGGTGGGTGGTGGTTAGTGGCTGGTGGGTTATGGTGGTGGTAGTGGTAGTTGGTGGCAGTAGTGGTGTGGGGTGATTTTTACTCCAAAATTGTGCTCTGAAGTCGAAAAGCATCTATTTGATGTTCCAAAAAATTGGATTCTAGAGCTCATTTAAAGCCGGTTTACTCATGGATTCTCCAAAAGTCCGAACTGAGTTACCAAACAGGCTTCTACTCCATTTATGTTCCAGAAATCAGAATCTAACTTCTGGAATATTTTAGCTTGGATTCTCAAATTCTTCAAGATAGACTTAGGAGCAGAATTTTTATTTTTGATTAAAGCTCCCTTTAGTTTGATTTCTCCCTCAATTTAATATTAATTTCGTTAAACAAATTTTGCGAATAGTTTTGGCCAAAAAATTGAAATTTGTTTGGTTGCATCAACTGAAAACAATTTTACGAATGAAAAATAAGTTTAATAATCCACTTTTGAGAATAGTTAATTAAGAAATCTCGACTCTTAAGTACTATTCTGTTATTTCTTCTAAATAATCTCACATTCTAAAGCTGTTGTTTCTCGTTGTGTAATGTCAATGCCATTTTTTTAATAGAGTGAAAAAAACATCATCTCTTGGTCATAGAAGTGGATAAAAAAAAATTTTAACTTAAAAATTTTATACATAAATTTTAGAGTAATGCCAATGTTATGTTAACAAAATCAAAATCTCATTACAGTACACATCTCAAAAGCTTACGAGAGAGGGATTCCCATACTAACAGTGTGAGAGGAATCTCCCATGTTACACCAATGATAGCCCATAAAAACATATAGCTTGCACGATCAAAAGAGGAGAGAGAAAATAAAAAAAAATTCATATGACACAGTATATGATATCATGGCAAGATGGGAAGCTTTTTCCCTAAAGCTGTGTTTGCCTCCATGTGAAAAAGTAGAAAAGAAATTTTTTTTCCTTTAATTAAAATTGGTATTTTTCTATTTTTGTTTAGCCTAAAATGCAAAAAAATAAAAAAAATAAAATAAAATAAAAACTTTTACACCAAAGAAAATTTTTATATAAAATATCATTAACATGAAAAAACTATAATGAAATAAACAATGCCTAAACGTATTTCTTAATCACATAAGAGCATACGAATCAAAAAAGTGACTGTTCTCATATCAAACTTTTTATTTTTCAATACTAAAAAAAAACAGTGAACATTAAAAAGAAGAAATATTACAAAATTGATTTAGGAGGACTAGGTTCTCTTTTGGTATCATTTTTGTTTTTAATTTTTACCTATCTATTAAAAAGCATTTTTCAAAATCATTTTTTTGAACAAAAATAAGATGTTGTTTGATAGTTAGAATTAAAAATAAATTATAGAATGATAAATAGATTTAGTATACCTATATCCAAAATAATTTTTATAATTATAATAATATATCCATCTCAAAAAAAAAAATTTATTTTATTTTTTTTACACGTTGCCTTATCCATCCATTCATCCTACTAACCCAGCAATAGGCAAACTCAAAAACACCAGCGAGAGCTCCATCAATGGCAATCTGAAATCTATCTATATGTGCGGAAACCCAGTTTAAAAAATGGATTTTCAAATGCTCTCTTATGTATCAGTGTAGAAGGATTCTGTAGCTTTTATCCCTTTCGTCGGTGGAGTTCTCTTCCCCCTTCAGACATCTCTCAAAACCACTGTTGGCTTCTTCATCTGATCTTGCTTTTTCTTCCTCAGTGTTTGCTTTTCCTATCAAAACTCACCTCAAATACTGGAGAATCGGTTGTTTGCCTCTAATCGGTTGTTTTGCACAAGATATGAAACGGAAAAGAGACACATAAGGGAGGAGGAAGAAGAAGAGCTGAGGATGGTTTTATAAAAATAAATAAATAAATAAATCTTAAAATTACTTTTTTACCCTTCATTTTGAAAGGATAGTATATGTGTTTATTAATGACTTGCGTAAAAGGAAACGAAAAAGAATTTTTGATCAAAAATCAAAAAGAGGTCAAAACTTCTTTTTGTTTTCTGATCTATTTTTTTATTTTTTCCACGATTGTTTAACTATTTTTGCCATCTTGACCAAAGCACCAAAGCATATTAGCACACTAACTTTCTAAGGATTTTCCTAAATATGAACACAAGTAAATAATATATATATATATATATATATATATATATATATTCTCAAATAGAAGAAACATATGCCGTGACCACTCCATCATGTTACTATCTTCCAACCATGTGTGTTAAGTACTGAATCCGATCAAGCCTCTGCAGGTTTAAGCGAAGAAGACTAAACGTAGAAAAGTCTAGTCTAAAACTTTTCCATGGCAGATTTTTTATTTTATTTTTTTATTTTTTTTATTTGTTATCTGTTTATCAAGTCCATATGGAATAAGAGGAATGTGGATGCAAAAGGTTGCTGGGATAAGGAAGGCCCACCATCCATAAATAGGCCATAAAGTAGAGTTTCATGGGATACAGATCAACAATAATTGAGAGGGGGAAGTTGAAAAGTTTGTGTTGAGAAACCTTCTCCTATAACGAGTAGGAATACTCAAAAGCAAGCAGGGCCCACCAGAGCCATAACTGCAGACCTGGTTATCAGAGGGCTCAGATTTTCCCTTTGCACGTCAAGATGGCTTAGATGCTTCAACAAGAAGACAACAACCAAACATGAAATGGATGTGCATGAAATAGACCCAGGAATGGTTTACAACTTTCTTTGGCTCGTTTACATCGTGTGACTTCTGGCTCAGTCAGTTCCTTCAACACTTGTCCTGTTGAAACTGAAGTTTGTTATCGTCTCAGTAAAATCCTCATTGGAACATAAGTGACATACCCAACACATATAGTTCCTTTTGGTTGTAAGGAAAATTAAAAGAAAGAAAAATAGAAGGTCCAAATTTAAAAAATAATAATTATTATTATTATCATCCAGATTGTACGAGTTATTTAATTTTTTATCCTATTTAATAATATTTTTTTATTTATAATTTTTATTTACTTTTTAGAATTTGAATTACACCAAATTTGATTGACTTGGAGTAATTGCATAGTCATGTAGAGTAATGATCATAAAATTTTCCTTTTAAGTTTAAAATTTTCTATTCCTTTTTCAGTTTGAAAAGTTCATTTCCTTTCCCTTTAATTTTCCTTCAAACCAAATAGAACTATTAGGGAATTCTACATGGTGATCCAACCTGCCAACCAGTCCAAATCTGCAAAATTGTACCAATCCTTGGCTTTGGGTTGTAACTCAGCATTCAATAGACCCTTTTATAACTAATAGTCACAGTAGACCTTTATCATAAGAGATTATATTATTATGAACTGAGAAAATGATTTGATTCTTTGAAGCCATGAGTTGCTATTTATTTTATAAAAATTTTGATTATTTTACCAATAAATAAATAAAAGTTCTGATTATGAGAGGCTTATTGTATTTGTCCCACCAAAAGGTCTGGCCGATCAAATCTAAACATAATATTTAGGATGGCCAATCAACATCATAAATGATTGTCCCATGTTTAGATTGGCTACCATTTTTTTTTTCTATGAACTAGTAAAATGCATTAAAATTAAGGAGATGTCCGGTTTGTTCATCACAGTTTGTTCATCACTCTGATACTGGCTATTTGGGCCAGATTATAGGCAATCGAGATTAGATGCGAGACTGTTAGGTGATCATTACAGACAGAAAAGCTAAAAGCATAAATAAAATGTCTGGGAGATCAGGAAATAGTTCCCTAAGGCCCTCTCATGCCGACATCAGGAAATTCAGTGACTTTCATCCACCATACGCATACACCAATACATCGGTATGTGCACATATTAAACTACAGCCACTGAGTTTCCTAATGCCAGCATGAGGGGCATCAGAGGATTCCTATCCCCTGACTTGATGCCCAGAGTGAAACATCCCTTCCACGTTTATGGGTCCAATACAATAAAAGCACAATATAATCAGGCTAATAGAAAATTTTAACAATTCCGGATTGCAGCACGAATGGACCCTCAGTAACTTTTATGAGAGAGAGAGAGAGAGAGAGAATGCCAGATTGGCAGCTTGAGTAGACCCCGAAATATCTTTTATCAGAGTTTACAATTTTTAGATAGGAAGGACATCAGAGCAGTATTTAATAACTATATATATTCTTACTAAACTTAAAAATACCAAAATCTCCTACAATGGCATTGATTCTAAGCAGAGGTGCCACACAAGTAAGTTTGTTGGTTGTTCTACAAGGGCCAGACCTCATTGTAAACCGTCTCGCTTTCTCTGCCCAATTAGAAAAACACTGCTATCCGAGGAGCTTCAACCCTATTCCACTTTTTTGGCATCAGCATTACTCAACTCTCCATCTTTGGTTGACGCAACAGTCTTGGCCTCGTCAAACTCCAATAGCTATTAAAGACAATAATAAATAAAAAAAACCATTAGAATAGAGCTCCATTGTTCAATGAAATTTATAAGATTATAACATCAAAGGAACAGACAAGACGAGACTGGTCAAACCTCATTTTAATTAACATGAACTGCTTAGGAAACGTAGTTAGTAGATTGACTAGATTAAAATCACTACATAATAAAGCTGTTATTTTTGCAAAAGCCAACATAAATAAAGCCCATCTTTCAATTCAAAGGGATCACCATCACTATAATTTTTGGCATCTTGCTTATCCCTGATCCCCTGTATGTACAATGTATGATGTACATGTACCCCATAAATATGAACTCATGAATATGATTAATATTTCTTACAAAAAAAGCCCAAATAAATGTATAATACAACTCACTTATCAAAGACAATTAAGTTAAAAGATAATCGAGTTCAACAAAATAACTGGTAAGGACTTACCAGAATCATATAAATTGTAATGCCATACCACCTTTGGATTCTAACAGCATTATGGGATATTCCCGAAACTCACAAAGAAAAAGGAAAGCGACTTAGACAAAAAGAGAAGTGACTTGGACAAAAAGAAATGATGTAAATCACCTGGACATTTTCTATAATTGAAACACCATCACTCAATAGTTTTAACAACAACAACAACAAAGCCTTATCTCAATTAAATGGGGTTGGCTACATGGTTTCTTGACCTTCAATAATCTATGTTCTATATTATACTTAAAACAAAGCTTAAGCTATGCATATCTTTCCTCACCACCTCCCCTAGAGTCATCTTAGGTCTTACCCTAGCTCTTTTAGATCCTTCAATATGAATCAAATCACTCCTCTACTGGAGCATCTAACGCCTTTCATTGAACAAGGTCATACCATCTCAAACGACTTTCTCATAGCTTATCATGTATCGGTGCCAAAACCATTGCCTATTTATCACCGCATCCAGACACCGTTGAGGCAGCCCTTCCATTTTTCTCTATAGCAGGGACCAAGTGTAATGCGTTGTTACGGAGAACGCCCTAAAGCAAGCTATGGCAACAAGCAAGAATCACGTCAAGTTGAAATAAGGACCACTTTTTGATTGCAGCCAAGGAAAGAATGATCCAAATGGTGGTCATTTTAGCAACCTGGAGCAAATCTTTCCGAAATTTTGACTCAATATTTTTGTTTAACTACTAATCTAGCTTTGTATCTCTCTACCGAGCCATATGCTTTATTCTTGATCTTGTAAATCCACTTGCAACCAAAGGCTTGTTTTCCCGCAGGCAATAATATTACATTGAATATCTTTTGTTTGTGAGTCCATGTAAAAAGTTTGATAAGGTTTTTTTTGGGTGCCGGTAGCCGACCTGATGCACCAACCCACCTACTTTATCCAGGCTTGGAACCTAACACTCAACAGTTCTAAGCTTTGATGATATTGAAATTGATGCAGTCAGGGATCAGAATATATCTAATAAGCCTGCATGTAATCGGCCCAAAGTTGAAAAGTAAGGAAAATAAGGGAAGGAATCTGGCAGACTCTATCATGAAGATAGATCCAAATCTAACCGTCTGATATTTTGAAGTCTGTTAATAGGATAGTAGATATTAAGTTGCAGAGTAAAATTGGTAGTAAAATAACAGATATATGGAAAATCAATAGGGTCGAAAGGAGATAACCAGTGTTAAAGGGGGCCAGAGGCGCACACAAGATGCCCTCCTGGTGCCCAAGGCATGAGGTGCAATGCCAGACACATCTCACTGAAATGTGGCACAATTTTTTCCAAGACTATCAAAAACACAAAATAATTGAAAGACAAACTACTCTACACCGAAAACGACAATAAAAATATTAGAAAGAGCATATTAGTAAAGATGAGCCCCAAAAGGTGCATAATTTGAACATTCGTGACCTCTGAATTAGTGTCAAACAATAAAAGCAGAAAAAAAACAGAGTCGGAGACATGGTTGAACTACTGAAGGAACGATGGGAAAAAAGCAGGAAGAAAAGTATTTTAAAGAAAAAAGATGGGGAAATATATAGATAGAGAAAAGCATTTTAACAGTGCAGAGTGTGGATCAAACCCAGAACAGAGGAGGAAGGAAGAAGTAGACAGTAAAATATATATTTAAAAAAAAAAAAATTCAAGCATTTAAGCAGAAGAAGAAGAAGAAGAAACAAGAGGGGAAAGAAAACCATAAACATGCATGCCTGTTACAGATCAAGAGTCCATGCAAGGCCTCTTTGGTCTTCTCTGCTTCTCCCTTCTTCTATTCTTCATTTCTCTCCCTTTCTCTTGATTTAGGGTTTTAGGGTACAAATACAACCAAAAGAAATCGCAAACAACCAACAGATAGCAAATATAAAACAACCTTTCATAAAGGTTGTCATACCAAAAGCACCTTCGTTAAGTTGTGCACCAGGCTGAGGCGAGGCTCGCACTTCAATAACACAGGAGTAAACGCAGTAAATCCATTAGATAAACCAGAACGAGGAAAAAGAATACTATCCTGAAAATTAGGAGAATTCATATGAGAGCAAAAATTAATTGAAGGGAAAAAGAAAGAGAATAGAAGTGGAAACGATGAGATAAAATAGCATGAAATAGAAATTACTGCGAAGGTAAAGGAGAGAAAAAATATAAGACAAAAAGGTAATTCAATATGAATTAAAGGGGAGAGAAAATTGGGAAGAACTGTCTTAAGAAAATTGCACCCAGAATTAAAGTCGATAGAGGAAAGAGTGATAAGAGGAAATGAAAATAGAAATCAAGGAATGAAAAAAAAATTTCAGGGAATACTTCCTCACAGCCCTCCCAGAATTAACAATAGCCAAGAGAAGAGCAGAATTTTTTTAAATTTTCCCGGACATCATGATCCAAGGAACCATGTGCAAGAGCATCCTAGAGATGTATATTCCAATGGTTTGATTGTTCAATACAAGCTACTGGATCAGTTCTGCTGTTTGGAAGGATGGTACAGCAGGAAACTGGTTAATTCTGTCATTTTTCCTCGGGCTTCATTTTGGATGGTCAAAACTCTTTTTTTAGTGAGGCTTTGGTGCTGTTTTTAATATTTTTGGGTTACCTATCCAACAACTCCAACATCTTGCGATCTGAGTTGTATCAAGAGAGTGATGATCAATTTACCAGTTACCAGAAGGGAGCCAATCAGTGATCTGATTTCTATTTCAAAAACTATAATTACAGTACAAGTTCTGCTTAGAGTATCTTTTAAAGTAGTAATCATCTTTACATAGGAAAAAGGGTTAGGCACTCGTAGAATTTGCTAAAATCTAGTTAAGTCATATTAGGAATTCTTTTTTGGAGGGAAAACAGTCAAATTGGTACAAGGACAAAGGGATCTTATTACGTGTGTAATCATTTAGCTTTTGGTCTAGCCAAGGAATGGTTTCCTTCCAAGTGGTTTGATGGTCAGTCTCCACTTTGTTCATTGTGAACAGGCTTTTAATCTCTCTTTCTTCTTCAAAAAGATGCTATTCAGTTGCAGGTAGGGCCACTACCCGCAGGTTTTGTAAATATGGGCGGTCAGAGGCCAGGCATGTGCTAACGTGCGCCGAAGGAGATTCAATCATGGTTCTGGCGCACTAGCCGTTGTATACAGTTGCACCCTTAATTTCTGCCTTCGTTTGCACCGGTTTCTCATCGAAATGGTCTCGCGATACTTCTCCCTTCATGGCCGAGGTATATTTCCGGTGTTAGAGTGTTGGACATGGTTTTTATATCCAATTTAATCGGACAGAAACTGAATATTATTGTTACTACACCAACAGAATTATTTTTTGTGATAGGAATGGGCTCTAAGATGTCAAGCCACAGGCCCACAAGGCTCTGGTTTGGAGGGAGTTGTACCCTCTTAGGTCCTAGTAACAACCAAAACAAGGGAAGTAGAAGCAATTCTAAAAAATAAAGCAGCACACCAGATCTCTCCTCCAACAAATATCATAACAACCAATACAACTCAAGGAGCAATTAGATCTTAAGCTCTTTACCTGAATATAGGTATTGGAATCACAACCCAAGAAGCAATTCACTCAACAGATATTACTAGCATCCAACAATAGCAGCTAGTAATAGATTGATAGAGTAGCAACAGCTTATGCAGAAGCCCTAAAGGAAAATGAGATCTTCAACTTAACAGCTGATTACAATTTCCGTCCATGATATGAAATTTCAACCAAAATGCTGAAATTTCAACAACCTGTTTTGGTCACCATTGGTAGAAACAAAATAGCATGCGACTTGAAAGGATGAAATTGTTTTGGTGAAATGATCGCCGAAATGTTACAAAGCCTTCCTAATTCCAAAATTTCAACTACTAGCATTGGAATTTTGGCAAAAATCGAGCGGACTCCTATTTCTACCAGGAGCATTGGAAACTCCAAAAAATTCATATTTTTGGCCAATTTGCTTCAATGTTTTGCTGGAGCAACCCATTCTGGACTACTTAGGAGCATCTACTTCATTTTTTTTTTTTTCTGAATTCAGGCATGATTTAGGCAAAGTTCAAATTTGGAGGTAAATCCTTTTCCTTCAAACTAATTTCTGCAAGAAATAAGCTAAATATATATTAGTTAGTGTTCACTTTCTATATGTTACACTGTAGGCCAATCTATGACTTCACAGACTGATTTACATTACTGCTTTTAAATTTTTTAATTTTTTTCTTTAGCTTAATTTATTTTTTTAAATTAGAGTCAATGTATTGCTTGGGAGCAAATTTATATATGTTAGACACCATTAGTTGATCTATGGCTTCATGAAGTTGGCTTGAATTTTCTGCCTCAAAATTCAATTATTTTTAGATTTATAAAAAGAAAAAAAAACTACAATATAAAGACAAATAGGGCAAAATACTCTATTTTTTATTGAAAAATAATAAAAAAAATTGCATTTATTTTTATTTGGTTTTCAACTGAAATTAATTATTAACGGGTTATTTCATATTTAATTTGTGTTAATTAGGTAGTTATTATATTAAAAAAAGTATTAAAATTTGTTTTAATTGAGAAAAATACGACTTGAAGGGGGGGTATGAAATAGATCATGATATAGAAAAAGTTCACAATGGATGCATTCTTGTTGCAATAGTGTAACAATGTAAGAGGGTTGCATTCTTCTAACAATAATTGCAGTGACTTTGTTTGTCATTACTAATGACTTTGATTTGTCACTGCAATTATTGTCAAAAGAGATCATGAGAGGTGGGGCTACAAGACTGAAGTCACATCTGGCTAGTAGGTACAATGGTACATAGACGTGTCGAAATGCTGTAAAGGTTCCCGGTGAGATTCAGAAGGCCATGCCTGCCCGCCAAAGGAGATTAGACAAGAAGTAGGCAAGGGAAGAGTTTGAACAAGCAGTCCTAGAGAAACAACCAGCACCACAATTATAGTAATGAGGAGGAAAAGCATGGGGGTGTGGACACAGAAGCAGAGGCAAGAGATATACAGCAGGCTCAAACAGCGAGTAGAGTTACACACACTGGTAGGGGCAGGATAGCTAATGGAGTTGTAATCACCTAAGGCGTTAGGAAACAGAAAACCAAATATTCTCCAGAATCGCAGGATGTAGGAACCAAAACCAACAGAATTTAATTAAAACAGAGAAAGACAAGGGTAAGGGCCGCCACATCGGTGAAACTAGTCCATAAACGTAGGATTATATTTGCATCTTGGAACATAGAACCTTTAACAGGTAAGAACCTAGGATTGATAGATATTATGACAAGAAAAAATATTAATATAGTTTGTATTCAAGAGACTAGAATGGAAGGGTTAAAAAACCAAAGAGTTGGATGACTATAAATGTTGGAAAATGGGGGTTAAAAGTAATAACGGCTTAGGAGATACAGATTTAAAGAAAGATACGGTGGATGTTAAAAGATTAGGTGATAAGACTATCCATCAAGCTGGTGTTGGAGAAAGAGGTTGTCAATACTCAATCTAATTAGTGCTTACACACCCCAAGTAGGATTGGATAGTAGTGACCTATATTTTGGGAACACATGGATGGATTAGTACAAAGATTTAGACAAAGAGAGAAGATTATAATAGAGGGTGATCTGAAGGATATGTAGGGGAAGATCGTAAAGGTTATAAAGGTATACATAGATAATATAGTTTTGAAGTGAGGAATAAAGAGGGGATTTCAGCTTTAGATTTTGTGGTGGCTTATGATTTATCCATCGTAAACACGTATTTTGAAAAGAGAGGATCATTTAGTCACCTTCAAAAGTGGGCATCATAGTAGCCAGATAAATTTCATTTTAACTAGAAAGTTCGATAGGCTATTATGTAAGGATTGCAAGGTTATACCAAAGGAGAGCCTAACCAATAAACATAAATTACTTGTAATGGATATGTGCCTCATTACACCGAATCATAAGAAGGGTGATGTTAGTTGCCCTAAATAAGGTGGTGGAGCATAAAATGAGATACCTTCAAAGCTTTTACTGATAAAATGGTCAAGCAAGGAAGTGGGACTTTAAATGAAGACACTAATATGATATTGAACGAGATTACTACTTGTATTAAGAAAGTTGCTAACAAATTCATAGTTGAATGGAAAGGAAAACGGCATTCCTCTAGAAAGTCTTGGTAGTGGGATGATGAAGTTCAAGCAACCATTAAGGCTAAGAAAGATAATTTTAAGATATGTCAAAGACTAAGAATGTAAAAGATCTAAAAAGGTATAAACTTGCCAGAAATGAAGCTAAGAAGAATGTGGGAAAAGCAAGGGTAAAGAAAAAAGATCTTTATAACAATCTAAGCTTAAAGGAAGGAGAAAAAGCTATCTATAAAATAGATAAGATCAGGGAAATGATGAGTAAAGATTTAAACCATGTTAGATATATTAAAAATGTAGATGATAGAGTTCCAGTAAGGGATGAAGATATTATAGATGAACGATTATTTTTACAGTCTACTAAATGAAGACACTTCTAGTAATAATGTCCCAAAAGGCTGCATTACCAATCACAGGATATAGGTATATACAAAAAATAGTGTAAGAAGTAAAAAAATCTTTAAGGAGGATGAATGTAGGCAAAGCACCAGAGCAATGAGGACCCAATAGAAGTATAGAAAAGTTTAACAGTCTATAGATTATCTTGGCTAACTAAGTTATTGAGCATAAGAAAAATTTCAGATGAATGGAAGAGAAGCATTGTGGTTCTGATCATAAATCTAAATCTTGACAAGATCTCGGAAATGTCAAAAAATTTCATCAAAAAAAAAAAAAAAAGTGTCTCAATAAGACCTCGATGAGATCTCAAAAATCTTAGAATTCTCGGACTCACCGAGACAAGGTCGAGATCAGAGACTTCGAAGCTTGGTTCCAATTTATAAAAATAAAAGTGATAATCTGAATTGCAAAAACTACAGAGGCATAAAACTAATAAGTCATACTATGAAACTATGGGAGAGAGTTATTGAAATTAAAACTAGCTTGAGACAAAAAAAAAAAAAAAAAACAAATAACCAATTTGATTTTATGCCAGGAAGATCCATGACAGAAACTATTTACTTACTTAGGAGACTTATTAAAAAGAATAGAAAATGCAAAAAGGACCTCCATATGATATTTATTGACCTAGAAATAGCTTCTAACAAAATCCTTAGAAAGTATATCTGGCAAAGTATTACAGAAAAAGAAGTATTTCAAGCAAATATGTGACATGGTCAAGAATATGTATTACAATGTGGTAACAAGTATGAGAACCATGGGAGGTCAAGGTAGTGAATTCCTAATCACAATTGAGTTACATCATCCTTATTTATTTGCCTTTATTACGGATGATTTAACCAAAGACATTTAAGATAAAGTTCTTCGGTATATGTTTTTTTGCTAATGATATTGTTTTGATGGATGAGAAAAAAGCAAGGATTAATGTCATTTTGGAGTTATGGTGATCAACATTGGAATCAAAAGATTTCAAGATAAGTAAAACGAAGGAGTATATGGTGTGTAACTTTAGTCACACAAATAGGAATCATAAGGTGGTGAAAATTGACAAAAGGGAGATAAACGTAAAAATAATTATTTTAGGTGTCTAGGCTCAATCATAAATAAAGAATGTAATACAACGCATGATGTTTCACATAAACTAAAATAAGATGGATGAAGTGGAGAGGTGTGTCTGGAATTCTCTGTGATCAAGGTATTCCATTTGTAGGACAGTCTTTCGACCCGCTATGATATATGGTGCATAATGTTGGGACAGTTAAAAAGCATCATATAAATAAAGTGTGGCTGAGATGAGGATATTGAGATGGATGTATTGTAAAATTAAGAAGGATAAGGTAAGGAATGATCGTATTAGAGCTGATTTGGGAGTAGCGTATATACATAATAAGCTACCAGAAAGTCGTTTGAGATTATATGACCATGTTCAACGGATACATGCTCTAGTACAAGATTTAAAATCTCGTGTCTCGAAGGAGTCTCAGCCTCCTCCGAAACCGAGAAATCGGCGAGATCCCGCCGAGACAGTGTAAAAAGGCTGTCTCGGTGGCCAAAACTCATTTTTTTAAGCCTTAAACTTCAGGGGAACCTCAATTTTGCATACATGAACACATTTAGAGCCTAAAATTGTACAAAAAATAATGACTCTTTGTGGTTGTTTGGGTTTACAGCCATATTTGACAATAAACGCTGAAGTCTGTTGTAAACTTAGGCTAATATTGGCTATTATACTCAATCAAATATGGCAAATGAGACAATAACATAATGCATTAGGGGAATGAAAAATAAAATAACACTTCATTATAAATCATTACATCATAGTTCAAATGTTCAATATTGGATGATCCTATAATTCCCGTGAGCCCATAGTCCACAACTCCATAATCCACATACAATGTCTAATAAAACGTAGAGTGTCGTAGATGATCCATCCTACTATCATCATACATTCTACAAACTTTTGTTTTTTCCTCTCATAACTTCATGTACAAATCTCATTTGTGAGCAAGAATCTTACCTTCAACGGTTGATATAGAACTCCCACTACAATCCCCACAATCCGAAGCACCACCGGAAGCAAATTCAAAGTCAAACCGAGAAAAAACAAGGAAGAAATCAAGTTTTCTTCAAAAAAGTAAAGAAAACACCAACTTACATGTTCTCGTTGAGTTCTCTACCGAGAACAGGGCACAAGCCATTTTATTCATTTTGAAAAAAGGTCAAAAAGAAATTTCTCTCCGAGATCTCGCAAGAAACTGACGAAATTAGTCGAAAACACCGAGATCTCGCCGAGACAAGTTATCGACCTCAATTTTGTCTCGGTTAGTGTCGAGACTAGCGAGATTACCGAGATCTCACCAAAATCTCGGCGAGATTTTAAACCATGCTCTAGTACAGAGAAGTGAATACATGCTCCAGTACGGATAAGTGATTTGATTCAAATTGAAGGATCTAAAATAGTTAAGCACAGACATGATGTAACTAGGGGAGACGGTGAGAAAAAAAACATGCATAGCTTATGCCTTGTTTTAAGTATGACCTCGAACAGAGCTGATTAGAGGGCAAGAATCCATGTTTGCTGATGTATTCAAGATGAAATTCCTAGGTTTATGCTTTTTGCATATGATATTGTTTTGGTGGATGAGACAAACACAAAGATTAATGCCAAATTGGAGAATGGAGATCAACCTTGGAATCAAACGATTTTAAATAAGTAAAACGAAGATGGGAGTATATAATGTGTAACTTTAGTTACATTAAGACGAATAATGAGGTGTGAAAATTGATGAGAAGAAGATTAAGAAAAATAATTATTTTAGGTATCTAAGCTCAATCATAAATAAAAATGTGATATAAAGAATGATGTTTCACAAAGAATTAAAATATGATGGATGAAGTATAGAGGTGTGTTTGGAGTGTTGTGTGATTGACTTATTCCTTTAAAACTTAAAGGACAATTTTATAGAACAATCATTCGAATGGCTAACATGTATGGTGTGGAATGATGAGCAGTTAAGAAGCATCATATAGATAAACTTAGTATAGCTGAGATGTAGAAGTTGAGATGAATGTCTGGCAGAACTATGTAGGATAAACTAAGGAATGACCATATTATAGCTGATTCAGGAATAGATCCGTAACGTGATAAGCTACGAGAAATCTGTTTGAAATGGCATAAGTTAGGCCTCGTATCAAGCATGGTTCTCAATTTCGGTCAAAATTTGTGACTTCAAACTAAATATTTCAATTTCGGGCCAGGTCGAAACGAGACCCTAGTTCAAACCTAAAAAGCAACCTATTTCGATTGAAATAGGCCAGTATCGACCAGGTTTTGACCGAAAGAGTGGTTTCAATCAAAACCAAGGTTCAGAATCTTGGTTTCGTGCCTAGTTTAGGCCACAGGCCAAAAACCGAGCACCGAAACCATGGGAAAAAATGTCAAGTTTCGAAATCAGTTCGGTGGCCAAAAAAATTGATTTTTTATCCCAATTTTTTTGTGTGATGCATTTTTAACCTTCTTAGCATATCTATTGAATGATTGCACACAAAAAAAATCCAAAAGGTAATTCTATGTCTTACCATAGTATGCTAATGTTGCAAAAACCTGAGGATTGTATTGAGAGTATTCAGAGTTAAATAGGAAACACTTATTTATAATTAATATCATTTAAGTAAATAAAAATAAACTTTTATATTTCATTTACTTAAGATATTATTCATATATAAACAAACATCCCCCATTTGAATCCAATAAAAATAGTCTAAAATTCAAATTTTAAAAGATAAAAAGTCAATTTTCCATCATCAATTAATGGTCTATTGTGATGGTAGGACCATGATTCTCAAATCAATGGTGCATCCAAGGAAAGGATGCAAAGTACATATGCAAGTTTATAAAGGTGGTAATCCAAGAGGTGGGGGTTAGAGAATATAGTACAAGTGGTGACAGACAATAGCAGCAACTTCAATAAGGCAGGAGAGAGACCAATGAGAAACAATAGGCACCACCTATTCTAGATTCCATGTACAGCCAACTAAATCTTCCTCGTGCTGAAGGATATGGGGAAGAGATCCATGGAACAAAAGATGGTTGAGAAAGCAAGACAAGTGATCACATTTGTGTACAACACTACAACTATGCCCTATAGTTATTAAGGAGCAAGTGTGGTAGGGATTTAGTGAGAACCGGCATCACTCGACTTGCCACAAACTGCATTGCCCTGAAGAGCTTCGAAACAAAGATCTATAGTTTGAGCTTGATGTTTTCTTCAAAGGAGTGATTTAGTTGGACAGATGAGCTCTCTAGGAGGTAAAGCAGCCAGTCGACCATATCCAATGCCACATTCTGGCAGGAACTGAAGAGAGTCATTATGATACCGGAGCCACTAATAGTTGAGGAGGGTTAACTCAAAGAAAAATCCTATCTTGTCACACTTACATGCTACATTGGAGATGATGGACCACATGCGGGCAATGATACCACATGGTAACAAGCAGTAACTATCATTAAAGAACGTTGGGAAAGATGCTTATGCATCCATTGCACAATGGTTTTTTTTTTTTTTTAATCTACAGAAGTCGAATTACATTACATATGGATCCTCATCAAGAATTGATAACTTGTTTCTATCGTCTCCAACCTATTATCTCAATCCCAAGTACCAATACAAGCACAAACTTGGGAGGAATCAAGACCTAACAAATGCAATGGAAGAGGTGGTTACAAAGTTGGAGCCAAATCTAGATATACAATCCCAATGCAACAATGAAAAGAAACTTAAAACTTTCTGAAGTACTTAAAATGAATAGTTATAAATAGGTATCAATGCTAAAATTAGCAATCATTAAAATGGTTACAGATAAATAAGTTTAGAGATGGTGTTGGGACATTTGACCGTGCAGCTGCAAGGTCTGGTCAGAACTTAGAAGACTACTCTCATGATAGGTCCACTTTAGTTTCTTTTTTCTTACAGTATGGACGAAGTATCATCACTTTAACAAGAATAATCTTAATGCTCTAATGTAGCTGAATGATGGGTCCTATATGGGAAAGGGCACCTAAATTAAGGAATATAGCATTGAAGGTTCTCCCTAGACCTGTTCCGCCACCAGATGTGAGCATAACTCAAGTACATTCAAATCTTATCTACTCCAAAAGGTGGAACCAATTAGATCACGAACTGATGCAGTGGTGAACCAGCCAAGGGAGGAAGATTTGGACTATATTGTTTTTCTTTATTTGGCATTATCATGTAATCTTATATTTTGGGAAATTTTAATTAAAGTAGGAGGTAGAGTTCTAAGATTTCTTTCAGTTTTGGATACTAAGATATCTACTAGTTTATTTCGTTTCCAATTTGAGTTAAAAAAAAAAAAAAAAAAAAAAAGGGGGGTGGTGGTGTCCCACTGCACCAGACTCCCGCTACTAATTTATTTCGTTTCCAATTTGAGTTTAACTTGCTTTCTATTGTTTAGTTTAAATTTTAGTTTAGGAATCTTTTTATTTATATATATATATGAGATGTATCCAACGAAATATACAGAATTGAAGAATGAAAATTTGAGTTAATTTCTTCGTTGCCTGTGTGGTGTGGCCTGCTAGCCAGTGCTCACTCTTGTTTCTCCCTTCTCTCTCTCCCTCCGTTGTCCTAGCAAGCCGGAACCATTCTCTCTTTGCTCGGTTCCTCCCTTTCTTCCCTTTTCACTTATCTATTTATCCTTGTATTTCTTTTCCCGGCAACTAACAACGCAACCAGCACAGACTCCTTGGCCATGGACGCCCTGGGCATTCATAACCCTGGGATTTTACTGGCCAGAGATCACTCTGCTGTGAGAGATCTGATCTGCAACCGTACCTGAACATCTCTCCTTCCGCATGGTAGTATTGCAAGTCTCGATTTGTCAATTCGGGTATCAGCTTCACTTATTTATTGTCCCTATATACCAGAGTCCGACACCCTCCAGGAGTTTCAGCCTGGTCAGAGACCTCATTGATGAGTTCTGTCAACAGAAACACTTCAGTTTTACCGCTGGCTCCCTATTCTATCATGATTCCAAGGTTGAAGATGATCTTCTTTCTTTCTTTCCAATAATACCTCTCCCCTTTAATTCAAATTCTGTTTTATTCTTATATAGTATTTCCTTCCTAGGGTAAACCCCCCCCCCTCTTTAATTCTAATTCCATCATATCCTAATTATTGTTTCCTTCTCAAAGGGGTCCCAAAATACTCCATTTATTTACAGAATTGCCACCCCTCTTTGAGACATTGATGTATTTACTATTTTTCCACTCTTTAAGCACACTATGATTTGGGTGGGCCCATTAACGGATCCAAATAGGGTTTCCGACCCAGGTCCACATCACAAGCGTTTGAGAATGCAACATGAGTCTGAAGATGCAGCACATATATGGGGAAGGACAATGACAAAGACCCAATCAAGCTTAGCAACATCTTCTAGGAGTCAGATGAAGAGGATCCCTTCTACCGTTCTCTGAGTGGGTGAGGAAGCGAGGTACCCATGCATTGGATGAGCCTGACTATAGGCCCAAGGTTCCAAATCTCAGTTTTGAGGCCTGTTTCAGAAAGGCCAAAACTGAGATATAGATCGAAACCGGGTCTTTTCTGGGTGAAACTCGAAACCAAGGTTTCAAGACCAGAAAAATCTGGTCAAACCTGTCAAAATCTGGGTTTTTTAACAATGGGTCGACCATGTTTTGGCCGAAACTATTTTTTGGTACCGACCCTTTCTCATCTCGGTCTTGCTCGAAACCAAGATATTTCAGTTGAAAACAATGGTTTCGACTACGATTTAGAACCAAGTGGTTTCGACCGAGATTTAGAACCATGGACAGGCCCATTGCAAGATTACAGAGCGGTTCGATCATGCCCATAGCATGCCAACCACAGTGCACATGCCTCCCATAGGTGCTACTCGAGAGATCTGCACCGACAATTCAGGCCAGACAAGGAGAAAAGCATGGATACAGATGTGACGAGCTTATCTGACACTAGGAAACCTGAGTTTGGAACAGAGTTGTGGATATCGTCATTGAGGTGCACCAACCCTTGCCTTCAAGACATCCAGTTCAGCATACAGCACTTCTTCATTCCCCACTGAGTATGAAGGTCAGTCACATAGTGAGCATCTTTTCTGGAGCACATCTTCTCATACCCACACCCGAAACCATATATACCACTCCACCAAGTAGTTATGGTTGAGATACCTAGTGATCTATTATATCATAGGTTGAGTTACCTAGAGTATGTAGACGATGCCACCCATAGGGCTGTTGTGGGGGATTTCGAGCATTTCGTCAAGCATAGTATGTCATGACCATCATATATCATTCAATCAAAGGAATGGTTCCTTCGGTCCCAAGGGCGGCATCGATTTTCTAGTAATTATGACCCTCTCCCCGGAACTCTATTTGGTCCTGACATAGAGTAAGGTTGTAACTTGTAAGTTGCAACTTATGAATGACAAACATTTGCCAATTTGTAAAATGTACTTGTTAATATTGATGAAGACAATTTCTGACATTGGAGTAACATTAAATGGGTTCAAACTTTGTTAATTGTGGAACGCTTTTCAATTTTATGATTCTTCATTCCTAGTACATATTTCAATTGCTTTTAAATGATGTGGTCCAAGTCTAAATTATGTGTAAAATAGGCTATATATTTGAAATGATACAATAAACTACAGCATACACTAACCACCTTGAGTCCAAACTCCAATGTCAAACTACCAGCTTAGGTTTTTCCTCCAATCTGATAATTCAAACATGTCCAAATTTTTATGGCAAATTCCAAGTTTCAGCCACCGAAATAGCCATTTCGAAATTCAACCAAAATACGGACCAGATTTTGGGGAATTTCAGCCATTCTGATTTCGAGCCAGGTCGAAATGACAAAATCAAAATTTTGAACCTTGCTTACATCTTAGTCTAGATTTAGAGAAGAGAGCTAAAGATTTCTATTAGAAATAAGAAATCCAGCTCCCACTCTTAAACACTTGAAACCAACTCATAATCACCCTTGAATTCTCTATTAGCAGATCACTAAAACCGCCCATGGGACCATACAAGGAAGCCCACTTACAATAAATTAGAGATAATCTAAAAGCCCTTGCCCAGAATACTCCAATAATCAGTAAAAAAAAAAAAGGTGTACCTAATGCACGAAGCTTCGACCACTACGGGGTCTGGGATGTACACAGCCTTAACTTAACCCCCCACTTCAGGGGAGGCATTTTCCCGATTCGAACCCACAACCACTAGGTCAAAATGTAACTGATGTATCTTTACTCTTCTTTGCTGGTTGGGAGTCCAACAATTCCCAGTAAGCAGCTGATCAGTACCCCACTTATGTCAAGGCGGAGGTACATAGAGAGCAACCTTGGAGGATGCTCGTCTTGTCTTCTTGTTCCATATTACTCATTCCTTGATTGCTAATTTTTCTTTGCATATCAAATTGAGAATAAAACATTTAAGAAGGGGGGGAGGGGGGGGAAGGGGGGAAGGTGATGAACAGCTGTAAGAACAAACCGGTTTGATTTCTCCATTCCAAAAACAGTGGATAGCGAGAGATCCAATAACAGCTGGCACAATATACAGAAGCGCGGGCTGAAAGAGAAAAATGAAGCTGTAAGATAATTTTAAAAGTAGTGGAAGAAAATTAATAACAGGACTCATTAGAGTTGGAAACTATTTGAGCTTTGTACAGGCCTATCTGCTTTTGTTCATTAGACATGGATTATTACAAGATCAACCATGGCATTAGATCAAGTCAGAGCTCATTACACCTAATGAAAATTTAAACCTCTTGAGATTTAAAGGATAATAAATCATATAGATATAACAGACCTGCGCAGCTTGAAACCAGTTCATCACAACAATTGTTAGGACCAAACCAACTGCGTATCCAAAAAAAGCACTTCTGAAATAGCGATTCTCTTTCCCTCTTGACACATCAAACCGCAATGCCAATGCAACAAAAATTCCTTCAAGAAGAATAAAAAAGAGAAACTGGTAAGCTCATGTTAATATGAGTATCCACATACACAATTCCACCACGATTAATTACATTAACAAACTATGAAAATCAATCAGTTCAATTCACAACAATGAGGTCATGAAATTTCATCATGCTCGAGTTTACACTTTACCTCTAAAATCTTGAGTCTTAAACATGTCAAAGCACTCTCAGAATGGCAACATTCTGTTCACATTGACCCTATGCTGATAATCTTATCCAAACGGTCATAAAATCTGTCAATTGGCAGCTTAGTTGGATGCCAAATTTTGTGTGGCCATATTGTCCACACCACCTTGACCCATTTTCAGCTCAAAAGCATTTCACAACATTAAAAGATCAGCAACTCAATCTTGGTCAAGATCTAGATTCTAGATAGCCGAGCAAAAGATTGAATACATGGTGGGCCATGTGACTGAGTTTGAATATAAAACTAAACAGGTCACCAATCCAGAGTCTTTTATCTATTCAACAGGCAAGAATTGCCACATCAGCTATATCAGCCATATGCCGATTTGACAGTCAAAAATAAATCCAGTAGATGGTGAGCAGTATGGCTGACATGGGCTACGAAATTTTTCATAGAACTCATCCAAGGGTGCTATATCTATCCAACAATAGAATCTGGTAGACAAGACCTCGATTGAAAAAAGTGGACAGTTTGGATAAGATCAATCATCCAAACAGGTTATTCAGGAAACCTTCGTCTACATGCTCTACAATTCACAATTTACTTTTTCTTTTTCTTTTTTCTCCCAAAAAAGAAGTCATCAATAAAATGAAATGGACGAAACCCCACAAAAATGAGATTTTGAATATGGTAAAAACATGGATGAAGAAAACGGCCCATTATCCCTGGTGACAGCCCATCCTTCTGCAGGAACTGTAACATAAACATCCATGAACATAAGACAATGAAAAAAATATCTGATGCTACTCTTAGAATATGGTGACAGCCCATCATTCCATATAAATTGTACATAAACATTCATAAACATGAAGATAATGAAACATATGCTTTAGTACTCCTAAAATATGGGATAGTCCAATAACTACAGCACTGGCTTAGGCAGAGTTGTTTGAAAGCAATATTCCATCAAAAGAGAAAACATTTACCTGCTATACAAATGTGTTGCATGGACACCAATAAATGGATAAACATCCATTTCTGACATACATTTAAATCCATCCCCTCCATGGATACATCCAGCTAATAAATGGATAAACATTGTTATCTGACATACATTTAACTCCATCCCCTCCATGGACGTCTAGCTAACATGATCACTTCCACCTTTTCCCATAAAAAATTTCCAAGCAAAAATTATCTGTTCTACATATATGATCTTTCCTTTTGAATTGTGCCATTATCTCAAATGAGGGGCACAGCAGACAAAATATCTCACTGTTTAACCGAGAATAACCACCTTTCTTTGGAAAGACTCGATTTGTTTACATGTCAGCTCTGAATTTCAACATCTGCATAAATGCAACACTGATCAACATTAATGAGCATACATAGCAAGTGCAGCACTGACCAACAACAGATGAAGAACAATCTCCTGAGACAGCCTGTATTTGCCTACGCCTCCCCTCAGGATCAGGATTCAGCACCTTGTCGGCCGGATCAATGTGTATTAGTTACAACTCAACCTGATTCAACCAAGCCTTCCCCGACCAATAAGGGGTGGGCTACCGAATTTCATTTACTCTACCATTTCTTTAGGTCAAGTTACTTCTCAATCCTAGGTCATTCATATTTTTGTACACTACTTCTTCCCTAGCCACTTTTGTCCAACTCTTGTCTCTTCATCTTTTAACTCCCACAATCTTTACCACATCACTCCTCCCTGGTGCACACAATGGCTGTGATTGCAAATGCCCATCACATCAAATGATGCGTGTGTATTAGTTACAGCTCTAATAATCAACCGTCAAGATGGATTCAAAATCAACTCCAGAAGAACCTATCATACCCCCCGCCACACACACACACAAAGAAGGTTAGTCATGCTCCTAGTCCAACAACTAAATAATTAACCCATATATTCACAAACTCAAATCCAAACTCTTGATGATCAGCTTCGGAGTAGATCAGACATAGAACCCCCAAAGTTCCCCGGGCATCAGTGGTTTGGGCTGGGGCTCTCCTTCCCAGACAATCTTCTTTTGGATAGTAATGATGCTTGGTAAGCTTCCGACTGATGATAGAGTTTCAGCTAAAGGAGTGTCGCTGGCCTCTCGGTGTGAGCTGTGTCATGGGTCCTCTAAATCAGTTTGCCATCCCTTTGGGGAGTGTGATTTCTCTCTAAGGGTATGGGACAGCCTTGTGTGGGGTTTTGTCCTCATGTAGAGTTCTCCTGTGTCTATAGAAGCATCATTCCACTGGTGGAAGAGAACGGGTAGAAGTTTCTCATTGAAAGATGTATGGTTCCTTGTTTTTGTGCTAGTTCCTTATTTCCTATGGTGTGAGAAAAACACCGCTTCCCAATCAGAATGTTGCATTAGTTTTGCATGTGGTGAAGGAGCAGTGCTCTTATCTAAAAGTTAGAATCATGTCTGGATGATCTGCTATGTTCTAGGAAGTTGCGGCTGACTTTGAAATCTTTCCCTGCTCCTAAAATTGGGGAAGTTTTGTGGTGTGCGCCGGAGATAAGACTGGTTGAAATTGAATATCGATAGGTGTTCTTTTGGGAACCTTGGAAGGGCTAGTGCAGGTGGTGTCTTCAGGGATCATTTGGGAGGGGTGGTTGTGGCGTTTGGCAAGGTCTTGGGTGTGAACGACGAATAACGAAGCGGAGTTTATGGCTTTGATTTGTTGTTGCTTTAGGGCCAAAGATATGGGTGTTCGGAATCTGTCAATAGAATGTGATTCGGCGGCTGTAGTGGTGATGGTCCAAAGAAAGGTAGTTCCTCTGTTCATTCTGCAGGACTGGCAGGCATTGCAGCCCTAGACTTTCTTCAATTACTTGGAAAATCTCCCACGGTTATGGGGAGGCTAACCCGATTGCAGATTATTTAGCAAAAGAGGCTGCAAAATGGGGTGTATCGATGTCAGTTGTAGAGTTTCCTTCCTTTATTAGGGAAGAACTAGCTGCGGGATGTTATGGGTAAGCCGAGGTTTCGGTTCTCCAGATAGGATTTGAATATGGGTCTACTTTGTTTTAGGGTGGGACCGGTGGGTGCCTTTCTGCTGATGGCAATGCTGAAGGTGGAAGGTTCCTGCCTATTTTTTATGGTTGTTTGCTGGTTTTTCCCAGCCCTCTGTAATTCTTTATTTATTTTTCTCTTTTAAATATAATTATGATGATCTTCTTCGCAAAAAAATACACTTCTCCATCCAACCCTAAGATCTACCATATAGCAAGGTTCCAAGCTACAAGTCTCCTTCAAAACATGACAAAAGTAGATCTTTTTAAAGTCTAAGCACGACAATCAAATAACCTACCAGGAATTACAATGTCACCAAGTCCAAGCATCGAAAATGGCCGAGCAGAATCTGCCGTTGGGAATAAAAGCTGAAGAAAAGAGCATGAATTTTACTGTCAGCACAAACCAACATAAATTCTTGTTTTAACAAATTAATACTGAGAATGTATCCCCAAAATAAAGTAAAAACAAATCTTAAACAATTTAGAGGTACTTTAAGCACAAATTAGCTTATCATGCAAGACCTCAAGTGTTCTGAAGAACTGACCTTTATAGGAGCATCAAAAGATTTTGCAACGCTAACCATCACAGGTGTAAAGAACACCCAGAAGATATCATAAAAAAAAAGTCCAGCCTACAATTGCCCAAAAAAAGATCGAATGAGTAAGCTGAAGCAATTATCAATTACAAAGAACCCTATTTTCCTTTTTGTTCTCTTTTGTTTTCCTCTTTTTTTTTCTTCTTTTTTTTTCTTTTTTGAAATGTTGAAATTTCTTCCAGAAAAGGGAAAAAGAGGGAAAGAGCACAGGTGACAGAGGATATGGAAAATAAAAGGACACGCTGCAGATAATTAAAGAAAGGTAGCCATCCTGAAAGAGGTATCCTGGTTGTGATTTCTCATCCTATTCGCATTTCTAACTGTGTCTATGTGCTAGGATTAAGGCAGCTATTAAGTGCTTGGATATTTCCATCTTTCGAGGCTTACTTAACGCATTAATTGAAGGTGATTCAATGATGATGGTTGGTCGGCTGCAGGCCTCAGATGGTGGGCAATGGACGTTCCATCATCACCTCTTCAGGAAAACCCAGGTTCTTTGCTTGCAAGGGAACTAATCCTTATCTTGGAGACTAAGGTTTGCTAAAACCTTAGCAGATGGGCTTGCTAAGGAAGAGATTGATAGGTTTTTATCAGAAGATTATTATATTGTGTATTTTGTTGTTCTTCTTCTTTACACTTTGTATTCATACACTTCAAAAAAAAAACAAAAAAAAAAAAAAAAAAAATTCCATTGTTATTGTTTTTTTTTTTTTGTTTGGGAGAGGGGGGGGGAGGGGTGAAGAAGCTATCGTAAGTGTGGAGGTCGAGACAAAGAAATTAAATTGGTAAAGTAGGACCCCGGAATAATGCGTCCCTAACAACTCGCTCCTTACAAATGCCAACTTCGAAACTGGCTGACGATGGGATCAAAAAGAATGACATATTCAACCTACGTGCAAAGAGATGACACCATATAGACCAAAGAGGAGATTCTCCAAGGGGCCTCTAAAGAGAATTTTTCTATTACAACATGCAATTCCAATCAACTTCCAGACTGTTTAAAATGAGAAATTTGGATACATGATTACTTGATGAGGATTGATTCAGCCCTAGTTGCATGATTGCAACGCAGTGTTAACCAGCCCCAAAAAAGAGGGACATGTATCGAAAGGGTAAAAGGTTCTTTGTGTTACCCACTTAGAGAAGGGGATCATGCACTGTCAAATGTCATTATTCCACATGGACAAGTGATGTGGCTATTCCAACCGTGGGATAGCAAGGACATGATCTGGGATTACCCACAAATCAAATTTCAGAGTCTAACTCAACCAAATATCCTCCCGTATATTGGCATGCATCCCTGTATATGTCCGTGCACCCCTACAGGAACGCAGACCACAACTGTGCACTCTCTCATAGTCTTGATTTTCCAAAGCTCTATTTTGCCACTTGGCAAACTCCGTTTAGGATGAAATTTGATATGTAAGCAGGGACCTTAGAGTCAACCTGTCCACAAAATTGCCCCGACATATCTGCCATGTGGAAGATATTTTGTGGCACAAGAAGCCCTTACTAAATGGGCCGTCAAGGAAACCGAAGCTTTATGGAAAATAACGAAGGAATAGAAACTCTCCTTTCACTAAATGGTATAATAATCAACTGGCGCACAAAAATTTGCCAACAGGGTCCTATTCAAACAGTATCTATCAGGTGCAAAAATGTCTCAGCACCAAAAGCTAAAAGACTACAATTTGTATGCAAATTAAAAGATAACACATTACGCGACCCTCACAAGCCAAAAACAGAAAGGTAGACAGTTAAAAATTGTTCCACTCAGTCAAACATGTAACACACTGAAGAAACAACATATAAACAGACTGTGTAGCTGAAACGAGGATGAGCAGCAAAGAGACCATAACTGACGAAAGCAACAAATCAATGAAACAAGGCTTCCCAAAAACAAAATTCAATCAAAGCAGCAAAACAAGTTCATGTCTGTGGTTACAAAACATGTGGAATCAAGTTCATACCAAGAGAATGGCACCAGTTTTGAATGATCCAAGAGAAAGCATTTCAATTCCCTGCAAAACAAATTTGGAATCATTCATCAAATAATGATAATAAAATGCACAATCAGATCACCATGTGCAGGATAGAAAATTCAAAACAAATCCAATCAAAAAACGACTACGCAAAGGACTTAAAGATTCAGAATCAGAAGTTAAAGGAACGTCAAATTAAAATTGTCATATAAAATCATAAAATGTGGCCCACAAAATAGAGGCTAACAGCCATGCTCACAAGCCTACTAATTGAGCTTCAAAGAAAACCATCAAAAACATAAGTTGAAGATATCAATACAATTTAGTTTACTTTGAAATGACACAATCAAACCTGAATGCAGAATGCCAGTCCCAGTATGTTGTTGGCGAGCCAATGCTTCTGTTTTGCATACCATGCACAGAAAAAAGTTCCTGGAATTGCAGCAACAACCTGAGACCTTGTGAATTCAAACTCCACAGCTGTGTAAGAGAGGCACAAAAGATAAACATCATTCTGCATGATAGGGGTACAATCAGATGTCAACTGATCAAAGGATGATCAAACACAACCAGAAAAAAACAAGAGAATCCATTAGCATGCCGCAGACCATGGTACCAAAACAAAAAAAAGAACTGCTTATTTTATCAAGCCTTAATTGCTAAGACTCAGAGAGTAGCAAGTGAAGAACCAATAAAGAAATATGATGCCTACAGCATCAAACTGTTAAAAGAATCCCGTATAGGATAATGAAATATCTCAGTCAGTATCTCTTGATAAGTTGCCGAATTACATCATTTACATGTAAGCTTCTACAGCTTCAATACTTCCAAACTGAAGTTTTATCAACCCAAAAGAAAAACCTTTAACTGCAGAAAGAATCATGATTAAGAAACAAAAAGAAAAAGTTGCAAGGAATTCATTAAACAGAAATGCACCTATATTTCTGGGTTCCACAGACACTGAACACCTCATCTTGAAATACAACTAATATCCAAAACTAGGGTTTACTGGTTTACACAGACATTCAAGGGTTAGTAAGTTAATTATATTTAAACAATAGAGAACAACTCTCAGTTCATGCAATACAAGCTGGGTTCCTGGTTAACCTTTTTCATGATAGTTTGTGGGATACACATCCCTCAAGGATTAATTTGCATCTCTCTTCAGGTTGGCCGCATCAGGATACTGCCTTACATATGGAAGGAAATGCTGCATACTGACTTCTCATTTCCATCTTATTTGCAATTTTTCTTCAACACAAGTAATGATTTATGCCAATGGATTTTCTGGACAAAATGGGGAGGGGAAAAGGACATGCACCTTCTACTCAGAATGTATGTTACTCGGACACGACAAAAGATGCTATGTGGGTGCGGCAAAGATTTCCATTTCCAACAATTATCATTGGATTACAGTAAGTGTCGAACACAGGTGCGGTACATAATTTTAAGTGTCCATTCAACATAGCTCAGAATTATTTATACTCTCTATGCCCACAAAAGGTGAATTATTCATGTGGTCAGTCAGCATAATTATACCAGGATGAGGGTACTGTTCTCGAAGTCTGTTAAGGACATTGGATGTCAGACTCAGCAAATTCCAAAAATTGGGGGATATAGATGTATTAATATTTTCAGATAGCTAAAAATCATTTGGTACTCTCCTATCCCTACAAAAGGTGAATTTTTCACGTAGTCAGCAAAATTTTATCAGGATATGGGTGCTGTTCACCAAGGACATGGGAGTGTCAAACTCGGGAAATTCCAAAATGATATGGCAACTCAGCGGTATATAGAAGTTATTAATATTTACAGGTATATTATTAACAGTTTATGTAATAAAAATAATTTTACAAATAAAATTTTATTTTCCATTTTTTTTTTACAATTGCAGATATGGCCTCTTCAAGTTTTTCTCAAGAATGAGTTCCAAAATGGATTAATTACATAAATTACTGTAACATCAACAACCACCACAAAAAATGAAAATACTGCTTTTTGGCAGCGGTCTATTGCATATGGGTATTGTGAGGACATAGAAGAAACAAAAAGATAATAAGGGTGAAATTGCCAATGAATAATAAACAATGATAAAACCCAGGTCAGTCACTTTCACCTAGTGGACCAACACACAGCTTTTCCCCTTCCCTTCCATTTGGTTTTCCCCTTCTGGCAGTCTGAGGTATGAAAGATGATTTCTGTTGTTAAGGTACTCTCCCCCCCCCTCCCCCTCTTTTCCTGTTTCCTTCCCACTAAAGGAGAAATCTCTCTCGGACTCGCTGGAGGATGAGTTTATCCCAAGTCCACAGCATCCCCATAGGTGAACCAATGTTCAAATGCTAGCACATGCAGTCACCAAATCTGGGGAAATAGGCATAATAGCAATTCTGGAATTTCTAACAGTTACCATCTTATAATCTTTAGTTCAAGACTAAACTTCTGTTCCATGTTCCCCATGAGAGAAGAACCATTCAATCATTCATTCCTGCATTGTCAGTTCAGTGATAGGCCCCCAAGTTGGAATTAATCAAGTGCTGAATCCCTTGAGAGAGTTTATGTAGTATCATTTCTTTTCGTCACAAAAGCACACTACTTCAGACAATCCCTCACTTTGCAATAACTAAATCGAAGAAGAGAAATACTCAGATTATTTTTGAGAAGAGAATGGTTTTTGACAAAGTTACAGAATGAGTTGGATGCCCCACTCTTCCATGGGTAACTATACTCAGACAATTTTCAATCCTCAAATACCCTTACCTTGTACTTGAGTGGTAAAATTGACTCAGTCTCTAGGCTACTGTTATACAGTAGCAAGTACTCTTTTCTTTCAAGGACAGTGAGATCTTGGAATGCTCACTGGAACATCTCATCCCGAGGGATTCCTGATCAGGCAATACATATACCTAGAGTTTAGAGAAGTGTTATTGATTATCAAACAAGAAGATTGAACCACGGTCGGACCATCAACTTTTTTGCAAGGAAGGTCCATTCCAAGGTGCTGACCGGATGACTCACAGGAACCACTGAATTAACTGATCATCTGGTTTTGACCATCGAACCACAAGGACTGTCAATAAACCTGTGAACCACTGGTCTATGGAAATTTGAATTTGGGGATTCAAATTCACTGACTCAAATCCAGGACCTCGTTGCATTTCGAGCACCTGGAACACAAATAGCGGCACAATGAAAAACTTAAATACACCTGAGGCATGTGCAAAATATCAAATGCATTTACTTGAAAGAAATATTCAGACCGCTGGACTGCTAACCTTTTTGCCTGAATGGTCGAATACCTGGTCTGGTTTTAATAACATTGTTCAAGAGGGTGCTTCCAGAGATGACCTTTATTAGAGGGCCATATCAAAGAGGGTGATGTTGGCATGGTGTATAAATTGGCATGGTGTATAAATGTATTTTGTTTCATTAATGTTTCTCTTGCTGTGGCAGCTACATTACTGTATGCAGTGGAGTAACCTTGTATATATTTTTCTGCTTGGCAAGCCACTTTTAATATCTTCAAGTGTTATCACAGTCTTCTGTAGTGGAGGAACCTCTAAGCGCTGCATCTAATAATAGGTATCAAATATTTTCATATCCAAATATTTGATATGATGACTATCGAAATCAGGAGCATCAGCTTGTAGACTCCAGATAAGGCCATTTGCTATTGTTCTTGAGAAATGACCCATTAAATCTCTGTTGCTAAGACCATTTCTCTTCCAACCACATTTTAGAATGCTAATAGAATGACCAACAGGCTTCAAAACAACAGTGCCTAACACCACCTTATTGAGTCAAGAGAACTCCAAACCTAACTCAAACCCTCCCTCAAACAGTGTCCCCTTTGTAAATGAAAAACTCGGCCCCCCACCAATAAAGCACTAATAGCTGCTATTAGTCATCAAAAAATAAAGTTAACCACTGGCATAGCTTTATAAAGAGTAAAATAACTCAATCCTTGCCTTCTGTTAGATATAAATTTGTAATATTATACCAAGCAATATTAACAAGGGGACAGGTTCTCTAGGAAAGTGGAGCAGAAAAAGAGAGTCATAATGACACTCATATGGGATAGGGGAATTACGGAAACTTCAAATACAGGAGGGTTGGGGTTTGTGCTTTTTTAGAGTGGATGACTCCAGACCATGGAGTCCCTTAGCTGAGGGGCACTGCAGAGAAACTTTTGCCTAAAAATTATATACATATTATATAATGTAATATCGTAATGTGAAAGAATTCTAGTAAATCAAGGCAGGATTCATTAGATTAATTGCTTTTGTTCTGCTTTTATTTTTGGGCATTGAAACTATACTTGGGATTGAATTTCTTATTTTTAGTACATCCATGTTTAATACTTTAGTACTCAAGATTTATTAATCTTTTTAAAAAAAAATTTATTGTTAAAAATCCAATTTAACTATTTTAAGTAAGCCCATTTTAACTATCTTTTAAGGATCCTTTTTTATTTAATGACATCTTATTCTAGTTATTTATTAAACTGAAAGTCGTAGGATCGGCCATCTGAGTAATTAAGGTAATTTTCTCAAGTTAGGTTAAATATTTTCCAATGAACAGATTTTATGGATCCGAAAGAAGAGACAATATAGTGTTCAACAACAATAACAATAACAACAACAACAAAGGGCTGAGTCCCATCCCTGTACAACTAAAATAAAAATATAGTAATTACAGGCCCATACTAGAGCCTCAAAAGAATACTCATCCTAAACCACAAGATGAGAGGAATTACAACCCCTTCTCTAGCCAGATCATCCGTAACGGAATTAGATGACCTAGGTTTCCAGTGCAAACACACATTATCTGACAAGCTCGTGCAGCTTGCGCCTGACAAGATGAGAATCTCCAAGGGGGAATCCGCCATTCCTGAAACGTCCTTTGACAACTGTTGACTTGCCGAGTCACCTTCCACCACAATATTACTGTAATCATCCTGATGTAAGTGTCCAAACCAGTGCATAAAGACACTGTATCAACTCTCCCCAAGTCACCCTCCCCTATTGGGCCAGGGAACACTAAGGTGATATTCCCGGCACTTGTCTCTGACAACATCACCAATGAACTAGAAGACCAAGATTTTCTAGAGAGCATCCAACAAAGTACAACTTAACCATGACTACCAGAGGAAGGCAACCACTCATTACCAATACGATATGAATGGTTCCTCTAACACTAGATGCAGCTCAGTCTGATCCAAATAGTTAACTACTTACCAATGCCGAGTTTGGTTCGAGAAGAACAAGCGTATGTGGGCGGCCAAATCAAGATCCTTTGCTCAAATATGGGAAGCGATTATTTTCGATTTGCATGGAATTGTGATGCCTTTAACTTCCCCTTCCCCAGATACTGAGAGGAACAGATACATCCTTTCCTCTGGGAATCTCGCCAGCAATTAAGGTGGCCTATTGTTTCTTTTTTTATTTGGTTCTGTGTGTTTGTCCTCTACTCCTCTTACGGTTTTGGCCCTAGTTTTGTATGGAGTCTAGCACTCTGGCTCTATCCATTGGATACGCAGGTTTGTTTTCTCCCTACTCTGGGGTGCTGTCAATATATTTATTCATTCCCCAAGGAAAAATGCCGAATTAGGTTTCGTACTCTTTTCAGTCGTTTAGATTGAGGTTTATATATGGTTTGTATCTGTTCTGAGTAAATAAAGTTTACTCAAGGGCATCTAACAAAGGCCACTAAGCAATAAGCACAACGAATTAGTGCTTGATGAGTGAATTGCTTCTCAGGTTGAAGATTAGTGTCTCCATCCACTCAAATGTAGTTGGTTCTACAGTACGTATTCAGCCTCAGAGTTCACTGTTAGTGCGAAGAATAACAACTATTGTTGTGGCTTACAGTTGTCTTTTAATTCTTCAATTATTTTTCTTATATCTTGGTGCCCTTCAATTGTTTCCAATCTGATCACACACATGAAACACAACTAAAATTAAGTATTGACTATTCTCTACATTTCCAATTGCTTGTAGTTCTGCCCTTTAATTCGAGCATGAACAAGCAGGGTTTATCATGGTGAGGGAAAAAAACTAGGATTTCCCCCACCCAAGATTCCAAGGGTAATTAGTGGGTTTTTAGCCTATATTCTTAGGTGTTACTGTGATGGCAAAGGGGTTAAGACATCTCAAATTAACAAGCCCTCTTTGCTACAGGATCTTAATTCAGTCCAATACAAAATTCTGCAGAAAAAAGTACTAGGAATAATTACTTATCTTGAAATCTATCCATCAGAAACTGATGAAACTTGGGTTGAATGGTTTTTATAACAATTATGAACAACCCTCCAAAGTTGACGAAGATCGGAACAAAGCTAAGGAAGTTCTGGGGCCCACAAGTAGGCTGGACCTGGTAGCGCCTGGCTTTGGACAGCTCCACTGTAATTGTGTGATTTTAATTCAACCAAAGAAATTGATGAGGCTTCTAGAAACAGTGTCGCCAACCAAGGGATAGCAGATCTAGATCAAAGAAAACACAGGAATTGCAAGGAAAAGAAGAACAAGAGGTTGAGTCTCACAACCAGGTGAGGCTCAACCAGAACATAATTGATTCTCAATTTTCCTGGAAAAGCTCTACTACAGCCAGCTTGCATTCTCTTTATTTATAGCTTTGAAACATTTCAAATAAAATAGGAAAGAACTAAACTTGGAAAAACTAAACCTCCTTTATAACTTAGGAAGTTTCTAAAACATAGAAATAGGAAAGTTTCTAAAAACTGGAATTAGGAAACTAGATTTTAGGCAAGTCTTATCTCCAGGCAACTAATACTTCTAAACTAACTAGCCTAATTTTTAGGAAACTAAACAATGAAAATAAGTAAACTAAAAATTAGGAAACTAACTAAAAGATTCTAACAACTGTTGTTGGTACTGTTCACGTGAATAGTGTTCACGTGATCAGTGTGGGTTGGGCCCATGTTGACAAATCCTTGGGCTGGTCCACTAATGGTTGGTCCTTAGACTGCATCATACTGTTCGTTCAATACCCATCATAATAACAAAGGCAAGATTAAGTTGCCTGTTAACCTTGTAAATGACACATTGGTGCAAATGACAGATAACTATATGAATAGCATATTCCACAAATAATAATAAGATAAAAAATGCAACCTATCATCAGCCAAATTTATTCAGATGCACGAGGCAAATTCCAATGCATAAGGATGGAAAGAAATCAGAAAATATAACCATACTTTAATAAGCTACGGAATTTTTATATCAAATGTTTATACCCAAAAAAATATATATAGAAGTTTTAAGCTGAAATTCTCAATTACAACAGTACAACAGTATGTGGTTCAGCTTTCATGACCAACATCAATAGAACTGCAATGAAAATCACGAGAGTAAAACTGATAACTTAATAAAGAATTACTACATTAAGCATTTGTACAAAATAGTTTAGTGCCCCATCAGAAAGATATCAAGAAAGGAACTAGGTTGTCACCGGTAAAATGAATTTACATCAGAATAACCATTTGGAAAATTTAAGTACAGATATCACATACAATGAAAATATGGAAGATGCCAAACAATGAGGTTCTCGTTCCAATGTCTTGGAAGAAACCGCTTAAGTGCAGGTAACAATGTTGCACTGCACAACAAAGAAGAAACAACAAAGCATGGGACAATTGAAGAGGAAATTGGATACAATGACCCATTAACTTGGCTGAGACTAAAAACTTCAGTTACAGGAGTCATGTAGAAAAAACATACGAAAGTGCAATGATCCCAAGCACAAAGAAGTAGCATGTTAGTACTGCATTAACCAAGTCTTTTGATAGAAACTTGAATAGTAAGAACAGTGATAAAAGCATTGCACTCCCGATCAAGGGGAAGCGCATGGCATGTTCATTAGACATTGTCTCCTGCATGATTAAAGATATCAGTGTCAGAAGAAAACCAAAATGATCACAGCTGATATATTGTGAACGTGAAACCTACAATAAAAGAACATAATCATAAGATTATTCAACGTACAAGGTTTTACTTACCGAAGGTGGTGTTGGCTTGACTGATCGGTAGCAACCCACATAGACTGTCAGACAGGCCGTCAAAATGACATTTAAATTTGGGTCTACCTTCACAACAAGTGGTGCCAAGGTTAAACCTGTACACAAAGCAAACAAGCCATGAAAGCACATCCTCCAGAACTCCAAGGACAACTAAAAGACAAAGTACCGTCATATTAAAATAAACGGAAAAAAGAAGTTTACAGCGATTACTGGATAATGTTAACTATAATGTAATAACATAATTGAGTCATCCATAAGCAATAAACAGCGCTATTAACAACAACAAAGCCTTATCCCAACCCAATGAGGTCGGCTATATGGATTCTTGACCTCCAATCAGCTTTGTTCGATGTCATACTTGAAACAATGTCTCCATGCATGTCTTTACTCACCATCTCCCCTAGCGCCATCTTACATCTGCCCTAGCACTTTTAGATCCTTCCATCTGAATCAAATCATTGCTCCATACTAGAACATCTAAAGGCCTCCATTGGACATGGCCTTACCATCTCAAACAACTTTCAAATAGTTTATCATGTATAGGAGCTACTCCCAAATCAACTCTAATATAATCAATTCTTACCTTATCCTTTGTAGTTTTTCCATACATCCATCTCAACATCCTCATCTCAGCTACACTAAGTTTATCTCTATGATGTTTTTTAACTGCCCAACATTCTGCACGATATGTCATAGTTGGTCAAATGACTAACCTATAAAATTTTTCTTCAAGTTTTATGAGAATACATCGATCCAATAACACTCCAGACACACCTCTCCACTTTACCCATCCTATTTTAATCCTCTGTGAAACTATATCACCTTCTTTATTTATGATTGAATCTAAATACCTTAAATAATCATTTTGCAATATCTCTCTCATCATTTTTACCACCTCATTATCCGTCTTCATGTGACTAAAGTGACACACCATTTGCTCCCTCTTCGTTCTACTTATCATAAAAGCTATGGATTCCAATGCTTATCTCCATAATTTCAACTTTGCATTAATCACTGTTTTTTTTCTCATCCATCAAAACAATATCATCAACAAAAAGCATGAGCCAAGGAACTGCATGTTGAATGTCTCTCGTTAAATCATCCATAATGAGGGGCAAATAAACAAGGGCTTATAGCTGATCCTTGAGCAACCCAATTGTAATTGGGAATTCAACTACCTTGATCCCCCACGGTTCTCACACTAGTCAGCACATTATAATACATACCATTTCTATGTCCACTTATTTGCTTAAAACACTTCTTTTCTCTAGTACTTGCCAGACTAACCCTCTAAGGACTTTGTCATAAGCTTTTTCTAGATCAATAAAGACCATATAGAGGTCCTTTTTGCTTTCTCAAAATCATTCCACGAGTCTTCTAAGTAAATAAATAGCTACTGTCATGGATCTACCGGGTATAAAACCAAACTGGATCTCCGTAATTGTAAATTCTTGTCTCATACGAGTTTCAAGTAATAAACAAGTACGTTATTTCCAAGCTACGTTTATCCACCCATTCCAAAATCCAAAGTAACATAGAAGAAGCCCAATGAATTCAATCTTGTTCCTTCAATAAAATTTGTTACTCATCCAAAATGGTCTGAATTAAACAAACAAAAACAAATATATTAGCTAGAGGCAGCAAAAAATAAAGAAATGTTTTATAATGTTTCAAAAAGAAAGAATGCCTAATAATCTTCAAAAGTGAGTAAATTAGTAGCCAAATAGTTTTTTCTAACTAAAAGAGTTGATAGGTTATCATGTAAAGAATGAAAGATTATAACAGGGGAGAACTTAGCTACACAGCATAAATTAATAGTCTATATCCATATATATATATATATATATATATATATGTGTGTGTGTGTGTGTGTGTGTGTGTGTGTGTGTGTGTGTGTGTGTGTGTTTTAAAACGCTGAATCATACAAATGTGATATTATTTGGCCTAGAATAAGATGGTGGAGCTTAAAAGGAGAAAACTTGAAAACATTCACTAATAAATTAGTAACATAGGAAAGGCAAGGCTTAGATGAAGACAAAACATAATATGGAACGAGATGGCTACTTAGATTAAAAATGTAGCTAAAGAAGTTTTAGGCGAATCAAAAGGAATGTGGAACTACTCTAGGGAAATTTGGTGGCAGATGATGAAGTTCAAACAGCCATTAAGGCTAAAAAAACCTATTTTTAGAACTTGGCAAAGGATTAAGGATGAAGAGGATTTCAAAAAGTACAAATATTTTGGAAACAAAACTAAGAAGATGCTAAGGAAAGCAAAGACTAAGAATTATGAGGATCTCAATAACAAATTAGGCATAAAGGACAGGTAAAAAGATATCATTAAACTAGCTAAACTGAGAGAAAAGAAAATTTCAACTATATTAGATGTATTGAAAGTGAGGATGATAATGTACTAATAAGCAATGAAAAGATCAAAAGGAAAATGTGGCAAACTATTTTTACAGTTTACTAAACGAAGACAATAAAAGTAATAGTGTCTTAGAAGATTATAACTTATAATAACCAACAAGAAACCACAAATCTTATATATATATATATATATATATATATATATATATATGGGAATTAGGATGGCTGAAGTAAAAGAGGCTTTAAAGAACAAGAAAATAAGCAAAGCAATAGCGGCCTCCGATCGTAACAAACAATCGGCGCGGTTGGCGCCAAAAAAAGACTTACCCAAAAAAAAATAAGTCCAGGTGGTATCCCAAAAAAAAAAGGCATGGAAAAGCTTAAGAATTAGTGGAAGCACAAGCAAACTAAGTTGTTTAATAAGATTATGAGCACAAAGAAAATGTCAGATGAATAGAGAAGGAACATTGTGGTGCCGATTTATAAAAAGTAAATGTGATATTAAAGATGCATAACAATTAGAGGAATTAAACTTATGACTCAGGAGCCAAACTATAAAATTATAAGAGAGTATATGAAACCCCCTGAGACAAGAAACTAATATTTCGGATAACCAAGTTGGTTTTATACTAGGAAGAACAACCACATAAGCTATTTATTTGCTCAGGAGACTAATGGAAAGATTTAGAGAATGAAAGATATCCATGGTCTTAATTGATTTAGAAAAAACTCATGATAGAGTTCCTAAAGAATTAATTCATAAATAAATAGAGGATGATGTTGCACAAGGAATTAAAAAAGGTGGATATAGTGGAGAAGTGCGTCTAGAGTGTTGTAATCAATGTGTTCCTTTAAGGAAACAACATAGTAAGGGACTAAATGTTGCAGAATAAAGAAACATACAAACAAACTTAGTGTGGCTGAAATGAGGGTGCTGAGATGGATATGTGGTAAAATTAAAATAGACAAAATAAGAAAATAACACATGAGAGCTAATTTAGGAGTTGCCCCGAGTTGCCCCAATACATGATTAGTTGCGAAAACTCGTTTGATGTGGCATGGAAATGTAAATCAGATACCTTTAAATGCTCTAGTACACAAAGGTGATTTGAGTCAAATTGAAGGGGTTAAAAAAACTAAAATGACTCTAGAAATAGTATTGAAGAAAGACATGTATAGCTTAGGGCTGGAATCATGTATAGCTTTGATTAGAGCTGATTGAGAAAAAAGATCCATGTAGTTGACCCAATTTAGTTGGAATAAAGCAGAGGCAAGTTGAGTTGAGTTGAGTCTTCTATCCAGAAATGACGTCCGGTGAAATTCTCTTCCAGCAAAAATAACATCACATTTCCAGACTTCACTACTAAGAACTTTATATGCCTTATAAACGTGAAAACCACCATAGGAATAGAGAAATTACAAAACACATATTCAGCAAAGACTCAGACTAATGTCCTTCAACGCACGTGCCTTTTGATTTCCTACCAAAAAGAAAAGGACAAGATAGCCTGACAATGCTTTTTGATATCCAACCAACAAGAAACAGATAAGAGGTGGGCATTAAAGGACTTCTCTTCTATTAGAATTTATTAAATTAAACAACTGTGTAGGTTTTCCTTTGAATGAATATATGCACAAAAGTTAAGATCCTAATATATAAACATGGAGGGAGCAGACAATCTAGAAGCATCTCTCTCCAAATGGTTGACAATTTCAAAATTTGGCCGTACTCAATCCAACTTTCAAATTTAAAGTTCAAGGTAAGTTCATGCCAAACTAAATTCATCCAATAAAAAAGATGTGTAGCAACAAAAAGTAATAAAGGAGGTCAAACTCTCATTGCTACAGTGGAGTGGAAAGCAAAGCAAAGGCTTTTTTAGGGCTCTCTACCCATGCCATCTTCATTCTTCAGCGGATGGGGACTTTTCAAGAAATACATCATGGCTCTTAAGGGAGTGTTGAACTATAATATTCTGACAATCCATTCAAACTATCTACATTATGTTTCTATCCATTCATACCCTTAGAGTGATTGATTAGCCAATTAGTGCCCATTCAAACAAACTAGAAACAAGATAAGATCCCATGGAAGACTGAGTGGATTGAAATCAGACAATTAAAACATTTATATAATGAGAAAAAAAAAAAAAAAAGCTTAAGTACAAGGAAATAAAATATAAGTACAAAAAAGTCCAAGGCCTAAGGCCCTTATAAAAGGGAGTAAACAACAATTCTAGATCTGTCATATGAATATCAAAGTAAATGGGTTGATATTAGCCTCTTCTTTTTGGTAAGAACATAAGAACCTTAATCCAATACTTTCTAATAATAGATATTAGAATGAAATGATTCTTAGTTGTTGATATCTGACCATAGCCAATTGTTAGTGAACCATTACAACATGGGAGATACTATCACACACATAGCTTCCATTTTCTTCCATAGAACAAAATTCCCATACATCTAACAGAAAGAAAAAGAAAGGGGTATTCAGCAGCATCAATGTTCAGTTGGCACCAAAATAATTTAGGTTCGGGAAAAGAAAGATGAAATAAGTCAACAATGCAATATCTCCCAGGCCATTCCCAACAGCAAAAGAAAAAAACAAATATATATATATATATATATATATATGGGTGGGGGCTGACGCAGGGCATTGTCCCTTAGAGAACAATACATAAATTCTCAAAGAGGATCGTGCCAAACAACTTACAAATGAAAGATTTTCAGCCACACAATATTTCAACAATGTGCTGCAACCCTAGGACAAAGGCAGGCAGCTCAATTAAAATGTTCCATGGTAGAGAAAACGGTGCAGAGAAACCAAAAGGATATCATATTAGGCGGTGGGGAAGCACTAGAAGGAAACTCCAAAAATCCATTTGAAGAATTTGATAACGAAGGGAAAGCGGGACATTAAAGCAAAATACAAAATTAAAAAAAAACACACACACACAAAATGCGGGAGGGTTCCTTTTTTTGGCAACCGTCTAAACCCCATCTCCCCCTTTTAATCCTTACCCTTGTATATACTGACAAGAAATACAATAAATCCAAACATGTTCCCACTCCGAATTTCTCAAAAAGTTGTAGCATAGAAAAGCGTGCTAGGTGAGAACAACACTCAAGATTGAGCATTCTTCTTCAGTAATGCATAAGCAATCTAAAAAGAATGAACTGCCAAGAAGAAAAATTATTCTCCAAAGAACATTAGCGCTGCAACAAAGAAGAACGCCCACTAAAAAAGGTTTCAACCCACTATTACTGTAAGCACAAATTCCAAAAAAAAAAACCAACTAAAATCTCATCTGCATGAAAATACCTGCTAGGGCCAAATTCGCGACACGTTCACTGGTCATCATTGTCAGCAATTACGAACCGCCAGCAGTAGATATAGCGGATTAACGAATACAGAAAGAAGCAATATACACTGGGTCTGATGATGTCGCATGTACAGAGAGAGCTTCAAATTCACAGATTGAATAACCAAAACATCTTCAATGATAAAATTTAGTTATTTCTTCAGACAGGAATATTTCTCCGCAAATCACGGTCCTCTATAGGAAAAAAGAAATTTAAGAACAAATAAGGTATGCATCAAGCGAAAAAGAATCAATTGAATTCATTCCAAAAAATCATATTAATGACCATATTAAAAATAAAATCTAATCGTAGGATTTTAAGGATCTCCCGATTCTCAGAATTTGATCTTTAACGATCGAAAGATTTCTCACTTATCAAAAATGTAAAAAAAAAAAAAAATTTAAGGAAAAACAAAAGCTAGGGTTTTAGCTTACCAGAGAAGAGAAGAGCGTCGTCGCATCTCCGATCTATAAAACCCATAAACAGCCTCGAGAGATCGGCCCCTAGTTTTGGGTGATGCCAAATAACAACACCGGTACAGGCCTAAGGTTGTCCTACGTTCTGGCCTCAAGGGGTTAGGTTAGGTTAGGGGAGTTATGGTTTGGAGGGTTTCCTTCTGATGCCATAAAAGTCTTTTTCAATTTAATAAATTTAAAAAAAAAAAAATTAAATGAATGAAGAATCAATGAAAATGTTTTCTGTTAATTTTCATTACTTACTACCATATACAGTATCTGATTCTTCAACATTGGTTTAACTCTGTAGATCAGGATTTGGAGAGATTAAAAAACGTATTCGATTTTTATTAAAATAATATTAAAACATACTGAAACAGTTATGACGGTACTTTGAACGATGCATCAGAATGCTGATGATACATGTCATTCATGTATAGTAGCTGTAAATCTCTATAATGATTTGTAATATATGGGAGACATCAGAATGCCGATTATACATGTCTTCATGTATGGTAGCTGTAAATCACTGTAATGATTTGTAATATATGGGAGTTGTATTTCCAGACGTATTCACATCGTCTCCTCCCAATGATTTTGGGAGGACATGGCAATCTATCTCGGATGACTACCACATGGCTTTCGGGTGAATCTGAGACCCACGTCTGAGCCGACACCCAGCCGACAAGCCGAGCCGACAGGGGTTGTCGGCTCAAACGTGGGTCTCAGATTCACCCGAAAGCCATGTGGCAGTCATCCGAGATAGGTTGCCATGTCCCTCCCAAAATCATTGGGCGATGTGAATCCATTTCCAGACAGGTTGGTCTGGAGATGGTTCTCCAGGCGGCATTTAGTTAAGCCTTGTGATAAGTTTTATATATATATATATATATATATATATATATATATATATATATATATATATATATATACACAAAGGATTTCATTCTCGCGAGGTGGGTCCCACAGCGATAAACGGGTGATGAACCTTGTGGAGGGTACATTTGTAAAGATGAATTCAAATCAATTTTGTGGATAAGTAAACTTCATTGTCTTCTATTTTTGTCAACTCATTTCGATTAAATTCGTACAAGTTGTAAAATCAAATGTTCAAAACTTACTACAAATTGAAAGGTAATGACTAACCAATATAGAGATGCATGGACATATAAATAAATGGTGTTACCAATGATTTCTTGCCCCAGAGCTTTTGGTGTTGACACCTATCAAAATGAAGTCGATAGACAATAGGGAAGGGGGTTGGATTACTCTATAGCCACTCTGATGTCTAAATTAGAACCGGAGAGCAAACAAATGGAACTCAGTATACTGAGAAAATGAGGTCCGATAAAGTGAGTTCAAGCAATTCTCAAAAGATAAGAAAGAAAAATGAGTGCTGAGAGTGTGATCCGGGTACCTTCATTCTGGCGTGTATATATAGAATTGAAATGGAGTGGCGTGAATATAAACATGACCCAAGTAGTTCCATGGATCTCGGGGCACGATCTAAATCCTTTGCCAACAGTCGTGACTGTTGGATAAGACAAGTTGGTATGTCTATCCCTTTACTCCTTAGGGATAGGGGCCGTCTGAGGATAGGAGTTATTTCTGACCGTTGGATGATGATTTGATGTTGGCTCTCCTAGAAATGCTCCTTGATCCAAACTTGAGGTTTTTGCAATGATTGTAACACTCGCACTCCACTAACCTAGTTTAACCGTGTCATGCTAGGTCTTCCCATCATAACTAGCTCAAGGAACCAACCGTATGAAATAAACACAAGACCAAGTAAGCCAAAAATGATCAAATTTAGTTGTGTGGTCGACTGTTATAGTTTGTGTAGTCGACCAGTCAAACTCAGTAGTCAAACCAGTCAACTAACAAGTTGACCGATTGACTGTTTTGGATTATGTGGTCGCTGGATTTTGTGACTATAAAGTCGACCGGTCAATCCCAAATCTGACTGTGTGTTTAGGAAACTTTTTAAATTTAAGAAGGTCTCTTTCCTAATTGTGAGAGGACTCTATATAGAGATTTTCTCTCTATATAGAAGACGTCCATCTACCCTCTCTCACTTTTTTGGATTCATCTCAAACCCTAAAATTAAGAAGAAAAAAAAAAAAAAGAGGAAAAGAAGGAGAAGGAGACTTGGAGAGGAAGGCTTGGAGAAGGATTTTGTAAAGAAGCTTGTCGACGGTTTCCATCTCTCTACAGCAAGGAACCTAAGGTAAGAAACTTATCTCTGTAGATGTTAGGTTGATTAGATTAGATCTCCCATCATGGTGTTGGTGAGTTAAACCCAACATTATAACTGAGATCATGAAATTCCTCAAGTAATCTCAAGGAAAGTCATGGATAATAGGTTAGGGTTAGTTGTTAGTTGAAACCAATGATTTAAGGCCATGGAATGATCTTAGGTTGAGTCCCAATGTCGAGCCAAAGGATCAGATCAAAGTTGAGCCTGAAACACAACATGAAGTTTGTGTGGTCGCTACACTGGTCGACTATGGTGCAACCAGTGAGTCGACCATAGGCTCTCAGGAAGTGTCCAGGGTTTGTGTGGTCACTTCAATGATTGACCAATGCACGACTACAGAGTCGACCGCAAAATGTTTGGTCGACATATAATGGAGACCACAGAGTCGACCAGTCAACAACTGAAAGACCTGTTTTGGTTTTCAACTGTCGTAACTTAATGAATCAAACTCTAATCTAAATTCATACATTGTTTAGGTTTTCATTTAATTCAAGGTAACTTCCAAAGCTTGGAAGAGGAACGAACATCACTACAGGTGAGGGAACAAGACCTAAACTAATAGGCTAATAACAAACTACCTTTATTTTTCTGTCAAACTGATATGATGCCATGCTTGTATGATTATTTGTGCATCTCATATGTCATCCAATACTTGTTATATATCTGTTCATGTATATTTTATTATTGTTCTTATTTGATATGATGATGATGATAGGAATAGACATGTGCTTGTATGTGTGGTCGGAGTAGTGGGTTGGATAGAGTATCTGGGGGAGTATAGCGGTGTGTGATCCATTAGGCTCTAGTCCTATTTCAATTTTGTTCTTCACACTGACATCGTAGTATTACCGTTACCTTAGTGGAGCTAGTACGTCATAGGATATCAGGGGAGGTGTATGCGATGTGTGGCTGTAAGCTCTACCAGTGAGCCTTAGCTCTATCTCTATGGGCATATTGAGGGATGCTGGGGTAAGACCTTGGATACATCTGGATGATATTTAAGATTGGTTAGATTCGAACCCAATTTGCAAACCCTCGCCAGTAAGGGCATACATATTGATATGGGTAGGGTATTAAGAGGGTATTGGTGGTGTTTGATCCAGGTACTCTAGTTCTATCTCTATTCCGTAGTGGGTGATGTGGGGCCACAACGGTGTGTGATCCGTTGGACTTACTCACACTCTCCTGTATAGAGATGCAGTAGCCGTCTATCCTTACCATAGCACATTGCAAACTTATACCAGACCAAAGATATGAATATGACTGCATACATATGTTCGTGTATTGTTTTGTTTTTCTCACAAAGCCGTGTTGTGTGCTCACCCTTCGACATCGTATATTTTTAGTTGATGATGTAGGTACCATAGTGGAGGAATATATGAACGCACCGTCTTATGGACACATAGTGGCTATGGACGGCCAAGCTGTGGAGGACGAGCATTATTCTTCATGCAAGTGCTTCCAGTGTGTTTACTCTTAGGTTTGAATTCCTATTTTGGCTATGGAACTTGTAATAGAGATTATTTATGTTTTGAAATACTTGGAGATAAACAGTTTATTATTTATTTTATCATGTTAGATACTCAGTTCATTATTAATAAAGACTTTCGCTATTTATTTTACTATCTCTGATTGTGATGTAGAATGTGTATGGTTTGGATTATTGATATGGTCTTACGAGATCCGGGCTTGAACTGTTGGTTCTTATGATGGTTCATCACACTTCTGATTAGTCCAGATTTGGGGTGTGACACGACATGTGTCCGACTTATGGGGTAACCTCTTTTATTGAGGATATCCTGGGATCATGGAGAATATTTTAATAACTCGTTGCAAAGGTGGCCTCCGACAGTGGGTCTTGAGTTCGTGTCATGTGTTTTGTCAAGATTGGTATCTTATACTAGACACGAGTTCTTCTATAATTGGTTGCTTTATTATCTCTCTAACTGTTACCCCTTGCTCTTTCCAATTTTTAGAAGTCGGGGGAGCAAAATTGTCTTGAGTTCTGTTTATTAGCTGAGTCGAGGGTTTTATTGTGGAATTCTAGTTGGTACTTGTTGAGCCTCGCTGAGCCGTAGAAGATCGTGGTCTTTGGTTTTTCTTGGTTCGTCTCAAAGCTGTATTTGGATGAGAAAACATTTGATATTTAACCGTCGCTTTCAAAACATTTGGAGCACATCTCATGTGACCTATCGATTTAGACAATTAAGGCTTCATTTAATGCAGTAGACCTTTAATGAATTGTGTTTTGCGAAGTGTAAGCGTCAATAACCTTCAGTAGAGTTTGCCAAGGCATCAATAAATTGGCAAATTCCTTCTTTATTAGATACCAGCTACGTGGCAGGATCGACGTAGAAGAAATGAAATTGTTTGACTCTTCGTGATTGCACTTTTTACTGATTTCACAAGCAAGCCCGTAGGGAGATGCCACGTGGTCGACTTGCCCAAACCTAAAGAGACTGATTGGAGAAATTCAATGCGTGTGATGATGCATGACCTGAGACCTTTCAAATGCTAATAGTTGTCCATCCTTTTTCAAAATCGAAGAGTCGGAATTGTTGGGAAGAGCAAGGAGTGGGTTGTATATACCTCTCCTCCTCCGAGCTCTTCATCTTGCTGCCTTGCTACTGTTACTCTAACGGAATATCTCCAGAGTCGTGATTTCTTTTCTCTTTGATCATCCTCTTTTTGAATACTTACCTCCTTTGTTCTACACCAGTAAGTTGTCTCTCTCTTATTTTCCATTCGGGTGAGAACTTAAATTGGGGCAAATCCAAGCCTTTGGCGGTCCCCCAACCAGTCCGAAGTCATGGTTATATGGCTAGTGGTAGCAGCCACGGTGGGTCCTTTAGGCTTAGGCCTAACAAGACTTCACATAATCCTTCGACTTCCCATACACCTTCCCATGCCATTAGTGACAGGGCTACTGGGGAAACTTCGACTTTAAGGTCGAGGAATCCTGAATCTAAGGGCTTTGCCGATTTATTCCCGTAAGGTTTAATCAGACAACAGTTGATGCTCTTAGAGGACCTTACCATATTCCTGACAAAATCTTCCTTAGGTCTCCTCACACCTTTGAGAGGTCTTGAACTTCCTGCTTCACCGAGATGGTGGTTTACGAAAAGATGTTTATCTTTGGGTTTAGGTTTTCGATTCATACAGGCACTAGATAATAGGCTACTTCTTTAATTCATCAAACGTCTTCTAGCATTCTTCTGTCTAGTCAAAGGGTTTTGCCCCTTTCGAGGTCTTGAAGAAAGGCAGGTAGATATCCGCTAACCTGGACATAAATCGTCCCAATGTAGCTATGCCCTGTCAACTCTTGGACCTGCTTGTGCTTAGATGATGCTATCATCTTCATGATTGCCTCAATTTGGGCCGGATTGGCCTCTATCCCCCGTTGAGATATCATAAAGCCAAGGAACTTTTCTGAATCAACTCTGAAGGCACACTTGGTAGGGTTCAATTTCATCTGATGACTTCTAAGGACTTCGAAGGTTGCTCTAGCATTCTTGCTAATTTGGTTCTCAAAGACTTTGTTCACCAGGCGTTGGTAGGCTGCTCCAACATTCTTTAAACCAAAGGGCATTACATTGTAACAATATAGTCTGTCCTTGGTTATGAATGTCATGTTGATCTCATCTGATTTACATATCTTGATCTGGTTATATCCAGAGTATGAATCCATTAGAGCATCTCATGGCCTACCATTGCATATATTATTTTATCAATTATAAGAAGAGGGTAGTGGTCCTTAGGGCAAGCTTTATTAAGATCAGAATAATTGATACAAATATGCCATTTGCCATTGGACTTTGGCACCATTACTACATTAGAGACCCACTATAAGGTCTCTCGGTATCCCTAGCATGTCGGTTGCTGTCCAGGCAAATACGTCGAGGTTGGCCTTCAAGAATTTAATTAGGTTCTCTCTTTCAAGAATTTAATTAGGTTCTCTCTTTGCTTGCCTTAGAGAGACGACACGATCTGGAAGTATTTCTCAGGTTCCTCTTGAGAGACGGGAACTTGTTCCATGTCTTCCACTGGAGTCCCTCTCTCCTGCTCCATCTCATCCCTAAGATCTTCGATGATTGTGCTCTGAGTTGGAATCTTGTTGTTATGCGCCCGAGATCTGCTACATAACATTTGCACGATAGTTTTTTGTCGACTTTACAGTAGTCGACTCCATACTCTGTTGGAAACTTTATGAGACGAAATAGTGAGTCGACACACAGTCTCTAAGGAGGTTGAGCCCTGGCCAACTTAGGATCACGTTATGGTTGGAGGGTATGTCCACCACCAAGTAGGTAATGGAAACTGTCGACCTCCATGGCCTCACTCCAACTCGTGTCTTGAGCTATATTCCTCCTTTGACTTTTACCACATCATCAAAGAAGCTAATCAAGGATAAAGTTATAAGTCGTAGTAGCTTCTCGTCTAACTTCATAGCCTTGAAGGCATGGTAGTACAGGATATTGGATGAGCTTCTTGTGTTTACCAAAGTTCCCTCGACCTCATTGACTTTGTCAATCACCATGGTAGTAACCACGACATCTTTATGTGGGAAGTCGATGTCAAGCAAGTCTTCGTCAGAGAAGGAAATTGCATCCCATGTGCAATATGGGTTGGAAGAAGTCGATGCACTGCATACATTTTTTGTGTAGGAAAGTCTCTTGTTCTTGGAGGTATTGTCTGCTGCTAGTCCTCCAATTATAGCTGAGTAGTAATGTTCGAGGATCATAGTTCAACTTTCGTAGATGTCCCAACTTGCAAACTCCCCTTCTGTCAAAGCTAACTATTACTTCTTCTCAAGCATTCTAACTCGCTAGAGTGGTGGAATGGTGTCTCTGGTACTTTGTTTCAGAGAGAGCTGAAATCTCATGTCGACCAAATCTTGCTCATCCAAATAAAAGTCAGACATCCATTGAGTAAGCTTGGCCATGGCACTCTGGGTGTCACACCCAAATTCTGAACCAACCAGAATGGTGTGATGAACCGTCTATCATCCAACGGTTCAACCAGGATCTTGTATAGGCCGTGTCCATTTGATTAAACCAGATACAGCCACAACCATAATCAGAGTAAATAAACAATAGCGGAAGTCTTTAACATTAATGAACTGAGTATCTAACAGTGATAACATAATTAATAATCCAATTATCTCCAAATGACTAAAGACATAAAATAAAATAAATAAATCAATTACATGTTTCGATAAACCAATAACTAAATCTAATCGAAAACACATGATTTGCACTCGCACGACGAATCATGCGACTCCACCATAGCTTCCACATCCATAGCAGCAACATGCCCGTACATTGGTGCATTCATATAATCTTCCACAGTAGGACCTGCATCATCAACTAAAATATTCGAAAGGATGAGCACACATCATAGCTCAGTGAGCAAACAAAACAATGCAACAAACATATGCATGCATTCAATTCATATATTTGGTCTAGTTTATAAGTTTGCAACGTGCAATAGAAAGGATTGGTGGCCGCCACACCTCCATACACGAGTGTGTGAAGCCGCCCAATGGATCAAACACCATTGTCGTCCCACATGCACCCATTATGGAATAGAGATAGAGCTAAAGTGCCCGGATCAAACACCGCATAACACTTCCCCTGATGCCCTACCCATACCAACACGTAAGCCCTTATTGGCAAGGGCTTGCAAACTGGGCTCGCAACTAACCAATCCTAATGTCAAATAGTGTATCCAAGGCCTCACCCCAGCATCCCTCAATACGTCCATAGAGATAGAGCTAAGGCCCCTCGATAGAGTCAGAGACTACACGGTCCGAGACCACCTCCCCTGATGTCCTACGACGTAATAATTCTACTAAGGTAATGGTGATACGACGATGTTAGTGGGCAAGACTTGAGTAGAGATAGAGCTAGAGTCTGGTGACCAAGATGAACCACAATGTCACGTCTTCCCCCTGATGCTCCACTCATACCAAACACATTAATCACACACATACATTCACATGTTTATTCCTAACATCATCATCATCTTCATATTATAAATAAACATAATTAAAGATGCATGAGCAGTAATAACAGAAATATTGGATGACATGTGAAATGTACATTACAAGCATACAAGCATAGAATCAATCATGGCATTGGACTCAATAAGTAAAACAGCTTGTTATTAGCCAATTAGTTTAGGTCTTGTTCCCTCACCTTTGGTTGATGGTTGTTCCTCGTCCAAGCTTTGTAAATCACTTTTAGACCACTTGAAAACCTAACAAATTTATAAATTTTAAATTAGATTTTATTTTCATTAATTCAGACTTTTAGAAGCTGAGAGGTCGCATGTGCGGCTGCACCTGTGGTCTCAGTTTCTGCGACCACAGGGTGTGTGGTCGCCAGGTGTGGTCGCATGCCATGCGACTACACATGCGACTACACCCTCCCTGAAACTTCTATGAGGGAGTGTGGTCGCTATGTGTGGTCGCATATCATGCGATCACACATGCAACCACATCCTCCCTGGAATTTTCCCGAGGGTGTGTGGTGGATTATGTGTGTCTCGTGTGGTCGCATATCATGCGACCGTACATGCGACCACACATGTGATGGTTGACTTTTCACTCCTAACTCAATTCCTTCATGTTTTGATTCCTAAGCTTATCATCATGATCCTTCCTATGATTATTCTATAGCTTAAAATTCATATTTACACAATCAATCATCCTAATAGATTCCCTCCATGGATCTTTTAGAATTTATCCATGGTTTGATGATTAGGGTCTCACTTTGAATCACAATCTCCTCCATGATCTATTCTAGGTATTCAACAGATGTGGGGGATGATTTCATACCTTATACTTGTTGAAGATTCAAAGTTCTCTCTGAATTTTCTTCTCTTAGTCTTCCTCTTTAATTCTCCTTCTTTTCCTCATCTTCTCTTTCTCTCTCTTTCAGTTTGAGTTCTAAAAGGATGAAAGAGGCTAAGGGGCATCCTATATATAGAGGAAAACCCTCCACATAGAGTCCTACTTAGATTAGAAAAGAACCCCCTTCGGACTAGGAAGGTTTCCTAATCACGGAGTCTGTCTGACTTCGTGTGGTCGCAAGTGTGGTCGCAAACCCGTCGACCACACAGCTAAAAACTGCGACCACACATCCCAGACTTCTGTGGTCACTTTATTCTGAGGTGTGGTCGACCACACCTATTTAGGTATGCGACCACACGCTCCTAATTAACTAATTTTGGGTTCAATTTCATACCTAGCCTTGTGGTTTCTTCACGCACTTGGTCCGCTTGGCCCGACCATGATAGGGAGACCTGATACACGGTGGTAAGATTGGTTAGTACGATACGGGTCTTACACTAGGTATCGTGGGCTGACCATCGCGACCTGTGGTGTCGAGTTGGAGAACGCTTCCTGGTCTAGGTCTGATGACCTAAAGGGGCCTTCATAATTACACATACTGCATCCTTAGGATCATTGACTCTATGTAAAGGGGGTGATCCTGTAGGGTCATCTTAAAGGTCATTCTGGTCCTGGTGACCTTTGTTTTGACCTGCATGGGGCTTAGAGTCCATGGGTTGCTTGCCTTTCTGATTGTTTGGCTGATGACCTTCATATTATGGCTGGTCCATATATTCTTTGAGATGTCTGCAATTGATCAGGTCTTCAATTGCAGTCCTCAAAGCTCGACGCTCCTCAAAGCTCGACGCTTATCTGTATCATAATTGTGGTCATGATGATACCTGCAATATTTCTTCGTCGTCCTCTGTAATGGATCAATCAGATTCTTAGGAGGAGGTGGAAGTTCCAGTTTTGTGTCCTTCAAGTTGTACATGATGTTGGACATTCTGGTATTGAGGGGTATGAAGACCGCCCAGCTAAACTTGGTCTTCGCTGTCAGTTTTTAGGGTAGTCATCCTTCCCTAATTTATGCTCCTTAGCAGGCTCGGCATAAGTCATATTGCCGGCCTATGTTTTACTGCGATTTTTGTTAGTCCCTTTGTTAGTTTTGCCTTTCTTCTATACAAGGACTAAGGCATCATTCACCGCGGCATACTTCTCGCACCGAGCTCGCAGCTTGGTGAAGTTCGCAGGGTGCTTCTTGTAGACCGACTTCAAAAGCTCTGGATCTAAGATGGCCACCATCAAAGCTATAAAGATCACGTTTTGGTTTAAGTCCTTAATTTCCAAGATCTCATTATTGAACCTTGTGAGGGATGTCCTCAGCGACTTGTTCGACTTTTGTTTTAGGGCTATGAGATTGACGGCCGTCTCCCTGGGTACCTTCTGAGTTTGGAAGTGCTCGAAGAACCGATCGCTCAACTGATCGAAGTTCTTAATGGAATGTACAGAGAGATTGTCTCTTAAGAGTGAAAGGGAAGGCCCCACAGAAGATGGCATCAGAGTAGCCGTGGAGTAACATCATGGACTAAAAATTATCCAAATGGAGTCGGGGGTTCGTGGTACTGGTATATGTGTCAATCTTCAGCATAGAGAAGTGCTTGGGTAATGGAGTCCACATGACCTTAGCAGCAAGAGCCATGTTAACATGGTACTCTTTATTCCTATTCGGGGCTAAAGACCTTGCTTGTTTCTTCTCCATTTCATTCTATAGTCCCTGGCTACGGGGTTGCAATAGGGATTGTTGTATATGTCAGCTATATGTTCTTTCGTCTATTGGGGGCTGTGGAAACCAAGGCTGCGAAGACTAGCCTCAGGGCCTTCGCGTTTGCCACTATAGTGGCCAACTCGGCAGCCACTCTCTCAGCAATGATTCTTTTAGTGGTTGTCTACTTTGCGGCTAGCTGATCAGCTGTTGCTCTCTCTGCTACAGCTATTTCTGCGATAACTCGGTTAGCTGCTGCCCTCTCTGCACTGATAGCATATAAACGAGCTTATGCACTTCCTTTACGAGGTGGTAGGGGAACTCGTCCATTGGACCTCTATGCTCCTTTCTCCCCAATTTGATCGTGTACATATTAGTTGACGACACCTCATTTTTAGCATGCAATGTCCGCCCTGGGGGGTCACGGGTACGATGAGACCTCCTTAAGTGGCTGATGCGTTGAGATCAGCTTGGACTCCCAGTTCCCATCGCGACAGTTGTGGATTTATCATTAGAACCTGGTTGTCCTTGTTTGCCCTAGCCGGCATGATTAGTTGGGTGATGGTAGCTAACTGGGCCAAGATGGCCCTCAATTGTTCCTGGGTAGCATATTGGGTTTTCGGGTCTGCAGTTGCAGGCGTTGTGCGTAGGCAAAGGATTAGAAGCTGATGGGAGGGAAGCTCCATCATTCCTGCCATGGTTTTCCATATGGGAAGCCGTCCCATTCACTTGTGCACTCTTTCCACGGCTATCCCAAGTTGCAACCATTGTGAATGCTTGTAAAAACTGGTCTAATGAGGGACTGTTCAAGTGGGCCCCACTGTGGGCGCCAAATTGTTGTTGTTGAAACTGGTTGAGCTGACGTGTCTCATCTCCTACAAGGAAAGAAGGATCTATGGGGGTCGAACTGGGTAGTCCAATGGCCACTCTAACAATCAAGTCAGTAACAGAGCACATAGTATGAAGCTTTGAAGGATCGTAAACTTCTTAGAGGGGGGTTAAGGTTTGAGTATTCTCTGAATGAGTCCAAATTATCCATTATCTGTGATCGTTGAGTGTATATATAGACTTACATAGTGTCCTAGTGGAGTCGGATACGCCATTGAGGTGGTGGAGTTGAGGTAGGAAACTGCCACTCAAAAGGTTTAGTCGGTTATGATTTCTAACCGTCGGATGAAGATCTCATGGCTAAGATGCAACCTGCCTGTCGCATTCCTAGGAGTCCAATATGCATTATTGATAGCGGAAGAGGTAGTCTAGGATACGCCTCTAGACTCCAATTCCATTCCAACGAAGGATATAGATAGTGTTCGTTTGTCGATAGGATTCCAACAACCGTACGCTAAGTACCTGCAAACCAGTCACATGGTGCTGTGTGTGTAGACTCCTTTAAGGAGTATAAATGCTGGCTGAATGACATATATATAGAGAGACCTGGAGTGCCAAAGAATGAGGAGAGGTTCTCTACATTTGTGTGACTATTGAGGCATATCTCGAGTTATTCGGGGGTAGTTCTCATCATGGAGGAGTGGGCAATGCACCCGTCCTCCATCCCTAAATACAAGGGTCATGCAAATATAATGTCTTCAAATCGTTTGATTACGATCTAAATGCCCACTTGTGGATAACAGTTCCAGGATTTACACTTGGTAATGGGGTAGTGGGGTTACACCTGTGACATAACCAATTTAGCTCGGTTATTCACAGTTATCTTGACATCGTGGATGCTATGAGACTTAGATTTCGACATGTGTCCATCAAGATAGATGGTTGATGTGAGTACATGTGTCTTCTTCTAGTTGACTGCCTTTATTATGGTCCTAAGAAAGACCAAACACCGGAAAGATCGAACTCCAAACCCTTTCTTCTTTTGTTTGCTTTGTTAGTGATGATTTCAAGTAGGGCTGTAAGTTTAGCCCTGTCAACCCGGACCCGCACTGAACCCTGATAGGGCCGGGTTTGGGCCCAAGTTTTATTAAACCCTGGCAGGGTCGGACCAGTAAGGATGCTAAATGGTACGGTTTCAGATTAACGATTCGATTTAGGTTTGGTGCGTAAAAGATAATACCAAAATTGAACTGTTTCCTATCGAAACTGTTTGTTAATCAGTTTCGGTTTTCAGATTTGTAAATGGTTTTTTGGCTTAACGGGTTAAACAGTTTCAGTTATCGATTTTTAAACGGTTTTCGATTTAATGGTTTAAACGGTTTTAGTTGAGGTTTTACAAACGATTTAGCTTATCAGTTCTGTTAAAGGCTCAAGCATAAGACACTATTAAACTAGGAAAGAAATGTGTGTGTGTGTGTGTGTGAGAAAGAGAGAGAGAGAGAGAGAGAGAGAGAGAGAGAGAGAGAGAGAGGGTGAAATAGTTAATAGAATATGAAAGGGTTTTAATTTTATGATTTATTTAAAATTTAATTTTAGCATTATTGTTTTTTATTATGTTTAGATTTTACATTTAGTTTTCTAGTTTAGGGAAGTGGTAACATTTTAAATTCAAAACTGAATAGCCAAATCAAATGTGTTACTTGAGTATTGACTTGAGAAATGAAAAAGTCAAGTGTTATACAGTTTTAACAAGGATGATTGGTTTATAAATAGTTTGATTAAATGGTTTTAAGTGGGTTCACACCGTTGATTTAAATGATTTGGTTTCATTTTTGACACCCTTACGGGCCGGGCATGGGTTGAAGCCTCAGGTTGAGCCCGACCCAGCCCGACCCTGACTATATAATATTTATTATTTTATAATCTTATTATTTTATATGTAACTTAAACTTACATTCTTAAACTCAAAAATCAGTAGTGTAAACCCTAATTCTATCTTTTCATCTCTTTCACTCACGCTCAGCAGTTAGAAGACTCAGGAGTTGCTGCTCTCTGCCTCCCTTAATCCCGCTAGCTGCCACGTTCTACCTCCTTCAGTTTCACCAGCCGCCCTCGCTCTCACTGTTGACATTTGATGAGATAAATTTATTTGGTGTTCTGCACACAAAAAAGAAGAAGAAGAAGAAGAAGAAGAAGAAGAAGAAGAAGAAGAAGAAGAAGAAGAAGAAGAAGAAGTAGCAAACGTTTTCAGTCTTTTAATAGATCAAACGATTGGGTAATGGATTGGTTGGAAAACTGAACGATGTTATTTGGGCCCCCTTTCCCTTTGCACTTCTTGCTGCTACCCTTTTTGACACTTAGTTTCTGTTACATTGCTTGAGTCTCCTTCGATTGGTTGTTTATTGCCAACACAATCATCCACTTTCTCTTTATTGCTTTGAAATATTCTTAGCTATGTGCATTTAGGGTCCATTTGATAAAACTTCTGCTTTGGATTCTGTATTCTAGTTCAGAATTTGGATTCTACTTCAAGCTACTCCAAGATTATTTGGGAGTAAAAATATGTTTAATAACGAATTTTCTAAAATGGATTCCAAAGTATCTTTGGAATAGAATATGTTTGATAAACACTATCCCCCCAATCGAAGTCTTGAAAAGTGGTGGTGGTAGTGGTGGTGTATGGAAAAACTTAGGCTCAATCGTAGCTTAACAGGCTCGTGCGCTGCATCCTTCCTCTTTTAAGAGTTCTGGCTCTTCGAAGCCCCTTTCTAACACTTTCTTTTTTTCGTTGGTAATGGTTTCAGGTTCAGAATGGATGTCCCAATTGGATGAATTCTTAAACCGGGATGAATTCTTGCCCAACCAAATATGATAAAAGCTTGGCAGCGAAAATGCACTTTTCCAAGAAGCAACATCCTTATTTTGAGGCTCCCCCATTGATATTGAATCACTCTCAAATAGGGGTGGTGATGGTGGGTGGTGGTGGCCTAGGCGATGGAGGTTATGGTGGTGGTGGTGGGTGGTGGCAGTGGTGGTGGTGGTGGTTGTGGTGGCGGCGGGGGCTGTGGTAGTGGGTGGTGGCGGGAGGTGGTAGTGGTGGTGGTCAAGTGAGAGTCAAGTGAGAATCAGACTCTTTTTTTTTCTCCCAAAATCTTGCTCCAACATGTTGGAGCAAGTATTAGTTACTCCAAAATTTTGGATTCTGAAACCATTTTGAATCCGATTCACTCTGTGGGAGCTCGAATCCAATCTGGCTTATCAAACGCGCATATACTCCAAAGGAGCCAGAATCCATAAAATCCAGAATCCGGAGTTTTATCAAACAAACCCTTAGTGACTTGTTTTTTGTTTGTAGGTTTTATCTTTTTTTTTTTTATTCAGTCTCCCTTTTTTCTTTATTCTTTTTTGTAAATATGCAACAACAGATAAATTTTATTAATAAGAAAAAGAAGATACAAAAGAATGTAAGAAAGTAGGGGAAATGAAGAATTTTTGTGTTTAATCTAACAGATGACTCTTAACATTGTTTTTTATTATTTTTTGTTCATTGTTGTTTGATCAGAGAGGTGCTAGTAAGCCAAAAAGAGGTGCTATTCTGATGATAAAGAACTTCCCACTTAGGTGATTCCTGTGAAAACATGTATCCTAACATGCTGTGTACCTCTCTTTGGTTCTATACAGGCCTTAATTTGTTTATCATTCTATTTGTGTGCTATGATGATATAAACAGAATTTGCATCCATTTTTGTTATCATGTTTTCCAGTCAACTCGGCTCAAAAGCCTCCCTTATGTGAAAATGGAAAGAAATCCACTCCTGTGGATTTGTCAATTCCTAAGGGCTGGATTTCAGTCGACACACATACCAATGTCCCTTGGATCAGTCGACAGGTCCTCCTGCCCGCAGAATAGGATGTGGATCCACGTGAAAATTATCTTAGTTTTTCAAATTCGGTTTTTTTTTTTTTTTTTTTTTTGGGGGGGGTTTAAGAGGACAATATGACTTGTCCAAAACAGTCCAATTGTTTGATGATCGTTCAAATTGGACGATTGGATTAATGGAAGTCAGATGTGTCTCATATTTAAATTCTAGAACATTATTCTTGCAGGTTTGGTTGTGTGAGGATTTGAATTCAAGAAGTTGTTAGGTCTTAATCAACACGCCAGCTAAAGTTTATGGAACCTATACAACAAGCATCGTTTTAGTTGAATTTTTAGATGCCATTATTTTTAAATCCTTCAGGCCATTTGGATGTGAAAGTTATATTATATTCTCAAAGTGACTGAAAAATAGAAAATGAACTGTACTCACTTACAATCTATAGCCCACTCATTCGTTGACTGAAAAAATAAAAAATGAAAACTGTACTCACTCACAAGGATCATGAATGTGAAAAATGAAAAATAAAAAATAAAATGGAGTTTTTGTAGAGTTAGAAAGGAAGAGGGTACATGAGAGGGACCATAAATTGAAATGAAATGGAATATTGGTTAGATTTTAATCTAATGAAATTTGTTTATTAATGTTCAAATCATTATTCAGAGATTCAGGGCCAATCAGGGCCAACCCGACCCTGAATTAGGATCAATCCGGCCTAGCCTTTCGTAATCAGGGTCAATTAAGATAGGGTCGGGTTAGGTTGAATCCTGACAGGATAGGACTAGGGTTGAAGGTTTGTCAGATACTGACAGGGTCTAATTGGACTTAGGCTGACTTTAAAGAAATACTATTCCGATACAATAGAGGTGGGGTAGGCATCAAAATAGGAGGTATATAATTGTCGGGATGCCCCAAAACATTAGGAGCATAAAAAATTCAAATAGAATAAAAGATATCAAAAGCTACCCGGCCAATTAGATCCTTTACGACCTCGTGATAGAAAGGAAGAGGTGATGGGAGCCTTGTAAAATGAAAAAGCCTTTCTTTATACATATACTCCCTATCGTGATTATAAATGAAAAAGCCCTTCTTTATGCATACTCCCTATCGTGATTATAAATGAAAAAACCCTTCTTTATGCATACTCTCTCGGAACTGAATCCTCTCCCGCGGCAGGAGATTCCTGCCGCTGATCCAAGGGCTGGGGATCAGTCGGCCCGCCTACCAATACATTGGGAGGTGGGCCGGCTGAAATCCCACCCTTGATCGGCGACAGGTGGGCGGGAGAAGATTTTTATACTACTCCCTCTCGTTTTATACTTAAAACCATATTTAAGTTCAAATACCTTTCTGCCCTCAAAGCCATTTAAAAAATCTCCCCTCCTTTTGTTTTATCACCTTTTAGGGAATCGTATGGGATTTTTTTTTTCCTTTTTTATTCTTTAAATATCAATTCTTCTTATATCATATTGCTTTATTCCTTTATCTCTTCTCTTATACAACTAACACATTCTTGTTTGTTTTTTTCTTTGAAATGTTGTGTATCATTTTAACAATTAATAAATAAATTATAATTACCTGACCGAGGGTAGTGGGACTAATACCTACACATCCAAAAAAAAAAAATTAGAAAATTGTCTAATGAAATGTGACAAAATTGAGGTGCTTACAACCATTAGATATTTTTTGATCCAATGATAGTTTTCGAACGAACCAGATTAACCCGTAGAGATAAGCTCAGCAACTCCACGTCACATGGAAGCCGACTATAGTCACCTGTAGCTTGGTAGGTTCCGACCTACTTAGCTCGATAACAAACTCTCAACTCGGCAAAAAAAGATTAGCTTGGCCAAAAGCAAAACTATAAGCATCATTGCTCCATCGGCTCTTACAGACCCAAAAGAGCAAGGGGCAATTGTAAGGGGAATAATGACCCCACTAATCGAAGAATGACACGCGTCTAAATGTGAGTCCCAACACCATGTGTAAGCATATAAGGAAGCCACCTTAGAGGTTGGCTATGCAAAGGGGTCGACCCTACAGTCTCGAGCTGACGATCATGGGTCCGTTAGATCACGCACGTCCTTCCATCCTCGACGCATGTTAGCTGGAGATAATGCCCATGAGCAAGAATCTCAGAACCGTCACTAGAAGGTTGACCTGAAGATCCTCATCCAAGGGATATTAGCCCACCAGCCTATGCCCGATCCCGACTTCTATGGGATTGAATCGTGGACTCAACCACTCTCCTCATCAACCGCCACGATAGTTGACGGTTGATGGCAGACAATTCAGGATATGCATAAGATCGACGCCCATAACGAAGATCATGCCAAAATCTATGCTACTCCATGCCCCCTCTATAAATATAGAGCCTAACAGATCCAATCCTTGACAATTTTACACACACACACACACACACACACACTCTCTCTCTCTCTCTCTCTCTCTCTCTCTCTCCTACTGTTGAACTCACTTTTAGGGGGTTATATATTTCGTCCCAAGCTCTAATTGCTTGTAACTGATCAGTTCTAACTTAGGCATCAGAGTGGCCACGGGGTTCTTGAATCCACCCTTACTTGCATATTTGCTTCCTCTTACGTAGGATCAACCCTCTTTGAAAGCTTGGGCGATTACCAACAACAACAGGTGGTGATACTCCCTTTCACTCCTCAAATGGAGGAAGACGAATTGAATGATTGTGTTACCCCCTCAAGACAGTTGACCAGGAACTAGAAACACCGACCAGAATGGGTAGCTCGAATAAGAGCAAAGCACCAAAAAATCACGATACCTATACCATTCTCCCTTAAATACCAAAACTACATTGTGATTGCTTGATGTGGACTTCAAAACTATATACAAGAATAACAACGAGCTGAAAAAGAATTTGGAAGATTGGTAAATGAAGAAGCTATAGTGAAAGATGACATGAATACAGTGGATGTGCTAGTCCTTCTACAAAAAGAGAGATGAATAATCTTAGGAAAGAAATTATAAATCAATCGGCTAGATATCATGAAATTGAGGAAATTTGATTTATGATGTGTTCTTGTTTCTACATTACTTTACATTATTCATTCACACTTCTTTTACTTATGGTGATTTTTTTGACATTAATTTTTATTACTCATTCACACATGTTTTAAATACTTTTATTTATGGGGAGAGAGAGAGAGAGAGAGAGAGAGAGAGAGAGAGAGTGTGTGTGTGTGTGTTTTATGCTTAAAAAAAGTTATATTACACATAAATTATAGGGAAAATCTCGCACACCTCCCTTGTACTTTGCCTTAAAAGCACCCAAGCCCCAAGTTTGTGATTGATTACAGCGGCACCCCACACTATTAACTTGACTAACAAAAAAAATGTTAAATGACCCAATTTCCCTCCATTGTTAAAACACTCTTTTCTTCCTTCTTTTGTTCTTAAAAATTACCAAAAAAAACAATTAAGCTAAACTGTTTTTGCTCACCAAGAATGCTATTGAATGACAGAAATTTGAGAAACATCACTTTACGGTCTGTCGAAATCCAAAATTCAAACCTCACTCAAGCTCTAACATTTTGCCAAACTCACCCTCCCTTAACCTTATATTCTTCTCTGCAAATCTCTCCCTCCCTCAACCTTTAATCTTCATCTTGAAGAAACATGAGAAAAGCTCTCTGCTTACCTTGCGAAAAAGAAAGCTATCAACTATCTTCAATGTGTCAACTCTCTAACTTTAATAGTTTACACAATTACAGTAGGGATTACAAAAAAGCAGAGCACTCTGAATGCCAGCTTTGATGGTGATGAGACTCCCTTCTCCTTCTCTCTTTTTTCCCTCCTTCTGAGTAAGGAAGTAAATGGATAGTCGAAAATCCAAATCTGATTCGAATTCGCATCCATTTAGGGGAATTTGAATTTGTACAATCAGATTCAAATTTGGATAGCAGAGGTCGGAATTGGATGCAGATTTGGATATCAGACAAACTGTCATGATTATATACGCTCGGTTTAACCTAGTTTTAAGATGCATATAGCTTTAGGTTTTAGAGTGTTAGGACACATATAGCCTTAATGTTCATATAACAAATTAAGGGTTTTTATTTTTGAGTAAGTTAGCCATTTATGGTTTGTCTCTTATTTTCTTAGGGTAGGCTATATATATATTTTTTTAAATTAGGGTTTTCTCTTATTTTCCATGTAATTTGTATTGTAATTTGTATTCTAATTCCATTTTATGGATTCAAATTAGATTTTAACTGGATATCCGGTTAAATTTCGAATTCGGATTTGGTTTTTACACATCCGTCGGATCTCGGATCGGATTTGGATAGAGTGGTAAATGGATGCGAATTCGAATAGTGGTGTATCCGATTCAAACTCGATCCATTTACATCCCTACTCCTGAGTAAGAAATTAGGACCCATCTCAAGTCTTAAGAAGCGAATAGGACAATGAACTTGACATTCTTTCCAAAATGCTTTTCGCTTTCTCTCTTTATCTCTTCTATTTTTTCTTGCTTATTGAATGCGGAAGCTAACAATGTGGATGAAGTAGGTGATGCGATGTATGCACAGAGCTTTGGCAGTGGGATCTGATGTTGAGGTTGCAGAATGGAGTGTACAAAGAACTTCGACAAAGGGATTTTGTAGAATTTTTGGTTTAGCAGAGGGGATTTTGCTTTCAGCTGCTGAACTTTTCTAGACTCAAGAACTCCTCAAAGCTTCTACGAAATTCCTGGGTTTTTCTCCCTCTTCTTCTTCTTTGTCTTCATTCTTTTGTTTTGATCTAGTAGGGTATACCTTTTAGTAAAGGTAAAATGGATAATACAAATAGAAGGGTGATTTTGGTATTAAAAAATTATAGACAAAGCTACATCATCATTTAACAGTCCTATCATAACAGATTGGATCTGTCTGATACACAGTTAACAAATTAATGAAGGTACGTATAATCAATTGCGAGCTCTTGGATACCATTAAAGCAAAGTACAAGAGAATTATATGAAATTTTTCCTAAATTATAATACTCTTATGTGTTAGATCAATCATGGTCATCTGTTTATGAGGATGGATGTGTACAGAGAAACACTATACTCGATTAGACATATTTATGGAATTACTCATTCCCAAATCATTTCTTTGGTTGGATGGATACGAGCCAAGAATACACAGCAAACCAGTTAGCTCATGCATATCCACACATGCCTTATTCTAGACGTGACAACATGGCCATTGCTTAATTATTAAAGACCCTTGTTTATTGTATGTTTTTTATGGTTGCACCATAATTTTGTTCATATGGATGTTCATTTTGACATGTGGTTATATAAAATACGCAGTTGTATTAGCACTTTCATAATCATCCAAACAAATTTTAGTTATAAGGGTAGGCAATAGGGATAATGACGTTTTTGTAATTATTTAGATTAAGTATAAGACTAATGACATTTATGTAGATGTTAGTTAAAGTGTTTTACGAAAAAAAAAAAGAATAGTTGAAGTGTAAAGGCCACTTTTGGAACATTTATATCAAACACAAATCTTAAACCATACGGAATCAAATTAAAAAATAACCTTTTTATGTGGAGAATTTTTTTTCTTTGGTGGTAAACTTACATGTTAGCTTTTTACCCAAAAAAAATAAAATAATAATAATTAAAAAAAAAAACTTAGATGTTAAGTAACTTAAACTTCTACCTAAAAAAAGAAAAAAATAATAATTTAAGAATACTCTCCCTCGCATAACAGAGTTATTATTAAATGTAATTTAATCACTGATCGCTTACTCCTAAGAAAGATTATTAACTTTGCCGACTTGAGGATTTAAGAAAAAGATCTTCTTCTATTCCAGCCTTTCTAGTCATGGACTCGTGATCTAGCGACAGAGGATCAATCGATGCGTATATTCATACAAAAGTGGATCAAAATCCGAGGATTTAACTTACATGTTAAGTAACTTCAGACCACTCTCACTTGCAAAGAATTTTTATCAAATGCAACTTAATCACTGATCTCTTACTCCCGAGTGACCCCGAAAAGGATTATTAACCTTGTTGATTTAGGGATTAAGAGATTTTTTTTTTCTCTTTTGTCCAACCTCTTCAGTCTTGATTCAGCCCCTGAAGATAACTCGGTGACTATTAGACTCAAATCATCTATTGTTATTGGAAAGACTCCAGCAATAATTGCACGGCTAAAATTCACCTAATGCGTATACCAATATATTGATATGTGGATCGGATCATGGTTAAAGAGACTGAACAACATGAGAGGATTTTATATCATACGTATAATCATACAATAGTGATCCAAGTCTAAAGACTCTGGACTAGGATACTCTCTAATGACTGCCAGCATTAGTAAAGATTCTAACCATACAAATTACATCAAAACATGTACCGATGGATTCAAATCTTCTCATGTCCTTAATGTGAGCATAAGAAAATCTATGGCTATCATTCACTATATGCGTATATCAATACATTGATAGATACGTACAATAAACTATCACCACTCAATTTCCTCGTGTCAACATAAAAAAAAACCATTATAGGATTATTTTTTTTCTCCAAATCCGTGGATTTGGCCAATTTGTTGTTTTAAATTCAAAACTTGGAATCTTACAAAAAAAAAAAAAAAAATTCAAAACTTGGAAGCGCCACGGATCTCGGCTTTCTCTCTTTTCCCAACGAAAGATTGACACGTGTTAAAATTACCCATTTAAATCCGTTCACGTGTCACGTCATTAAAGCCAACTGACATCGTTGTCATCGAAGAGGAGAGAGAAATCTCTACTTTTTTTTAACTCCCTTCCTTCTTTAGTGGCGTGCTTCGAGTACGAAAGGAAAAGAATGGGACTCGTGACCGACACGTGGCGGTCGTTGAAAAGCTTCCCTTGTACAAAAATCAGAGTAAGCAGATGAGAACGAACCAAACCAATTAAAGCAGACTGAAAAGCTTCTGTTAGTACTTATAGCAGAACAGAGAGAGAGAGAGAGAATCTCCGTAGACGAGCCGCCTGCCAAGAGAACCGATCATCGTGTTCTGTCTCTGCAATTCTCTTCTTTCTCTCAAGGATTTATATTTTAGAATTCAGATCCTTTTTTGATCTGTTCTTCTCGTTCTATTAAGTTTTCATTTAGCGATAGAGCTGGCCGGGTTTCGATCGTTGGCGAAAGGGTTTGAGTTGAATCGAAAGAGGAAGATAAGGTTGAGAATTGGAGATCGATTTATGGATTGGTGGCAGAAGATGATTTTCCCTATGAGAAGAGCTTGGGTTGCTGTTGCTGCTCGTGTTAAGGCTCGCAAAAACGGTGAGTTTCGTTTCTTCACTAACCTCAGTCTCACACCTCTGCTTCTTTCTTTTTTTTTTTTAAAACTCTTTTGTATCATTTTGTTCTGATCAGAATTTAGAACAGCAGTGCACCCCGCTGTTCTCTTCCATTCGAAGTGGTGAATCCGTGGAAATGAGAACAGAGTAAAAAAATTTGCGTTCTTATAAACCCTGTCCCGACTCCGATGAGTCCGATCTCGCTTTTTTTTTGTCCGTTTTAGTATATGTGCTTATTCTTCCGGTGCATGTTAGCAAGGATCGATCCCTGATCTGCTTTCCATAAAATTTTCCTTTTTCCATTTTTTAATCTGACCTTGTTTGAAATCTTCCATTTTGTCGGTTCCTATTTTCCGGCTCATGTTAGCACAACCACTTTTTATCCTATTTTCATTGCTTCATTACTTGAATTTTCACTGTTTTTGTTCCATAGAATTTATCCACAGTTAAAAAAAAAAAAATGTTTGCTAGAAATTGTTTGTGCCGTCAGCGAGATAAAGGAGATAGGACACACGTCTATTACTCAGCCGTCGGATCTTGATCAGTTTCTGAATTTTACTCGAACGGAATAGAACATCGGAAATTAAAAAAAAAAATATCGTTTCGAATGTTCTACACCGTAAACGATCAGAAATTCAGGTTTTGCTGTCGGCACGAAGATCTGACGGCTGAGATTTGCTGCAAAAATCAGTGCTTCTTCGCGTCCAAATCATCTCCTGCTTCTTCCTGCTAATGTGTCAGTCTCTGATGTGATCGTATAATCTGAATCATGTCACCTAATCCCTGCCATCTTCTACTCGGTCCACCAATAGATTCCCTCTAGAATAAATGTGGAGTTTCTCCAGTATCTGGCGTGTTTCTTTCATCGAAGCTTGGAAGATTTGAAATTCTATGTTGGGTAATTCAAAAGCTATGAAGGTGGTATTCTGCCTGAGATGAGGAACCTTTCCAATTTGGTTTGATTAGACATGGCCATCTGTGGATCTGGTGTTAGGGTCCTCCATAGCCCTAAACAACCAAATCGAAAGAATGAATGAATGAATGGTTAGTGGTGGTAGATGAAGATTTAAATAGAGTTCTGCACGGCCACAACCAACTCAAAATCTCAACGTTTTTGGCTTTACCTTTACTTGAATTGTGCTGTTGCTTGATCGCTTTCCTTTCTTCAGCTTTCTTTAGTTCATCGAATTGGGGATTCATTAAAGGGTTCGATGCATTCCATTCTAGATTTCGTTGTGTTAAAAGAGCCGAGCCCCTTCCCCAATTGACCTTTGGTTTGCATACCCTTACGTCCACGAGAAAGAAAGGATTTCTCTGAGCAACCCCTTTGGTTCCAGATCCAGGAGTTAACTTTCCCGTATAAACATTCAGTATATGTATCAGTTCGTAGAAGAGTGGAAGGGTCACTACTATTGAGGATCTCCTCGTGTAGTTTGTGATCGGAGAGTGGAAGGGTCACTACTATTGGGGATCTCTTGTTATAGTTTTTGATTTGATGTAACTGTTAAGATTTTCTCTTGTATCAGGTATTGTGAGGTCCTTCAGAGATAAAAGAATCCTATCTACAAATAACAATATATATATATATATAAAATTTAATTTTTCATTGCTTTTAAAAATTTGTATTTTCAGAGGAAAATTTTACTGGAAGATCACATATTTTCCAATTTTTTCCCTAAAAAATTTCACATGCAATTTGACCATAAAATCTTCAGTCATAAAATTTTTGGTATCTTGGTAGCATCCCTTGTTGCATTGGATGGATACATGTCCTACCTTTTTTTGTAGACAAATGTCAGTAAATGGTTCTCCCAACCATATGATAGGGTTTGCATAATTCAAATTTGGTTATAGTGGCATTTTATATAACCATTTTAAATATTTTTACCGGCAAACAAGAACTGAAAATCTTAGGATGATATTTTACATCATATTTTACTGCTTGAACACAAACATTGAAATTTTTTTCAATGTCCATGTAAATTTTTTCCCCTGTTAAGTTTTACATGAAAACAAAAGGAACCTAAGTAAATGTGAAGAAAGTTATTCTTTTATCCTTTTTTTTTTCCGTAGGATCATATTGTTTGGGCATAAAATAAATGGGAACAAAACCTACCATAAAATCCTATTTTTCAATTCATGTTTTTAAATTTATGAAATTTAATAGGAGAAAATTTTACTGCGAGATCATACATTTTCCGGATTCAATTTGACCGTAAAATCTTCCCTCCTAAAATTTTCAATGTCTTGTGGTACCTTTTGTTGGCCTGGATGGCCTGATGTAAATTAAATGGCAATTCTGTACTGCAAAATATTACAATGACATTTTATATCATATTTAGCTTCTTACAAGCAAACATTGGAAAATTTTTCAACATGTAAACTTTTCTGAGTATAATCTTTCTTATGTGAAATTTTCTAAGTGAACGTTTTTCATGTCGTAGTGTAAATGGAAACAAATGAAGCCTTAGTTTTCTTAGGACCAAAAACAATTGGGAATCTCAATTCTCTTTTCTTCCTAAGTTGGAAATACAACTTCTGGGTTCAAAACATGGAAACAGCCTCTCTGTGTTGCGGGGGTAAGGCTGCGTACATTCTACCCCTCCCTAGACCATGTAGTAGCGGGAGCCTCGTGCACTAGGATGGTCATTTTTAGCTATTCACTGTTGAACCATTTTTGTGTTCTTTCTAAACAATCCATTATCAGAGATATTTATTCCGTTAAATTAGGACTGAATTTTCCTATGGTGCTGTTCTTGATAGGGTAGCAGAAACCAAAATCTAAGGGTTGACATTATATCTTCTTTTTCCTAGTTTATGAAGTTTTTTCTATTGAAGGTCAAGATGGTGAGTGTGAGTCTAGAAGAGCCTTGGCAATTGTCATCCACATGGACTGTGATAACAACTTTGTGATTTGAAATGATGTCACAGATAAATAGTGTAAAAGAGTAGAAATGACCTGATTCTGAGTGAGATCAACACATTCCACAGAAATGTTATTGAACTAGTCTAGAAGGTATGGACTTGATTAAGGCCAAACCTAAACGTGAAGGGGTATGCAGGATATATAGTTGCAGGGTGGTTGGAGCCCGTCATCATTAACCTCTTTTACCTTGTTTCAGATTGGTTTCCCTGTCCTTTGTTGTAGGTTATAATGTGATGAATGAATCAAAATTGGTAATATAATAGGATCTCTTTTAACCAATAATCATGGTGGGAAGGAAGTTTATTTAGAACAAAAGACAGCATGATTTATTAACAAAAACTTCAAATTTAACTTGGTTTCTCCTACGCAGATTTGTAGTGATACTTTGTTGTTTTTTGCAGGACATGGACTTCTGAAACTTCACAATGATGTACAAACCTGTGGATACCAAGATGTGCAGGTGATGTGGGAGATGCTGAGGAGGTCAGAATCTGAGCTGATCGCTCACACTACCAAACGCAAACAACAAACCTTCGGGAGAGTCTTTGTTTGGTCCAACAGCGGAGGCCCCTATTCATCAAAGTGAGTTTGAAGTCGAAGATTACACCATATCTTCTTGCATACAAAACATATATATATATCCCATATAATGTCATAAAAATAAGATCACACTACCATTGTGTTTGAAATGTAATGACCTCTAATTATATCTCATATATGTACATAGATAGCTTTATGTGTATGCAGTTTTACCGTTGTTGAGTCTCAGCTCTTCTTCTCCCGGGCAATATTTTGTTGGCTAGACAGACACCAGAGGAGATGTTCAGAAGGGTTTTTAATTGTTTCATTTTGTTTCACTGGGGAGAATGTTCAAATTGTCTCTACAGAAAAAGGCCCTTTTTTTTTTTTTTCCTTTTTTTCTTTTTTTTTCAGCTCCTTGGCTTTGAAATTGAAAATGGAGAGAGATTCCTGATTTCTAGTTTCTGGGTTTTGTTGGTTCTATTGATCCTTTCAGTTTTATTCCTTTTGTAAAGCTGCTCATTAACTTCTTTGAGCTGGACTTTAGGTCCTAAGGCAGGACAAACTTGATTTGAAATAGGTGCAAGGGGCTAGCTTGGAAACTTTTTCAACGGCTTGGCAGTTGGCACCTATATAGTAATTGTGCAGAAGGTAGATTGATGAATCCTTGGCTGGGGGAATCACTGAAATGTGGATTCATTAATTTCGAGGAGGATGCCTATTGGGTGCTTGCATCAGTTGATCAAATCATTCTTTCCAGTTTATCCTGTTAAGTAGATGGGGCTGAACTTCTTTAACTCTTAAAGTAAGAATGATTCTATGAAAGTTACCCTTGTATAATTGGATTATACATTCAACATGATAGATCTCTTGAGTCCAATTCGTCTCCAATTGTTGGAGGCTTTAATCGTTTATCCAGCGATTGGAGTTAACTGGGTGCGCCTACCAATATATCGGTACGTGCGCCTAGTTAACTCCAACTGCTGGAAGGACCATTGGAGCTCCAATAATTGGAGATGATTTCAACCCATAGATCTCATTGATGAACAATTGAGATTTTCGAGTTGCAACCTTATCCGTTTAGGGGTATTTGTATTTGAGCTGGGATATTTGGATCTGATCACATCCGTTTAATATACAATCCGTATACCAGAAAAGTAGACAGCTCTTTCTCAACTGGGTTTATGGGAGAATTGGAATCAGTTTGGTCAATTGGGTTCCTCCGATACATAGTATATCTGGATTGAGCTATGCGCATTAAGGGTGTCAATTTGGTACTTAAACTCATCGTTTAAAATTAAATCGAAGTAGAATTGGTATGACAACGGTATGAAAAACAGAAACTTTATTCGACACGGCATGGTATCAGTATTTTCGACCAAACCGGCAATGTACCGGACAGTACCAAATTATCTGAAACCGTATCGAAACCTTACCAAATATATACCGATATAGATTTATAATAGATTTATAATAATTTTCCCACTTGTACACCATATACATATACTGGATATGAAACCATATATATTTAGAATAAAAATTGTATATGCTACCGACTAAAACTGTATTAAAACCATACCATGCCAGTTCTGTATGGAATGGAAAATGCAGCAAAACCGATACAGTGCGATAATGGTATCATCTTTTTGCCTTATATACTGAATCGAAACCATACAGAATTATCGATATTGAACTGATTGACACCCTTAGATGGTATGCCCCGATTGAGCTAGCTTTGTTTATATAGCAACATCCTGTCCTACTGAAACAACGGAACCCAGCCCAGACCATACAAAGGCTTTATCTGTTGGTTACTAGGTAAGAATATTCCTATAACCCTATTAGCTAGGACTATAGGGTTGGATTTTTCAAAACCCTAATCCTAACCCTGACTATTTAAACTTAATCCTAAACCAGTCCAACTCTGCCAGGGTTAGAAAATGTACAACCCTAATCCTGACCCTGGCATGGTTGTGTCTAACCCTAACCTACCCTGATTGACCCTGACAAGGCCAGGTTGGGCCGGGTTAATCTTGATTCAGGGTCGAATTGACCCTGATTGACTTTGAAACATACAACAAATTGTCAAATAACATACATATAACAATTATAACTTAAACATATAACAAACGCAAATATATATATATATATATATATATATATATATATATATATATATATATATATATATATATATATATATATATATATATATATATATATATATATATATATATAGGGTCGGGCCCGGCTGAGCTCAACCCAAAGGATCAACCCTAACCCAACCCAACCATCTTACCAGGGGCCCTAACCCAGCTCTGCTAGGGTTCTGGCCAGGCTCAACCCTGCTAGGGTTCAAGGCGGGTTTGGCTAGGTTCGAGTTGTCAGGGTAAAACTTGCACCCCTACTATCAGCTCTAACCTCCGAAACCCATATAATTCCCCACCTTAATGACCATTTAACATTTTATTACTGTAAAAATAATATTTTGTTACTTACCCTCTTTTTTTTATAGTGTGGTGATTGAACGATTTAAATATTTTATAGGGTAAATTTCTCCCACATTCCATTCAGGAATCCTAAAAGGCTATCACCCCCTAACTTGATTCATAATGTCTCCCACCTCCTTTGCTTTTGAAAATATTCCCCCTCCCCCATTTAATTTGGTGATGAAATTCATTATCACTAATATTTTTTTAGACAATAATGCCTTGGAGATTTATTAAAAAAATTTTATCAAAAATCTATAATAAAATTTAATTTAAAAAATATATTAAAAATTAAAAAAAAAAAACGTGTCAAAATCTATGAAAACATGAGATACCCTTTTACTTCGTCCTTTACTCTTCTCTCACCGTCAAGAAGGCCGGAGACCGCTGCAAACCTAAGTTTTCCATTACCTTTGTTCATATGGCATCCATCGTCCAAGCATTGAATATCCAAAAATAACGATGTATAAAAATGTATTTAAAAAAAAAAAAAAAAAAAAAAAAAAAAAAAAACTGATGTATAAACGTTAGTGTAGTTGCAAACATCAGATCCAACCCAATTAGTAGTCAGATTGAAAGGATCCGAGAGGATTAGCTTCCTTCCAAGCTTGCAATGCAATTTAGGCATTCCTAAGCTAGGGCTCTCGAAGACAAGCGAAGGATCAACAGTGACATTCTCTCCTCTATCACCGCACTCGTCTCTCTAGTACAACAGCTGCCTCTACCTGATGTGCATGGCTTCAACGTCCGTGAGTCCGCCATTGTCAGAAACAAAGACGGCTTCATCTTCTTTCGCCGAAGAAGAAGCAAACAAGAAGAAAAAGAAGAATATAAGGAAATCCAGATACAGATTCAAGTAGAGGTAGCTCTTCTTCTTCATCTCACACTGAACATTTCCTTCTTTCTCTCTCTTTCTTCTCTTTCTCAGCTCCTCTCTTTTTTCCCTTTCTCAGAACCCCAAATTGCAAATGGCAAGAGAGAATAAGATAAAGTCACAGAAGTAGAGAGAGAAGAGAGGGTTTTTTCAAGAGAGGAAAAGGTGAGATTTTGGAATGTGAGAGATAAACATCAAGGACAACTAAATCACAGCTCAAAGCTGACCAGATTCTTCTTCTTCTCGTCGCCTCTTATCTCTCTCTCTCTCTCTCTCTCTCTCTCTCTCTTAATAAGGCTTCATATCCCATTCCCACCCAACCCCACGCGTTAATGTTTTCAACAATTCCAAACTCAAATAAACTAAGCCTTAACTCGTTTTTGGTCCGCGGCAGTAATGATCGGCTTCTCTCTGCCGGCGATATGAACGAAGGTAATCGAAAACTTGGGTTTGCAGCAGTCTTCAGCCTTCTTGATGGTGAGAGAAGAATAAAGAACGAAGATACTGTTTTGTTTTTTAATATATTTTTTGAAATTAAATTTTATTATGAATTTTTGATAAAATCTCTTTAATAAATCTGAAAGTATTATTATTCAAAAAATATTAGTGATAATGAATTTGATCACCAAATTGAACGAGGGAAGAATATTTTCAAAAAACAAAAGAGGTGGGAGACATTATAAATCAAGTTGGAAAATGAAAGTCTTTTAGGATTTCTAATGGAAAGGTGGGAGAAATTTATCCTATTGAGACAGGCATTTTAAATATAAAAGGATGCATTTAAAGGGATGTGATGGTTTCATGGTTGTTTACATGTGGAAGAAGGTTTTTCTAGACTACAAAGTTGAGAGGTCACAGTGTAATCAACCTTTTGACTGCATTAACTGATTGCACTGCAAGGAAGAATGATATGACATCCAATCATTGGCTTTGTAAATATGGTATAGATTGGCCATGTGAAAAATTTTGGATTTAAAATCAGTTATATAACATCGCATGGGACAGGTACTCTTGTATTTCGGTCGTCTTTTAATTCCCTTTAAAATTTTATTAGATTTTCAAATTTTTATTTTGCCATGATACAAAATACCTTGGAACTACATGTTTGAATTTGAATCTAAAATTTGACACATCGTCTATTTATATCATCCTGGCATGAGGTAGATGGAGGGAAGCCTCTTTATAACAAATCGAATCGTACAATAAAAGGCTAAAAAATAAGGATCGATGATCCTAACAGTCGATATTTTTTTATCCAGTTAATTCAATGAAGTCGAAATGTATGAGGCTTGACTAATAAACATCATAACTTATAAGAAGTAAGACTCATAAAGATGGAATCTGATTTTCTTTTTGGGTGATTGTTTCAGGTTTGGGATTGTCACAACAAAAAATGTAGATGGGTCAAATCACGTTTAGAAGATCATGACCTACACATGAATGTATAAAAATCCTCTCCCGCCCACCTGCCACCGGCCAAGGGCGGGATTTCAGTCGGCCCACCTCCCAATGTATTGATAGGCAGACCGACTGATCCCCAGCCCTTCGATCAGCGGCAAGAATCTCCTGCCGCGGGAGAGGATTCGGTTCCGAATACACTTACACCTTGAATATTACAAAAAAAATATTTTCTTATTTTCCAACCCACCAATCGATAATCGAACGAATTAGGATAGGATGCATCGGCATATGTGACGACCATCCTAGCCCGTCCAATGGACGACAGGAAAGCATCCAAGTCTCAAATATTACACATGTAGAAAAGTAAAAACTTGATATTATTGACAAGGGTCATGTGTCAAAAGATTTCAATGAATGCATCCGCACGTGCGCTGACCATCCTAGCCCGTCTGATGGACGGGTGGGCGACAATGGAGGATCTAGGTCCCAAATATTACACGTGTAGAAAAAGTTATAAACCTAATGTTATAAGAAGGTCACATTTCAAAGGACTTCATTGTATTCCAAAAAGGTCCGGATCGATGTCTTGGCGTATGTCTTCAAACGGTAGGTTTTCTGTTTGGGTGGCTCAAAGTCACAACAAGCCTCCTGAGTTGGGGGGTTTGTCCAATTAAGGTTTATAATTACTCTTAAAGGCTTTATATAATTTACAACCTTAGGATTGATTATAAGGATAAACAAATCAAATATATATATAAAAAAATCAAATAAAAACGAAAATCTTCATCATTCGATCTAATAACCCTCTCAAATGATGCAAAGTTCCTCAAATCAGCAAAATTCTTTGAAAGAAAATGTTGTGACATGTATTGTCTAGGCGTCACCTAGTTAGTATTATTTAGCTTTCAGTTTTGATTAGAGTTAGGGCTAGTTGACAAAACTTTAGATTCTGCATTCTATAGATTCTAGCTCACAGGGAGCCATTTTGAAGTCATTCTGGAGTAAAAGTGTGTTTGATAAGCTCGATTGCATTCGAGTTCCCACAGAGTGAATTGGATTCTTATTCAAAATGGCTTTTAAGAATCCAAAATTTTGGAGTAATTAATACTTGCTCCAACATGTTGGAGCAAGTTTTGGGAGAAAAAAAGAGAGTTGACTCTCACTTGACCACCACCACCACCACCACCACGGCCACCAACCACCACCACCACGGCCACGACACCACCGCCACCACCCACCACCCACCACCCACCACCCACCACCCACCACCCACCACAACCCATCACCATCACCCACCACCACCATTTTTCTAGACTTCGATTGGGGGATAATATTTATCAATCATGTTTCTGTTCCAAACATACTCTAGGATCTATTCCAGAAATGCATTATCAAACACGTTTTTACTCCCAAATAATCCTGGAGTAGCCTGAAGTAGAATCTAAATTATAAATCGGAATCTAGAATTCAGAGTAGAAGTTTTATCTTACAAGCCCTTAGAGTTTCTTTCTAGGATTCTAACTTTCCCAACATTTAGACAATAAAAGGTGGAATCATCTTGTGGGTAGAAACGCAATTTAGAACCTGATTTGAAGATTTCTTTGGCAAGGGGGGGTTCAATACAATCCTCATTCGTTTGCTCAGTCTCAGAAATATTAGTAAAGAAACACTAAATGAAAAGCAGCAACAAACCAAAAGGAGAATCTTACATGGGTTCGAAAAAAATCTTCCACCTTCGCCTTTTTCTAAGTAGGGTCTTGCAGAACATGGTCGATTACTTAGAGTTCTGAAGGAAAAGAACCATCTTCAAAGGAACTCTTGGTCATTGTGTAGTGAACGATGAAAGGAAGGACCACTTAAAAGGAAGAGAAGACGGTCTTGGGGAGAGAAGGAAGCATGGGAATGGTATAACTGAAATTGAACATGGGAATGCCTGTGAACGGAGCGACCAAGCGAATTCAATCAACAATATGTCTGAAGTCTGGCCTTAGCTAATATTTCTGTGTAAGTGGTTTCTTGTATGAATCAGATCTAATATTGTCATGTTAAACTTTTCTAGATTTGGGGTTTCAATCAAACTCATACCAATCCATACATAAACCTTATAATTCATGGAAATAGTAAAGGGATGATTAATTGAGACATACCTGTGCATAGAAGATTGATTTCTACTTATTCCTTGTTCGAGTTTTGATCCGAGTCTTCCACAGCCTACTAGAGATCCCCTTTCGTTGTCTCTACGTATGAGAGCAGAGAAAGAAATAAAACAACTTGGAATGCAGGGACTCTGAACTTAGTATTTATAATACTATCCCAAACCCCAGACCACCCCCACAATGGACCAGGTTGGTTTATCTCCAACCAGTGACGAACCAGATTAGAACCGGTCAAACCCATAATGCAAACTCTCACTGGTCAATGGATCCGATAATTAATCAAGCCCACAAAGACAATATCTTATAATCTCTTACTTGGGCTAGATCAATTAAAATACTATCATTGATTAGTGTGGCCATGGAATTCCATTACACAATAACTCGTCACAAAATTTGATCCAGCTGTAAAGTCCACTAGTGTCAAACAATAGCAGAAAATACACCTCAATATATGGTGTAACTTGTTGTCAATTACAAACAAAGGTCTACTTAATAGCATGAACCACTTTGAGATAAATGAGTCCAAAACTTTGATTGAATTACCTACGATCCCATTGCATTAAAAACCTCACAGACGAACAATTTTGATATTAACCTACACCTTGGCAAACCTCCTCTTGTGTTAATACCACACTTTGGCTTACTGCCTTTAAACTTTGGCTAAATGCTACCTTGTAACTTTGATATGTCATAAAAGTAAGCATACCAACAATAATAACCATTCATCACATCACTCAATAAATCTACGCAACATCACACATATTCATTCACTCAATAAATCTACGCAACATCACACATATTCATATCCATTTACTTGGCAACATCATAAGCATCATAGCAGGTGTTACAACTTTCAAATTTAGTTAAAATATATTCATTGCAAATTTCCATGTAACATAATTCTCATAATTTTAATTTTAATTGCATACCACATAAGGATAAATACATACATTTCACCAATCACATTTTAAACATAGGAAAACATGTTAAGTCAAACAAGAGAACATAAAAACTAAGTTAATATCTAAAACCAAAAGAAAAACAACCATCTCAATGTAAAAAAAATACTAACTACTCCAACTTGCATTCAAGTCAACAATCCTTGGTACCCGCCCACTCAAAAGTCCCGGGATCTTTTCCCTTTCTCCAACCAAGTCTATCTGGCTTTACATGTAAGATATTTTATAGGTCAAATTAATTATAAGGTTAGTTCGTTCAGTGGGAGTCTAGTTATAGGTAGACCGGTTTAAATATGATTAGAGATGGACCAACCTAGTCCACTGTGGGACTGGTCTAGGGTTGGGGTGGTATTATAAATACCAATGGTTAGAGTCTCCACAACCACGGTGTTATTTTCTTCTCCCATTCTCATAGGCAGAGAGAAGGTCAAAGAATCCCAACAAGCTGTGGAAGACTTTGATTCAAACATTCCAAGCATTCAAAGCAAAGAAAACGGTCAAAAATCAATTTACAGCAAGAGGTATGTGTCTTATCATCTCTTTTTAATTCCCATGGTATTCTAAAAATCAATGTGGTGTGTTCGTTAGAGCTCATGGGAAATCCCATGGGAAAAACCCAAAGGGGATTTAAAAAATCTTACATTACAATTTTAGGTCAATCCATCTTTTAAGTCACACTAGAAGCATTCCACATTACTTGCTCTATTTCTCTCTTTTGGATGATGCAAGCGACCAACATCTGAATACACTTTTTTGATAATGAAGTGGGTGCCTAATGTATCATTTATACATGTCCTAAGTCCTTGAACTTTTCAGCAATATCTAATAACTCCAAAATGTGCTCCCTCACATTACCATCATCAAGACTAGTACTGACGAGCTAGGTCATTAAACTATCTCTCTATCCCTTTTTAAAAATATTAAAATTTCCTCTTGGATTTCTCTTAGACAATCCCTTTGCAATATCCTTCATCTGAATACTGCTACACACTACCTCAATAACAAAACACCTTGTAACCAAAGAACACTACTTTAAAGGATACATCTAAATCAAGGAACCCAAGACTTTCCAACTCTTCATCCCACCTTTTCTAATTTGTCCCAGATAAGGAGGAAATAAAAGCTACCATACTTCCTAGCAAACTTATTGGATAGACATACTCATAATATATATACAAAAGCTTCCCTCGGGCTTCATGATCTTGGATCTCTGCAAGCAGGAAAAAGGGGTTTGCAGGCTCGCCTCGTCTCCTCAATGTGGGTGACTCCAATGAACGCTGCTTCTTCTAGATTGGGAAATCCTACCCTCCCTCAGTCTGGGCTCCATGGAGTTTTCCTGCAACTCAGAACCCAAGATCGCAATGGGAGGAAGAGAGAAATAGAGCATGGTGAGGGAGAGCACATATGCAAGGAGAGAAACAGAGTCGGAGGATAGAAAGAGGGAGAGGAGTCGATGAAGGGAGAGCGTATCTGAGGAATATGGTTGTCTTGGGGAAGAGATGGGATCTCAAGCAGGGAAACAAAGAATTGGAGGACGATTTCATAAAAATAATTGAAATTACCCCATCCTTGGTCTTGAGCCAATAGAACATGTGATCATCAAGTCTTCAGTACAATTTTTTGCCATAACACATAAATGGCTCATAGCTTTTTTTTTATGGTTTTTGTGTTATTAATTCTAATTTATCTTAAATAAAAACAAGGTCCATAAACGATACCAAACACCTGAAGAAATGAAAATGTCAGAAAAATAAAAGCATAACCAAGACAGCCTCCATCAACAACCTTCTTGAAGTGAGGCTTCAGTGGCCTGCCTCTAAATAGACCGAAGAGAAATTCAATAACTCTCATTTATTTCTAAGGGATCTCTCAGCCAACGTCTGGTTAAGGCACATAGACATCTGGGACCACCCAACGGTCATAAATATAGCCATTGTAGCTCCAGTGGTCACTGACATATTGAGTTCTAATGAACCCATAACTCATAATCTCTGGGTGGTTTCATCACCAAAACAACCAAGCGCACTGCATTCAACACAAACCAGTTTTCCCTTCTTGACCTTAAAAATAACCAAACAAGCCCATTAGACTATTAGATCCTAACTTCCCCTTCCATGCTTCCATATTCTCTCCGTTATTTTCTTTGCCAATCATATTTTAAAGAAACAGGCCCCATCACGTGCTTACAATAAGTGTCCCCCCGAACCACCTAGCACATGCAGAGAAAGGTTAAGAAGTGCAATACAGTATATTATCAAAGGAAGGAATACCTGAGATAACCTGAGATAACTCCAGGAAAAGAGCAGCACATCTATCCCAGATCTAAAACCAGCACATCACTCCCTTGTTCTTGATTGTATGAATAACGTGTGAGTCTTCGGCACACAGGAACAATAGTAGCATCTGTCTCAGTTGGCAAAACACCAACACCTCAAAATGAAGAGGTCATGAGTCCAATTCTCCTTGGAGCTCTACCTACCCAAAAAAAAAACAATAGTAGCATCAATAACCATTGTTGCACTGCACATAACTGATTTTTATGTAAGAACCTTCAGCAGAGAAATGGATCCAAAATACTTCTTTGGTTATGAGTTCTGAAAGAGACAAAGAAGAGAAAATAAAGAAGGTTTATTGATTAATATTGCTGTGATACCATGTTACTGAATCAGAACAATATTCATCAGTAACAGTATTTTGGCTAAATTGTTCCAAGCTGGGCATGAGTGATCTATATGCTCCAGCTTGAAGGGGGTGGGGGGGAGGGGGGTGTTACCGTTAGCGATGTGCCCTACAGCGCTGTATCACTATATGGCTGTGGGACCCACTTTTAGATTTGAGATTTATTATTATTAGTTGTTTTCTGTTTGCGGTAACTAGTATCTTTGTTTCTTAAGTTGACTAGGTCTCCTTTCCTAGTTGGATTATGTAATTAGAAAAGTTTCCTATTTTTCATTGTTACTATTTTTCTCTTATTAATATAAATAAAGGAACTGTAGGACATAAGACAATTGATTCTTCCCTCTTCTAAGAATCGAACCTCCCTCCTTTCTCCTACTTCTCTCTCTGTCTGTTTCTCTCTTACGGTTTCAGTATTACTGGTTTTCTTTTTGTTGTAAACTGGAACAAGCACTTTAGTGGAACACTGAAAGAAACAGCATAGAAGTACTACAGCAAAAACTCCTTCAAAGGGAAAGTGCAGCACAAAGAGCTAACTCAAAACCAGAACAACATCCACCCAGTGGAAAAACTAAACCAAATCACAAAGGGATAGCATTCCCAAAACAAAGTCTAGGCCAGACAACCACTTGTTTTTCCAATTCATCTGCCAAATCATTAGCACTTCTTGGTATCCATTGGATTTAAATGTCAAGCTGGGATATGAGGTGTTGGTATGGGTCTGATATGATAAGCATAGTGACAAGAATCTTAGGAAGGACCCCTCATCAAACAAATAACACTCCATATCACTCTTCTGAATCTCACGAGGAAAACCTTACTCATTAGCAACTCCATACCTACTTTTAGTGCAGTTAATTTATCCCTTATAGAGTCACCTTCACCCCTAGGGCCAGAAAAAGCTGCAAGGGCTCTACCATCCAGATTCTATCAATACCCCAAATACTTGAAGATCCATGATTCCCTAAAAAGCACCCATCCATGTTCAACTTAGACATCCCTTGGGAGGAAGCTTCCAAGAAAATCCCAACCTGTCCAAATGTCTCCATTGTAAAAAATTGATAGACTCCAATAGTTTGACTTGATTGATAAAATTACTTGGAATGGTCAAAATCTTTGCATATTAATATTGAGGGGTACAGTGAGGTGGTAAGCTTGGCTATATCAATCACAAAGCTATAGAGCCAGCTAAAATTGATCCATTCTCTATAATTTGTGTACTTGTTCAAATTTAGTAAAAATAATGGTTGGCACAAACATGCAAGGGGTGTCAAAATTGAGCCCAAACAGTTTCATGAAACTTACACGAAAAACCAAACCAAACTGAAACAAAGTCTTATTGGTCCGGAATTGGGTTTGACTTTTTATAGGTCACTGTGAACCAAGTAGTAGTAGCAGAAACAATAATGGTGGCTGCACACCTAACGGAGAACCTTAAACGACTCTCAAAACAGCAACCCAGAGGATTGCTCTGATACCATGTAACATAATAGAAAATAAGAGAAGATGGAGAGAATCGTTGGGTCCTACTCCTTCCCTTATAGCTTGAATTTATAGAAAATAGAAAACAACTATTAGATAGGATCTAAGACTCTAAGTCACAAACTAAAGACAAAGTAAATTTAAAATAGAAAAAGGAAACTAACAAGCACAATTGGTAAAGGAAACTAATAAAGCAAACTAATAAACTAATTAGGAGTCCATAAACTAATAGGAATCTAAATCCTAGAAACTAGCACAAACTACTTTGACCTTTGACTAAGTCAAAATAGTGTATGGTTACAATTTTATTATGCTAATACATATAGGAAACCGAACTGATAATGAACCAATAAGAGCCCATTAAACCAACGCGATAAAAAATCAAAATCGGACTTTTCTTAACGGTTTGGTTATGGGCTTGCTGGTACAAGACCAAAAGCGCATCGGATCAAACCGACCTATTGACACCCTTACGATGCAACAGCATAGGGTTCCATAGAGATATGCACTTGCTTCCAGTGCTGCCCCACAAAAGAATTTTAAAGGGGCAGAAGCCTTCAAAACCAAAAAAGTAAAGACAAGTTGAGACACTTTGGGAAATTTTATCACTATGAAACGTCTTTAGACCTAGCTGATAACCTGCAAACTTTATTTAATCTAACTAATCTTCTGCCCACAGTTTCTGTGGGCCTTGAGCATAGCAGATTTTGGATATTATGGACCTTTGTGGGTTAATTAGACTCACGTGGAAACTTCTAGAGCTTCTAAAAGTGCCACAGACGTTAAAGTTCCAGGCTAGTGGTTTTAAGGAAGCACTGAAGTACCATCTATTGAGTGACTTGGCAAGCATGTATAGGCTGTATCCCAGGTACGAATGTGAACTGTTTTTGTTCCAAAGCTTTATGCTACTATAATGGATTCCTAAGCCCTTTTTGAAGTTGGATTGTAGAACCATCCTTAATCAAATCAGCTTTCTGCCCTTTAGTTGTGATTCAAATCACGCTTAGGGTCTCCACTCTTCACTAAATGACATGATTTTCACTCACAAAGCTCATTTGCCTGACTGTTCATTCTTATAAAGACTAAAGAGTATGACCCAGCAGCCAGTAAGTTGTAAAAATAGTCACTTATCCTTACTCTGATGCCATCTGATATAGAACAAGCATTCCCCAAATAAAACAATCTTCAAGGACTGAATCTAGCTCTAAACTACCCAAGAATAACCATTGGTATAAGTTGGATCAACACACACAAGTGCTTTGCTTTTGAATTACAGAAAAGTGTAGGGTTTGTGATAAAATTGGGAATAAGTTTTAGGGAGGAAGAGGTGGATCATTGTAATTGGCTAAAAGAGATTAGGGTTCTGTGCAGTTGGGTCTATGTTCCAATGGCCGGAAAGTATATACATGTATATAGTCATTGTAATCGTTAAATGAAATTTGGAAAATGAATTGTTACCAACAGTTTGAAACATGTGAGGGACCAAAGGGATTTAAGGTTTAGCTACAGCAAAACAGTAAAAGAGTACTTGGTTGTAGCCAACTAATTGTTATCCTTGTCTAGAATCAGACACATTTCCACCAAATTCTATTTCAGATTTTGATTATCCAATAAAGAATGGTTACATGTACAAAATTTTTACTGTTGTTGATTGAGATTGAGAAATATTTGAAACTAGGTTTCTTTTAGTATTTTCATTACCCACTGGATCTAGGATCCATCCTGCCTAACAAGTGTTCACAAAACTTCCAATTACAAAGCTGTCCTCACTGCTTCTTATTGGTTAACTGCATTCCTTCTCATCTTCTGAGAGTAACTCCTGCTTTGAGCTCTTATGTTCAAAGTTCAAACTGGCTCGTGTTTTATAAGTGTTTATTTGGCACTATTAAAATGCAGGGGCCATTTCGACCTGCTTAGTAGATAATAACGAGAAATATGCAAAGCCGGGTCCCTTTATTTTGGTTTCGTTGGAAAATTCAAAGTTTGCTTGCTAAAACTGTATCATTTAATTTTTATTAATTATGTCCAATGGTAATTCTGCAATTACGCAAAACTTGCAAGGGTGTTGAGTAAAGATCAGTATCAGATCAATCAGTTGGACCATCTGATCCATGTCAGCATCAGACTGGATCAATCCAATCTATCATACCTAGTGGATCAGCCAATTTTAGTACTATTTCAGGCTTCTGCACACTGGATTGGGCAATCCTTTGTTTGGATTGTCCCACCAGTCAGGCTCTTATCAGTAGGAACCAATGACCTCTGAAACAGATCCTTGAATCCTTAACTAAATATTGATCAGGTTCTCTTCTGTTATTAATTATTTTTAAGGTTCAATTATTTGGTTTAATAGTTTTTGCAAGTCCCAATAGGTCTTAAAAGAGAATACCAAGTAGACATCCAAGCAGGATATGCTCTGCTATTTTAAAGCTTGATGAATTTGCAAGATTTCCAGCAGCTATTGCCTAACTTCTCTATAGGCTGTAACTGCCCAAGGCCCTACCAGTGAATCATGACTGGTCTAGGTTATTCATTTCAGACTCCTGCAGAAACTTTCAACAACCACCTTCATCATTTCACTATCAAATCTCATCTTACCCTACCAAGAGAGAGAGAGAGAGATATTGGGGTGGGGGGGAAACCAACAAATCACCAACCTTCAAATCCTAAATCCCATAGAGTAGAACCCATGAACTAGGTCAGCAAAAAACGCGATACTAGGTCAGCAAAAATGCGACTCCTTTTCAAGATTGGGAGGTTTCAATCTGCTTTGCTGAAACATCATCTAACTAATCTGCAATCCAACCCAATCGTCCCATCTATTTTAATAGCATTTACATTCCATTTGAACCACTAGAGTGCAATTCAACCTCTAAACCAAATGTCAACCTACCTGAAACCCTAACTGACCAGTCATGCTTTTCAACATTCAAATCCCTGTTTTTCAAAACAAACTAGTGTAGTTAAATCGGAAAACAGGATAGGAGAATGTAACAACGTTTCTCCCATTCTGAACAGTCCCAAATGCCAAAATGGCAGTCGAGATGCTAAATCAGCAGGAATAGTCAGGACTTCCATCCAGAGTCCAGGGCATTCTAGATAAAACTGACCAATTACATAATTGCTCCCATGTCTTAGGACTAGGACCAATTTTTCAGTTGTCCCAGTTCTTAAAAGGTCCTGGTCCCAAGACCAAAAGACAGATTAATTATCCCCAACACAGTATTTTCCAGCCCATATAATCAGCCCCATACTCAAATCTATGACAAAACTATACACAAATCCATGAAATATAAGGTCCATTGACTAAATGGCCCATAAAGACACGAGTATGTATGGTCCCACAGAGATAAAAACCTGCACCCCCATAATTGGTCCTAACCGATTACTTTGGTCCGGTTCCATTCTGGTTCCAAAATAGATATCACATTATCACCCCAATGGCTAGAACCGAAACCGACCAATTAATAATCGGAACAGTCAGTTTCAGGTTTTCTGGTTGGTTCCAGTTCAGTCAATCAGTTCTGGTCCCCAATTGACACTTCAAGTCCCAGATGACATTCCAAACAGCATCCCTACTTTCCTTAGTAACAATGTACCAAATCATCTCCGATTGCCTTCAAAATTTTAAGCACCTCTGAGTTTTCATATTGTTCTTCAAGTTTAAATCAAGGAATTTTCCAAATTGTTAGCTGTTTTGCCAAAGATCCTATGTCCCCATATTCCTTCTACAAAGAGGACAACACATCATTGCCTATTATCAGTAACAAAACCCTATCCCGTTCCTGACTAAAATTTACCTCAAATCTAAATATATTCTCACACACATAGCCAAATATTCAATACTACATCTTCAAAGCCACTCACAAGATAGGAGCACTGGTCTAATACCCAAAGCCCCAAATTTGTTTGATACCCATTTCCACCTGACAATATTGAACTTCTCCGTCCCTGTTATCCCTGTACTACCACATGGAATCCCTCAAGGACTTCACAATCTCTAGTGACCGACCTTAGTACATTCGACATCGATGACATCAGCTAAGTTGCAATTCTTGACCCCAAGCTATCAATAAAAGTCAATCTTTCACATATTAAAACACACCTTCTTCATCAACCTTCCACTCCTGATCGAACATTCAGAAATAGCATTGTATAATAAAAGTGATATTGAGTTGACTCCAATAGCAGTAACCAAGTAGGAAAAAGGCCAAGATTAGAGCTTTGACCTAAAAACTTATTGCAATACAGTGAGTCTCTCATCCCCTCATTCCCCTTTGCTTAAGTGTACTTTTCCTCAAATTCACCCAAGACCCATCAAAGCCTCAAAATGTGTCAGAATTGAAAATGCTATATTACTGAAGCCCCCTGGAAGCAACCTTAAGTCCTTAACCCATATGCACACCATCAATTCCCCACATAAGTTGGATCCACCGAAAAAATATTGATTGTCAATCCAATCATGCAGGCATGAAAATGATGAATCTAGAGTAACATAAATATCTTTACTTTCACAAAATAAGAGATGAAAAGAACAAGAATCAGTAGCTACTTGACACAACTAATCCATCTGCATAGGTCCCGTTGGCTGGAGAAGCTCACACATAGGCACTACAAAAAAAAACAACAAATTATTTCTATAATTTCTAGGCCACATCAATATTTCAACATATCTTAAATGGTAGAAGTACATGACACACACATATTCTGCATATGTGATACAGGTGTGGGGGTTAGGATCCAACATGGACATTGAGGTATTCAACTTTGTATGTTGTAAGGCCCCAAAATATAGGATTCAGAGACTCGGGTATTTAAATTTTTTTTTTTAAATTTAAAAACTCATTCCATATCATGTGTTTTTATATAGTAATTCTATCAATGCTATAAAATTAATTGAATTTTCTTCACATATTAAATTTGGTTTGGCCTCGTAAAAAATTATTTATATGTACTAAAAGAACCTATCAGATTATTCGTCAGTTGGAAGGGGGACGTTAGTAGCAGTAATTTGATATACACTAGTGGCAAGGCATTTGTGTTGCATCTGCAGAAGGTGGTATACATATTGGTCGAGGATAAGAACTAAATCAATTTGCTAGAAAAGTGAAGGTTGTTTATGGGCAAGTGTTTCTGTCATGGCCTGTTAAGATAAGCTTGGCTACATGGTGCTAGACATCTGTCATGGGGCATCTTCATTGGTACACACTGCACAAAATTTGTGGACATGCTGTCCACGTCATTCTCTTCTCACCTGTTGAGTTTCAGACAAAAAGGATTTTGCCACTTGGGAGTTATAAAGCTTTCAAAAATGGCTAGAGTCAGTCTTGCACAGTTTATTTTAACAGTGGAAAAATTATATAGGTTAATTTCAAGCCAATACCAGGTACTAGCCTCAACCCGAGAGTGAAGCAGTAAAATACAAAATCCAACTTGTTTGATTTAATGATATAGAACTTATTCATATAAATCAGAAAAAAAAAAATTAAGAGTAGAGTTCATTACATATGAAAACATTAAAAAAAAGTTGGAGAAGTAAAGGAAACCCTTATTTTACCTAAATAGACAAGGATAGTATGGATATAGTTGTCAAGGGGCCAAGGGCAAACAAGGAGTTGGAGACCTGACGGACGCCCAAGGCAACCAAGGCACCTGGTTTTCTAAGGTGCCACCAGTGCACCTGAACGCATACGCAGCGACACATTGACAACTATGAGTATGGCTACTATATATATATATAAGGTTAATTTTGGTATAAATGGCTCAAAAGTAAGGGTGCCATTGGTATTAGATAAAAAGCAATGAATGCAACAATCACAAGTTTGCTAGCTACCTTGCCTGATCATATCAAATGGTAGAAAAAATAAACATTCAGGGGTATTTATGTAAATACATTGAGAAGGTAGTTATAATTACTAAAACCTCCTTAGATACTTTCTTTTGTTCATGAAATTGATCGGGTAAGTTACCCATGTCTCATGGATAATGCGGTGCTAATCTCTGGATCGCTAATGATTACTATTATTATTAAAGGCCACCAAATTCTCCTTTCTTTTCAACAATAGGTAATGAATGACAATTGAAGGGCAAAACCCGGAAGGAGAGGGACAAAGGAGTAGAAAAGGGAGAAAATCCAGTGTTAGACCAAAAAGCAATAGGTTTTTCGTTCTTTTTTTTAATGGCTAAAATATTTCCATCATGCAATGCACTTTTTTGCTATGAGGAATGATGATTTGGCAGTCCAGCCGTTGGATAAGTGGGACCCCTTGGATGTGCGCTACTTGGCAAATTTGGTAGCCTACCATATTAGCACTTTGCCCCTTTGTTTTTCAATTTCTCTTATTGAACACTCTGTGTTCACCTGACTTTCTTAGACATTTCAAACATTTTTCCAAACCCTAACATAACACTTGGAGACGTCAAATTGGCTTGGGATTTCAATCATTACTAGATGATAATATAGACAACATATCCACTGAATTTGGGCCTGAAGCAAACTGCCACATCACAGGTAATATGGGCATGATGGATGGGTTTCGAATAAGGGCGTAAAGAAGTCAATTAACCCAGCTCCTTTTATATGAGAAGAATATGTAAAGATGTAGTAGACGGGCGACATAGAGTAGTAGAGAAGTGGTAGAAACGTAGGGCGATTGTGGTATTCAAAGCTTGTTTAAGGACTCCATCTCGGATCAGCCGGCCCCAATCCGAAGTTACCCTAGGTTCACACAATTTAACCAAGTTTCGCATGAGCTAAGCCGATTCTAGAGTTTATGGGGCTGATCCAGCCCAATTTGGGCCAATCTGACTTGGAATCAGCCAGGGCCAATCCCATCACCAATCCTGTATGTTAGGAAAAGAAATTAACTAACTAACAAATCAGCAAGGAAATAGGAGGAGTGCGCAAAACAGAAAAAGAGAGAGAGAGAGAGAGAGAGAGAGAGAGAAAGCAGCACGGTAGGTGCTCCTCCTTGTTATATTTATAGAATTTAGGAAATAACTAGTAGTTAGGATCTAGGACTCTACAAGCCAAAGTCCTAGCTGAAAACAAAAAGCAATAAACAATAGAGTAAACTCCTAGTCTAAATAGAAGTCCAAAACTAGTAGGAGTCCTAGTCCCACTGATTTGTCAAATCAGTGTCGGTTACAAGCAATACCGACTATAAAGAAAACTAAAAAATAATAAATAAACTAAAACTAAATACGCCAACATCCCCCCTCAAGCTGGAGCATGGGGATGTGAATGTTACAGCTTGAAAACAGTTAAGCCCCCCCCAACCAACCACCAATCTTTACTTTCGCCTGGAGGTGCAGCGATGGCTAAGGTAGTATTGGAAGAAGAACTGGCTTTCTCAAGTAATTGAATGCAGCAAAATAACTGATCAAACTTCACAAGATGGAGTGCCTGAAGTTGATGCTGATGACGCAGGTGTAGGAGTCGAGATAGGTGCAGATGGTGTGTAGGTAGGTGCCAGATCAAGATCAGCAGAGTCAACATGAGTTGAGTCAACCAAAGAATCAGCCCATTCAAGGCGCCCATGTTTGGCCCCACAAGTATCAACATAATGATTAGTCTTCCCACAGAAGGTGCAATAGCGAGAAAACTTGTCAGTAAAGGAATTAGAGCCACGACCACGTCCTCGGCCATAGCCACGACCCCTACCAGAAGGAAAGCCGTGGTCATGGCCAACATATAGAGCAGATGAATCAGTGGGAGCAGCAAAAGTGTCACCTTTAGGAGTAGGAACCAAGCGTTGAAGACGGGCAAAAGTCTCTGGAAGAATAGGAACCTTTTCTTCTATCAGAAGTTGCCCTTTAACATAATGGTAGTCAGGTTGGAGACCAGCCATGAATTTAGCAACAAAGAACTCACTGCGTTGTGTCTTCTGTAGTTCAAGATCGGTAGTCAAAGGTTGATGGACTTGTAACTCTTCAATGATGCCCTTGTAATGGTTGTAGTACTCAGTAAGCGTGCAGTTACCTTGTGAACAGGAAAATAGCCGTTCATATAAATCATAAAGACGTGATATATTCTTTTTTTGACCACAGCTTTCTTTTAGATCGTCTCATACATCCTTGATAATGCTATGGAACATAACATTGGAAGCAATGGTAGGATCAATACTATTTCACAGCCAAATTTGGAGAATGGAAGATTCACGCATCCATTCATCATGGGTAGCAATAGCAGTAGGTGATTTAGAATCAATAGATGGAGGATCTTCAATGATATATTTTAATTTATCCTGAGAGCAAATGAAGGCTTTGATGGCTTGAGCCCACAATAGGTTATTAGAAACACCATTCAATTTGATGGTAGTAATCTGTATTGGAGTATGAGTGTGAGTACCTTGGACTGGTGTAGAAGCAGCAATTGATAGAAAAAATCAAAAAAAAAAAAAAAAAAAAAAGGCAAGTATAGCAATAGAAAAGGCAGTAGTAATGGCAATCGGTAGGAAAAAAAAGTAGTAATAGTAGTAGTTGTAGTAATAGTAGTAGTTTTAGTAGGTAGTAGGTGTAGTAGCAGTAGTAGTAGTAAAAATAGCAATAGGTAGAAGCAAAAGGTAGCAGGTAGTAGTAGCAGTAGTAGTAGTTGGTAGTAGTTAAAAAAAATTGCAACAAAAAAATCGATAGCAAAACTGAGATTAGATCAGATTGAGGTTGCGGTAGGAAATAGGCAAAAAAATCGATAGAAGAAAAGAAAATAGTAGGGATGTTAGGAGGAGTACCTTAATAGCAGGAGAAGTACCGTAATAGTAGCAACAAACATAGTATCAATAGGCAACATAGGTTGCTACAACCAGTTAGAGGAGATCTTTAGGAGACTATCAAAACCAGAAAAGAGGGTTAATCGATAGGCTCTGATACTATGTTAAGAAAAGAAATTAACTAACAAACAAATCGGTAAGGAAATAGGAGTGCGCAGAACAGAAAAAGAGAGAGAGAGAGAGAGAGCAGCTCGGTAGGTGCTCCTCCTTGTAATATTTATAGATTTTAGGAAATAACTACTAGCTAGGATTTAGGACTCTACAAGCCAGAGTCCTAGTTGAAAACAAGAAGCAATAAACAATAAAGTAAACTCCTAGTCTAAATAGAAGTTCAAAACTAATAAGAGTCTTAGTCCAACTGATTTGACTTTCTGATTTGACTTTATTGTCAGTTACAAGCAATACCGACTATAAAGAAAACTAAAAAATAATAAATAAACTAAAACTAAATACGCCAACACTGTATATTTGAACCATGACTAGGAATGCCCATGCCATGTCACTGTCAAAACTGTGTCCATAATGTTGGGCATGGGTACTACTCTTATTTCCAACCCAGATAAAAAAGGTAATGAATAATAACTATGAAAAGCATTATATCCTCATATTGCTCCAGAAAAAAAAAAATTTACATCCTCATGTTGCTCAAGAAAAAGGTTATGTCCTCGTACATCGAATGAGTAGGCATACATGCAGCTAGTCCTGATCGGTGATCCTATTTTCATCAGGCCTGGCCCTGGTTAGAGGCATTCTTGCCTAAACCGAGCAACTTTCTCCACTGCTATGATAAACACAGGGACTACAGTCAAGGTTGATTGGGGAGTTTTTTTTTCAGAAGGGGGTGATGCACTGGTGGACCGAGAAGCTGAGAAGGACATGGATGAGAATTTTTGTAGTGATTTACTTTATTTGGAATATTATTATTGTAATCACATATTCTATTAGAGGAAGTAGTGTAGATACGTAGGATTTCTTTAGTTTTTTTTATGGTAGAGTTATTTTAGATTGGGATTTTATTTCCAGTTTAGTTTTAACATATTAGGAGTTTTGGCAATTTAGGAAGTTTTTTCATTTCTTTAAGGGAAAATTTCATTCAGTCCCCTAAACTTGCCTTATAATTACTCAAACTCCCCTATCAGAACATCTTTTCTCAATCCCCAATAAATCCACATATTACTCGTCTATAGATTGGTTCAACTGGGTCAAGTGAATCAAGCCTTTCCCTCTCAGAGCCGCCAGTCCTCTCAACCAGCCCCACCATCTCTCTCTCTCCGCACCTGTTCTCCCAACTGTTCCATCATTGTCAGAGTTCAACCTGGTGATGTTCCGACCAGTCCCTCCCCCTTTTTGAGACCTGCCGGTCCTCCCTCCCAGTGCCGATCTCTCAAAGTCCCCATAAACTGATAAAAGCCCTGTGCCAACTGTTCCTTTCCCCAATTTATTCTCACAGCAGCAATGGCGAATGATGTGGCCAAGAAGACCATTGATGTTGACCCTGTTTATGCAAAGAAATGAAGGAGTGGAACTGCTCTGTTAAAAAAAAAAAAAGGGGGTCAAACAAGGCCAAAATCTTCATGGGAACCATTTCTCAACCCCTACTTCTTCATTATCATCAGTTAGAGACGATTGAGGCAAGGAGAACAGTAAATATGTGTTCCAGCCTTGGTCACCCAAGAAAAGCGAGGAATCAAAGAAATTCGGCAATTCGATGGTGCTGGTTTGGAGCAACACCAAGCCGGGCCTCCCAACTGTTCCATCATTGCCCTTAATTTTGTACAGAACAAGGTATTTGAAGTTTGAATCAAAGGAAGGCAATTGATTCCGGGTATGTTGGTTTTTCTAGAGTGCAGTAAATATGAAGTCAACACATTTGGAATTTCTACCAGTGTTATGCTGCTAGTCCTAAGCCCAGATAAAGGAGGAGGATTGGTACGTCAGGTCAGCAGCCGGTACCACAAAAAATACAGCCAAACCCTTAACATGGATTCACAAACAAAAGATAATCAGCATAATACTAGGGCATTCTCTGTAAACGACGCGTTACACTTGGTACTTGGTGTAGCAAAAAATGGGCAAGGGCCGCCGCATCGGCACCCGAATGCGGTGATAAATTGGCAAGAGTTTTCGCACCGAGAACAAGTGCGGGCAAAGAAGCTAGCCCATAAGCGTAGGATTAGAATAGCATCTTGAAACATAGGATCTTTAACGGGTAAGAGTCTAGAATTGATAGATGTTATGAAGAGAAGAAAGATTAACATAGCTTGCATACAAGAAACTAGATGGAAAGATAAAAAGCTAAGGAGTTGGATGGCTTTAAACTTTGGTATACTGGGGATAAAAATAATAACAACGGAATGAGTATAATAGTGGATAAAGATTTAAAGAATGATGTGGCAGATGTAAAAAGATAAGGTGATAAGATTATAGCCATCAAGTTAGTGATGGGGAAAGAGATAGTCAATATAATTAGCGCATACACACCCCAAGTAGGATTGGATGCAAATAGTAAACTACAATTTTGGGAACACATGGATGGAGTAGTGCAAGGTTTACAACAAGAAGAAAATATTATAATAAGGGGTGATCTGAATGGACATGTAGGGGGAGATCATAGAGGTTATGAAGATGTGCATGAGGGATATGGTTTTGTAGTGAGGAATGAGGAGGGGACCTCAATTTTAGATTTTGCTACGGCTAATGATTTATCCATCGTAAACACATATTCTGAAAAGAGAGAGGAGCATCTCGTCACCTTCAAAAGTGGGCATCATAAAAGCCAAATAGATTTCTTTCTGACTAGAAGGTCCAATATATTGTTATGTAAGGATTGTAAAGTTATACCCAGGGAGAGCCTAATCACTCAACATAGATTATTGGTCATGGATATATGTCTCACTACGCCGAGTAGTAGGAAATGTCAGGTTTTTTGCCCAATGATAAGGTGGTGGTGCATAAAAAGAAATAACTTGAAAATTTTTACTGATAATTTGGTCAAACAAGAAATGCAGAACTTTAAGAGAGACACTAATACGATGTGGAACGAGATGACTGCTTGTATTAAGAAAGTTGCTAAAGAGGTTCTAGGTGTATCGAAAGGAAAATGTCATTCTCCTAGAGAGTCTTAGTGGTGGGATAATGAGGTTCAATCAACCATTAAAGCTAAGAAATATAGTCTTAAGGCATGGCAAAAGACCAAGGATATAGAGGATCTAAAAATATATAGACTTGCTAGAAATGAAGCCAAAAAGATTGTGGAAAAAGTAAGGGTGAAGAAATATGAAGATCTTTACAACAATCTGAGCACAAAAGAAGGAGAAAAAACTATCTATAAAATAGCTAAGTGAGGGAAAAGAAGAGTAGAGATTTAAACCATGTTAGATGTATTAAAGGTGCAGATGGAAGAGTTCTAGTAAGGGATGAGGACATTAAAGAGAGATGGAACGATACTTCTACAACCTACTAAATGAAGACGTCTCAAGAAATAGTGCACTAGATTACTAAATTACCCACCATGACACCATAGGTCATAGGTATATACGCAAAATTAGGATGAAAAAAGTTAAATGAGCTTTAAGAAGGATGAATGTAGGCAAAGCACTAGGCCCAGATGAGGTCCCAATTGAAGTTTGGAAGAGCCTAGGAATGTATGGAGTATCTTAGCTAACTAAGTTGTTCAATAAAATTATGAGCTCAGAAAAAATGCCAAATGAATGGAAGAGAAGTATTGTGGTTCCGATCTACAAAAACAAAGGTGATATTCAAAACTGCAATAACTACAGAGGCATAAAACTAACGAGTCATATGATAAAATTGTGGAGAGAGTTATTGAAACACGCTTGAGAAAAGAAACTACCATTACGAAGAACCAGTTTGGTTTTATGACAAGACAGGTAGATCCATGACAGAGGCAAATTTACTTGCTTAGGAGATTCATGGAAAGATGTAGAGAAGGCAAGAAGGACCTCCATATGGTTTTTATCGATCTAAAAAAAGCTTATGATAGAATTCCTAGGGAGTTAATCTGGCAAGTACTAGAGAAAAGATGCGTTTCAAGCAAATATGTGGACATAGTTAAGGATATATATTAAAATGTGGTGACTAGTGTAAAAACCGTGGGGGGTCTAGGTCGTAAATTCCCAATTACAATGGGGTTACATCAAGGATCAGCTTTAAGCCTTTATTTGTTTGCCCTCATTATGGATGTCCAAACCAGGGACATTCAAAATTTCTTTGGTGTATCTTTTTTGCTGATGATATTGTTTTGATGGATGAGACAAAAATAGGGATTAATGCAAAGTTGGAGCTATGGAGATCATTATTGGAATTAAAAGGTTTTAAGATAAATAGAACAAAGACGGAGTATATAGTGTGTAACTTTAGCCACACAATGACAAATAATGAGGTGGTGAACATTCTCAAGAGGGAAATACAAAGTGATCAGTTTAGGTATCTAAGTTCAATCATAAACAAAGAAGGTGATATAGACGATGATGTATCACAGAGGATTAAAATAGGATGGATGACGTGGAGAAGTGCATCTCGAGTATCGTATGATCAGTGTATTCCTTTAAAACTTAAAGGAAAATTCTATAAGACAGTCATTCGTCCAGCTATGATGTATGGTGCAAAATGTTGGGCAGTTAAGAAGCATCATATTGATAAACTTAGTGTAGCTGAGATGAAGATGTTAAAATAGATGTGTGGCAAAACTAGGAAGGATAAGATAAGGAATGATCGTATTAGAGCTAATTTGGGAGTAGCGCCAATACATGATAACCTACGAGAAAGTCGTTTGAGATGGTATGACCATGTTCAACGGAGGCCGTTAGATGCTCTTGTACGGAGGAGTGATTTGATTTAGATTGAATGAGCTAAAAGAGCTAGGGGCAGACCTAAGATGACTCTAGGGGAGGTGGTGAAGAAAGACATATATAGCTTAGGCCTTGCTTCAAGTATGACATCGAACAAAACTGATTGGTGGACAAGAATCCACGTAGCGGACCCCATTTAGTTGGGATAAGGCTTTGTTGTTGTTGTTGTTGTACATTAGGAATTTCTGCCCCATTAATGAGAAGGGTGAGGAAGAATTATTGGTACCTTCACAAGAAAGAAGAAGATGATGTTCAAATCTGGCTATTGGAATGTTTGAGATTCACAAGAAGAGAAGCTGTTCCTCCTCCACTCATCATTAAGGTCCATCCTTCCCCTCTTTTCATCATTTCTCTTTGTCCATAGAGAGAACATGTAAAACTAATATGACATATTTTTCCTTTGTTTCTTTGCGGGTAAGGCTTGGAGCTTCGGAGTAAAAGACAACCCTCTATTTCTTAAGATTGAGAATGGGTGAGGAGCAGAGAATTTGCAGTTGAGGAGGGGAGGAGAGATTTGAGGTGGAAAACCACAAAAACCTCCTGCCCTTAATTAGTTCATACATAAATTATGTTTGCATCACCACCACCCTGGTTTGGGCTAGCTTGCAAGCTCTTAATCTCGACTAAATTGAATTTTCTGTTTTTGAGTTCAGTGAAATGCATAGCAAAGAGGATAACATAACTCATGGGGGAAATAGATAGAGTGTGGAGAGAGGGAAAGGAGAGACATCATAATACTGAGAGAGAGAGAAGAGAGACACATAACAGTGGGAGAGAGAGAGAGAGAGTGGTGGTGCTGTTTGGGAGGACCAGCAGATCTGGGAGAGAGGAAGGGTTTTGAGTCACTTGAACCAGGCTGACCCAATTGAAGGGTAATATAGAGATTTTAGAATATGAAAGGAGAAAGAGATGTCAAAGTCTGTCTTTTATGGGAGAATCAGAAAAGAAATTTTGCCAGGGGAGTTTCAATAATTATAGGATAAGTATAAGGGACTGATAGTAATTTACCCTTTCTTTAAATATGTTCGTAACCATCATATTTTTTTAAGTGAAAAGAGAATTGAAAATTGAATTGAGATTTGTTTTGGTGTGCCTGCATGGCTGGAAGCTTGCGAGCTCCTCCTTCGTCTCCCGTCTCTCTTTCCTTCGTCTCTGCAAGCCGGAGCCTCCATCCCTCAGGTTGGTTCCTCCCTCTTTTCCTCCCTTCCTTCTCTTTCCTTCTTCCTTTCTTCTTCTCTTCTTATATTTTTTTCTGTTCATGTCACTGTTTCCCTGTTAAGGCATGATTCTTGTTTCAGCAAAACAGGCACTGATCTCTCTCCTGTCTTATCCATTCATCCTAAGATTCCAGTAGTATGATGTCCTCCATAGGTGAGGCAAGGTTCTAAATCTCAACCTCGTCTCTGTGAGGTCAAGATTTCCGAATCTCGTCGAGATCTTGCCGAGAAATTGCTTCTTTTTTTCTTTTTTTTTTAAACATGTAAATAAAGAAATTTTCGAGGTTTCCAAGATCTCGGTGATGTCGAGATTTCCGAGATCACGTCGAAATTGAGGCTTAATGGTAGTGGCGATTGGGAGATTCGAACCATCTCATATTTTGGTTTTTAAATTTTTCACCTGAAGTGATTTCAGCCTTTTATCCTCCAAATCATTCTTGCTGGATGGGGTTTCAGTGGCTTGGATTCAAATTCAACAGAGTTAGGGCTTGCAATGCTTACCTTAAAAACCCAGCTAGAGAGGACTCTTAATGGGAAAGTTCGATCGACTTTTGTATCCATGGTTTCCACCTCTTCTGTTCTAGTCGTTCCCTGATTTAATGTGAGGTTGAAGGTCTTTAAGCTGAAATTCCTTTTATGCCCCTCCCTCTTATAAGTTATTCTTAGCCTATCTTCCTTCCATAATTGCTTCCAAGTGCCCTAATACCCTACCCAATAAATCAAATTCCTTCCCCATTCTATAATCTGATTCCTTACCCAATCCCAACTGTTCTAGTTATTTACAAGATTACCACTACCATTTTATAATTAGGTTTTAGAAAAAATTTCATCTACACCCCATCAAGGATTGTTAACATCATCTACACCCACAAGATTGCAAAAACATCACCTAGGTCCACTTAATTGACGGAAATCACTAAAATTGTTGAAATACAGTTTTACCCTTTATATTATAAATTGAAAAATATAAAAATTATGTTGATTACTAATTTGACCTTTAAATCAAAGGTATATTTTCTCTCCCTCTCTCTGCCTCCCTCCAAATCTCTCTCTCTGCCTCCCTCCAACGGAATCGTATGTGGATTTCAGATCGATTCTCAACCCTTTCTGCATCGTCGATTACGTCGCCAAGATCTGGATATACCCTTTCTTTCCAACCCAACCATTTCCCTCCTCACTATGAATCGAGTTGTAGAAAAATTGAAGAGAGAGAGAGAGAGTTGCAGAGAAATGTGTGTGTGTGAGAAAGAGAGTTGCAAAGAAATTGAAGATAAAAAAGAAGAAACAAGTTGAGAAAATTTAACAACAGAAAAATCCTAAATATATCCCAATTTTAATTAAAAACTACTTATACACCAAAATGGATCATAAGATGCAATTCCAGGTTTATTAAAAAAAATATTACTATAATGATAAAGAAAACGAGAGAGTGTTCTTGACCGAAAAGGGTTTCCAGTTTTCCTTTAATCTGAGAGGAGGAGAAAAATCGACAGGAGAATGCGACGAGAGGATTTTCAAACCTGAGTGGGGAAAGAGCGAGGGAGGAAGACAACTTGCGGGTTTTCGTTTTATAAAAAACCAAAGAGGGAAAGGAGTACGAATGATGGTATTCTATCGTTTTTCCGATTCAATTTACAGCGGTGATCGTATTCTACTTGTTTCTTCAATTTGATTTTCGACAATGATCTGAATTTCATCGGTGATCGATTTTGTTTCCGACGACAACAGATCTTAATCTTCCTTAGTTCTTGGCGATTCCAGTGATGGTGGCATTTTTGTACAAGAGTCTCCAACAGAAATCGACAATTTTCTATCATTTCAATGATGAATTCCATGGCGGCGAGGAAAGTCGGTATTTCTGCAATCATTTCTGAGAAAGTTTCAGCATTTTAATTCATGTAGCATCGATTCAGTTTCGGCAGCAACACTTTCATTCTTCCTATTCAGATCTAAGGTAGAAAATGGGGGAAGTTCTGGATGCTAGGTACTGGTGTCACATGTGCTCTCAAATTGTGAATCCTATCATGGAAGTTGAGATCAAATGCCCATTCTGCGAGAGCGGTTTCGTGGAAGAAGTGGATAGCACAACGATTAGAGACAGCAAATCTCTGAAACCCTTCCTTCCTTTCCACCAATTTTTTTTTTCTCTTTTTCTCTACGAGAGTGTGAGTTCTACTCTGCTGGTTTGCTGAGATCCGATCTTCTTCTAGTGCGAGTTTGCTACTCAGTTGTTCTTAGTTTCGGTTCAATCTTGTTGTGATGGTGTGCGTTTCTTTGATTCTTCTTGATTTGTCCAGATCTGAGTTTCTTGTGTTCAGATCTATTTCTTGTTGTTCTAAAGGCAGCCATCGATCAGGATTGAAGAAGAAGAGGAAAGAAGAAGAAAGAAACATAAAGAAGAAGAAAAAGGGTAAAATGGTCTTTTATTTTAATTCTAAGGGCAATATTGTCCATAAAAATTTTCATTGCGCTGACATTAGCAACTAACGGGAATCAACTGATGGAGTGGACTTCTTTGATTACCATAGCAAAAGTTTTGGGTAGTAGATGACGTTTTTGCATTTTTGTGGGTGTAGATGATGTTAGCAATCTTTGATGGGGTCTAGATGAAATTTTTTCTAGGTTTTATTGTTTGGGTAGGCCCAATAGCCGATCAATTGGATTTTCCCGAACCCCTATCTACACCAGGGGGAGAGGGGGCTAGTATCAGATTTAAGGGAAAATATCACGTACTACCTAGATAGTTTGAGAAACATCACCTACCACCCACAGGTTTCTAACATCATCAACTACCACCCAAATTTTCAAAACGTGTAACAAAAAGACCCAAACCGTTAAGATGGTTCCGTTAGATGATAATGTCAACTCAAATCCATTTTTTGGTTGATAGTAATGCCCTTACTGTAAGGGAAAAAGTCTATTTTACCCTTCACTAATTTTTAATCCTACCCCCAAATCGTGAAATGGTAGAAACAGTAAAGAAAAAAAAAACCCTCCCTCTCTTTCTAATCCCCTGCTTCTTCTTCCTTTTCTATACTTCCCGACCCTGTTCTGGGTGGTAAGTCTGTAACCCAGCGCCACTCGAGGGATGTCGATCTCCCTCATTCCCACCCTTTTTCTCCTACAATCCCGGTCGTGCATACCCCTCTCATAGATGATCTAAACTTCCAAAACCCTTGGTCAAAAACTTCCTCCAAACTGAGAGCTGAAGCCTGCAACTCAAATGATTCTCTCTCTTCCGCCACACCCAGTTTCAGGTATTTTATGGTCCTTATAGAGTTGATTATTAAGTCTGATTTTTTGTGGGTTCAGGAGGCTTTGTTCTTGTGGTTCAACTCCCTAAATTTCAGATCAAACCATCTTCTTTCACTATTTCTCCTCTGAAACCTAGGTCATCAACCGCTGCAGCAAAGATGATCAATCTCCTCAGCCATTCGGCGAAGACAGCATCTCCGACAACTAATATAAGGCCCTGTGCTGCCGTGATTTGAAGTCTTTATGTGGATTCTACTACAAGATAAGTTGCTGACTTCTCAAGCATTCCAATCTCGGGGAGTTCAGGTTGCAATCTCAGAATGTGGTTTCGCAATTCATCAGTGGAATCTTCTGTTCATTTATTTATATGTTGCAGGTTTGCAATGCGATTAATGGACTTAGAGACTGAAATTCAAGAGTTTCTTAAAAAAAATTCCATTAATGATTGGGATTTTAATAAATTCTCTCTCTCTCGCAGTTTTCTCTTCTCTAGCATGTGTTCACCGCTCTTGTCCCCCCCTCTCCCTTTTTTTTATGACCTCCCATTCTCTCGATGACATTAGACACATTACATCCCATCTTGTTGCCTTTGATTGTCTTCTTCAGGAAGCAGCAAACAGTTTTGAATCTACTGCCCTCTAACGTAGAACCATGAGGAAGGCAGGGCCAAAGCTAGAATCACTTTAAACAATAATGGAGAGCGACACAAGATCATAGTAGAAATGAAGGGTTTTGGGACTGGGTGATGGTTCCCAGCGTGGTTTAGGCATAGGGATTCAAGGAAGGTAAAGGGTTTTGGGACTAAGGGAGGGTTATCGTGTGAAACACTAATGGTTTTGCGAAGATGAAGGGTATTATTTCCAATACATGGTCAAGTAAGTAATTTTAGGTAATTTTAACATTTTGCGGTTTAAACTGAGAAGGGTATAAGCGTCTAGAAAACATTTGAACTCTGTTCTGTCAGTTAGTGGGGTGCGGTTGATGATTTCTGAAACCATGGGGTGGTAGGTGATGTTTCTCAAACTATCTGGGTAGTACATTATATTTTAACCAGATTTAAATATCATAACTTATTAACAAAATAATCAAGGCAAAAGGGAGCAGCATCATGGGCTAATAGATAGGAAGGCAGTATTGACCCTCATTTTCACTGTCAAGAGGGCCAGGCCTCCATTAGATGAGAAAGTATACCCTGCGTTAGTCACATACTTCTTAAGCATTCTTCTTTACTTCAGTTTGAGAGGTGGCAGTCTGCCTGGATTCGAACTTGACACAAGAGCAGGAGAGATTGGAGCCAAGCTATCAGCGAATTTGGACCCCACCCAGTGTTGAGATGGAATGTAACACTAATAATGCTGCATCTGTGCACCCAACAAACGAATCCAGACATAATATTCTGGTCTACTTGTTTTCCATAAAATATATAATGATCTACAGTCATTGTTACAGTCCATATAATACATCAATTTTCAAACTACCCCCTCTCGGGGAACAGCCCACTGCAGTTTCCTAGTAGGACCAGGTATATTTCATCACAACCCTAGTGAGATATACAAATCCAGATCTGCTGGTCTACAGTTTTCCAGACATGCTTAACAATTACTTGTGGGAGAATCAACCTATTACATCTGTTTCCAGGAAACTATGATAATGACACCATAGTGTTTGTATAAGGACCCAGGTATATTCCATCACGTCCCTTGTTATAAATTAAAGGGATTTTCTTTTTGACACCGGTCCGGAGTCAAATGCAATTGATGGCGGCGCTCGGTGTCGGCCAGATCAGCGCCCCTTCCCTGACCCAAATACCAAATAGACCCCCGATTTACGAGGCAAAATCCCCACCTCCCAAAAGGATCAGTGACAATGATCCATGACACCAGCCGGTGCCATGAAGCAAGACCCTTAATTGAAAGGGGAGAAGAAGAGAGAGTTAAAGAGAACGAATAAAAGTTTTGGATAACACCAATCAAGCACAGTGGATATGTATAAAGCCAAAAAAAAAAAAAAAAAAAAAAACTCAAAAGAATGTTTCAATAAAACTCAAAGAGCTATTCCACAATAAGAAAACAAATGAAGAATGAAAATACAGGATATATTTACTTGAGCATAACTAAATTTGATCAGGTCATGCTAATAATAAATTTCATGCAACTACAGCCAGAGCCTTATAGCAAGAAGGAATACTCAAATAAACTTTAACAAAAGCTTTTCAGTGGTAAGCAATGAATAATGCATGAATATATAAAAGTAACAGAAGCCCAAGCTGCAATACAAAGAGGTAGCTGCTTAAATCTTATTTGCAAGCAGAATAAATGGCAAGAACTACTCCAGCAAAGTTGAGGACTAAAATCGTACCTTTGAGTTAGAAATTCAGGGCTACTCCATCATTGACCCATCTTCGCTTGTAATATTGTCAGAACATAGGTGAGAAGGAGTCAGTCATACACTGACGTACCAAACCTTTTAAGTCGGCAACACACTGCAAGCATCAAGAGGACAAGAGACTACTTGGGCACATAGAGAAATTTCCAAAGAAATTACCTCATTATTGCTTTTCTTTACTGCCTTTTGCAATGTAAGAATAATTCTCTTGATATAAAGAAATTTCACAGCAGTTAAATAATTCCAAATGAACATAAAATATAACAATTTCAATGCTCAAATGATTGGACTGTGATTATAACTTCTTAGCCAAGTTCAGCTCTAGTAGATGCTGCAACAATTTAGCCATGCACACTCAAAAAGAGAGTGAGTGAGTATATCTTGCAACTTTAGGAGAAAAGCTATTCAACTTACCATTACCTGTGAATCTCTTCTTCCTATCCCACAATCTTTTTCCATTTTTCCAATTGCTGGACGGAAGACAACAAGGTGCCAAAGGAAAACAAAACCCTCCCAAACGCCACACACCCCCTCTTCCCCCTTCCAAACAAAGAAATATAATCTAGAAATCAAATTAACGTGATCATGATGGAAAAGTTAAGACCCTTTGTCCAAATAAGAATTTGCTAAAAACCATATTTGTACAGCTCCTCCAGACACCGACTCACTCATAGATCATGGAATCTGCTGGAAAAAATGACATAAAGGGTGATAAAGCACCAGGTCTTTGATCAGATGGGAAAGGCTCCAAGAACCAGTGAACCCAGTTCCTATTCTTACATGTTCTCCTTCCTCCCATTGGCAGAAGCATTGTTTGTGGGTCACTAAATTGATCATCGGCTGCATTTCTTTTTTTTAGTTTCCTTAGCTTTATGGATCAAGTTTCTCAGAACCCTAGGTGCAGAAGTCAATTGCTTCAATACAAAAAGGATAACTCATCAACTTTATCTCAGATATATGCCAGCTGCAACAAACTTGCATCAAGTGCAAGTTTTTCTTATCATTTGTATAGTTTTTATTGACCAAAGAAATTCAACACTAAAGGATTCAAAAAAAAAAAATGGTTTCAGAGTAATAGAGGAGGCATTTTAAACAACAAGATAATGACAGTTGAATACAGTATTACACTCAACAGAATCCAACGAAATGTTTAGCAAATAATGCTCCCACTATCTATTTCTGAAGAAGAATAACATAAGGCAAGTACTCAATATGTATGCACTCAAAAAGTCCATAATTCTGAAATTCGTCCAACAGTGACATCCACAGTGAAAAATGCAGATAAATTTATTAGTTTCATAAGTTCCGTGTAAAAATATCACTGAAGCAAAGTACATGGATCATCTTCCTAGTTGGATGGAATGAAAAAAAAAAATTTCTTATTCTTTTCCTTTCTATCTTCTGTAAGTGTATAAGACGTCTTAGTGCACAAATATTTATTGGAGAAAATGAAATCGCTTTACCTTTTCATCTTTCTATCTATAACAAAAGATGAGTTTGTTCCTAAGGTTGTATAAATAATTCGTGACCGCGCTTTTATGCCAAATAACAACAAAAACTAGTTCTCCACAGAGAATATATACTAATCTACCACAGTTACTTTCCACCCAGTTGAATATTTAGAATTGATGATTTTGGATACATACATCGGAACAAAATTTAAAAAAAGCCATAAAATTTGATACCAATAGGATCAGCTGAGTATTGCAATGTTTACATTTCAGGTGGCAAACACCACACGAACATAAAAGACATCAATTCAGAACATTTGGGTTCTCAGGTAACAATTTGTTGGGATACTCATACTAAATAATTAGATCATCTAAAACAATTTGAGATGATACGGAGTTGTCAATTGGGACTCCAATCAATTCTCAGTTCTGATATTACATACACCGGAACACTGCCATCCTTACATGATATAGTTTTACCTTACCAAGATACACAGCAGTATTCCTGCAAAACTGGTCTTAAAGTTCCTCTTCATTTGCTGTAAATTACAGAAATCTCGAGATCTGCAGTGATGGCGGGAGACAACCAACATTAATGCTAGAAATACAACAGCACGACCAAACATGAATAAATTCTTTTGAGATACCCTTCTGAGTGGTTGTTGTTAAATGTATTCCTGGTTGAGTATGGCCCTGCAGCAGGAGAATACAAGGACTTCCTGCTCCAATTACCATTTCATCTTGGAAGGGACAGAACTTTATCCCGGGGGTTGCTTATCTGGTCCATCATTGCCACATCAGAGCAGTCACTGTCAATGGTGTCCATCAATAATTGTTAAATATCTTGAACCAGTAGGCCCCACCCAATCACAGCTTTGGAGAAACCAAAGTTTTTCTTGGATGTTTTATTCCTCGAACGAGTGCATACAAATCTTTTCCAGCAACAATGGCCAATCTTCTCCAAGCTGCTGTGGATTTAACTCCATTGCAACCTTGAAATCAAGCAAAGACATTGGACAACGGCTTCTGTGTTCTTGGGTGCCTTCCGAGGGCCCAATGCTACTTTGCATCTGTGACCGATGAGCCAGCGAGATGCCATTAATGACTTTACCCTGAGGCTGTTGCTTGTAAACAGATTGCACAGATGGCTCATGTCCAGATCGTACTCCTACTAGCTCAATGCAAGACCTGATCAACCGCTTCATATAAGCATCCAATCCATTATTTAACAAATTAGCAGAGTCTGTTGACACCCCTTCAAGGCCCTGTCCTCCTGCAATCTGCTCCATACGTTTCCTCAATGTCTCTGTATCAGATAATTCACCTTTGTCATAATACCTAGCAATACTACTACTGCTCGGCATTGGCAAAGCCCTGTGGGCCCCACCTATACTAGCTGAGCAAAATGGAATCCCAAGAGGAGCCCTAAGAGGACTTCTAGTGGAGCTGGAGATGTTGGCCTGCTCTACCTCTTCCCCATCTTCAACAAGGACTACCACTTCGAGCTCACCCTTGCTATATACAGAAACCGGATCATCCAGTGATCTCTTTATTCTTGGTTTTTTGTGTGGACGCTGAAGCAAAACCTCCTGCTCATTTTCAGGTTGTTCCGCAAGGCCTTGAAGATGCTGGACAGGCCTCTGGAAATCACATAGTTTCAAATCCCCATTTTCTGTAATAGCCTTGATGCTCTCATCTGCAGTAGTAGATTGTTGAGAAGGAAACTCAACCTTCCCATTTGATACGAAAGGGGTTGGGCGATCTTTAAGCTTCCTGCCACGAATCCCAGACTTGCCTTTTCGGGTTGAATGTTCCTGGACATCTCCATTTGACCAAATCACTGGACTTGGAGACTGAGTTGGAGTTGGTGAGGACCCACTTTGCTGATACACATATCCTATTGGGGGGGATTTCCTTCCAGCTGCAATAGTAGACTTCCGAACTTCCTTCTCGTAAACTGGTGGTGGGACCACCGAATGACAAGCATTCTTCAGAATTGAACGTATCAACTGGTTGTGCAAAGCAAGATTCTCCCTCCCAAGAGTCCGATAACATAGCTTATCAAACTCACCCTTACTTAACTTAAGACACAACAGTCCATTCAAATAATGGAAATAACGCTTTGACCTCTCTGGGCCAAGTTTCTTCACTATCTGTGCTTTCAAGTCAGCGAGATTGATCCGCGATTGCTCCTGTGAAGGTTGCATTTCTCAAAACATAGAGTCCATATACGACTTGCACAATAGCCAATTGTACTTTCTGCAAATACAATACCCTGAAACAGCGAAACCCCAATTATTACCAATTGAATTAGGGTTTTCTCTGTTTCCAACAACGCCACCTGCACACACCTGAATCTAGCTTTAATTCCACCACGTGCAGACCAGACAATGCAGACACGAATCTCATCTTCAAGAATAGCAACCCTAGTAAACAAAACAAAACCTTCAAACAGGGATCTCAATAACTTCCGAACTCACTCAATCCCTTCAAAACCTCCAACTCAAAAAAATATATATATATATATATATATTTCAAATTCGATCCGTTAAAATCAAAACCCTAATTTTTAATCACCAAAACCCAACTCTTCAAATTGTAAATTCGCTCTTGTTGAACTGCATAAACCCTGAAACCCACCTTCCTGTAAGTCCAAGAAAACCCTCATTCCATCCGAATTGGGAAAAAAAAATTTAAAGAGCACCCAAATTCTCTCTCTGCTCAAAGATCACAAAACAAGCTTAAAATAACAGATCACTGGAAGGATTTGAGTTGGAAGTAACTTCAAAGGTTCGACCGTAAGTTAAAAATTTTGAACAAAACATAACCAATACAGAACCGGAAAACGAAAGCTTCGGGAGATTAAAAAAAAAATTGAGAACAGGATATCTGACCTTTTCGAGCTTATGTGAGTGAGATTGATTGAGATTCAGCATTCGCATCTAGAGAAACTTAGCTTTGATTCCTCGTATGTTCCTTCGGTTGCTCTTTGTCAATTTCGCTCCCGAGCTTACCCTCTTTCTCTCTCTCTCCACATTCGCTGTTGATTTTAATTCTTATTTTTCCTCTTTTTCCTTCTCTATCTCTTTGTCACTCTCTCTCTCGACACATATGTATTTCTCGCGCTCTTCTCTGAGAATTGGATTGCACCCTCGATCGCTGCAAGTACTCTCTCTCTCCTCTCTCCTCTCTCTCTCTCTCTCTCTTAATTTTATTCCTTTTTCTCTCTTCGCTCTCTGCGGGTTTCTCCTTTCTTTTAAAATTTTTCAAATATTTTATTCGTTGTTTGAGTCTTATATCATACAATAATTTTTTTTTGAGTGCATCATATGAGCGAACCGGGAAGCAATTTTGGTTAAACCCTGGAAAGAACAATTATTTCATTAAAGTGATTGGCCAATCACTTCATTTAATTGATTTTTTTTTTTTTGGTAATTGCTCATTTAATTGATTTTTCCGGTTCATGGGTGGTTTTGATTCATGAATGATTTTGGAATCATGGGCATATTTGGTATGTATTTTATTTTTAATATATAATAAAAATTGGCTTAGAATACAAGATATTTCCATTCAAGACTCAGAATTGTCATTTCAGAATGTGTTCTTGACCTATAATATATTCTAAGAATGTAGATTAAATGTAGCATAGAATGCTTCGATGGCCTTGCATCTTTTTGGGCATTTTAGATCTATAGGTTTTGGTTGTAAGGGGAATTGAAGGGAAAAGAAATGAAATATTTTAATTTAAAAAAAAAAAATTTGTAATGATTACAACATATACTATCACATTGCTATGTAATTAATTCATAATCATTCTATATTTAGTTATTAACTTACACTTCACTTTGCATTTAAATCTCCAGCATTTAAAAGGTAAAATAAATTTTACATCTTATTAGTATCATTATTAAATATATTAAAAAAATTATGAAATTTATATAATCATTTTGTATTACAACTATAAAAATTTCTTTTTTGAATTGAAGAATTTCCCTTCTCTTTCTTTCAATTTTCATTACAACTAAACATCCATAGCAATCAACTCATAAATAGGCTTCTTCCAAAAATAAAAAAAACTAATAAATACGCATTTGTTTGATTTCTCTCTATTATTTTCTCTTTCAAGTTATCAACTCTTACATAGGTCTCTCTCTTATTCTGACATGGCAAGATTGTCCATTAAATTAAGAGGCTTTATTATTAAGAATGCAAATTATTTATGTACTTCACATATTTATTAGATATATTATTACTCTAGAATACTAGAAATTGAGGGAAATTCTGAAGTAAACCTAAATTTTATATAGAAATTTATTTTAATTATGTCAACTATTATTTTCATTCCCTACCCAAAAAAAATATTTTCATTCATACTATTAGGAATATGTCCAATTATCAATCAAGACCGAGTAACCATTTGAAAAGAAAATGAAATAAAATAATCAATTTATGTTATTTGAGAGGAATTGAAGATTAAGAATTTCATATTTAGTTTAAAATAGCAAAAAAAAAAATTAATGTTTAAATTAAAAGTAAAAGATGACATATTAGGTCAAGAGGAATCTCTTCAATAGTGGTTGTGCCCCTTTTTTTTTAGATGGTTCGGAGGAATCTTGGAGGGTTGGAAAAGTTTATTTTTGTCCTATGCAAGCCGGTTTTAATTAATTAATTAATTTGATTATGTAAGGAGGTTACATTTATAGGTCTAGTTTATTTATCCTTCTTGTTATAATGACGAAGAAATTGGAATCATTACGATACCAAAGAGACCCTTATATGCAAAAGGAAGTAGTTTTAAGTTTACAAATGAAAATTAATTTATTAAAATCTGATAGTTTTTTTTGAAAGCCACTTACAATTTTATTTTTTTCTCAATGTGGTTTTCCCAAAAAAATGAAAAGAAAGAAGAAGAAAAAATAAATAATGGAGAGAGGTTCTTGGGGTTGTGGAGTAGAAAAAAGTGTCATAATGACTTTAGGATGGGATAAAAGGTGTGAGAATTGTGAGTCTCCTCTACGTGCAAGGAGGCACACGTTGGTGCGAGTCTTGGAGTCGCTACCTAGACTGTAGTCTAAGGCCCATAATTGATTACAGATATAATCTATGGATAGGAGGGAACTTGGTCCAATAAAGAGATTATAGGAACGTATCAGGGTACGGTCTAGAGAAGATGTTAGGCACTTCAGTCCGCCCGGATAGATCCAGCATTCACCTTGGCTAACAACGTTAGAAGCATAGCATCATATCATCACATGAAATATAGGCATCATCGCGACCGGTTGTTTGGGCAACTTATAGCTCGGGAGAGAATCTCAAAAGAGAGAAAATACATGGATTCTAGATGATATTGATCACTAAGGGGATTAGAATCATGTAAAATTTAGAATTAAATATGCAAGACTAAATCATAAAATAACCCTGAAAAGCTACATTTTATATGGAGGATTTCATTCATGAACACATGAAATATCAATGCAAGGCACCTCTATCTATGCACAAATAATGAAATTAAACCCACAACTAGGTTATTCACATCATAGAACTATGGAATTGAGGCGTACTGAAGCATATCACCATCACCATGAGAGGTAATGGAGATATACAGCTTCCTCACCATGCAAAGTAAAAAAAAAAGATACGAATTTTGTTATGAAAGCAAGTAATAATGTAAATTAATACACCTGATTCGAAGGTCAGGGATGGATTGTGATGAAGGCATGATGAAAATAACAAAAATTGAGTTCTAATGCTCCAATTTGAGGTCTCAATGTAGAACAAGCTTTCTTAGAGTGGCTCTCTAAGATAGGTCTCCTCAAAACAAGTCAAGGATCCTCTCCACATTGAAGTGAGGGGTATATTTATAGAGGGGAAATCTAGTTCGTACTTTTGGTGATGTAATGCAATAAATTGCAACTCAAAATCGTTGGATATTGAGTGCGAATAAAGCAAAACAAGATCAATGACTCAAAAAGAGTAAAAAAAAACCCTAAGTGGATCAAATTCATGTTTAATCCATAGGGAAAGAGTATTTGGAAGATGGGGGAAGATTTCCTAAACTCTTAGGGAATTTACCACATCAAACAGAGAGTCCAAGACGTGGGAATTTAACTGATTGGATTAAAAAGATGAGAGGTCTTCCAAGTTAGAACTCCTCTTGGATAAACTCTTGTAACCAGGGTCGACAACATCGACGGAGGGTCGATCGACCATGCATCGGCGAAGACTCTCCTTGAGTCAACGTCGATGAGTCAGGTTGGGGCCGTTGGGCTTTAAAGACTTGGGACTGAGCCTTGGGTCTACAGTCTGGCCTTTTATGGGCCCTAGGCCACTCTTGGCCCACCCGGGCCGGGTCTAGACTTACCCTGATTCATGAGAGAACCAAATCGATGCCGTTTTGAAGCTCCCAGCGATTGCTAGGTTACTATGACCTTGGGTATCACTGGGTAAAAATTTGACTTTTTGGTTTGACCTCTCAGCGATTACTAGGTTATTATGACCTTGGGTATCATTGGGAAAATTTGACTTTTTGGTTTGACCAGGTCAACCACAGTCAAGGGTATTTTGGTAATGGTGACTACTATGGCCAGCATCTGGGAAATGGCTATTGGTGTGGGTTGGAGGCTTTGGTACACCTTGAACCCGATAATGGATTCTAAACTCTATAGAATTGGGGACTTTGGGGTCTTCCTAGTTGTTCAGGGGTGTGATGTCTACAAAGGGTATTACGAGAGCTTCAAATATAAGGGTTGAAGTTTTGTGTCTTTTTGACCATGGAATCCCTTAACTGATGGGTAGGGGAGAAAACCTTTTCCATGAATACAAAAACAGGGTTCTTCATCAATGATATAATCTCCACACATGGGGAACACCAACCCCAGCATATCTTGCACATTCTATCACGCATGATCAATATGCTCCCTTATTTTTTTTTTTTTTTTTATAAATAGAAAAATAAAATGACAATTGAGCAAAAAAAACACAATAAGTCCTTATAAATAAAAATCCATCCTTACAAATTTTTTTCCATTGAAACAAATAGGACCTTACCTGTAATTTGGCAAGAAATGAACTAAAGTGAAGTGTTTACCAAAAAAAGTGAAGTGAAGTAAAACAAAAAATTTCAACGGAATTCCACCCCCCGGACTTTGTCAAAAAGACAGTCACTCCCAACTTCGAAGATAATTACAACCGCACCCAACTCTGTTAGGATGGTTATTGAAGATGACCAATCTACCCTCTTCTGGTAAACACCTTATTCCCAAAATCCCTACCCTTTTTAAACTCATCTTCTTTCTATTTTCTTCTTAGCCTCCCAGCAACAATTCAACAATAGCACCCTATTCTCTTGCGACTCTTCCGTGGCACTACTCCCCATCTTCTCCGGCGGTATAGGGGCACAATAAATGAGGAAGCTAAGGCCCCGTTTGATAACACTCCAGCTCCTTACTTCTTAGCTCCAGAGCTAATCCGGAGTAGAATGACGATTGATAAACACGGTTCAAGTTTTGACTCCCATGGAGTGAACCGCTCCAAAAATGTCTCTGGGAGCTAAAAAACTGGAACTAAAAAGACTTACTTCTCTTGCTCCGGAACTATTACCACTACCAAATGCCATCACCACCACCACTGGCACTGCCATCATCACCACCACCCCTCAACCGCCACCATCCCCACCACCCACCACCCACAACCGCCACTACCACCACCACCACCCACCACCTACCGCCACCACTTACCACCACTGTAGCCACCACCACCCACCCACCACCTACCACCACTGTCGCCACCACCACCCACCCACCATCCCCGTCCCACCCCCACCAGCACCGCCCCGCCACCACCCACCAGCATTGCCACTACTACCACCACCCCCACTGCCACCAATACCACCACCACCAAACAGCATTCTAGAAGTATAGTCTTTTGATTTTGGAGCAGCGTTATCAAACGGCATTCTACTCCAAATATCCTAACTCTAGAGAAGAAGTAAAAAACGACTCCGGACCAGAAGTGACCAGAAGTAGCTCCATGGGAGATGGAGTGTTATCAAATGGGGCCTATTTTCAGCAACCTAGACGACGCTAGGGCTAGGGTTTCCCAGTCACGGGGAATCAAAGTGCAACTTTTTGTTGAGCCTGGAGGTGGTGTATGCTCTCTTATTTTTTTGGTAAAGGAATCGAACCTCACCCTTCAATGTTCTGCTCCTCACAAAAATTGCGAAACACAGTGCAGACATTTTTTACCCTCTATGCACCTATGTTGTTACCCAGATGAAATCTCTTCATTTTTCATAAAACAACCAGAAGAAACATGATCAAGAAACAAATTTAATTGCATCCTTCTGTCTCCCTGCCACTTCTCATATTTTGATTATCTTTAACAATAATAACTTGTCGGATTTAGTTCCAAGTTGGCAAGTTTTACTGGTTTGGGTTAGGACTTTGTACAAAAGTACAGAGATTGCTGAAATGTATGTCATGTCAAGTTCCACAAAAATTGATTCAACTGGTTTTAAAGCACAACAAAACATTAGACTGTGTGTTCATGTGCAGTCAATGAAATTTGCATGCTTTTCCTTTGGAGGGTTACCTCAATCTAGAATACTAACTCGGAAATTGAATTATAGGAGTGATGTTTATAGCCTCAGGGTTGTACGTCTAGAGCTCTTGGTAAGAATGTACCCAATCATGGATGGGAAAAACATTGTTCGAGAGGTACTACCTTAGTCCTTACCATGTTCTTTTAATTGAATGGTAAATCTTAAGATAGAGTATTATAGACAGCAAGTGTATGTGATAGAAAGCTTATAAAAATTTAAACAGCTTAAGTGCTGGTTTGGTTTATCAGGCTAGTTCGGGCTTCTTAACAGGCCTTACTGGTGTTCGGGTTGATATTATCAGTTCTGGCTAGCTCGAGCTTCTTAACAAGCTATTCCGGTTCGGGCTGAAACGGCGTCGGGCTTGACAAGCCCAGAATGAAACCTGTCCATTAGGGGCTTGTCTGCGGGTTCAGATTATATCGGATTGGCTTGGTCCATGCTACCGGGCCAGGCCCAGATTTGACACCCTTAGGTCATGTTCTACTTAGAAGCAAACTCCTATAATCGTGATATGACTGATTTGATAAACCTAGGGGCGACGGATGCCATACGCGTAATTGGGATGGACCAGAAGTCCTTATTGCCGTATCTTACAAGGAATCAGACCTTTCTGGCTTGTCCCACAAGGATGGGGCTCTTCAGTTGGCGACTCGGCTGATAGCGTAGTCAGCCAAGTGCGAGTTCCAAGTGTCCCGAGGATTACCCAATTTGATTTTGTCCCGAGGATTACCCAATTGGCTTTAGCCGGATGATGTGCCACATGTCAATTTTTTATTGAGGCGTATATTCTCCCCCTAATAGATATTGTACCCGATTTTGGGAAGCCAAGTTACATGACTTAACAATGGAATCTTAATCTAATTTTTTGATTGAATACTCCCATATTAGTATATATGATCTCAAAAAAATTTGGAGTCATGAGTCGATTAGGTATATGTTTTAATATTAGGAATCCAATATGGTTAATCTATCCATAGGGTTTTAACAAATTTTGATCTTGAGTTTGGATTTGAGTTGTCATGACTGTAATAACTTGTGTTTTGGTATGAATGTTTGTATTTAAATCTAATTTCATAAGGCAGTGTTTGGTTGCAATGGGAATTGAAGGAAAGGAAGTGAAATTTTGTAATGATTACAACACATGCTATCACATTGTTATGTAACTAATTCAAAGTCATTCCATATTTAGTTTTTAACTTACACTTCACTTTGCATTTAAATCTCTTGCATTTGTAAAATTACCTCTTATTAGCATCGTTACTAAATATGTTAAGAAAATTAAATAATTTATACAATCATTTTGTGTTACAACTATAAAAGTTTTTTTTTTAAGTTAAAAAATTTCTCTTCCCTCCCTTCCCTTCCCTTCAATTCCCCTTCCAACCAAACACAGCCTAAGGGATAAGATAAATGTCATTCAGATTTGGGATCAAATATTTATTTCCCTTAGAAGGAACAGTGCACTGATAATGAGGGATATGGTAACAAATTATTTTGAACTTTTAAGTTTTAGGAAAAATCAATTTATATTTAATCCTGTATATTTTGACCCACACGGGCTTTTATTTTATGGGTAAAATTATCACTTTTGTGTACTGCTGATAGAACCTATATAAGGCAGAATTTTTAAATAGTGACAAAATATGTAATTTTTGGGATTTTGTGGGTAGGCATAAGCACTGACATGATGTGATCAACATATAACAATACATAAATTATGGTAATGTAGGTAGTTGTGAAGGTGTGTTGAACAAACTAGTTGTCATAGTTTCGAATGAAGAACAAGGTGAGGGATTTACACCTACTGTTATGCTACTCTTGTGTGTTTGCTTTTATCATTATTATGCCACGTATGTACGTTTACTATTGATTGATATGAATTGAATGACATGATGCAATGCATAATATGATTCTTGACAATGGCCAAGTGATTGTATTACTTTGTTATGTAAGCTGCCAAGTTATATACCATGTGTAAACTAAGTTGATGCTAGTATAACATGTTATTTTCGAATGCCAAAATCATGCCATGGTTATATTAAGCCTCATTGAAAAAGATTATCCAAAGTAATATGTAAAGATAATAAAAGTATGAAGGACAAGATATGGAAGGCATTGTGAGGTAAAAAATTGGGGACTGGTGAGCCGAAGGACAGTGGAGATCCTGTGATCTAGAGCAATTAATGTGAAGAGTGAAACTAAGATCAATGGCCGAAAGGCAAGACATGGGAGGCACTGTGATGCAAAAAATTGAGGACCGGTGAGCCAAAAGTCAATGGAGATCCATTGAGTCTGGAGTACAGTATCGAAAAGAGTAGAAGAAATGTAATGAATGTATGAAGGGCAAGACTGTGAGGCAAAAGACCAGGATCAGTGAGCAAAAGGCAGTGGAGACTTACTAAGCCTAGAATACAAAACCGACAAGTGAAAGATAATTGAAAGAATGATAGAATGCCAATAAACTCTTCTTAAAAAGTATCCACCTTATGATATTACTTCATGTTCATGCATTATATGAAATGTTCGTTTTGACTGCTTGTTATGCTTATGGTAGATGTATCTTTTCTCACTTTATAAGTCATCCCATAATTGCTTTTGTTATTTTAGAAGAACTTATTGAGACATCTACGGAGGAGCACATGCACGCTGACTATGTGCATTGCAATGCAGAGGAGAACCATGATTAATCAAATTGAACTTATACTTTTATTTGCATTACTTCAGATTAAACCATGTTTTGGCTGAGACATATATTTAAGTTCAAAGATTTTATTATTTATTTTCATACAAATTTTTTTTTTTTAAGTTAAAAAATTTTCACTTCCCTTCCTTATTTACTTTCGTACAAACTCTAGACAATTTAAGGAGAAATACCTTTGTTGCTTATATTTAATGTTAAGACTTCTGCTATTATGATTTAAGGTATGGTATTGATTGCTTTGATAAATGTTAGAGTGAGCTATCTGCCAATATTATTTGATCATTTATGGTTATGTCATGAGAGTTTTGCTTGAGTGATGCTTGAGAACTCGTGTTGAGATTTTGGGGTGTTACATTACATGTCTACATTAATAAACGGGTCGACTCAAGGTTGGGCTAGATATTCAAACATGCAATGATTATATCAAGGCTCCATTTGTTTTGCCGTAATATATGATTTTACATTGCATGCTTACATGTTAAAGTTTTTTTTTTTCCTTCCAATGTTTGTTTCCAAGAGGTAAAATGTAGTGATCTCTGTTAGGTTAAAAGAGGAAGGATAAGAAATTTTTTAACTTAAAAAGAAAACTTTTATAGGTATAACACAATATGATTGTATAAACTATCTAATTTTCTTTACATATTTAGTAATGATACTAACAAGATGTAAAATTTATTTTACTTTTAAATGCAAAGGATTTTAATACAAGGCAAAGTTAATAACTACATATGGAATGATTTGAAATTAAATACATAAGAATGTGATAGCATGTGTTGTAATCATTACAAAAATTTTCTTTTTAAGTGAAAAAAATTCATTTCCCTTCCCTTCAATACCCCTTCCCTTCAATACCCCTCGTAGTCAAACACAGCCTAAGGGGGAGAGAAAAGGAAATTCGTCTTTCTTTTACCTCTTGAAAACAAACATTGAAATAAAATTAACTTATAAAATATTATTCGTAAAATTTTCATAAACCAACGGAGCCCAAAGGAAGCTGTCAGATGTAGCCCTTAACATAGAAATCTGATGGAAGCAGAAACTAAATATTTTTACAGTTGATTCGGATAGGTTGGGCTAGGTATAAAAAAATTGAGGAGTTGTTGCCTTGTATAATCTGAGAACATGAACAAGACATCTATGGATTGGAAATGTCCAATGCTTCAACTCATCTATTCATATTTCATGTAAACATTGGAATTTTGGATCTTTAACCCCCAACAAAGTATTGAGGAAAGCAAAGACAATCCTAAATCCCAAAAAGCAATCAACCATCCATCTACCCAAGAAGACATTCAACATAATACCCTCTACAAACCTCCCTATTCTCTATAAAGTTCATGCCTAAAGATTTACAAAACAGGTTACTGTTTCACCATTGTTTTTTGTGGTCCCCGCTTTGATATGCTACGAAATAGCTACACTCATGGAAGGCATACTTATTGATTGAAACTTATGGAAATGAATTCAACAGGCAGCACAAAAATCCTGACCCGAATTCAACATCACGCATCATTCCCAGAATCCAACAGAAGCACCTGCAAAATTCCATATTCTTATTACAGGAGGTTTATAAGAACTAAGAATGCAGCAAGTGTAGGAATATTAGTTCGAGTTCAATAAAAATGCCTGCACAGAAAAGCTAAATTTGGCAGTTAAACTCAGGACTGAAAGTGCCTGATTGGCATGGAACCCTAGAACATCCACCATGGGGCTGAAAATAGACAGATGGAAATCCAGTAAGTTTGGGCGCTTACAACATCCAAAGCTTGCCTAACGCCCCAAACTACTGAAAGAATACTTAAATTACAAAAATATTCAGGAAACACATTTCTACATCATCCAATCCACTCTCGTACAGCAACTGGGAAATCATTTACAAAGTAAAGACCCATATGGATCCTCAACTCATGCAATGCTCGTCTAACGATCTTTTGAACAAAAGGTTTAGTATCCAAGACTCTCAATATGCATACAAATGTCACAATGGCTTTGGAATCAGAGTAATACCTGTACAGATACCCAGTAGAAAGATTGATCATTCAACTGCCCAGCAAAACCCTCTGAGGATCCAGTTGCCCACTGCAATAACTGGAGGGAACAGCAGAGAGCTCTTGCCTTCCTTTCCACTCTTCCCCAGGTTTCAGGGTGATGGGCTTCTCCACAGCTGCAGCCTCCACGCACAGCATATGCTTGTAATCTTCATCCCCAAGATCAGGGATGGCCTTTGCCTTCCTATCCCAGGGATTCCACACAACTTTTTTTTTTTTTTTTGGTGGTGGTGGTGGTGGGAATGGTAGGAGAGAGAGAGAGAGGGGGGTCAGAAAACCTCTGTTATTAATGTATTTATGTACCAAACCAAGAAAATCCATGTAAAGCTCTACAATATGGCTTAGCTAATTACACAATTATTGAAGCACAGGGAAGAATCATATATCAATCAGAAACTAGCAAAAAGTTGGAGAAAAAAAAAAGATCATAAGGACTTAAAAAGCAATCACTCGTTACCAACTTCTATTTCTACCTTTCCCCGGGATCACCTCTCTGTATTTAATGTATGCAAGAAAAGGGCGGATTAAAAAAAGCTGAATTAATTGGAGAATCAACTACTGTCATAGGTTCAATCAAAGCTCATACACCTAGTGAGGGAAAGAAATGGATTACAATTTTCGTTATTCTACGAGTTTTTAATCTGAGGTTAGAGGTCTAGCGTAGTCCATGGGTACAGGGTTATAGAGTTACTAACCCTTGGCATGCACTACATGTACAAAAGGTTGTTACCAGACAATCCTAACAGTCTACACCAGAGACCCTTTAGATGGCACTGCTTGCTATTATCATCATATGAATGGCAAACATACACCAATGGCAATTCAACTTCAAAAAAGCAGTTGACACGGTTGAACTAACCAGCATCTGGAAGACCGTCTTTGCGCAGAACAAATGTTCTCTTCTTTTCATGGTCCAGAATTGCAATCTTTGTTGGTGTACTGACATATACTTTGTCCACCTTTCTCACAAGAAAACACGAATCATGAAATAACTAATGAACCAAACTAGCAAAGAGAAAACCATAACATCCAAAAACACAGATGCTCACTTCTCCTTCAAAAGTTATAGCATCTCCTTGTTCGGTTGACCGCTCCCTCTCTCGCAGGTTATCCAGATAATCAATCGTCTCCAATCCTTCTACCCGAACTTCACTGAACATAAACAATTGAAAGGTAATGCCCAGGTGAGTACCAATGTTTATACTGCATTATATCTTCACTGACAATGACACATTCCACATTTCTTGCAAAATCGGGTCAGTTTCTTTGTCTACCAGCTACAGCCTACAGCGATAAAAAACAGTCATCTTAAACCATCAATGGCATATAAGAATGCTCACCGCCACCAGCAAGAATGAGCAAAAACATACTTATATAGACAAATCAGAGAATAAATACTTGACTTCTGTTGAACAGATTTTTAGGTTAGTGATAGCAGACTTATATCCATGTAGCAGTTGATGAAACATTAAACAGTACATGCAAATAACATTGAAAGTTATTCATAGAAACCATTACATCAAAAGAATAGGCAAAGCCTATTTTTTTGGAAAGAAACAAAAAGTTACTAAAATAAATCATAAGCAAAAGTCTCAAAAAAATGAGCCCATCCCAACCCCCAAAATAGACCAAAACTCACTGAAATATATGCCTCAGAAGACCAGATTTAAGGCTCTGTTGGACATATGACAACATCAAGATCAGAAGATTTTTTCCACCCTCACATTGTACAGTAGAATGCTGGCATAAAAAGGTCCTGAATAGTTCGTTTTTACATGGCGTGCAATCAGTTAAAGCTATTCACTTACCTGGCCGCTTCCCACATGTGAAGTATTTTGTTGTGTCGTCTGCAATGGGTTACTTCATTCTCCTGCTACCTTCTTATAAATCATTGTTCTCAAAACTAACATTATATTCATCTCTCAATCCTATGAATGTTATGAATAATAAATGTATCTCATCGCCATCAGTTACTTTAAGAAATGTTTGAACAATATGCTATGGAGGTACCTACTTTTTTACGTGAGGTATATCAGTACAAAAATGAAGCAGCCACAAGATAAATTTTACCTACACTATTGTACCTTAGTGGAATTGCGCTTTATGGTTTTATTGGCAGTTTGATTTGGTTTGGTGAAGCATGTAACCTTAACAGAAGATGAAGTACCCACATCAGCACATGCTGGATTCTGACACCACCACCATATTCAGGCGTGGCCCTTCTGTACTTTGTAATTGTAACTGGGGCTCAATGAATCCAATAATATCAGCTGTGTTGAATAACTTCAATTTTTTTAATTTTCAAATGGTACAAAAGTTCACCAGGTTTGACATTTGAATCAAATTTTAAGATCTTACATCTGTCAATGCCACATAATTTCCCATAAACAGAAATAAATTTTGCAAATAACTCAAGTAATAAAATATTTTCAGAAAAAGGAATACGGATTTCATGACTGTAATGATGAACCAACAATGAAACAATTAAGGCATTGGTGTGGATCTCAATTATGTACACAAGATGGATAGAGGATTCCTCTGGATAAAGTAGACCCTGTAATCATCAACATCTGTCCAATCCAAAGTAATAGGAAACACAGATCAAGTATCAAGTTTCTGATTATACCTTATATCAGAAACAGAGAGATAGGTGTGGTACGCAAATGTGAACGTAAATGGTTTTCCATCAGTACTGGTGTTTCTGATGCGGGATGTTAACATCAGATCTCCTCCAGGTCCCAAGGCTACTCTCAGACGGAACTCATAGCTGCAGATAGACACAAAATAAGATATTTGATTTAGCCAAATAAGCAACAGACTCAAAAGAATTGCAAAAGCATCTAACATCACGTATTTTAATTTTACAACTTAAAAAACAGTAGAAGGTTACTTATTTTAGCTGTTTTTGTACCTGTGAGGCCAAAGCTTGAAATCCTCATCCGATGGCTTAAGAATCAAATCAATAAAAACTTTGCTGGAGCTATTTGTTGGAAAAGGAGGTGGATCAGTGTCAATGCTCCAAAACTTATTCCTCGCAAATCCATGTTGCTCAAGAGTTCCATGACTTCCAAACTGTGAAGACAGATTCTCGCCATTTACAATGTAATAGAACAAAAAAATTTAAAGCATAAAACATAAAAAACAGAAAGGTAAATACCTGAGGAAAGCATATTGGAATTCCTCCACGTATTGGCTTTGGAGGCTTGAAAACAGCCTACAAAAAGCATTAATTTCTTTAGGAAGGGGGAAAAAGGCATTGAAAAAATAATCAGATAAGAAACAGAAGAGGTACAAAATATACACAGTCGTCCCCAATGGTGTATCACTTTAGATATGGTAAGATAGCAATTTGTGTATATTCAGGGGCATACATATAGAGATAGACTATTGTCATAAGTACATGAAAACATTATAAACAACTGATGGAATGCAGTCTGCCTTTTAGAATAAAAAGCAACAGAAGTGAGAAATGTTTTTGAAATTCCCTAAATAGCGATACTTTGTCTGGTAGTCTGTGCAGTCCCACTGCAATTGGATCAGGTTTTGCCCATACCGCTATTGGTTTAGAAATTGTACAAACAAAACAGGAGAAAAGATAGATCTTCATATCCATACGAATACCTTACCCTACAAGTAGAATGTAACATATATTTGAAATGGTTGTGGTCTTGTGGATTAACCTAAAAATAATATGGGGCACACGTTTGGCCAAAAAAACATCTACACCATCCAAATAAGTTAACATCACTGTGATCCCACTAAGGCCACTCATAATGTGGCTTGACAAACACTGATAATGCTATAAACTAAAAACTAAAGAGCACCATATTCATGCCACATAAACTTACACTCTACAATATTCATGTCAACATAAGCTTCTCTCAAAAACAAAAGACGGGGGTGGGATCAATGGGGAAAGCCAGGTTAAGGGCGTTCAAAACCCAACTAGAGCTACAATCCCAAGCAACAGATGAATCCAAAATTCGGTTAGACTGGGTAGGGGGTTGGAGCTATTTCAAACATTCATGAATGTGAAACCTCAACTCTTAACGACTGTAGATCTGCAACAGCTAACAAGCTTGGTTTTTCCCTTAAAAAAAAAAAAATACACCATAAGAAAACCAAGGTTTGGAATTTCAGTTTTGTGCCTGGTTTTGACCAGGCCAAAAACCGAACTTTCGGCCATTTCACCGTAACCATGGGGAAAAAAAAATCTATCAAGTTTCGAAATCAATTTTGGTGGCCAAAAAAATTGATTTTTGAGCCCAATTTTTTTTGTGTGATGCATTTTTAACCTTCTTAACATACCCATTGAATAATTTGCACAAACAAAAATATCTCAACTGGTATTTCTATGTCTTACTATAGTATGCAACCTAAGGATTGTATTCAGAGTTAAATAGGCAGTACTTATCTATGACTAATATCATAAGGATTGTATTCAGAGTTAAATAGGCAGCATTTATCTACGATAATATCATTTAAGTAAATGTTTATTAATTTTTATATTTCATTTACTTAAGATATTATTCATAAATAAGCAAACACCCCCTATTTGAAGCCAATAAAAATACTCTAAAATTCAAATTCCAAAAGGATAAAAGATCAACTTTCCAGTTCAAGAACAAAAACTGGATTTTCGATTGCAGAACAATTTTCAACTTTAAAATGCTAGCTTTTTTTTCTCCAATCTAAAAATTCCATAAATCCTATATTAAGTAAACTATCACAGAGTCCGCCAAAATAACATTTCATTTGGATATCCAAAAATTTATTGTCATTTAGACGACTTTAAACAGCATTCGCATACTTCGAACAAGGTTTGACCAGAGCGTAACTACTTCAACATAACTCAGATTCAAGCAATGTCAGATTTGTTGGAAAGCTAGCATAATCAGTTTTGCGACAAATGTGAAATTGCTTGAATCCGAATTATATTGAAGGAGTTACGTTCCGATCAGACCTTGTTCGGAGAATGTGAATGTTGTTTAAAGTCGTATGAATGGAAATAATTTTTTGGACATCAAAACAAAAGATTATTTTGGCGAACTCTTAGTTTTTAATGATGTTTTACTCTGATAAGATTAATGGAATTATTAGATTGGAGAAAAAAGCCTACATTTGAAAGTGAAAATTTGCCTTGCGTCGAAATCCAGTTTTTGCTCTTCAACTGGAAAGTCAACTATTAATTCTTTTGGAATTTGAATTTTAGATTTTTTTTTTTATTGGATTCAAATGGAGAGTGTTTGCTGTTTATGAATAATATCTTCAGTAAATGATTGCTTAAGATATAATTCATAAATAAGTGTTGCCTACTGTATACTATCTCTCCTATACATTGTTCCCTTTCTTATACTACTCTGACTTTTAAGGTCAGAGTAATCAAGTTTCGGTCAAAGCTTGATATTTTATAAAGTGTTTAGACCAAGTTTCGATCGAAACTAGAGATTTTGACCGAAACATAGTCAAAACAATGATTTTGGACCAAACTTTGGGGCTTTTTGGTTTCGACCCTACATTTTTTGCAAAAAAAAACAAATATTTCAGCTAACGAAATTTCGGCTGTTTCGGCCGAAACTCAAAACTATGCTTCAAAGTCAGCTGGTTTACCATGAATTTTTCAACAAGTAGCCTTCGTGTGCCAAGGTTTGTGACAATGTTCACACTTTATTACCTATTTGGTACTATGGTGCTTGGAGGTCCATCAGTATTAGGAATGGAATGGGAGACAGTCTGTAAAGTTGAACGATCAGTAGTAGGAGTATAGAGCATGTCAGAACAACAGCTCTCCTCAGTATGTACCACAGCATAGGATTGCTCCAAAGTGGGAAAAAAAGATCGGCTAAGAACCTGAATACAAATCTGATCATATCCAATGTTTTATCCTGCCAATAAATCATAGACCCAAATCTTATCAACATGTTTCTTGTAGGAGACAATATCAATTGAATTAGTAGGCAGGTAATCAGCATAATGATCGAGTTCTTGCCATGGACTTCGAAGTTCAACATAGTACTGAGAAACAGACAACTCCTTTTGAGTGGCGTCATGTAGTTTTTTACGCAATTCATACATATGGGCAACATCCCCTAACTGACCATAAGTTTCCTTGGCAGTCATCCAAATCTGAGTGGCATAGTCCAACAGAAGACAATAACCTCTGGCAATATTGGGTATATATCATGGTGTTGAGAAGACAAGGCATAACCAAGGAATAATTAGAGATTCATCAATCCTGAGTAGTACCAGCAATAGAGGGTTTCTCAGTCGTACCAATAAAACGACTGGGAAACCACGACCAGCAATGGTCGCATAGGTTGATCAAGACCAAAGCAGGTAATTGGTGACGATTCTGTCCATCAAAAAGAAGCAATAGTAACATCTGACATCGCAACAAATCAATCTGGAATGGTGTAAATCGATATTACAGGGTTTTCCAAAAAAATCCAAGAAAAATTCCTAAATCGATATCGTTGATAAAAAATCAATTATGTTCCTTTAATTTTGAATCAATTCCATCCAAGGAGTGTGAAGATCGATGAAACAAGCTAGATCCATCTCAGAAACAAACAAACAAAAAAACACCTCTATATCTGAGTCAATTCTGACAAGGAATCCCAAAATTGATATTGTAGGGTTTTGGAAGAAAACCCAACAATAGGTAATATCACAGAAATCAAATTGTGAAGATCTGATTTCAATTCTTGGAAGCAACAGATGCTGTTAGTAATTGCAAACTTGGATCCCTAATAAGAAAGACTCGACCTTCAATAGAAAGGAATAACTCAATCTTCGACTAGAAAGGAACCCAACCACACAGCAACTGTCAATCTTCAAAAGAGCATATCTTGCTTTTAATTGAGGTAAAGATGGAGGGCAGCAACTAGATCCATAAGAGAGCACCTCATTAGTGCTGCCCTTTTTTGGGAAGGAAAGAACCAAGAGAGAACGTGTGTGGCAGGAGAGAGAGAGAGAGAGAGAACGATAAAAAAAAGGTGGAAGGTTGTCGCAGAAAAAGGGAAATCAGAACGATAATGCTGATACCATGTTAAAAGCATATAACTGGGACTGAATGCTTGGATTGTCTTTAGGGACTAGCGAGGCCTTTATTTATAATAAAAATAAAAAATAAAAAGGGAAAGTAAAAGGACTACAATACCCCCCCCCCAATGACCAACTATTAATTAAGAGTCGGTTCCCTAAGGAAAAGCCTAAAATGCCCTTGCGGCTACATAATTCAACACTATAAAAGAATGGAAAAAAGAAGAAAGCTTGGAGAGGTTTTTTGTCTGGTTTCGCTTGAAGAATTGATGAAGAGTATTGCTATTGCTAGACTTCATTAAGCTATTATTTGGTTTGGCTGCTACTACCAGTCTATCACTACTGCTGTTATTACTTATATTCAGAGTTGCTAGTTGGTTTCGTATCGACAAAACTTATCACAGATTTTGTTTACAATTTCACTTCCTAATCTGAAGCTAATTTTGGATTCCACTGGAGAATAAGTGAAAGGATCTGCTGATTTTGTTGTCGGAAATTGGAGTTTTTAAAAGGACCTCTCTGGCCTGAGTGGTAACCTAGGTCTGATATACAACCATCTAGTTGAATCAGGACCACTTGGACTGATTTGAAATTTTAGAGATTAGACCTACTAGAATTTATAAAGTGCAAATTAAACATTAGGAACTCAGGTTGCCTGTTATATGTACGAGTACACTTCCAATTGGGTTCCAGACTTCCTGTACTGGTTCACAATTCTGCATAGCAGTTTAGTGTTAGAATAAGGTTATGTTGGGTAATATATGTAATATTGTTTTGTAAGGGTATATCTCGTACTTTAGTTTAAAATAATTATTGATAAAACTGGCTGAAATGAAATTGTAACCCATGACAGTCCATTCTTCTAAAACTCTTTCCTCTCTTCTTCTTCCTCTTCTCTCCCTCTGGTCTCTACTCTGTCAACTGTGATTTACAACTTGGTATCAGAGCAGGATTACAAGGCTGTTTTGAGAGTTGATCAAAGCACCTGTTCTCTCTTCATGCTTGGGAACCCTCTGTTCTGCTAAGGATCCAAAGACAACAAGACGCCAGCAACCATACGTAGGAATCTCACTATGGGACCCCAGAAGCTCGTCATCAACAATATGAAACAATTTTCGGAGAAATTAATATCAAATTAAAAAACTGAGAGCTACTTAGTACCAATCCCAGCAATCTTTTCCCTTTTCTCCTCAGTCTAAAATCCAGCAGAGAAGAGACTAAAACCATTTGGGTTGTGCAAGGTCCTCTCTTCGGGAATTTCAGCCACAACATGTAATAATTTGTTTTAAGTTGTCAAAAATCAAGACTTCGGTTACTCCTTTACTGCTGGTTCTGTAGAGAACTTGTTCATTTCGTGCTATGAGTATCTTGTCTTGGCTGGTTGATACATAATGTTATTTGAAGGCTTAATATTGTGTTTGATGTAATTCCTAACTAGAGGTATATATCTGGTTGGGATTGTTTCATGTTTGTGGTGATTGAATTATTGATTGATATCTGAAATTGAGTAATACTGATTTCCGGGAGAAGTGTAATTAGAATGTGAACTCCCCACTTGATTAGGATATTCAACCAAAATGTCTGAAGTCTGTGGATCAATGTAGTCCCAAGCTGGTGGCACAAGTAGTAGTAGTCCCAGCTTTGTTACATCCAGATTTCCATTGTTAAACTGGACAAGACAAACAACGGGACTGGGCACATTCTGTGAGATTGTCCTTGAGGAGTCGTGGGAAACTAGGATACATAACTGTAGAAATAAGGGCCCCAAGTCCTAGAGCCTGTTTGATAAAACTTCTGCTCTGGATTCTGGATTCCGATTCAGAATTTGGATTCTACTTCAGGCTACTCTAGAATTATTTGGGAGTAAAAACATGTTTGATAACGCATTTTCTGCAATGGATTCCAAAGTATCTTTGGAACAAATCATGTTTGATGAACACTATCCCCCCAATCGAAGTCTAGAAAAGTGGTGGTGGTAGTGGTGGGTGATGGGTGATGGGTGATGGGTGATGGGTGGTGGTGGTGATGGGAGGTGGCGGTGGTGGGTGGTGGTTGTGGTTGGTGGATGGTGGTGGTGGGTGGTGGGTGGTGGGTGGTGGGTGGTGGGTGGTGGGTGGTGGCGAGGGTGGCTGGTGGGTAATGGCAGTGGTGGTGGTGGTGGGGGTGGTGAGAGTCACGTGAGAGTCGAACTCTTTTTCTTCTCCCCAAAACTTGCTCCAATGTTGGAGCAAGTATATTGGAGCAAGTATAGTTACTTCAAAATTTTGGATTCTAGAGCCATTTTGAATCCAGTTCACTTTGTGGGAGCTCAAATCAAAAGCAATTCTACTCCAAAATGGCTCCCTCGGAACCAGAATCCATAAAATCCGGAATCTGAAGTTTTATCAAGCAGGCCCCTAGTGATCAAAAATTTCAGAAATGAGAGACTGAAAATCCATTGTTGATAACGAGCTGATGTTCTCTATGAAACCTGAAAGTGGTAGAAGGTTCATATGTAAAACCACGGCCAAGGAAAATTGGGATAGTGTTGCCAAGACTTTTGATAGAGTAGGTTAGATAGGGTCTACCATCTTACCCAAAGGATCATCACTATAAAGCAGTGGGATGTCACCCTCAAAGTATTACAACAAGGTCATGGTCTTTAGGAAGAATAGGGACTATTATAGAAATCTCCCACTGTCGAATTCTGAAGATGAAGCTAAGGTTTATAGAATATTTGCAAAAGAATTTACCTTGATTCTCCTAAGAGGTTTAAAATTTAAACCCGGAATATGAATCCATTAGAGTACAAGTCCCAGGTAAAGTTCCTCTTGCCATCTTTGGATGAAGTACGTGGGTACCCCCAAAGTGAAGAAACCCGACAAGTGAACCCCGTCACTTGAGAAGTCAGCACTTAGCTCTACCTCATGGATGGAGGAAGAGGCAAGGCAGTGGCCATGGAGATGACAAGGACAGGCTTAAATGTGAACATTGTGGCAAGTCTGGACACACCAAGGAGACATTTTAGGACCTTCAATGTTGTCCACCTAGATATGTATTTGGTGGCACTTGGGGTGGCAGGACAGGGGGAGCTAGAGCTAACACTGCTGTTGCTAACAGTAATCCTTCACGAGATGTCTCCACTTAAGGTGCATTTACAGACGGTGGATCCCTTACTAGGGAGGATCTAACAGCGTTCTGTCATGTTATGGCTCAGTTAGGAAGCTCTCCATCCACCACTAATTTTTCATATTCTCAGTCTGGTACCTTGTTTCTGCCCTCCATGCATCTACATTACATGCCTCACCTTCATGGGTCATCGATTCTGGAGCTACAAACCACACGACTAGGATGTGTCATTGCTTGACTCTCACCCAGTTCATTTAGGAAGAGATAAGGTTAGGATTGTCGACAGTTCCCCTTTCATCTATTTCTAGCAGGGTAGTTGATGACTGTATGATACCCAATCAGCCAGAATCACAGGAATGAATAGAACCAGAATATAAACAATAGCATACCAGAAAATCTAACTCATTAATGCAAACCAGATTTGAAACAGAAGTAGAGTAATATCAAGACAATATTCGAATATGAAAGTAATCCAATGGTGGGATTCTGAAATACGGATCAGTCCTCATGTAACTAGGACTATGGTATGGATGCAAGCATTTTTTTAACAGAAATTAAAAGTCAACAATCTGACCAATGGATCTTGACTAGAATTGGACAAGTGGTAACTAAACCAACTAGGTTAGGTCAAAGATATCCAAAACTGTAAGAAGACTAATGGTTGGATGATAAGATATCAAACAATCACTATACTAATAGGATTCTCAATAACCAACGTCGGCAATAACATGCAGCCTATGGAATTAGATCTAAAACTGTAGCTTCCAACCCAAATTCGATGACAGATGATTAGGGCAGAAATGAGATTCGAAGCAAGCATTAGATGTGATAACTGAACATAAACAGTAATTGAGAGAAATCTGATTAATATAATCAGAATCAACAGTGACTTAAAACTGGAAGCAGATCAGAATTAGAACCTTCCAGCAATTGATGAACAGCAATAAATAACAATGATAAACTCAAGCCTGAGAGTGACTGAATTGGAGATTAACAGTAGTTCATAACATTAATAGCTGAACTCCATTAATGGCCACTCTAGATCAGCAAGTAACATGAAGAAAACAAATTTGAAACCAGGTATTTGCAACAATCAATGGAAACACTAATATATCAGATCTGGTAATCAAACTGAAACAGAAACTTGTTGATGGTGATTAGAGAGAAGAGAGAGAGAAGGATACGAATATAAGCTTCCTACCTATGAACTAGATTGACTTCCCACCAACCCTACTAGCTTCCCACTAGTGAAGCTGAGTCTCACAGCCATCGAATTGAATCCCACAGTTGAAGACAGCAGCAGCCATATTCTATTCCATCAACTTCGTATCTAGGGTCGTAGTCCCTTACAAACCTACATAGAAAACTTAAAACAATAAGCAAACTAGTCCTAAAACTCCTCCAAACAACAATTCACCTTTAAGGTAGCTTATTTCTACTAAAACTCGACTTAAAATAAAGAAAAGTAACTTAAAATACTTTGTTAACCAATGACCAAAATAAAAGAATATGGGCTCATTTGTAGGCTCATTCCAGATGCGTCAAAAGATAAGTGGTCGATGGTTTGACTTGGTCAAACCAGCAATAATTGATTAATTGGACAAGTGGTAATAGAGAATTAGTTTCTTATCTCTTATTTTTCTATTTTGTTACATGGTATCAAAGCAATCACCTAGATTTTCATTTTGAGTCGTTTAAGGTTCTCTATTAGGTGTGCAACCACCACTATTGTTGTTGCTGCTACTACTACTTGGTGTGCAGTGACCTATACTGTGCTACTACTACTACTTGGTTTGCAGTGACCTATACTATACTGCTACTACTTGGTTTGCAGTGACCTATACTATGCTGCTACTACTACTTGGTTTGCAATGACTTATAATGCGCTACTACTATTGCTACTCTACTACTACTATACTATTGCTACTGTTACATCTGCTACTACTACTACCTGCTTTACTTGAGAATAACCTATGAGTTGGTGTTACTACCTGAAGACCGTTGTTATGATTCATATTTATTCTTAGAAAAAAAATCAGCTACCACCCAAAATAGTTTCGAAACATCACCTACCACCCACACCTTTCAAAAAACATCAACAACACCCAAGTAAATGACAGAGGAGACGGAAATCAGCATTAGACATTTTTACCCTTTTTGTTTTTAATTGGAAAATTTTAAAAACTAATAAAATTACTAATATAACCCTTTTCATTTTCGTTTTATAAACAGCCCAATCCTTAGGGTTGGACTCTTCTCTTCTTCGAACCACCTCTGCAACTTTGAATCGCCCAAAAAACCATCGTCTCTACCACTTTAATCACATCGTGAACTTCGAAGTGATACCGATCGAAACGGCCAAACTTACAGTTGAGATCGTTATCTCATCAGAATCAAGTAGAAACATAAGAACGATTAAACACGCAAGGAATCACCAAAGAAATTAATTGGCCACGAATTTGCAGGTAATCGCCATAGGAACCAATTAAACTTGTAGGGAATAGCCACCATAGGAACTGATTTAACAAAGAAACTGAGATTCAATCACTTGTAGAAATCTCATACCAAAAAGAGACTGACAGCAAGACGTCGATAAAGATGTCATAACAAATCGGAAGAGATCACTTTGGAGAAGGAAAAAAAATTGCCAATAGAAACATCACAAGAACTAGTCTTGACAGTGCCATCAAGAGAAATGAATTTAAGTAAATGGGTTGAGAACTTGAGCTGACAAGAGGAAAGAGGAAGGTAGAAGAAAAACGAGACGAGGTTCTTAAATCCTACAGAAACGTTGGATTCCAACTTCAGTTTAATTTTCTCAGCTCAATCAACCATTCAATTACATAGTTTGCAATGTGGGTTGTCTACGACTCTACAATGTGGGTTGACCAAGGGCAGACTCACCATCTTCACCGGTAGTTTTACTGGAAGAAAAGGCGATTGCAGAAAAAGGGTTTTATTTGCATCCATCGTTGTTGAGTGCTCCAAGGGGTTCAGACTTACCTGCACATCTATCTCTGTTTCCTTTGAGTTCTCCAAGGCAGCAATTTGGGGATCTATAAAAGCGTTTGATAAAAGGGTATGTTGTAATCATGTACTGCCGATTTCTTCTACAAATTCTAGTTTTTTCGCCATTTTTGTTGGGTTCAAGAAGATCTTATGATGAACTAGAGCAGCAGATGAGAGAGATTCATGGAGGTTATTGTCTTTGGTTGTGAATGTTCTCTGTTCGTGAAGATCCGATTTTCTTAGTTCGTGAACTCTCAAATTTTTTTTTCTGATTTTAGATCTGTCATTGTTTGGTTCCAGATCTGAAACTTGTCGATTTTTCCGATTTCAGATCTTGAGATGTCTATTGACTGATATTTCTGCTATTTCACCTCACAATTTCTTTTACACAACCAGTGATTCTTTTGGTTTCTTGAACGTTTTTGAAACATTCATTTAGGGTTTCAGTTTCTTGACATTTCTTGAATCTCAGTCTCTCTGCTTTCCTTTACTCTGACACCCTTTTTACAACAAGCATTGCATCGTCGCCGAGGAAGAAGAAGGCTTGTGTCGTCGTCGGCGAAGATGGTGAGCGAACACAATCGGAGAAGAAAGGATTTCTTCCTTTCTTCCGTTCGAGTCAGAATTCCAGACTGCAATTGGGGTGTATGGTGAATTAAGTGAATGAGGGTAAAACCGTCTTTTAACACTTCTTTAAGGGTATTATTGTTCATTTTAGAAACGATTTTAGATGACATCAGCAACTAACGGGATTCATTTAACGGAACGGATCTATTTGATTAACGGTGGTAAAAGCTTGGGTGGTAGCTGATTTTTTTGAAAGTTGTGGGTGGTAGGTGATGTTTCGAAACTATTTTGGGTGATAGCTGATTTTTTTTCTTTATTCTTATTATTCCAAGCTGGAGCATGTTCCAGCTTGAGGTGGGGTATTAACCAACAACAAAATTAAATTAATATGGGCCCACTCATAGGCCCATTCCAGATGCGTCAGAGATGAGTCAAAAGATAGGTTGTTGGTTTGACTTGGTTAAACCAACAGATACTGACTCATTGGACAAGTGACAGTAGAGAATTAGTTTTTTATTTCTTATTTGCCTCTTTTATTACACACTTAAAAGAAATAAAAGACTAAAAGCATTAAAAATCTTATCCAACTAGATAAAGACCATGGTTTTGAATCTCGGTAGAAACACGAAACCAAGATATCTCGGTTTTGACCCTAGTCAATACGAGACCAAGGATCGATCCCAGAAAGTCCCAAATCTAGACCTTGTATTGACTGTTTCCACCCGGTTTTGACCAAAACCATTGTTGCGGTCGAAACTTGGTCCAAACACTTAATAAAATGTCAAGTTTCGATCGAAACCTGACTGTTTTAACCCTCAAAAATTGGTGCCGACCTTAAAAGTCAAAGTAGTACAAAACAAGGAACAGTACACAGGAGGGACAGTATACAGCTTACAGCACTTATTTATGACTATCATTTACTTAAATGATATTAGTCATAAATAAGTATTTTGTGTTGTATATGTGTATTGCTCCCTGTCTTGTACTACTCTGATCCAATAAGATATATTCGTAAATAAACAAACACCCCCCCATTTGGATCCAATAAAACTAGTCTAAAATTCAATTTCCAAAAGAATAAAAAGTCAAACCACCAGTTCAAGAACAGACACAGCATTTTTGGTTGTGGTGGCGATTTTCAACTTTCAAATGCTAAGACTTTTCCACAATTTTCAAATTATATAAATCTTATTATAATAAAATATCACTAAAAACCAAAAGAGCACCAAAATAATCATTTGTTTTGATGCCCAAAAAATAATTTACATCCAGATGATTTTAAACAACACTCGCATACTCCGAATAATGTTTGAGTAGAACCTAACTCCTTCAATATTACTCGGATTCAAGCCATTTCGGATTTGTTGAAAAGTTGATTATGCTAACTTTCCAACAAATCTGACATACAATAAGTGCTACCTATTTAACTCTGAAAACAGTCCCAACTTCTAGCGTACACTAGCAAACTTGGGTCCACACCACATAATATCATTTTGGATGGTTTTTTCTTACACTAATTGAGAAAATATGTGTAAAATGGATAAAATATGGTACACAAACAAAATCAGGACAAAAAACCAACTTCTGAGTCTCGAAACCAAAGTTTCAAGTTCACCTAAAAAAAATTTCAGCTTTTTACCGAAACCTAGTCGAAACCCAAGACAACTCGGTTTTGGGCCTAGTCAAAACTGGCCTCAAAATTGAGTTCTCAAAACTTGAAGGGGTAGCAGTAGCACTTGTCGCTAGTTAGAGATTATCTAAGGAATATACAATTGATAGTTTTAGGATTAAGTTTGGTGTGGTTAGATTACGAACATGGACAAAACACACACAATCAAACATTTTGGGAGAGATGGGAAAGACATGGGTATTGGCAGAAACGATTTCCAAAGGAGATTTGGGCTTGATTATTCGATGGTGTAACGTTCATCAGAATCGTGTCAACAAGGAGGGCTTCATACCAGAAGGTTTTGGGAACATGCATGCAAAACAAAAGACTTATATCTATGGATGTTACTTTCTTTAAGTCTAATTCCTTCTTTTCATCTCAAGTGACACCTCTTTAGGGGGAGAGTAAGTGTTAAGTGGTGGTAATGGTGCGGCAACCTCCACAATTATTTATTCCACCTTTCTCCTTTGAGGTGGGGAAGTTTATGGAAATGGAAGTTGTAGAGGAATCCCCGGTTAAAGGGGGAGATCAAATAATAAGGGATACTAAGGAAACTAATGGAAGTGAGAAAGAGAAGAAGCTGCTTACATACAAAACAAGAAAGAAGAAGACCTGCCAACAACCTTCCTCTAATCCTCATCCTCCTTAACTGGGTAACATTGCATTGGATCCTCAAGACTTAGATCTTCTTATTGCTGTTAGAAAGGAAAAAATATCTTTCACTAATCATCATATAGCCAAGTTTGTTTCCTCTTATTCCATCTCTCATGTGGACATTTCTTCCTCAGTTACCCCTGCCTCCTACCTTAATTACTAAGAATGTAGCCGAGGCCATGATTGATCCCAAATGGAGGAAGCCACGTGTCAGGAGAAAAAGACACTTGAGAAGAATGGTACCTGAGACATGGTAATCTTTTAGAAGGACGTGTTCCTAAAGGATGCAAATGGGTCCACTTAGTTAAACAACATCGTATCACACCATTGAGAGATACAAAGCTAGATTGGTAGCTCAAGGATACAGCCAAATGTATGGAGTTGATTATCAATAAACATTTGCCCATGTAGCTAAACTTGACTTTGTAAGAGTTCTTTATCCTTAGCAGTGAAGCAGGATTGGCCCTTGTACCAATTTCATGCATCAATTGCTTTTCTTCTTGATGACTTGCAAGATAAGTGTACAATATATGCGAGTTCCTTATTTTGTTTTTTTGTTTTTTTTTTTTTTTTTTTTTGGGGGGGGGGGGGGGGGGGTCCTACTCTACTTTTGTTGTCCTACTGTACAGCACCCATAGGCTTCTACAATAACGTGAGGGAGGGGGAGTAATTAAGGGGTGCATTTTTGCACATAATAAAGATTGGAGAGTCGAATCATTGACCTCTTGGTGCTTGCACACTACTGTCATGCTACCAACCAACTGCGCTAGCAACTGGCTTCATTCCTCCTGATTTCAAATATCCTACAGTAACAGGGTAAGTGTGCCGGTTGAAGAAAGCTCTCTATGGTCTTAAACAATCTCTAAAAGCTTGGTTTGGGAGATTCAGACAAGCAAGAAATGGATACACTCAAATCCAAGCTGACCACACTCTGTTCACCAAACAAGATAGTGGTAAATCACAACCTTAATTGTCTACATGGATGACATTGTAGTAACGAGAAATGATCAAGAAGGAGCGGGGAGGCCCAAAACTTACCTAGATCAACAATTTGAGATCAAAGACCTTGGTACTTTAAAGTATTTCTAGGAAATTGAAATGTCTAGATCAAGAAAGGGAGTTCATATTTGTCACAGGAAGTATGTGTTGGATATCTTAAGAGATAGACATGTTGGATTGCAAACTTGTTAAGTCTCCCATTGGTCTAAATCAAGAACTAGGTAATGATAGTGGTCATCCGATAAATGATGCAGGAAGATATCAAATACTGGTGGTAAAGTTATATCTTTCTATCACTTGTCAAGATATTACATATGTTGTGGAAGTAATGAGCCAATCATGCATGCTGCAAGGATTGGTCATTTTGGAAGCTGTGTATTGTATCCTAAAATATATGAAATCAAGCCCAGGAAAAGGATTATTATATACTAAAGCTAACAACTTGAGGATTGAAGCCTACACTGATGCAAATTGATTTGGGTCTGTAACAGATAGGAAATCTACATCAGGTTACTGAATTTTTGTAGGTGGTGGTAACTTGGTTATTTGGAGGAGCAAGAAACAATTTGTTGTTTCCAGGTCCAGTGAAAAGGCAGAATTTAACAATGGCACACAGAGTCCATGAACTCTTATGATTAAGAAAGTTGGTCCAGAATTAGGAATTGACATTGGTGGCTCCATGAGATTATAATATGAAATAAGGCTACCATTAGAATAGCCCATAACCCTGTGTAACATGATGACACAAAGTACATTGAGGTTGACCAATACTTCTTAAAGGCAATGATCGACTCAAGGAGAATAATGCATAAAATCAATTAGCAGATGCATTAACAAAAGAAAAAACTCCTCACTGTTTCATAACCTTTGAAGCAAGCTGGGCAAGAACAATTTCTATTCCATTCCCCAGCTAGAGAGGGGGGTGTTAAGATAAGGGTATTTCAGGAATGTATGTAATGTTGTTTTGTAAGGGTATATCTAGTACTTTAGTTTACAATCCTTTTTAATGAAACTGGCTGCAGTGAGATCATAACTCACAGCAGTGTCCATTCTTCTGAAACTCTTTCCTCTTTTCTTCTTCCTCATCTCTTCGTCTCTCCCTAAGGTCTCTAATCCTGTGATTTACAACTTAAAGTCCCTTTATTTCCCTGAAAATAAATTTTGTGAGTTGATTGCTTCTGCTATTGTTTTATTTTGAAAGTGGTATCAGTCATCAATCACTTTCTAAAGTTCTAGTGACTTGGATCAGTTATGGATTTTCCATGAATTTATAATCAGATTCGATAATTGGTAAATTGGACTGAATATCAGATACTAGTACAGTTGTTTAATGAATGCAACCAGCTTAGAGGAATCCAAATCTAAGAAACATTCAATAAATCTATAGTTCAACACATTATTTTGCAGACTGATTGAAAAGTTTTGGTTGCGGACTCAAATCGTCTCCCGCGCGCCAGCCTTCCAGCCCATCATCTGACGGGCTGGAATGCACCGGCACGTATACCGATGCATTCCAGCCCGTCAGATGACGGGCTGGAGGGCTGGCACGCGGGAGACGATTTTTTTGCTTTGGTTGCTGGGAGAGAGGACATTATTCGGTCATTCTGTTTCACGGCTTCGCTTCTTGTTGTGGTGGTGGACTAGTGAATTGTTTTACTCCATGGTACCATTACCCGCAGGATTCAAGGTTGTTTTGTCAGCAGTCAAGTGTCAATGTTACAAATTGGGTTTCTCATGATTAAGAGAGAGACCATACATAAGTTACAATGGCTCAAAACATCAGCACAAAGGTGTAATACTAAGTTACGGTGGCTCAAATCTCTCTCTCTCTCTCTCAAGCACATTGTTGTGTTCAAAACAAATATATGTACGCACAATACTTCCTTCACCCACTGACAAGGATATTTTTTGGCTAGAAAGGGTATCCTCTAGATTAGTTAGTTGCTAAACATAACTATACAGCCGACCATGTATTAGGCTCTTTCGCTTGTATTTTCAGCAGTCTAAATTTTATGGAAAAATGTTGATTTTCGACCACTTTCTTAACCTTTATTCAGCCACATGAATCTAATTTAGTCAAACTTGCCATATGGATAAGAGGTGTTGAAGACTTTTTGAGAAACAGCCGTTCTTATTTAAAATACCAAGGAGGGAAGGAGGGAGAAAGAGTTGGAATCTCTCTCTCAAAATAGGGGGACACGCAATTAAATAAGCACCCTTAAGCTTCCACATTAATGGAGATTAAAAAAATGAATAAATGTGGATAGTTGTAAAAAGCAAAGAACACATCTGTGTTCACATTCTTAAAGCAAATACAGAAATATACAGCAATGGTAAAGGTTCGAGTCTACAGCACTTCACGTAAAAATGCTCAAGGTTACTTAGGACCATCTCCAAACTCACCCCTTCCAGGGCCCCCCCAATAGGCAGGACCAGCACTGGGTAATGGCCCTTTACATTCATACATACAACATTGCATTCACTGGAGGAATTAAGAGAGGAATGCATCATGTATTTTACAGGTCAAAGCACAGTTTCAAGGAACCATAAAGCTCTCTTCTTCATTTCTCCCTTCATTTTTTTCTTTTTCTTTTTCTTTTTCTTTTTCTTTTTTTCTTTTTTTTTTTTGGTCTGGGGGGGGGTTCATATCCAGGTCAGATGGTTGGGGGGGTTCATATCCAGGTCAGACAGGCTTATTAGACAGGCTTATTGAGGTCTTAGTAAACTCATCTAATATGCTTGTATCATCTCAATGCATTATACCCCCCCACAACATGAAAAAAAAAATGAATTTCATCTAGCAACCTCAAGATTTATATCTTGCATACATTTGTGTAATTATTTGTACCTACGAAATACACAGTCTAAAACATGTGTACTGTAACTGGCATCCAGGCTTTCCAAAGGTTGATGAATAAACTTGTCTGCATCTTTATGAAGAATAGTCTTGACAAGTTTCTAACTAGAAACCCATTGAAGAGAAACTTATTCAACAAAGTGCCATTACCATCCATGTGCTAAAGCTCTACCAAATGGTCAAAATACTAGATTATGACAATAATACACTCAAGTTTGTACAGGTTGCTCATCTGATCAACAATACACACAATGGAAAAATGCCATGCAGTACCTTACTACTCAGGAAAAGCAATTCTTCCCCATGATCATTCTTCCATGACGTCACTTGACCCCCAAACAAATACACCTATACCAAATAGAATGATAAAACATGTCATAATCACTATCAAAGAAATGGAAGATGGCAATTTTACTACCCAAAAATATAAATATATGAACAAAAACGTGAATTTGATAACCTCTCTCACAAAGAATGCTTTTGTAATTTGCTACCAATCCTTTTTGTCATTAAAAGCACATTCTAATCCACCGTAATTAGCATTTATTGCTCTATTTTTTAAGGGTAAAAAATTGAAAAATAGAGAGGGGGAGAAATACATAGAAAAGGAATCAATTAAGTAAAAATAGTTAGGAGAAACAATGGAAGTTTTTTGTGCATTTTGTATGAAGGGAATGATTTCTTGCATTGATCAGCAAACTTGAAGTTCTACAATTTTCTCCATGTCAGTTACTACATCTAGATCGATATCAATCTAATACTACCAATCTGCAAGATCATGCAACAAGGAGAAACCAAAATTTTCAGAAGTCATACTAGTTAATAGGTCACACAAACTATTGCCGTTCCTTCTCTGAAATTTAACAAAGCATCCTCATCATTTTTTTCTCCAGAACAAATATTCAGTAGTTTTGGGAAAAACTGGAATTCATACCCAATGATAAGTATTCTGTATAGTTTTTGTAAAGCCTGAGTTCATACAATAGACCTCAATTAAGAACCTGATGTCATTTTTGACAAATGAAACCAAGAAATACCCTCTGCTTGTGCCAAAAATAAAGGGTGGGTAGGGAGGCTAAATTTTTTAGAAGGCTTCAGAATTTATTCATATTTGACAGGTCCTTCAAAAACGGATTTGGCTAAAAATCATGCATATCTCAAGGAACAAAGACATAATTAGTTTCAGAAATTCAATAGCAATATCAGGTTGTACCGTTGTACAGGCTGTAATACTACAGAGCTTTTCAAAGTAATGGTTGAGAAATGTAAAACCTTAAGTAATGTTGGCTTGTTTTGAGCAAAATCAACCCAAGAACACATTCATATGTTTGTCACATTGATTCCGGAAATCACCCCCCCACACCACCTCTCATCTGAACCGAAACCTACAAACAGGGGTTTTATGTGGTAAATATATTAGTTATACATCCTAATGATCAATACAGGTTTTACTTAACTGGAAGGCAAGCAAGTACAAACCATCAACGTCATATATCTCAATGGCCAATATAGGTCTCACTTAACTGGCAGGGAAGCAAGCATGAACCATATATTGAACTCGTTTTCTGGATTTGGAAAATTAATGCTACATACACCTACTTCTGGTTTAAAATTTGGCATCTAGGGTGCTTTATTAATACTTTTTGAAGCAACACATAGCCACATTTCCACGTTTTATGCCCTAACTTCTATGATGTCTTGGTAGACATCATAATATATTCTGATAACACTCCGTCATTTTTCACCTTGTAGTATTAGACAATGGACATCTCGAACACTGTATGAATGTCCACAAAAAAGAACACTTTAGTGATCATGCATTCATACTACATTATGGATGATTTAACCAGAAACATTCGGGATGAAGTTCCATGGTGCATTTTTTTACTAATAATATTGTTTTGATGGATAAGACAAAAGCAGGAATTAACATCAAATTGGAGCTATGGATATCAACATTGGAATCAAAAGGTTTTCAAATAAGTAGAAAAAAGAAAAAAGTATATGGAGTGTAACTTCAGTCACACAAAGATGGATAACGAGGTGGTGAAATTGATGAGAAGGAGATACAACAAAAAGATTATTTTAGGTATCAAGGTTTAATCATAAATAAAGAAGGTGATATAAAGGATGATGTTTCATAGAGTATTAAAATATGCCGGATGAAGTAGAGATGTGCATCTGGAGTGCTATGTGATTGGCATATTCCTTTAAAACATAAAAGAAAATTTTATAGGACAATCAGTCGACCGACTATGATGTATGGTACAAAAATGTCAGGCAATTAAGAAACATCATATAGATAAACTAAGTGCAGCTGAGAATCTAAGTTAAGGATGTTGAAATGGATGTGTGGCAAAACTAGGACGGATAAGATAAGAAATGATCGTATTAGAGTTGATTTGGGAGTAGCGTTGATACATGATAAGCTACAAGAAAGTAGTTTGAGCAAGTATGGCCATGTTCAACGGAGGTTGTTAGATTCTCCAGTAAAGAGTGATTTGATTCAAATTAAAACATTTAAAAGAGCTAGGGGCAGACCTAAGATGATTCTAGGGGAGGTGGTGAGGAAAAGCATGCATAGCTTAGGCCTTGTTTTAAGTACGACATCAAACAGAGCTGTTTGGAGGACAACAATCCATGTAAACAACCCCATGTAGTTGGGTAAGGGTTTGTTATTGTTGTACATTCATACTACATTATGAAAACATCCCTTGTCTTAAGCACGTATGGAAGGCCATAAGCTTTTGATGTGCCTATAAAATTTACCTTTAACCTCTCCATTAATGTTTAAGCATGTAGTATAATTGTCACCATCTAACATTTTTCTTTTATGCTATTTTGCAGCTGAATGGTGGGTCCTATACATTCAAAGGACTAAACGACTAAGGAGCTACTCATCAAATGGAAGGACCTTCCACTGTTCGAAGCTATGTGGGAAGAGAAATAGGGCTTACAAATTCAGTTTCCAAAATTTCTAGGGTCCTTGAGGTCCTGAGGACAAGGACAAACTCAAGGAGGGAGGGATGTCATGTGCATAGTTGCCAAGGCGAGGCTCTACAGGCTGGGCAGTTAGGAGCCGCCTTAGTTGTCTAAGCGTCGTGACCTTGGACCCCTTGGTCACCTTATTACCCGAGTCAGTTTTTTATATCAATTTTCTAAATCTTTTGTTACAGTATATTTATTCGACTATGTTGTATACAAGTCAAGGTGCATGAGAGATACATATGATCAATGGGCTATATAAGCAGAAATGAGATGAGAAAATGGATCTTGAAGACTTCAAAAAAGCTAAACTCAAGTCTGAAATCTGAAATAGAGTAACAACCCTACATTTTTTTATGGAATTTTCAGACTTTCAATCTTTTACCTTGTTGTCTTGCGTATAAAATACAATGGATGTCAGTGGTAATAGTCATGATGACATCTTATTGTATTGCCTAGGTTGATTTTGATGTATGATATAAGCATACAAATAGTAATAAGTAGAATAAGGGGATATAAGAAGGGGGTGCTCTTTCGACGCCATATTGACACTTACGCATCCAAACACCCCTCCAACGTCTTGGGTTGCGTTGGCGTCTTGACAATTATGGTCACGTAACCAAAATAAAAGGGCCAGATGGCCATAGGAGTTGTTATAGTTGTGTTTCTTTACTAAAGTTGCTGGTGTTAGTTGCTTTGGTGTCAGTTGCTGGTGTTAGTTGCTTAGAGACTTAAGATAGGGTTGTGGTGTCAAGTAGTGGAGTCCCGGTGGTTGAGAGGAACGTATTTAAATCCAGGTGTTATTGTACTGTGGGGAACAGTTATCTTGAATTGAAAACAAAGAGTCAAGCGTCTCTCAACCTCTCCTTCCATCTCTTTTCACAATTCTGCGAAATTTATCACCTAGATACCATTCCTCCCATGAGTCGGGGCCCACGACAGACGTTAAGTGAAAAGTAAGACAATAGATAGAAAAGGTTTACTAAGCAAAGTAAGGCCAATGGAGAGTAACGTGAGCCTAACTTCATATCTTTGGATCTCCAGGTTTTCATTTACGTCAATAATGTAGAACAGTGTCTTCAAAATGCAAATGTATACAAGAAAATCTACAAATCATCCATCAAAGTGCAAAAAGAGTCAAATAATACCTACACACATTTGAATAATGGTAAAAACAAGCAGATCTATCGACTCAATCAATAAACAATTTCCAAAGATACTTCCTCTAAGAGATCCAGGCCAATTCCCTCACATGCAACATTTCCACGAAACACGACATCGTTTAACCAAGAAACATAAAATTCAGACAAAGAGCGAAAGAAAATTCAAGAAATCAGTTCCGATTACAACGGAAATCATTCACATAAATCACTAGATCCATGAAATGGATAAAAAAAACTACAAACAAGTGAGCATTAAAGCTCTAATTCAGTTTCTTGAATTCAAAAAAAAAAAAAGATGCAAACCGTCTTACCTCCGCAGAACTCCCGCGAACCTCTCTAAGAATGATCTTATCGAGGCCATTAATGCCTTTACAGAGCTCAAGACATGTCCTTTCGCTCGACATATCGCTCGAAGCCAATAACCAGAACTCGAATGCCCTCAGCAAAACCCTCGTCTCTCTCTCTCTCTCTCTCTCTCTCTCTCTCTCTCTCTACTCGCTTCCTTTCCAGTCTTATCTAAGCCAAAAGCAAAACAAAGCAAAAACGAAGTTTCAGTTGAGAGCGAAACCAAAACCTGTGCTCTTATATATAGACGAAACGAGAGAGATACCACTCGGTGTGAGTGTGACATATGAAAGATACAATTTCTGATTATTCGCTTTTTTTTTTCTTTTTTTTATTTTTTTATTTTTTTTGGTTAATAACACAATTGTTTTCGCTTGCTGAACAAAATGAGGCCGTTATGCTGAAGGATAGTGATCTGACGAAATTTTCCATGCTTGCTTAACTGATTTACGAAATTACCTTCTCTACAAGGTTGCGTAGGATGCATGTTGATCTAACGGTTTTTAGCTTAATTAGGTCTGGGCTATCACTCAGCGAAGACCGTCGGATTAGCTTCTCTTTTTTTTTTTCATGTTTAATTGGTTATACACCCTTACTTGTTATAAATAATGCCAATGAAATATTATGAATGGAGGGCATTTTAAATTCTTTTTTCCAAGAAGGGACTTGGATCCTCTGCAATGCATTCCACCATCGAATCCCAATGCTACACGCAGCAACAGATCCTTAGACCTTAACAACATGTACTAACTAACTTACCCAAAAAGAAAAAAATGTCTCAACTAATTTTCGTCATGTGCCTAATGATGCGATAGCTTTTAATGATATGAATTTTTAGGATTTTTCATAGGGATATCTTTTGTATGTATTATTAAATTATATAATATATTATGATATATGTAATTGTTTAGTATAATTTATGATATTTAATTATAATTAAAATAAATCAATATAACGTAAAATCTACTAAAATATTAGAAGGTGTTTAGGGCCTGTTTGATAAAACTTCTGCTTCTGGATTCTGGATTCTGGTTCAAATTTGGATTCTGGTTCAAATTTGGATTCTACTCCAAATTACTATAGAATTATTTTGGAGTAGAAACTTGTTTGATAACGTAATTCTGAAATGGATTTTAGAGCATCTTTGGATTAGAAACATGTTTGATAACACACTATCCTTCCAATCGAAGTCTAGAAAAACAGTTGTAATAGTGGTGGTGGGCGGTGGTGTTGGTGGTGGTGGTGGAGGCGGCGGTGGTGGTGGTGGTGGTGGTGGTGGTGGTAAAGGTGGCGGCAACGGTGGTGGTGGTGGTGGTGGTGGTGGTGGTGGTTGTGGTGGTGGTGGTGGTGGTTGTGGTGGTGGTGGTGGTGGTGGGTGGTGTTGGTGGTGGTGGTGGAGGCGGCGGCGGTGGTGGTGGTGTTGGTGGTGGTAGAGGTGGCGGCGGCGATGGTGGTGGTGGTGGTGGTTGTGGTGGTGGTGGTGGTGGTGGTGGTGGGTGGTCGGCGGTGGTGGTGGAGGCGGCGGTGGTGTTGGTGGTGGTGGTGGAGGCGGCGGCGGTGGTGGTGGTGGTGGTGGTCAAGTGATAGTATGTGAGTGTCGATTCTTTTTTTTCTCTTAAAAAGTTGATCCAACAGCTTGGAGCAAGTATTTATGACTCCAAAATTTTGGATTCTGGAGTCATTCTGAATCCGGTTCACTCTGTGGGAGTTGGAATCTAACTGGACTTATCAAACGCGCTTCTACTCCAAAATGGCTCCTGGGAGCCAGAATCCATAGAATCCAGAAGTAGAAGTTTTATCAAACGGGCCCTTATTGTTACTGTGATAATCTACTACTATTTCTTTATGTCTAGTGGTGCTAAATGATTATTATTTATGATTTAAAAATAATGAGGGTCATGTGACAGATATCAATTAAGATTAGTTGTTAAGTTTGCCAATACATCTGTGCTCCTATTACCAACAATTTTTTTATGTTTTTTTTTTATGATTTAAAAATAATAAGGGCACACTCTATAGTCTATTTTATTTTTAACAATTAAATTAGAAATTAGTATATATATCATTTTGAGTTCAAAACTCAATAGGATGATTTTTAGTATAATCCTAAGAAGGTTGATCAATTGGATCAAATGGTTCTCATTTAATCTTGTAATGATCAAATCCATGCAGTTATGGGGTCAGTATAGATCCACCGAATTAATCAGACTTAGATTTGGGATTGAAGGTACACCCATCATCAAAAAAAGGAAAAAAAGTACATCACTTTTTCTTTTTTCTCTTTTTTTAGAAAGCAAATACCACCCAACCCCCAATACATTAATATAAACACCCTCTAAATGCCTATCCAACCGATAAAAGGATCTATGACACTTGTCCATGTTCTTATTTTAATGCTAATCTTTTTTTCATTAGTCGGTAATGAATATGTGTTACATTTAATGGTAGGTAATTTAAGACTATTTTTGATATATATAGTTTATATTTATGTTTATGAGTTACTCATAATAAATCATTTATGAGAATAAATTATGAGTCATAAGTAATAACCATTTAATACCACTCGACATAAAGAAGTAATAATAAATTTATCACAACAATGATAAACACCTTATAACCTATTAGTACATTTTAGATTATATCAATTTATTTTAAATATAAATAAGTGTTATAAATCATATCAAACAACTACATATGTCATAATGTATTATGTAATTAATTCTATAATACGTACCATAGAAAGCCTCAATAACACTGAGCATATGATTTATTATTATATATTAAAAGGATTTTCTCATTGACACCTCTTTAGGTATCAAATTATATATATATATATATATATATATATATATATATATATATATATATATATATATATATATATATATATATATATATATATATAAATATTATTTTTATTCTTAACTTAATAGGTTTTGGGAATAAAACAAATGACCATGACAAATGTTACATGTTCTAAACACACCTATAGAGGTGTGATTTAAACAGACCCATATTAAAAGGAATTAGTGTTACAATGCTTCCTAACCTCCATTGCTGCCCCTGCGTTTTTTGGAGCTTTTTTATCGAAATATTTTGAATATAAATTTTATTTATAGTGTTCATTAATAAAATAATTTAAATTCCTTTTTATTAAGAAATTAGTTAAACAACATTAAATGTGTAAATTTTGGTAGCAAAACTTGGACCGGCCCATTAGGAACCAAAACCATCACACCCATTAGCTTATTGGATGGATCTGGGATGGATTTCGTAGTGGTTCCAATACCTATTGGTAATAACAGGTGGGAACCAGAACGGCATGTCCATTTATAAGGCATATATAAACCATTATGAAGGATAGAAGAGGTACATCTTAACCTTCACTCCCAGTAACGACTTTAAAAAGACGAAGTCACTAAGCCAACACCCACATTCAAGGTCAACATTGGTAACTCCCCCCCCCCCCCCTCTCTGAATATCCTTAGATTTTGTATACTTTAATTGCTTTTTGTTTCCCTTTAATTCTTGTTAATGATTATATTTTATGGGACCTTGACATGCTACTGTGTTAGGGTTTTATTTTTCCAAATTGAAGCAGGAGATTGTGTCTAAGGAGTTTGAGAGCTGCGACCCATAGAAGCCTCAAGGGTTGTAGGCGGGGAGCTAGCTATCGAGTTACACAAGGTCAGCTCAATGACTCAATCCCTCAACTCTTAGTTTTGTTGAGTCCACTAGACCCCTAGACTGCTAACATTCATTGGTTGGGGGAGCTCTATGGATTTGAGTCATTTAGTTATCTGTTTGTCTCTAATGACATGAGAAACATTTGTGTTTGGTTTGCTAGGAAGCTCTCTTTCTTTCTTTTAATTTTCCTTTTTTTATGATTTTTGGTATGTTTTAGATTTTCTCTGACGATGCCCTTGCTTGATATGGAAAACTTGATCACCGCTTTTATGCCTTTGATACAGACAGCCCTAACGGGTCACAGGTCGCGTTGGGTTGATTCTTCTTTCAGCTTCCAATTTACGGTAATATCTCAAATCCATTATGGATGGAATTTATCATTTTAACATGTCTATAACCGATTAAGAACCAAAATAATCCCGCCCGTTAATAATCATTATTAGGAGTTAGGTTGGGAACCAATTAGCATATCAGGATAGTTCCGGTTCTAGCCCCGTTGGACTGGAATTGATTAGGAACTGTCCTAATTACTCAAAACCACCCTGATTTACACCCTTAAATAACATCTTACTACTCCATCAATAATTGTTAGTATTCGCATATTAACATGAATAATTTTTACTCACAAGATATAGTTTTTTTATTTTATATATTTTATTAGAGAAATTTCTATCTCTCCCATATACTCATTCTATATTTATTCAAACTCCCTTATCTGAAACTTCTTTTCTAATTCCCCAAAAAAGCAAACGTTTTCATCTCTTTCTCCCCTGTTAATTAAAAAATCCTCAGATTATCCCTATTCTCATCCCCTCCCCCTCTCCTACAGCGGTCCCCTGCTCCACACCCTCTACATCCTCCCGGCCACGCCCTCCAATCCACCACCACCACCCCACAGTCCCACCTCCTCCTCTCTCTCTCTCTCTCTCTCTCTCTCTCTCTCTTTCCCTGCCTTCCGCTTCAGTTTTCCCTTGATCATATGCTGGGAAATGATACTTCCAAGTTGAAACATGGTAGAAAATCAAGAACCTCAATTGAGACTGAAATGCAAATGGTGACATCACCGCTCTTTCTTGTTTTCTGAAATCTGAATTGAAGAGGCCTTAGGGAAGTGTGAGAAGATATTTGATGAGTGACTCTTACTAAGCAAGAGGATGATAATTTGATAAAGGGGCAAAACGAGAAAACCCAAATTGAGCTTTTAGAGAGAAATGCTCTTAAAGGACATATATTTCTAATAGTGAATAGAATGAACTCACAATTGAAGATTGGAGGAAAAATTAAATTAAATACAGCAAAAAGTTAAAATAAGCAAGGAAAATAAAAGGATGAAATCAGAATTTCAAGGGGGTGAAACGAGAAACGTAGAAAAGGTTTACCGGTCACAACCCCGTAAAGAACCATACTAGAAAACAAAAGGATGTCACAGAAACATATCGAGATTGCAAACTAAAAAGCTTGAAACTCATATTAAACAAATGAATTATGGATAGATACAAAGATGCGGATTCAAATCCTCTCCTCCAAAAGTTTATGGACGAGAGGTGACGCCCCTATTGGATGGACGACACCTGAGGCTCAGGTGAATCCGAGCCTTCCATCTGAATTGACACCGAGCCGACAAAGGGTGTCGACTTTGATGGAGGGCTCAGATTCAACCAAGCCCCAGGTATCGTCCATGCAATGGGGGCGCCACCTCTCCTCCAGAAACTCTTGGAGGAGAAGATGTGGATCCCAAAGATGCATACTTGTTTCTACCTTTGGGTTGAGAACAAAAAAAAGGCAAATGTGAAGTGAAAAAAAAAAAAAGAATACAATTGTACTCAGGAATGAAATGGGACTGAGTTGTTTAATTTTTTGCTGCCATAGTGCTGGTTTGGAGGACCAATCCCTAGAACTCATTTAACTTTCAACCGTGCTTACCAAGGGAGAAAGAGATGTAAAAGTTCACTTTTTTAGGGAATTAGAAAAGAAGTTGCGACTGGAAAATTTGAGTAAATATAAGTAAAAGGAAAATGATAGCAATTAGCCATTTTATTTTATGGCAAGCCAATCTTTTGACCACCTTCGAATATTTATCAATTCAATTTCTTTTTTTATGAATTGTCAAAATAGGGTACACCATCCTTAAAAGAGACATACATGTGATTACTCCATAATAGACTCGAGATGTTTTCAATTTTGCATCATTCCAGTCAAAACTCACTGAGAGGAATGTTTAATGGTCACTGCGTGATTTGGCAAGGGGCGTACTTTTTTTTTTTTTTTTTTTAAGATTAAGTATGGGAGTCAGTAACTTAAGGTGCAAACTTTAGTTCATGGTTGGTTGATGTCTGTAAGTTAAACAGTGTATCTTCGGCGGTAGATGATCAATAGAATGCTTATTTACCAAAAAAATATATATTTTAGTAATGGAAGGGAGTTAATGAATGGATGAAAGTTCACTCTTCCTTTTCCACAAAATTAAAACTTGATGAGGTGTTTAATGAAGTGCTTAATAGATTATCTGGAGAATAATTCGCCTGCATGTACTTGTATCCTCTTTGGGGTTCTATCACCGTCCATATCCAGTGGATCCTACACGACATTGACGGTGATGGAATTTCAAAAAAGATACAAGTACACGCTGATGATCCAAACTCAATTATCTCAATTATCTAAGTGCTCGATACTATAATTTTCCAGTTTTAAGGACTGAATTTGACCCGAGATACTCGTATTCTACTTATCTCTCCATGTAATTTTCCCCGTTGGCAGTAATTCTATTTTTCATTTTCCCATCCTTTAATGAGACATTGCGATGGTAGGAGCCGAGAGGAACGTAAAAGCAAGGCATAAATGAATGGATGAATAGGTGGATGGACTGAACTTAAATTAGTCCAAACTGCTTAAATACCACTGGAAGGATCAACTCAAACGTAGTTCAACGATAATGCAGTAGTGTTGAAGTCTTGATGATTAAATTCCACCATAGTTCGAGAAGATTGAAACACTTGGTAAATTTCTTCATCATATAGGCCATAGGTCTTCAATGGATTGTATTAGAACTTAAGACATGGCTTCGAATGAAGGTAAAAGGCTCCGACTGTGCTCTGGGATCCAATTGAAGGAATAGATTGATGAATTCTTGGCCTTCCAATTATCTTTTCCGACCTTTGATCGTTCCCATTTATTACTGTAGATTTAGATGAGGGCTGTTGGATTAGAAAGGGTCCGTTTGATAACCATCATGCTCTTAATCCATTAAACTTGATCTGGAGCATATTTGTTACTTCCACTTTTTTTGAGAGCGGAATACTAATTAATAATGTAGCTCTATAATCGATTCCAGAGTTTATTGAGAGCAGATACCCGTTTGATGAATATCAATCTAGAATCGATTCCAAAGCTAATGAGATTAAAATCACATTTGATAAATGCTAATCTGAATCCAAATTTTCATAAAATAATTATAAGAAATGTCATTTATATATCTAAATGTTCATAACAACTTTTCAAAACCTTCTTACTAACAATTTTTCAAACCTATTTTACTAACAACTTATTATATTCATTGAAGGAGAGAGACCCCTTACTTCATGCATGTTGCATAGACAACAAAGTATGTCAAAATCAAACCCATATGGCTACGGAATGGTCTAAATGCCGTAGATATTGGGTTTATCAAACCCCCAAAAAAATGTCTCCCAACTCTTGATATCTAAGAGAAGCTACCCGAAGCCCTTACCCAAGGAATTACCTTTAGCAAGAGAGAAAATATCTCCATGAATTATTATCCCATTAGTTCTATGACAACAAAACTACATAGAATGACTGAAAGGGTGGTGTGGGGGAAAACCAATAGTAGAGTCACCTATGAAGCTTTCCTCCAATGCATGTACACATCAAGCAAACTTACAAACTCACCATCCAACTTGAGATTTTTAATAAAATTCCTCACTTCTAACATAATCAGAGTCAAATGAACAAACTAGGAAAAAGTTTGTTGCTAGATAAAACAAGATAATCCAACGAGTCTTGATGGATTTGAACTACCATCTCTCGGAGAATCCCCAAGTGCTCCACCTATTTGAACTAAAGACTCGCATAGAAGAAAGCAACCAAGTAAAGGAAGTTCCTAAATTTGGAAACCCAAGTTCCTAAATTATACACTTTTCTACATGGGTTGTTAGCAACTTAATTAAACCCTAGATTCTTATTTGGGGAATAAATTAAGGTTTCAAGCCCTACATTAACTTGAAATTAACAAAAAAGAAAGGAAACATATAATATGAAGAGAGTGTAGTAGCTCTCATGAAATGGTGTAGAATTGAAACAACCAAACCAATGTGAACATTTTCCTCGAAAAGAAACAGCTAGAACCAGAAAAAGAAAGTCATTCTAATGGAGGATCCAGTTCCTTTGCCTTCATTTCAGACAAACAGAAACACCTTCATGCACAATACGTCGCCTGTAAGAAACCTTAATATCATGGGCAGCCATAGCTCTAAGTTGTTGTATTTCACATTCTCATTTGGCAGTGAAACTAGAGCTGTGAAAAGAAAATCAGCTCCACATGCACAGAACCTTTCTAAAGATCCATTTTTGTGTATAGGCCCCAACCCTATAAATACCTCATATTTTTCAAATTATCTCCAGAAGTGTAGTTTCCAATTCATTCCTCTAGATAGACAAGTAAAGGATGCCACTTGAGAACATATGGATACAAAGAGAGAAGTAAAGGTCTCTACAATAATTAACATTTCAACACATAAAAGAGGTTCTAATTCTTGCAACATAAAAACTTTTCTTTATGTGCTACAATTGCCAATTCTCTCATAAGACCTTTTTTACTACAACTATCCTCGCCAAGTGGAAGACTACTCTTTTCATTGCTCGATAATTTTTTTACAAATCTTTTTTCCTCCCATAAATATCCTGCCCCACCCACAATATCATGATCCTCTACGTATCCAACATGATCCTTTTCTTCCCCACCCACTCTAAAACTTTGAGTAATTCAAAGGGCCTAATTGATAAGAATTTCACCAACACCTATGACAATTGTGTGACATCCTCCTTGATGCCGGAAATAATCTCTGAGTAATCCATCCACCAGGTATAAAGAAGTGAACCCTTGGGTATCATGGATCCTTTTTTCCAATCTTTCACAAAATTAGGTATTCTCCATTAGGCCTTGGCAAATTCAACGAGAAGGGGAGAGTCAAGCAACATTTTCATATAATAAAGGGAAAAGGAAATGGAAACATGAAGAGCTTAATTTATGCCCGAGGAATTGAATCTCTTCAATAGTCCTGCTGCCTTTCGACGGGATAATGTCATTAATACGGGATAATGTCATTAATATTACTCCATCAGCATCATAATTTGTTGTTCATTGTTGCCAATTGCCATTAGGTTGCCAATTAGCCCTTGATCTGGTTGGTCAAGGCATGGTAAGCTTCTCTAGGCTGCAGCTTATAAGGCCAGTGGATTTGGATATTCAGGACCGTATGGAGGTGGATGGGTATCAAATAGCTTCATGTGAAGGAGGTAATCTGGCCCAAGCTCAGGGGTTCTATATGAGGGTTTTTTAGCCCAAAATTAATTTCCTTGTGAACTTTAGGGCCATTTTACTGAACTATAGCTTACAGTTGAGGGGTTAAAATTTGCTGTTCTAGCACTGGAATTTGTCCTAATTACCTTTTGCCATCTATCCTCAATTGTGGTACTCAAAAACATTGATACAAAGTCATTCATTAGTTTGAGAATTGATCAGTCTAGGTAATGCTATCATTACATTAGGATAACCATTTGATCGTGGTAAATATCACATTATGTAAAAGAAAAGTGTTTACAATAAGTGATCAGGAGAAAATGTCTCTTGCATATCCTGTTGAACCTCATCATTCAGTTGGAGAGAAATGCACAATATGCAAGAGGACATAATTTCCTCACCAACAAGCCCCTTATACCTAAAACCAACAACCCAAGCAAGGTGGTTGGAGGAAACTCTATAATCCTAGTCACCTCAGTAGTGGTGTATGGGCCACATTGACTATCTATTGCGGTCCAAGACATGCATCTCTATCTCATTACACTCGCACACCAATCTCATAATTCTTCAAACAGGAATTATTTTAAAAGTTTCATGTACATAATTCAAGAGATTAAAAGAAAGTAGAAACCCCGAACAAAAGAGATATCTAAAACTGAGACCAAGTAAACTTTATGAATCCTACAGGAACCGACAACACTCCAAACAATATATTCCTAGATGCATTCAACAAATGACTATGAAATCGAACTTCAAACCGACAACACTTCAGAAGCAACACAATTTATAAAAATAATAAACACAGAGACAAGTATGAATTCAATAAATCCATATGAGTCTGACCTGATTCACCCTTGTAGTTTTATTCCAAAGTTGCAAACACTGCAGAAATCCGATTAAACACCTGCAAAACGACTATAGTGACGATTTTCAGAGAGAATCGAAAAGAAAAAGGATGTACTCTGAAATCTGAAAGAAGGGTTTACAGGGAAGAGAGAGAGACGAGGGAAGAGAAGTAGTGAGAGAGAAAAGAAAAAGACAGTGGCTCCAATAAAAAAAAAATCCTACTTTTTATGCAATGGTTGCAGTGGAGAGAGATAGAGAGAGAAAAAGAAGGGGCAAGAAGTCCTCTGTGTAAGGACAATTCTTCTTACCTCGTGTTATGGGCTCTTCGGGAGGAAGGAGAAGTATTTGTTGTTGTGGAAGGATAACTATTGTGTGTATCGATTCTTCTTACAGAGTATGAGTGAGGAGGAGTTTGTTGCAGTTGAAGCTGCAAAACTCTTTCTTCGTCTTCCTTACTGATTTCGCCGGTATCGCCATGGGAAGAAGATAATGGGTTTTGGGAACAAATTGGGAAGAAATGGAATTAAATGGGAGTTGTTTTTCTCCCTTCTCCCAATTTTCAACTCTCGGTCACTTGCTCTCTAGATCGTGAAGAGCTGCTTCAGCCCTCAACTTTGTAAGCGAGACTCATGGAATTCGGGAATTCGGGAATTCGGTTCACTACTTTGCTTGGGGCTTAGAATCAGATGGGATTTACCAAACGGTATTCTGCAGTCAAATGATTCTTTGGGAATCAAAATCAATTGAATCTAAGATTAAAAGTGTTACCAAACAGGCCCTAATAGTTTTAGGACTAGTCCACGATATGGGAGAGGGTTTGGCGGATTTTCATAAGTTGAATCCTAACCCACCCCAATTAGTGTGTTAGACTCTCCATCACATAGGCAACCATTCGTGTTAAATACCAAGTGGTTGCTTAGTTGGTAAATACCAACACTTCAAAATCATGGATTTACATCGTCTCTTCCCAGTGGTTTTAAGAGGACGTGGCAATCTGTCCCGGATGATCACCATGTGGCTCTCGGGTGAATCCGAGACCCACGTCCTAGCTGACACCCAGTCGACTACTAGGTGTCGACTAGGATGTGGGTCTCGGATTCACCCGAAAACCACGTGGCGGCCATCCAGGACAGGTTGCCACTGTCCTCTGGGAGGAGAGGATGCGGATCTCAAAGTCATTACTTCTCAATTTGGGGCATGTAAGTCATTGATACTCTTAGCAAGAAGGTTGCCTAAAATGTGTTCCAAGAATACACACCAAACACACTTGTTACCTCCACCGCCTTTCTAGAGTAATTCTATTCTTTCTTTGGTATCCATCTTAACCTGTTAGCATAAGAGTAGGATCTATATTCTTGGATGAAACTTGTCTCCTATCATCCAATCGTCCAGCTATCCATCAGATAAGTTGGGCTGCATCAGCATACATGTCGACCGGCCTAGCCCCTCTGGTGGATAGTTGGAACGATTGGACGACAAGAGATGATCACGTCTGATATTTTTACCAAAAACAATAAAGTAAGCTCGATGTTTATGACATTACCGAAGAATCCAAAACTCCAAGCTTCTTTGAAAACTTATGCTATGTTTGTTTCAATAAAATTTTACATATAATATTTAATTTATAAAAAAATTCAAAATTTGTTTTTAGTAGGTAAAAGGAATATGAAGTTCTTTTTTCATTTCCTATCGAGATCACTATATTTTATCTCTTAAAAATAAACATTGAATTTTATTTTTTACATGTAAAATGTTACACATAGAATTTTGAAAAAAATTGAAAAAAATTCAAGTAAAAACATCACCTATCACTCAAAATTCTCAAACATTAACCTATTAATTGACGGAAGAGAATTGAAAAACGTTTATACCTTTCTCATTTTAAAGTGAGAAACATCACTTACCACCCACTGGGTTGCAAGTTGCTCCTCTGTGCGCCTCTCTTCCTCTCTCTATTTCTCTCTATCTGTTAACACATTTTGTTTTGTTTTTTTTTTTTTTTTTTTCCTTAGCCTTCCTCTCTATTAGGGATTTTGGGTTTTCCGGCCACCGTGTGTCTCTCTTCCTCTCTTTGTTTCTCTTTGTCTATTAACACATTTCTTTTTTTTTTTTTTTTTTTTTTTTATGAGCCTTCCTCTCTATTAAGGCTTTTGGGTTTTTCGGCCACTGTGCATCTCTCTTTCTCTCTCTATTTCTCTCTATCTATTAACACATTTCACTTTTTTTTTTCCTTAGCCTTCCTCTCTATTAGGGCTTTTGGGGTTTTTGGCGATGGCGGGAAGCAATGAATTCTTTATTTGACCTAAAAAAATCTTTTGTTAGTGGGTGGGGGGAGAAGAAGTTAAAAACTACTGAAAGGTAAATTCGACTTTTCTCCTTACAATAAGAGTATTGCTGTCAATCTAAAATTTGTTAACTGTTGACATCAATATCTAACAGCTCCATTATAAGGCTTTTGATCTTTTTGATAAATGTTTATGAATTTTGGATGGTAACTGATGTTTTTAAAAAACTTAGGTGGTAGGTGATGTTTCTTAAAGTATTTAGGTACTACGTGAAATTTTCCCTAAAATTTTACATCAAAACAAATGAGCATTAAGAGAAAGTGTCAACCGGTATATTTAGGGGTGTTTGGTAACACTCCAGAAGTTGGATTCTGACTTCTGGAGCATAAATGGAGTAGAAGCCTATTTGGTAACCCGATTCGGATTTCTGGAGAATCCATGAGTGAACCGGCTCCAAATGAGCTCTAGAATCCAATTTTTTGGAGCATCAAATAGATGCTTTTCGACTTCAGAGCATAATTTTGGAGTAAAAATCACCCCAATCCGCTACTACCACCACCACAACCCACCAGCCACCAACCACCACCCACCACCGCCACCACCCTCCACCACCCACTGCCGCCACCACCACCACCACCACCACCTGTCACCACCCACGCCACCACTACCCACCACCACCACTACCACTATCCTCAATCACCACCAGCCACCTACCATGCCACCACCACCGACCACCAACCATGCCACCACCACCTACCACCACACGCCACCACCACCACCACCCCGTCGCCATCACCACCAACCACCCACCACCGCCACCACCATCCACTACCTCCCACTGCCACCTACTATCGCCACCACCACCAGCCACCAACCACCACCACCTCCTGTCGCCACCACCACCAACCACCCACCAAAACCACCACCATCCACCACCAACCACCGCCACCTACCATCGCCACCACCACCAGCCACCAACCACCGCCACCACCACCCACCACCTCCACCAACTATCACCCACCACCACTGCCACCACCATCCATTACCACCCACAACCACCCACCACCTCCACCACCACCACCCACCCAGCCACCCTTCACCACCACCACCACCCACCGCCAACCTTCACCACCACCTCCCACCCACCACCATCGTCACCAACCATCACCATTCACCACTAGTGCCACCATTCACCATCCACCAACACCATTTTGGAGTTCATGACTAAATTAGGTTAACAAACATGTTTCTACTCCTATATACTCCTGAATCCTTTTGAAGTTGGAGTAGAAATTTGAACCAGAAGTAAGAATCCCAGAGTTGAAGTTCTAACAAACAGCCCTTTAGGACCTGTTTGATAAAACTTCAGATTATGGATTCCATGGATTCTGGCTCTCAATGAGCCATTTTGGAGTAGAAACGAGTTTGATAAGCCTTGACAGATTTAAGCTCCCAAATAGTGAACCGGATTCAAAATGGTTTTAGAATCCAAATTTTGGAGTAACTAAATACTTGTTCCAATATGTTGGAACAAGTTTTTTGGGAAAAGAAAAAGAGCTGACTCTCACTTGACCACCACCACCACTGTCGCCACCACATCACCGCCACCTCATCGCCACCACCCACCATCATCGTCGCCAGTGCCACCACCACCACCAACACAACCACCACCCACCACCACCGTCGCCATCGCCGCCACCACCACCAACACAACCACCACCAACCACCACCGTCGTCGTCGCCTCCACCACCACGACCACGACCACCGCCCACCACCCATCATCCACCATCACCACCAGCTACTATCACCACCATTTTTTTAGACTTAGATTGGGAGGATAGTGTTTATCAAACATATTTTTATTCCAAAGATACTCTAGAATCTATTATAGAAATGAGTTATCAAACACGTTTTACTCCCAAATAATCATGGAATAGCTTGAAGTATAATTCAAATTATGAACCAGAATCTAGAATCCGGTAGAAGTTTTATCAAACCGGCCCCTACAAACCGAAGAACAGGTCAGGACTCAGGCCCTAAAACCTAGCCCGGTTATAAACGAGTACAAAACAAGATAGAATAGACAGTAACTTCTTCTCCGATACCGTGGTTGTCTTCTGCAAAAAAATTGGGTTTTGTCTAAGGTCTCCATTTCTTCCGCCATGGTGCTCGAGGTCAGCCATGGAGCATCTTCTGTTTTCACTCTTGTGGATTTATTTATGCTTTCTTATTTGAGATTAAGTTTTACCTGATCGATATTTCTGTTCCTCAGGCTACGATGATCTGTATTGATAACTCTGAATGGATGCGAAACGGTGATTATGCGCCTACGCGGTTTCAAGCCCAAGCCGACGCAGTTAATCTCATCTGTGGAGCTAAAACACAGGCAATGAACTATCTAATTTAGTTTTGGTTATGTATGAATTACACTTTTTTCCTTTTCGGTGTTAAATTTATTTTAGGGTTAACCTTGATGCGGAAGTGAAAATTGGTTTGGTTGGTTCGCAGTCTAATCCGGAGAATACTGTGGGAGTTTTAACAATGGCTGGGAAAGGAGTACGTGTGTTGGTCACTCCGACCAGCGATCTTGGCAAAATATTGGCTTGCATGCACAGTAAGATTTCTATCTTAAAGTCTTCCGAGAAGAATTGGTGTTGTGCTCTGAGCTTGTTTGATGTTAGCATTTATAATTTGAACTGGTCCTATCCAATAAACTTAGTCTCCGTTCACATGATCGCCAATACATTGGCTATACTCTGCGAGTGTGCAATATATTTAGCTAATGGAATCTTAGTTGGGTATGAAATCGGAGAATTCATGTAATTGGTCCCTGTTTTCGGTATATGGACTCGGGTCTAGTTAACCATATGTGGAAATGGGGCTAGGAGTAATTGGTTTTGTCTTCTGAAGGTAACAGATGAACCATTTTTTAATATTATTTGTGTATGGTTTCTGATGAAGGAGGTGGTTATGAAGGCAAATAGGGAAAAAAATTTCCTTCCATGAATCTTACGATTCTTACCTCATACTACATTAGGGTATTCATACTATTACAAGAGGGATTTAGGGTTACTTGATAGTCCACATGGTAGACTTATCTAAGGAATACAACACTTGATCAAGCGAATAATAACAGGGAAGAGTAACCATTACTCGAACAACTCTTGGATAAGAATCACTTCAAAATATTCAATCTACACTCTTTAGTGTTCAGAGAGAGCACCTTTGTGGAAAACCTAATGAGTCTCTTCATCTCCCCTTGTTGCTTATATATAGATTTTAGAGCTGTAATATCCCTTTATCGGTCAGCAAGTCAAGTGGTGTGATCTTATTGGGTGATCCATTAGCTATCCCTATCTTAATTTATTAAGTTAAGATAATTACATATAAGTATAATATTAAGTAAATACTAAATATAACATACAAGTCTCTCAAGAAATAGGTTCATTAGAATTTAGTCCTTTCACTTAATATTGCATAATGGTCGTATGGCATGGAAATAATTACTATCGCCACCTTAGTCCATCGAAACAGCTTGTCTAGAGCACCTCGATAATTGATTGGAAGAACATTTTTTCAAAACACTTTTAAAATATAATTATAATAAATAATAATATTTAAAATTTTTGTAAACTATCTACAATACACGCCACCAAGCTTATATTTTTTTTCCAATCACAATCATATTTCTCACGATGTTCACCCTTTTTGGGACATGGATTTCTTATTGAGTATCTCTGGCATTTGCAAATAAACACCATGAATCTAGTGCACTATAGCATATATAGTCAGGGAGGTATCAACTGTTAGCACAACTAAACGCATATATATATATATATATATATATATATATATAATTCTAATGTGATCCAATTTGATATACACACATATGACTACTCACATATGTATTTGGAATCACCATTCCGAAAAATACACAATGCGACTTCCATATGAACAGAGTCTCCAGTTCTGTACCTAGTTACGAATAATTTTAGGTATAAACCTGATGACAACCAATGGCCCATTTATCATCCTGCAAATTAATTATAGTTTACACTATTTAAATCGGTTTTGATGGACATATAAATCCAACAATCTCTCACTTGTATATCAAATCCAATTGCCCATAACATGTTTTCAACAAGTTCCTTAAGTGCATCTCATGCTAATCTCTTAGTCAAGGGACAATATGCATACATATCCTTGAGTTAATCTCTTCAACTCAATGGATTAACTATCTAACAGAATAAGTAATGCAACCCTAGGTCCCAAAACCCCATTTATGGGTTGTAAAATCATGAAGTGCTGTTTACATAGATAAAGGGCGAAGTGAGAATTTCATTTTGCAATCCATGGTTGAGATGTTGTATAAGACAAAGGAGATCATCAACGAATTTGAATGTGATGTCTTCATTGATTTTTTTTGTTTTCTCAATACTTTGATAGGGCTTGTTATGAGATGTTTTCTTCTTCCAATCATCATTAAAGTTGGCCTACAGTGGTTGGAAGTGCGACCTGACATAGTTGATAGTGATAGCAATTTGTTCATCCTAAAGCCTTATTATCTATGACCAAGGTTCTAAATTTTGGCTTCAGTGCTGGTTTTGGCCAGCCTCAAAGCCAAAATTTTGGTGATTTCAGCTGAAATGGGATCGAAATTTAGGATGTTTTCTGGGTGAACTCGAAACTTTGATTGCGAGGCCCATAAGTTGGTTTTTTGCCCTGATTTTGTTTATGTAGCATATTTCATCATTTGTACACGTACCTCCTCAATTAGTGTAAGAAAAAACCATCCAAAATGGTATTATATGGTCTGGACCCAAGTTTGCTAGTGTACGTTAAAACCTGAGATTGTATTCAGAGTTAAATAGGCAACACTTATTTATGACTAATATCATTTAAGTAAATGTTTATTAATTTTTATATTTCATGTACTTAATATATTATTCCTAATTAAGCAAATCCCCCTCCCCCATTTGAATCCAATAAAAATAGTCTAAAATTCAAATTACAAAAGGATAAAAAATCAACTTTCCAGTTTAAGAACAAAAATTGGATTTTCGGTTGCGGGGCGATCTTCAACTTTTTAAATGCTAGCCATTTTTTTCAATTTAAAAATGTTATCAATCTTATTGGAGTAAAATATTACTAAAAACCAAGAGTCCGCAAAAATATTTTTTTTGTTTGATGTCCAAAAGATTATTTCCATTTAGAAGACTTTATCTAGCATTCGCATACTGTCAAACCTTGTTTGGAGTATGCGAATGTTGTTTATTCTCGCCTGAATATAAATAGTTTTTTGGACATCAAAATAAAAGATTATTTTGGTGGACTATTGGGTTTTAGTGATTTTTTACTCTAATAAGATTTATGAAAATTTTAAATTGGAGAAAAAGTATAGCATTTGAAATTTGAAAATCGCCCCACGATCGAAATCTAGTTTTTGTTCTTGAATTGGAAAGTTGACTTTTTATCCTTTTAGAATTTGAATTTTAAATTATTTTTATTGGATGCAAATGGTGGTGTTTACTTATTTATGAATAATATCTTAAATGATATTAGTCATAAATAAGTGTTATGTGCTGTATACTGCCCTTCTTGTATACTGTTCCCTGTTTTGTACTACTTTGATTTCCAAGGTTGACATATCGAAACTTGACATTTATAAGGTGTTTCGACCAAGTTGTGGCCGAAAATAGAGATTTCGGTTGAAACCTAGTTGAAATAGTGATTTTGGACTAAAATGGGTAATTTTTCATTTCGCACTCCTATTTTGTTTTGATTTTTGCAAAAAATGCAAAAACCGAAATATTTCGGCCGAAATTTAGAACTTTGTTTACGGCAAACCTATTTTTTTCAAGGACTGGTTGACGAAGTATGCTCAGAGCCTAAGGAGGTAACACCAACAATCCAGAGATAAGAAGAACCAAGTAACGACAAAGGAAGACAAAGTGGCACCAGTTGTCATTAAAGAGCCACCTGTGGAGGAGCATAAACTTGTTGATCTTTTGATTGAGCTAGTTGAATTTGTGCTTCCAAGTTGGTACGTCAACAACGATCTTGTCACTGATTTTATATCATTGGATCTTGGTCTGATCATTGAGTTCGTAGGATCAAAGAAAATGGTTGTTGATTGTGTGATGAAGATCTTCCCATTCTTCAAAACTCTAGGTTGAGTATTTCTCAACACCAGGGGAGTTGGTGTAGGAATGCTTTCTTTGGCCAGGATGAACCCCTTTTGAAGCTTAGGTCGAGACGAACTGTGTCCGAACCTGGTTTCGGTTTTGTACAGTATTTAGGTGTTTCTTCATTTGGCTTATTTTTGTTATCAGATTTTATTTTATTTTTATATTAGGAAGTGAGATACGTAGGATATTTTGGCTTTTCTAGTTTGAATAATTAGTTTCCTAGTTTCGCCTTAATTTGAGAGTAGTTTCTATTTTGTAAGGAGCTTTATTTTCTTTATATATGCATGTAACCGATGAACTGATTATAGAGATTAATGGAATGAAAAGTTGAGTTAGTGCTTGCATGGCCTGTAGCAGCCATTAGGCTGAGTGTTTCCTTTCTCTTGTCCTTGCTTTAATCTCCCTTCTTCCTTCTTTCTGGTACAAATCCTCTTTCCTCAGGTGAGCCTCTATTCTTCTTTCTTCTATTCCCTTACTGTTCTTCCTTCTCTTTTCTTCTTCAGTTCTCTCTTATTCTTCTATTAGTCTTTTTTTCCTCTTATATTTGTTCTTATTATTGTGTGATTTATTTCTGCCTTTACCTTTCAATCCTAACTTTGGTTGTTGCCAACAATCCCAAAATTCTGATCGATCTCCCCCTCCATTCCCTTGCTTTCTTAGATTTTTTTCCTAACTAGAGTGGTCTCTAACTCATGATTCTGGTGGTGAAAGTCTAGTTTGGTAGTGAGTTACAAACCTGATCACTATTCTGCTACAAGAACTTCTGCCTGGAATAGTTTCAGGAAGTTTTCTTTTATTTACAGAACTCTGATTTGGCTGAATATCAGTTGATATTTGAGAGAGCATTGGATTAGCAACGTACTCCTTAAATCTTGAGTCAATTTGACTTCATTTGAGAGTTCTTTCAACTGGAACCAAACCTTTTCTTCTGCCTCCTTCCTGTGGTGAGTTTGAAGGCATGAAGTCATTATATCTGCAAGTGAGGTCAGTTTCTATATAAGTTGTACAATGTTCCTTTCATTAGTTCTATTATGTTTTTATTTCCCATTCTCATTTGAATTCTGGGGTCATCCTTCACTACAATATTTAATTCCAGCTGAGTCCCCGAATCTGTTTTCTTTTCACTTGTGGGTTTGGAATTTCCAATTATTTATAATTTTTGCGCTAACCCTATTGGTTGAGGTTATTATTCCAATGTGGGCCCATAACGATCCATAAACGGGGATTTAGGAACCTGTATTGCATCAATAAGTATTTCAGCTTATGCAAGAGTTTCCATGTTATCATATTGCAGGATAATAGGTAATTTTTGGTAGCTCAGAACTTCTTGTTTAGTCAATAACAGTTCTTAATTAAATCCTCATACTGCTTTTCAGTACTCAGGTATTCCCCTTCTGTAATGCAGTGTATAGTCAACTTGTGCTTGAAACACTTTCTAACATGGCCCCATTGGCCAAAGTAAAAACCATACTAAGATTGGACTTTATGTCATCCTTGTTAATCTGAAAAACTGACTGCACGTAAAATTATAGAATAATCTTTTTTGTCTTCTCAACTTTTGAGAATATGTATGACAGCAATCTAGACTTCATGCTCTGTATTGTAATCCTAACCATAGTTGTCAAGGTGATGCCTAGGCGTCGAGACACCTTCCAGGCGCCTTGGTTACCTTGGCCATCTGGAAACTTTAGTAAGGAGCCCTAAAGCTCCCATGACACTTTTGAATGAACATGGCTGCTGCTTTTATTCTCCGTGTGACTCAGTTAACGGCTGTGAGATTCAGCTGGGCTAGTGGGAAGCTAGATCAGCTTAGGTCCATATCCTTCTCTCTATCTTCCATCGAACCAGGTAAGAACTCAACTTTGTTCCATGGCCAACTACTGATTTCAGATCTGGTTTCTGTTGTTGTTCTATCTGGTTTACTGCTTGCTGTTTTACTTTCACGATTGGAGAGATATCAGATCGGATATTGGTTCTGCTGTTCAGCCCTGGTTTCTGTTGGCTATTGGGTTTTCTAGATCTGAGTTTAATTGTTGCTTCTGTTGGCATCGAATTCTGTTCATGAATATTCATTAAGACTGGTTGCTGAGCATCAATTCTGCCTAGGTCTCATACTCTTTTTTTTTTTGGCATCAAATGCTAAACTGCTCTTCATATTCTGATTTGGTTTCACATATTATTGCTGCTGTTGATTCTGAACTAGAGTTTCCTAGTTCATTAGAACTGCCTTTTAGTTCCCAATTCCACCATTGGATTATGATCAGTCTTTTTTTATAACTTATCCTAGTCATTGTTATCTACTTGGCTACCAAGTCTGGTTGACATCTACTGGTCAAACCTTTGACTAAAAATTTGTGTTGAAAAAAAAAACTTGCTTACATACCTTATTTCAAGTCACATGAGGATGTGTATATATTTCAGAATTTGGCTGTTGGATTACTTCCATATTTGGATATTCTGATTGTCATATTATTCTCTACTTGTTTCCTAAATCTGTTTTATATCTGTGGGTTAGATTTTTATTTTTTTTTTGGTAGAATGTGGGTTAGATTTCTATATATTGCTACTGCTTGAATTTGGTTCTATTCCATTCACTGTGATTCTGGCTATTTGGGTAACCTACCCTCATTGGTTTCTCTCCATGCAACTGTCTGTTTTTCTAACATTCAAATTCTTGAATGTGACTCTTTATGCTAAATTAGCAAGCATGTCGAGCCGTGGAAAAATTGGATGAATCCTACTTTTACGAGGAATACTAGTTACAGTAGGATGGGCAGATTATTGTTACAGTCCTGAAAGGTTGTGGACAGGTGATTTTTATTCCAACTTGGACTAGGACATATATTTCTCCTACAACTAGGAATGCTGAGAGAAGTCCTAATTCATTAAATTCACTGAAGAAGATCTAATAACTTACGTTACTCCCTACAGTTGGTGGCTCAGTCAGAGACAAGTTATAAACTCCATTGTTTGAACATATTCTATCAACTCCTAAAGTTTTCTTGGGAGTTCTGTTGTTTATGTGACACACGAGGGTAGTGAGTACCGACCACTGTGGGAGATTGTTGAGGGGTCCCCACTAAGATACAGCAAGTACCAGGTGGTTTGGGAGATCGATAAAGGTGCACAAACTTAGCCCCACGTTGGCTGGGAGGAAGAGACTGGGCTAGTTGATGATCCTTAGCCATCTCAACATGTCAAGACGTGTTTTAAGGCCCATGGGCCAAAGAGGACAATATCTTGACGATTGTGCGGATGTTGAGGTGTTACAGTTTAACATTTCTCTATTTCTTTCTTTCTAGATATCCTTACTGATTGCATGAGATAACAACTTTCTCAGGATATACAGGCATACAGCCCCTTGAACTAAAATCATATCACCGACCAATTGATGAGCAAACTCTTTATATCTTGTGGAATAGCCTAATCTGCACTAAATAATAGAAAGTAGTATTTCCATAGGATAAAAGGTGAGCTACTATCGAATTCATTACGTGTTGACGTTGGTTACTTGCTAAAGGCCCTTTTTTTTAAATATGCAGGTTTACAAATAGGTGGTGAAATGAACTTAGCTGCTGCCATCCAAGTAGCTCAGCTCACTCTCAAGCATCGTCAAAACAAATTGCAGCAGCAAAGAATCATTGTTTTTGCTGGAAGGTGATTTCTTTTTGGGTCACTAGGTGTGCTTTTGCCTTTTTTTTAATCACCTTTATAAGTTCTTAATTTTGTTCTTACCAATTGATGCTTTCAGCCCTGTCAAATATGACAAGAAAGTCCTGGAAGCAATTGGAAGGAAGTTAAAAAAGAATAATGTGGCTCTTGATATTGTTGACTTTGGTGATGAAGACGGTAAGCTGGAGAAGCTGGAAGCCCTCCTTTCTTCTGTTAATAGTAATGATAGAAGTCACATTGTTCATGTTCCTCCTGGTTCAGATGCTCTCTCTGATGTGCTTATAAGGTGAGTGGTGAGAATTTTTCAAGTGGCTTTTGCATTTGAGTTGTTCAATCCAGTTTACAAGTTTCAATCAAGTTTCAATCAAGTTTCTTTCTCACTGGCACAGCACGCCCATATTCACTGGAGATGCGGAAGGAGGAAGTGGTTTTGCAGCAGCGGCAGCTGCAGTTGCAGCAGGTGGTGTTTCTGGCATTGATTTCGGTGTGGATCCCAACTTGGATCCTGAGCTTGCTCTTGCCCTTAGGGTTTCTATGGAAGAGGAAAGGGCAAGGCAAGAAGCTGCTGCTAAAAAGGCTGCTGAGGAAACTGCATTACCCAAAAAGGGAGAGCAGCCATTAAATTCTCAGGATGCAACTATGACTGAAGGTGGTAGCATTACAGCTCTTGAAGCTGAAAGCAAAAGAAATGATATAATGGTTGGTCTCCTAGCAGTTTTGATCTTTTTATATATCATTTTTCTGTGTTGTTGACATCAATATTTTCAACATAGTAGCAAAAATTGATTATACTTCCTAATAGCTATATATCTACTATGCCATTTACATATATGGAGAGAGAATTCATTGTCTTGTTTTGTCTGACATGTTCCACAGTTTTTTTTTTATTTTTTATTTTTTGTTTTTTATTTTTTAATTTTTAATTTTGCTCCTCTCATTTCAGCAAGTCTCATTTCATTATATTGTTGAGATAGTTGTTGCTCCTCTTTTCTTCCTCTCTTATCTACCATTCTGCCATTTTTTCATTTCAGTTTTTTTTTATTTTTAGTCTCGCTATAAAATTAATAGCTCCAGGCTCATGCACCCTTTTCTTTCCTGCTTTGTTCATCCTTCTAGATTATTTTTAGTTAATATCTTTTTGGTCCATTATTTTTTCTTTTTCTCTTGAAAAATGTATGATCTTCACTCTCTGAAGCTGGTTTTTTCTCCCCCTTACAGTTACCTCCCCTGTAACTTACCTTATTGACCGTTGACCCCCAAATGTTTCAAAAAAGACAGTTATCTCCCCTAAATAACTATTAAAATCCAAATAGCCCCAATTTTTAACGGTGTTAAAGTTAAATTTTTTATGGACAACTCTATCCTCAACCTTTTATCCATACTTTAAATCTTATTACTGTTAAAAGACCAATATAACCCTTTTATATCCAACTTAAATAAACCCTAATCTCATCTTCTTTTCATTCTCCCTCACGTTCTTTCCGGCGGAGATGATATGATGGACTTAGATGCAAGCGGAACGATTACAGGCGACCAGTGAGGCAAAACTCCTTGATTAAGCACTAGTTTTGATTTCCATGAGTTGGTATTATGATTTGTGTTTAATCATGTTGGATTCTCATTTTTAATATGAAATTTATATTCTGGTTCTCCTTCGCTCTTCCCTGATGACAGTCCTCCTGATTCCTTTGGATATATAAAATGGGTGAGTTAATTAAAGTACTTGTCGAATCAAGAGAGAAGAGTGAGGGTGAGAGAAAATAGCGGAGGAAAAAAAAAGGGGTTGGGGATCTTCGAATTTTGGTGAGGAGAAAACCTGTGAGAAATCAGTTGCAGCAGAAAAAGAAGGGGAAGAATCGGGGTTTGAAGAGAGAGAGAGAGCTAGGAAAGGAAGGAGAAATGGCATGGTTTTTGATTTCGACATTGAGGGAAGAGCAGAATCTGCCAGGAGAGGAAGTAGGAGAAGAAACCGAAGAAGAATAGAAGATAAAATGACCGTGGACTAAGAGCGACTGGAATGGGAGAAAGATGAGAGAAGAAAGGAGTGAAAATAGGGATTGAAAATTTGGAGAGATTTTAGGAGAGAAGAAACCGAAGAAGAATAGGAGACGATTGGAATGGGAGAAAGATGAGGGAAGATAGGAGTGAAAATAGGGATTGAAAATCTGGATAGATTTTAGGAGAGAAGAAACCAAAGAAGAATAGGAGAGAAAATGGCCGTCAACTAAGGGCGACTGGAATGGGAGAAAGATGAGGGAAGATATGAGTGAAAATAGGGATTGAAAATCTGGAGAGATTTTAGGAGAAATTGCTTCAATATTCAAGGATTTGCAGCGGCGGAGAACTCCGAAGAAGAAGGCGATTCAAGGGTTTGAAAACCGAAAAAAATGTAAGAGAGCAAATGGGGAAGCAGTAACTCTATTAAATAGTAAGGGTAAAATAAGTAGTTCATCTCTCTAAAAGGGTAATTTGGTCTTTAAAAAAATATTGGACTCCCATCGTTACCATCTAATGGAATATTCTTAACGCGTGGGGCTATTTGGATTTTAATAGTTATTTAGGGGAGGTAACTGTCTTTTTTGAAACCTTTGGGGGTCAACGATCAATAAGGTAAGTTACAGGGGAGGTAACTGTCTTTTACCCTATATATATATATATATATATATATATATATATATATAGTTCACTTTTTCCTCTTAAGTTTGGGATGCGGGATGCCTTTTGACTCTTTTTTGGGACGCCTTATATCTGTCTATGCTTTCTGTTTTTCACCTTTTAATCGGTTTTTTCGTCCCCTTTTCTAGCATGAAGGTTTGGACTGCTATCTATACGTTCAGTGGAGTAGGTATAGATAGAGACAAGAAAATGGATATATGATATCTGTGTCCCTTTTCTGTAGCCATTTTCTCCTGAGATTTCAATTGGCTGGTCGATAACAGAGTGGACCTTCTGAACAAACAATTGTTTGTAGAATATCTGTATAAAATTCATTACTCAATCAGTAACTTTGATGACATTATCCTTGGATGTGCCTTGTGCATGCTCTCTTTAGCTACTTGTTATTAGTATTAATACTGCTGGTTCTACTAGTTCGAGTGCTACTATTGCGGTATTGCCTTTAATTGTTATTTAGAGCTACTGCATGTGGTGTAGTCTTATGCATATATTTCTGATATTTGAAGACTTTGCAGCAAAAGAAAAGAATACGGTTAACTATCTTATTTGCATATAAATGCATAGAATGCAAGTGTGTTTGACAAATATTAGTTGGATATAACATAAAACATGTGGCAACAAGAATAGATAAATAGAAAAATGAGATCCCCTAAATAAATGGTGAACTCCTTATGGTGTACAACACATTAAGCTTGTCATGATTATGCATTAAGGTTGTATTTTATGATTTCTCTTGTACGTGTGTCTCTTACGGAAACAGCCTCTCTGCATTGCAGGGGGTAAGGCTGCGTACACTCTACCCCTCCCCAGACTCTGCAGTAGTGGGAGCTTCGTGCACTGGGACGCCCTTGTACGTGTCTCTCTCGATAGTGATGCAGGAGCAATCGCATGGCTGGACCAGGTCGATCCAACTTGGAAACCCAGGTCATGACGGACCAGGACCGAACCAACTGGGTTTTGGTCCGATAGGGTAGTTAGAGGTCTAATTGAAGTATTGGATTGTTTATGTAATTTGAGTTTATATCTTCAATATTATTTTATGTTACAGATAGCTATAAGGAGAGAGATACACGTAACAGCTAAGAGTCTGTGAGTTGAGTATGATTACAACTCATCTTAGAATTTGAGTTGATCAATACTTCCAGCTTTGGGCGTATCTAGGAGTTGTAGTCGTATAGGAGTCGTGTTTCTTTTTTTTCTTTATATATCTATTGGGATGTATTTATGAGACTAAGATTTGAAGAACTGAATGGATTGAATGAATAGTTTGGTCTCATATGCTGCTGTTGCGACTGGTTTCTCTCTTTCTCTTCCTTCTTCTGCGAGCCTGAACAATCCTCTCCCAGGTCAGGTTTTTTCTCTCCCTTCTTCTTCTTTCCACTACTATTCCTTTTTCCTGCTACCTACACTGCCCCTGTTTATGAGACCTATTTTAGATCGTCACTTCCAAGCATAACTCCTTCATTAGTTCATAGTTGATCTGAAAAAATCTAGGTTGCTATCTCTGTTAGAATTCGTCGTGATTACAGGTTATTGGTGCCTGTGAGGTATAATGGCATAACTTGCTCTGTTTTCCTGATATTTTCGGCAACTATCACCGCACGGCCCGCACCACTCCTACCCCTAATAAAATATTATTTTACCGTGGCTTCATGTCTGAACCGAGAGGAAGAATAAGATATCAACTTTCTATATTTGCAAGTAAGGGCAGAACTCTAGTATTATGTTTTAGCCCCTTCCTTTACTTTGTGTATGAAGTTCTTACTTGAATTTCCAGCTTTGCCTTTCTTTTATGTAATCACTTCTCTGTCCAAAGGGTATGTTTTTTGTTTCTTCATGCGGCATCATGTATTTCTGGTTAATTACAAAACTCCCACTGTTTGTTCAATTTGAGTTTATATTATCTTGGGTGGGTCTGTAGCAATCCCAAATTAGGGTGCTGCACGCTGGGACTGCATCAGATTTTGTACAGAACTTTTAGTAATTATTATGTAGTTTATTATGATACTCATCCATTATTATTTTGACGGATTTGTGATTCATCATTTGTAAGTCAAGCTTCTCATACTCCTGTTTAAATGGAAATATGTTCTGCAAAATCTCATGCATATATATTGTTGAATAAATTCAAAAACGATGTGAACATTATGAAATATGGTATAACCTTATGGGGAATAATCAAATATTTATGAGCACAACTTCTTGTGCTGTACTATATTTTATATAATTTACATTCTGTGGATTGTTTGAACTTGATGTATGTTTTGGATAGAACTGGATGCTTGGGATTTTATGTCTATTTACTACCATTAAGCTGAAAACATTTTATTGGTTTTTATTTGATTTCCACCCAACAATCTAGCAGCATTACAAAAATAGTACTGTCAAATCTTAGCATGACAAGAGGACCCATCCAGACTTTTGTTTCTGGACCTGACACAACTTTCATGACATCTGTGTGGTAGTCGCCTAAAAAATTTCATGGAACATCTTTCTTTGTACCATGGGGAAAAATGAAAAGAAAAATAATGGTTTGCTATTCAATTTGACTCATTCTTTGATGCTATTCAAACCTTGTTATTAATTTGCTAGTTCCAGATTTTATTTTTCTAGATCCTGCTGTCGACGGTACATCTGATAGGGATTGGATTCCACAAAAGTTTCCGGACAACTTCAACTTCTTGTCCTAATCAGTCTTTAGATATGGAACCAATTATTTCTTCTTTAACTGCTCTTTTACTGGTAATAGGATGACGAGGCAGCATTACTAGAGCAGGCTATTGCAATGTCAATGGGTGATACAAAGCCTGGTTCCTCGGTGGACACAGATATGTTGGAGGCAACTAGAGAGAATCAAGATTTGGCTTTTGGTAAGCTCTTATATCCTATTGAGACTCTTTTGTGTATGTGTGTGTAACACATTTAGCTTCTACTGTTTGTTTATTGTTCATTTCTGATGCCTATTTAGTCTTATTTATGTAGTTTCATGTAGTAGAAACATGAATCTAAATACTAGTCTTGATCAATGGTTGGAAGAGTAAGGTCTGTTGAAAGGGCACCATTTATCAGAATGATTGGCTCTACAATGTTATTTTTTTTTGTATGTGTTCTTCCTGCATTCTTTGTGCTTGTGCATGCATTTTTATGCATAGAGTATCCAAAAGAAGAAAATGCGCTTCAAATTTGTCAATCAGTCAATGTGCTTTGTTTTTTGGTTCTTTTATTTATTTTTAATTACATTTTGTCAATCTGCTTATGCTTATATATGCAGTGCTATTAGTTGACAACTTATTTCTATGGAAGTTGGGTTTATTGTTTTATAATTCATAATCTAATATAGACAGTCATTTCTCAGTAAAAATGCAGAACTCTTATAAAACAACTGGGCCAAGAGCTGTTGTCCTTTACTGTTTCATTGCCCATTGGCCTTTATTTGGACCTTCTATCGTGCCTTACATGCCCTTTGGTGGGCCTCAGATTGGTTTCTTGGGGCTAAATGAAGCTAGGGTTCATTTAACAATACTTAAAATAAAGGCTAGGGGTCCTAGAGATGAGATCTACGTGGTATCTATCCCATGATAGAGACTCACCTGTGAGGCTTGGTAGCGTAATGATATAAAATACGCTATTGCTAAGTCTAATCATGTGGACTGATGAATTCCTAGTTAGTATATTAGTTTGTTTTATTAGTTTTCTTTACCAATTAGGCTTGTTAGTTTCTTTTTCCTATTTCGAGTTTACTTTATCTTTAGTTTGTAACTAAGACTCTGACTTGTAGAGTCTTAGATCCTATCTAATAGTTGTTTTTTATTTTCTATAAATATAAACTACAAGGAAGAGAGCAGTACTGACTAATTAATTTTCTCTTCCTTTTCTCCATTCTCTCCTCTTATTTTTCTATTTTGTTACATGATATTAAAGCAATCACCTAGGTTACTATTTTGAGAGTAGTTTAAGGTTCTCTGTTAGATATGCAGCTACCTCTAATGCTGCTCTTGCAACTACTGCTATTACTACACTACTTGGTTCACAGTGACCTATACTTTGCTGCTACTATTACTTGGTTTACAGTGACCTATACTGTGCTGCTACTATTACTGTTGTTACTACTACTATTGCTACTGCTCTTACTATTATAACTGCTGCTTCCGCTGCTACTATGTTTTAAGCTGAAGCTCTTACAGTTCCCCATGCTCCAGCTTGAGAAGAGTGTTAGCGTTCATTACGCTATTGCTGTATCAAAGCAATTAATCATGTGGATTGATGAACTCCTAGTTAGTTTATTAGTTTGCTTTGTTAGTTTCCTTTGCCAATTAGGCTTGTTAGTTTCCTTTTCCTATTTTGAGTTTACTTTATCTTTAGTTTGTAACTAGGACCTCTGACTTATAGAGTCCTAGATCCTATCTAATAGTTGTTTTCTATTTTCTATAAATATAAACTACATGAGTTTGACTTTTGACACCTAGTATTTCTAATTCGACCCCATTTACAATTTTAACAAACTCTTGGGTGCTTAACCCCTTTTCCAAAACTACTAAAACTATTTTAATAAATAAACTCAAAATTAAACTTCTAATCTATTTAGGCTCTTTTAATATAATAATTCTGTCTCAGATTGACTCCTTTGGAAAGTTGGTCATAAATTTCCAAATATATCTCTGAATGGCTAGATCTTGGCTTGTTTTAGACTCTTTTAAAATAGTTATCCTGTCTCAGATTGTCGCTACTCTGGAAAGTTGGTTATAATTTTTTTAAATATATCTCTGAATGCCAAGATCTTGGCTCGTTGGATAGGTAATTCAATAACCTTTCGAAGGGCTCCAAAATCACACTTGAAGGATGAGTTCTGTCTCTCTGAAATAGTCCTAAAGGAAATTGACAGAAATAGTCGAATTTTCTGCTGTACAGTGCTCCCAGTTATCAAAACTGATCCAATGGTTTATCAAATCATACGAATTCTGCTTTAGCATGCTCCTGCATCAATGTCCTTGCTTTTTTTACTGTCGTACTGTATTACATTAGAAAACCTTTGAGTGAACCAGTTTGGAGGGGTTATTTGGTGCAAATTCGAGGAGCTACTTATACCAAAAAGGCCTTTGGTAGAAATGGTGAGAATAGGCGTAGATGGCCTTGGATTCAAAGACGAATGTGACTTTTAATAAAGTTGAATGGCGAAGGAGGATTCATATAGCGAACCCCACTACCCCAGTTCCCATATAGTTGGGAATTGTGATAAGGACTTTAGAGTACTTGAGTTGACTTAAGATCTAAATGTATATTCACATGTATATTTATAGACCTAAGGATGCAGATCTCGGGGTCGGGAAACCCAAGTAGGTCCACTAATGGCCCACCCAAACAATTAGAAACCCAATTTATAGGTGCAATGGCAATTTTATAATTTTGGGGACCATTCAAGGGTATTTTGGGCTATGGACAGATTACAAGATGTGACTGGAATTTGATTTAATGATTAGGGGCACTCTTGGAAGCAATTGTAGGGAAAGACAAGATTAAATCTGAAGGGGAGGGATACTAAGGGAAAATCAACGAAAAGGAAAAGAACAAAATAAAATTAGAATTATATTGTGGGAATAAGTTACCTTCTTCAACCTCTTGACTGAGAGGAGGCTGAAAAACTAGATTTATTCAAAGAGAGAGAACTCGCTCGTTATCGATCCAAACGAGATTATGGGGATGAGATCGTCACTACCAGACCTTTCAAGCAAGAGCAAGCAGTAATAGAGTTGTATGGGACTGAGATCTGATCTGGCGGTATGAACTGGCCCAGCTCTGGTTTTGAATGGAATGGAAGATTGAAGTGTAGTTTTGGTTTGGTTCCCATGTGGAATTGTAGCTGTAGGATGTGGCTCTCTCTCTCTCTCTCTCTCTCTCTCTCTCTCTCTCATTCCCGCAACCGGAACCACCCCTTCCCTCAGTGAGTTCCTCCCCTCCCTTCTGCTGCTCTTCCTTCCTCGTACTTCCCTTAGTAGTTCTTTACTGAACCTTTGGTTAACAGTGAACATGCTGAGTTGTGGAGAGTTTGATCAATCTCTCTTGTTCTCATCCCTTTCTCCCTGACACTATGCATGCTAATTCCTTACCCTAGGGTGAACCACATCCTAGATTATTGCAACCAAAGCCTTCTCCTACAGTGAGAATCGATCTAATTAATTCATGGTTACATGCCAATATATAAATGAAAATAAAACATAAAATCCTAAATGCTAAGACTCATAATATGCTAAAAACAATCTGGAAATAAAATCCTAGTCTCCTATTAAAGCTGGAAACATAGAATAAACTAGGGAACTCCTAAATAAAACTCCTACCTTGTCTAAATTTCCCCAATATAAGAGATTTCAAGGATGTCCCAGTTAAAATAAAATCTTATAATGGTTCCCAGCCATATCTGTCTCCCCTTGTGGGCCCGCCACTTCTTCACCTAATGTACATCTGATAGTGCAAATCTACATAATGTACTGATTGCTATGAAAATTAGCACTATGTTCATGAGTGTAAGAAATGAAGTACTGCATAAATAACATATTCTCAGTATGTTGCAATACCATGATAATGTTGCTCAAAATAAGATGACTTCTTTGAAGTTTGAACATATTTGTCGTCCTTACTTTTGCATTCCATGAATGAATTTTTCATATAGATACTTTTTGGCTTCTATTATGTACTCATGCTTATTTTAAGTATTGTACATCAAGCATTGTAAGTTTTTTCTTTTTCCTAGTGTTTCTAAATATTTCTTATTTCTTTATTTTGTAATATTTCAACAAATTTCCTAGAATTCTGGTTATTCCCAGTATCTAGCAATATTGGTGTCTTGAATCTTTGGGAGTACTCATGAGCTTAGAATTTACTACCTTTGTTTGTCATATTTGTAACGATGGGTGATGGAGTAACCATTAAAGGGTAGACTCAGCAATGTTGTCTCCCAAACGATAAAGTTGTGAGATTTAGTTCAATTATTTGCTGATCTGTTACCGATTTCTGCTGCATGAAGCTCTTCAAATGGCTGTCCAAGGCAATGCAAAAGATCCAGCAATTCAGACAGAGATGAGCGAAGTTTTGGGAGACCAGTCATTTCTGTCATCTATTCTTGCTTCGGTATGGTACTTAGATTTTCCAACTGATCGTTATTAGCTTACCTGCTAATGCCATGGTACTTTTCTCTCTCAGCTTCCAGGAGTTGACCCAAATGACCCTTCTGTGAAAGACTTGCTTGCATCCCTGCAGGGGCAATCAGAGGTGTGTTTTTGGACTTAAGCCTATGGAATCTGACTGATCTTCCCATTAGATAATGTTGTTTAAGTTGTCTATGTGATTCCTTCTGTTTCAGTAGGTTCATTTGATTTTTATTGTGGATTAATGTGATTCCATATTAACCAATCATCATCTTTTAGCAAAAGTATGTATCAGTATATGTTAATCACTAACTGGTCAACTATAATGCAGAAAAATTTTGTGCCTCAGTTTGTCTCTTGAATTGTTCCTTCTCCAGGGAGTAAATATTGATTCCTGACAGCTTAAGGTTTCAAAGTCAAAGTGAAGGGCTTGATAACCATTTCAGTCTGCTTTGATTTATCTGTTTGAAATTTAAGGAAAACCACGGAAAAGGAATAGACAAGAACCCTAGAAAGAGCTGCTGCTCTGCATTCTTTGTTATTTGATTGAAGAAGAATGAGCGATTACAAGAAAAAACAGCACACACACACACACACACACACATATATATATAAGCAAACTTAAATTGCAATAATACCCCAACTTAAACTCTAATAATGGGGATACACTTGTCCAAAATAACAAATAACATGAATGAAAGATAAAAGTCTTATAACCCTATTTAAACACACCTAACATGACATTCTTGTCTAGAAAAACAGATATAAGAATTAAGAACCAGGGATACAGCAGCATGTAAACCGTACCATGAACAGTAACATGGATTTAATCTTCGGTTTTAATCTTCTGTCATGATCAAAGAAAAAATCAGCAGTCTGATTTATCTAATAGATTTAACTAAATTTACAAAAATCTAATTCATTTTAACGTTTATTTCTGATCTGCTCAGCTTGCAGATTTCTTACTTACATCAGAATTTCTAGGAGATTATGAGATGAAATTACATCATCAGATTAGACTTTTAATTGGGTAGAAGAAAGCAAGAAAGAAAGGAAATTGAGTATTGTTGCTGGTTATGGGCAGTACTTTGCCTCAAGTATGTCACCTTCTAGAAATTTAATTCCCAATCAACAAACAGATCCAAAAATTAAATATGAGATTTCAAAATATCTTACCAGATTGGAGGAATCAACCCAGACAGCCAGCAAATTTAATGTTGATTGACATAGAACCAAAGAACTGAAGGAAGTGGTAATTATGTGAGCTAACAAATAGCAAGAATAGTGGACCTGATGCAGGCAAGGGTCCAGACAACCAAATTTTGCTTGCTTCTGAATCCGCCTACCTATTCAAGTAGAATTGATGCAGTAGCTGAGAGTTTCTAGTGGTTGGGTTGATTTGATCCATTGAGGATGTCGAAGCCAAGTTTCAAGCCCAATAGGGAATTGATGCGGTAGCTGAGGTTGGGTTGAATTGATGCACCCAAGGTTTGCTTGTTTCTCCACTACGTCACATACCATTGCTGAATTCACAAAATTGCCATTCAATGGTTGAGTTTTTGGGATAATTACAGTTCTGCCATAAGGGTCTGTTTGTTTCATCCTAAAGCTAGTAAGTTCTGATTTATTATGAGATCTGCCATTGGTCCTTCAATTAAAGCTTACGTTACTTGGGTGGGACTATCAGTGGACCCAATCGGGTTTTTCTGGACCCTACGTCCGCATCATTTGGTATCAGAGCGAAGCCTGGCAATATGCAGATCTTAATGAAGATATGGGACGATTATCAATGTCCAACCAGTGGGTCCATCAAATTCAATCCTGACAAGTTGCTGAAGAAAGAACTTCCTCCAGACATCAAGCAGTTACAAAATTCGAGGACTAATTTTTTTCTAAGTGGTGGAGAATTGATGCAAGCTAGATCTATTGGATTGGAATATTTTTATGGTTTATTTTAATTAGGGAAATCATTGTAATTTGATTTAGTTTTTATTTCTTTCCATAAAAAAAGGGATAGACTTACCCTTTAGCTAAGAGTTTTTTTAGGCTAGTTAGGAGTTTTCTTTAATTAGGAGTTTCTTTAGTTAAGAGTCTTCTTTAATTATCATATTTCATTTATTTAGCATTTTTTATTTAGCAATTAATTAGGTTGTAAAGCTTATTTATAGGCTTCTTTTATTAATGAAAATATGATGAAGAGAATGAAGATTTGACAAATTTTAGTTTGGGAGCCTATGGGCAGAGTAGGGTTGCTCTCCCTCTCTCTCTCTCTCTCCCCTCTACCTTTGGTCTTGCATTTTCTCTGTCACTGTTGTTGGCGGCGGTATCCTTTCCCCTTCCCCACTGCTGTGGAAGTCCTTCTGCCCTTACCAATCTAACGGTGGGTTTTCTTTTCTCTTACCCTCTGGTTTTCCCTTCTTTGTCTCAAATCCTCTTTCCCTTTTTAAACCCCTGTTCTTCTACTGATTTCTTTTACTATCCTCTGTTACTGATATCGATCCCTAGTCTAGCAATAATCACAGTCCCACTGAACCCACCAAACTCCTTCATTACCTTCCCTTTTCCCCCCTGCAACTTTGGTTGCAAATTTGTTTCAAATAAACGACCTAAACCCCAAAAGCCCAGGACTTGAAAATCATTCTTGTGTGAGGAATAAAATCTGCAACTCAAGCTGTTCTTCCTTTTACCGCCAGATCCAAGTTCAGATCCTCAATGCCCTCTCATGCCTTGCTATAAAGGATCAATATTGGCTCGATTCAAGAGCATAATGGGTTACGACTCTGCCCTTAAAGTTTCAAGTCAAGAGGTGTCGAATTGAGTGAGATATCTCACTCGAGACCAAGCTGATTTACCGCCTCTTGTTTTTGGTTTTAATGTTGAAGACAACCTTCTTTTTCCTTTCCCACGTCATTCCCTTTTAGTGTTTTATTTTTGTTATTTTATATTTTCTTTAGTTGGATTTCCCAAATTACCCTTTCCTTCACAATTATTATGTTTTATCCCCTTCCTTATTTTTGCTTCCTAATTAACCATCCTCTTTAATTCTAATTCCTATCCTGTCCTAAGGGATTGTTTGGTTACTCAAGTTATTGCCAATTTCTGGTTATTTACAATATTGCCACTACATCTTATCAATTGGTTTTATATTATCTTGGTTGGGCCCATAGCAGACTCGATAGGGTTTTTCTGAACCCGGGTCCACATCAGAGGGAAATTTAGTCATTAGTTGAATCTGGGGGGGTTGTATTTGTAATTTCAGATTCAGTTTATGGGTATTCTAGTAGTTGGCGATAGGTTTGTAGGTACTTTAATTGAATGGAATAGGTAGTAAGAGAATATGAAGAATTCGAGTTGAGTTGGATTGTTCAGTTGTAAGTCTAAGCTGAAGTCGGTTAAGAGTTGGGAGCAATTCCCGAGTGCTCTATTTGAATAGCTCTACTGATGTACGGAAGATCTAAGAAATCTGAGACCAGGAAGGGTTGCACAAGGTTTCTTCCAGTGACACTAGGACAACATAGTGACAATAGGACCATTCCCCAAGCTAATGTAACTCAGGTTTCAATGCAAGATTCAACAGAAAAGAATAGCAGAGGTTTAAGTTTTGAACACTGTGGCAGACCTAGCTAAACATAGTGCGGTTTCTTAATCTTCTTGTATATGGTTAAATTGCCCCTATAGTAGCTAAGGAGGTGGTTTGGGATGCCTCAGAGCGCCCAAGGTGTAGATTTAGCAGTTAAAGTTTTATTAAGGATCTTCTATAATCCTGCTGATGGCAATGCCTATGGTGGGATTTTAGAAGATCCAGTACTTATGTAATTTACTATTACTTTCTTTATTTTAATAATATACCTTTGCTGACCTTTAGGAAAAAAAAGTTTCAATTTTGAATCAATTATCAGCAGTAATAAGAAAGTAATAAAAGAAAGCCAACTAGAATTGCAAAGAAAATAGGGGTGGCCATAAGCTAGAGAAAGAGAGAGAAGCTGACTTGGAATGGATGGAATAAAATAGAAAATGGAAGAATGGATACTGGAGCAGTGAGTCCACCTGCGATAGTACTGGAATCTCACCAGGTAGCCACATGAGAATCTCACCTAACTAGTACTGCAAATTCCAACAGCACATAAAAATCAGCTTTACTCTTAAACTTGTGGGTATGGCTCAAGGCGTATACACAAATTTATAGGGTTTCACAGAACACACAGAGTCGTTGATTTGGAAAAAATTTAAACTTTAACTGGGAAACTGGCTATTCCATGCATGCTGCCAGCTATGGACTGCTCCTACTCCTACTAGGACTCTCAAAATAATACAATGCAAACTCCTCAGTTCCAAACTTCCAGGAAATCAACTATCATTCACATGACAGAACAACTGTCTAAACTAATGCAACTAGTCACTAGGCTATATACAAGACTACTAATTACCACAGCAAAACCATGTGCAGGCTAAGGAAAAACCATACATATTGTAATTTCTTCCTTTTCTTCATAGCAGCTGCTGTTTTCCCATCGAATTAGAAGAGGCCTAGTTCTGATATGTTCCTAACAATTATGGAATTCTGACTTAACATTCTGAGGTCTGATTTCAGTTTTGTGTTTGCTTCCATTGATATTTCATTATATATTGTTCTCTTAAGCATATCTGTTCAGGGTGTAAAAAGTGGCAGATCTTTGGAGATCAATTTCTCTGATCAATTCAAAGAAGACTGATTTGGGAATCAGAAGTAGAAAAAACCCTTGCCAGACCCCATTGTTAATTCCATTAAAGACCACCCCACCACCAACCCACAAAAAAAAAAAAAAAAAACCAGAACCATAACCAATAGAATTGGTAAGGTACTGCAAGTACAATAGCATATTATGAAGCAATAACAAAGGTCAAAGCCTTGAAGAACTGATGCTCTCAATCATAGTTGTCAAGGCGATCCAAGGTGTTTGGGGCCATCCTGGCACCTAGGCGACCAAGGCGTTCCCAGTGAATTTTTTTTAATTTTAAAATATTAATGCTATATATATATATATATATATATATATATATATATATATATATATATATATATATATATGCAGTATGTTACATAAATAATCAACATTTAAGACATAGCTTAATTAATATGAGAAAACCAACAAAGAAACAAATAATTGAGTTAAGTAAGCAACACGTATTTATGACTAATATTTGCTTATTTTTAACAAATTTGACTGGAGCGTAACTCCTTTAATATACTTCGGATTCAAGCAAATCTCGAATTCGTTGCAAAGCTAGTATAATCAGCTTTCCAACAAATCCAAGATTGCTTGAATCGGAGTTATAATGAAGGAGTTACACTCCGGTCAAACTTTGTTCGGAGTACGCGAATGATGTTTAAAGTCGTCTGAATGTAAATTATTTTTTGGGTATCAAAACAATAGATTATTTTGGTGCGCTTTTGGTTTTTAGTGATGTTTTACTATAAAAAGATTTATGGAATTTTTATATTTGAAAAAAAGCCTAGCATTAGGAAATTGAAAATTGCCCCCACACCCAAAAATACGGTTTTTGTTCTTGAACTGGAGGGTTTGATTTTTTATACTTCTGGAATTTGAATTTTAGACTATTTTTATTGGATTCAAATAGGGGGTATTCGCTTAGTTATGAATAATATCTCAAGTAAAATTAAAGAAACATCTACTTAAATGGTATTAATCATAAATAAGTACTGTCTGGTAAATGTTGTTCTTGTCTAGCCTAATAAATCTTGTAAAGCAAACTCAGAGATCAAAGGGGGAAAAAAAACACATATAAGACCCAAGACGACCGCCTAGGCATTCTGGGCGCCCAAGGAGTCCAAGGCGGCGCCTAGGCGACGCCCAGAGAGCCTAGGCGGTCTCCCAGGCAACACTAATAAGGCGCCCAGGCCTTGGAATCATGCCTTGACAACTGTGTAACTGAATTTGAAAATCAAATCATTCAACCCGTATTTGTGCAAGTCTAATGTCCATATAGCATTGATATTTTTTCTTTGCATCATTGCTGATTGCAACGTCATAATCTATTGTCCCAGCAAAAGAAGGATGAAGATAAGCCACCAGAAGAAGAGAAAAAGTGATGGTGTGCTCAGTAGCTGCTAATTTTTTACGGTAATATTTTTGTTTTTGAAATCCAAACCCCAACACAAGGCATATTTTCAACTTATTTTGGTTACGCTATGGGTGCATGGAGGGATCTTGTAATGCATTACCTCTAAGCATGGAGTGTGTGGCTCCTTCCGTCGGTTGAGATGCAAATTGATTAATTGATTAGAAATTAAGCAGATAGAAGCCTTCATGTATGTACCAATCGTGTAAAGCTTAATTTCATGGATTGTTCTGTTTCAGGTAAGAGAGCTCATGATTGTAGTTACGATGGAGCATTGATGGTTCATGTGTCTTTGTTGTATGTGTATGGATGTATTGTTTCTTATAGACTAAAGAGGACTTTGCAGGGACAGGTTTAACCTTACAAGAACATAATCCTCATTTTAGAACTACATTGTTTCCATAAAGCTCAAAATACATTTTCGTCCTTGTGTTCTTGTTTTATGTTTCATAGATTCAAGTCAGAGAAGCTGTCTCCATGTAACTAATAGCAAATTCAATTTTGAGAGGACACTTTGTCATGATTTGAAATGGAATACAGTCGAATTACCAGAGCCTTGCGCTGGTGATCTCAAAATTGATGAGCCGCATCCATGTTTCATTGGCGTGGCACGTAGGGTTGAGTCAAATTTTTAAATGCAATCAGTTAGGGGTGTCAACCGGTCGGGCCGGGCTGGTTTTGTTTGGGCTATAACTGGTCCATCATTTTAAACCCCAAGACCATTACTGACTGTCTATTTAATTGGTTACCATGAACTTTACCAAATCACAAGCCATCGGTCGGTTACTGTTCCTTAATTGGTTTTAACTATTTAGTCTTAACTGATTAGTTCGATTTGATTTTAAACCGATATATCATTTGTCCTGCGCCAAATCTAGCCCACGTCTATTATTCCTTCTCGCTCTGCAGGCTGCACCTTCTGCTGCAGCCTGCAGGTGCAAGGGTGATTGAACGTTACAATGAGTATGAAGACAAGGGGAGGTCTGTTGATGTACAAATGAAATAGGGTGGTGATCTACACTCACCCATGAATCAAAACCTCCTTATTCTTCAAATCTTCATTCAGTAATTCATGGCAGCCCATTTTTAACCACTCGTAATCTTCAATTGCTGGTCCACGAGTGGAATAGCGCTGCAATTTCCAGCAAGAAGTTCAGATTCAGAAGCATTTGCAGTGGCGGTAGCTGGTTGTTCGTGTTGAGGTTCTAGCTTTTCCTAATTAATAGATTCCTTCTTGGCAAACTTCTAACTCAGAGTTTTCCCTTACTTCCTCCACAACTTTGATGATTTCAGTGTCATTACTTCCGGCCAGAGGTCGTAGATGGGTTTACTGATTCTGATGCCATTTTGGTTACTACATTGAGATGGCGGTTCCATCACAGACCAACCGAGAGAAAGGGAAAGACAAGGTTTCTGAGAGAGAGAGGGAGAGAGAGAGAGAGAGAGAGAGAGAGAGTAATAAAAATACAATCTCATATGGTTCGATGCAAGGCGGGTTTGCTCGATTTTGGTTTTTTGAGTTCAGCCAAGCGAGAATTAGAGACTCAACTTAGGATTTTCTGTGCGTTACATAGCATAAGTTACATAACTCCAAAATGTGCATAAATTTTTAGAAAAGGATAGAACATAGGGAGACTAGTCAATGACCGGGCGAGTTGGGTGCCTAACATTTTACTAACTTGTTAATTGACACTTACCCACATTTGGTGAGATCATATAGGCCAATCCATTGAGTCAAATGAGTTATTAGTGTTTCTCCAAGTAAGAAATAATTCTTTTAAGTCCTAAACATCATCTAGGTGATGACTCCAGATTTTACCCTCCACTAGTGTGAGTGGATGAGATCTTAAGGTAGATCTTTTCGATCTCTATTGTGTTGATTGAGAATCGTAAACTTTAACATTTTAACAATTTTAAAATGAGAACCATTTTTATAAAAGGGAATCAAATTTCCTACCATTGTCCTCACAGTGGCTCGATCAAATGGTCAGTCCGGTTTTGGTTAGCACATTTTGTTTATTGAATGGTCAGCCCGGTTTTGAGATTTAATCGGTTGGGCCCGGTCAGACCTACCAATGCAGTCCAAGTTTTAACACCCTTGTGTCAGTCCACTGTTGGCTGAACTCCATGCCGGCACTCCACAGCTACAGTAATACGTGAACACCTTTTCATTACTTGGAATGTTTGGTGTGGGAAAAAATAGTCTGTAGCACATTCAAACCATTGAAAATGCATTGATCACGAGTTCTGATGCGTTCTCAATGGTCAGAATCAAATCTGCTACACGAAAGTGTTATAGACGATCCTGACCTGGTTTGGTAGACCCATTTCTTACGGCTATGTTTGATTGCTAAGTCGACAAGCTGAAAAGAAAAATAATAAAATAAGAATAATGATGAAATTATAAATTTATGTGCCTATCACTCTTTTTCATTTAAAAAATTTTCTTTTTCGACATCCAAACATCGTTGAAGTTGCTTAATTGGTCATTAGTTGCTTCATTGCTAATGACATCTATCTGTTTTTTGAGAGCGGAAAGACCTGCTATCCCGAAAATTTGTTAGAATTCGGGGATTAGGCCAAAGCTTCAAAACTCTGTTATGGTTGCGATTTCCCGCCACTGGAGTAGAACTGTGCTTTCGCTCTGTAATCGTGGTTTCCACTCTCAACTGCAACCACAAAACTTCGTTCCATTTTCCCAACAACAACTCCAACGCAACTTCTTAGAATCTCAACTCGTCTCTCTTCTCCATGGCTGCAGCGATTTCAATCAGCTCAGGCAAGTCCACGCCAACATCATCCGAATGGGCCTCGACCAATGCTGCTTCGTGCTCACCAAGTTCATCCGAGTGCTCACCAAGTTTATGGTTCCCATGGATTACCCTCGCCTCGTCTTCGATCAAGTACGTCGCCCGAATCCATTTATTTGGACTGCATTAATTCGAGGGTATTCTCTCCTTGGACCTTTTAGTGAGGCAGTTGTGCTATATAACTGTATGAGGAAGGAAGGTACTAGACCTGTGTCTTTCATCTTCTCTGCTCTCTTTAAGGCTTGTGGTGCCACACATGATTTCAATTCTGGTCGGCAGGTGCATTGTCAGACCATTTCGATAGGTGGGTTTGTGTCTGATCTCTATGTTGGAAACACTTTGATTGATATGTATGTTAAATGCGGATTTTTGGACTATGGACGTCGGGTGTTTGATGAAATGATGGACAGAGATGTGATTTCATGGACGTCATTAATTACTGCATATGCTAAGAATGGAGCTATGGAAGTTGCAGGAGAATTGTTTGATCGATTGCCTGATAAGGATATGGTGGCATGGACTGCTATGGTTACGGGCTATGCCCAAAATGCAAGGCCAAGGGAGGCATTGAGATTGTTTGAGAGAATGCGGGATGCAGGTGTAGAAACAGATGAAGTGACTTTGGTGGGTGTAATTTCTGCTTGTGCCCAATTGGGTGCTGAGAAGTATGCTAGATGGATACGGGATGTTGCTGAACATGCAGGGCTTGGGCCAACCACAAATGTTGTTGTCGGCTCTGCTCTTATAGACATGTATTCCAAATGTGGCAGCGTGGATGAAGCATATCAGGTGTTTGAGATGATGATGGAGAAGAATGTCTATTCTTACAGTGCAATGATTGTGGGGTTTGCAATGCATGGGAAGGCAGATGCGGCAATGAGGTTGTTCTATGAGATGGTGAAGACAGAGACGAAGCCAAACAGAGTTACATTCATTGGGGTGCTTACTGCATGCAGCCATGCAGGGCTTGTTGAGCAAGGGCGGAACCTGTTTGGAAGCATGCAAGGGATTTATGGGATCACACCTTCAGCCGACCACTATGCATGCATGGTAGATCTTCTTGGTCGTTCTGGGCACTTAGAAGAAGCCTATGAGCTTGTGAAAACGATGGAAATTGAACCCCATGGTGGTGTATGGGGAGCATTACTTGGAGCATGTCGTATTCATGGGAATCCTGACATTGCTGAGATTGCTGCCAGCCATCTGTTTGAGCTTGAACCAACTGGTATTGGAAATTATGTATTGCTTTCCAACATTTATGCATCAGCTGGAAGATGGGATGATGTTTCACGGGTGAGGAAGTTGATAAGAAAGAAAGGTATGAAAAAGAATCCTGCGTGCAGCTGGGTAGAAGCAAGTAATGGGGTAATTCATGAATTCTTTGCTGCTGACATGACCCATCCAAAGTCTAAAGAGATCAAACAGGCTTTAGAGGAGCTTTTGGAAAGATTAAAGCTTGCTGGGTACAAACCAAACTTGTCCTCTGTGGTTTATGATCTGAGTGACAATGAGAAAGAGCAGTTGCTAATGACCCATAGTGAAAAGTTAGCCTTAGTGTTTGGGCTGTTAACTACAAGTGCTGGCAGCTCCATTCGGATTGTGAAGAACCTAAGGATATGTGAGGACTGCCACTCATTTATGCTTAGTGCTTCTGGGGTCACAAGGAGAGAGATTGTAGTTAGAGATAACATGAGGTTCCATCATTTCCGGGATGGGTTGTGCTCCTGCGGTGATTTCTGGTAATTGATGCAGATCTCCCAACTCTATCTGGGGTGTGGCACTACCCTACTTAAATTATTCTAGGTGTAAGACAAAATTGTCTTCTGGCCAATTTTTGCATGTGCTGATCAATGCTGATCATCTCAAATTGATTGGCACCCAGTATTCCATTGAACTGGAAAATGGTCCTGGCATTCCTTAATAACCTGTTCGGTATAATACAGCCTGCTCATGTTGACCGAGAATACAAAAAGACAAGTAAGCCGATTATTTTGCTTGTGTCTCATCTCATAATTGCATTTTGGCCAATGGTCCATCCAGTTGGCTTCTGCTTAATTTGATCAATGTATGTAACAAAATATTTATTTTCTTAATCAATATTCAGGCTTTTTATTGGATTTTTTCTATTGTATTTTGTCTATAGTATTTTAACATGTTATTTACACCATGACATTCCATGTACGTAGAGCAATGGGTGAATGATAAAGATTGTGAATATTATTAGCATCAAAAGACCATAAAATGTAGCAAAGGGAAGAATAAAACTTATCCCAAGCTCCAATTATCAGAACTCAACTTATGTCATGCTTTTTGGCACTTGTTTATGGCCTGGTCGTAGACCATTCTCGGGAATTTCTTTTTGGCATTCATCAAATAAATTTCAATGTGGTACTACTAGTCACTCTTTTTTGGTGTGTATCGCCTTTTTCCAACTACATGTACCTCCATGAAGACAAAGGAATCTATTTTATTCCCCTTTGTTTCTTTCTTTTCTTTTTGTAGAAATAAGCAATCCTTCATTTTTCTTTCTAGTTGGAGAGTTCTAGTTGCATAGTTTAATCCAAAATTGTTCAGAATTAACTGAGGTGGACAATGGTTGAAATGAATTCTGCCGGATCTTTATCTGACAACAAAGACAGATTTGACAATGTAGGATCAAACTTATATAGTTCATGAGCATTATCTGATCATTTATTTTAAATCACAATAAAAAACACAAGGATTTTGAAAATTTTAAATTACTATTGCTTATCTCTCATGGTTAAAATTTGAATACCCATATCATGCAATTATGACTCAGATCTGATTTTTAATTGTGTATTTGGTCATTTGATTTCTCTATGCTGGGATAAATAACTGTCTTGGAGACATGGAAGTTCAGATCGCTAACGGTGCGGTGAAAAGGAGGAGTATGTGTCTCTGTCTCTGTGTGTGTGTGTGTGTTTTTTTTTTATTTTTTGGATTGGGGGTGGGGGGTTTGTTAATTAGACTTTGTGTTTTATTATTCAGTCCTTAATTTCTTCCCAATTTCCCAATCAAATTAGGTTGAAACCTGTTCTAGCCTTTTTTCTAACTATACATTCCAAGTTCTACCATGTAGTCCTATAGAAATTTTCTCAGGTACTTGCCAACTTTGATTATAGATTGGTTAAGAATAGGAGTCGGATTCCTCAGTGCTGCAATCAAGAGAAAAATAATTAAACAAACAATCATAGAATAATAAAATTTATCATGGTTCAATATCCAATCTAGAATGCCTACTTTCAAATATGAGTGTCAATTTCTATCTCACACTGATCAATTAAAACCTATACTGACCTGCACCATTTACTAAACGTGTTGGGTTTAGGCCCGAATCGATTTTTAATCGGTCATTCGTGGTGTGAGGGTATAGCCCATTGGAAACAAACATTAATATCAAAGAAAGGAAACCGAGATAAGGGGGCATTTTTTGAGAGAAAAATCAGGGAGAAAGAGGATAGCCTCACGAAAAGAGGGGTTTGAGGGAAGAAAGGAGAAACAAGGTATCGCAGAGAGGGCTGAAATCGATCCGTGAACTTGACGTTTGCAGGAGACAGATTTTAATTTGGGAAAGAAAGAACGAAGAAGAAGGGAATTTTTGTATTGATTATTTATCCAAGAAAAAAAAAAAAAATTTCTTTGTATTGATCTCCTCCTCTTCTTCCATATAACTAATACTACAATTTTCTATTTTTAATCGGTAGATGTGACCTTGTCCATGTCTCATCTATCCAACGGATGCTACATGGTATACTGCATTCATGAGTGTAGCAGACGAGCCCATTCCGCCCCTGGGTGCGTCAATTTCCGAACCCCCCCTCTCAATCCATGCATTTTATTTGGAACTATGGAACCTTCCATTGTCTTTAGATAGTATGACCTTTGTCGTGTGGTCTTGACTATCCGATATGGCTCTTCCTAGGTTGGTATGAGCTTTCCTTGCTTTGTAGGTTCCAGGACTCTTGTCTTCTGTAGGACGAGGTCTCTGACTTGGAAGAAAACGTTTTCTCACACCTTTCAGTTGTAGTATTTTAACATTTTCTCTTGATAGGCTGCAACTCTCAGGGCCATGGTTTTCGGAATGTCTTCACTCATGTCAAGGTGGACTCTCATGTCTTCCGGGTTGGTCTCCTCAGAAAAGTGGAGCACCCGGTACATCTTCTCTATCACCTCCATTGGTTTTATTGCTTCTGTGTTGAATGTTAGCATAGGATGTTCGGTAGTACTGGGGAGCCCTTCAATCTAGAGATTTGGAAGGGTGAGACCTCTTTCATGTGGAAAGGCTCCCATGCATGCAGCTAGTTGGTTGTATCTTATATGCAATAGAAATAAGAATAAAGTGAAGACCAGACTCGAAGCCAATTTATTTATTGAGGATTGATTTTATAGACAAAATTTCATATTGGCCCTGGACTGAACTGATGGAGAAGAAAAAAGAAAAACCCGACTGAACCGACCGTTTGACACCCTAACCGTGATTTATGTTTGTAGCATTTGGCCTACTTTGGATTCAAAAGTTAAAGAAGTAGAATGATGTATACGTTAGTTTGTGAGTTTATTCTGAAGGGTCGTTAAAAGCCCATTTTAATTTTTAAGATTATATGGGTATCATAGTAAATTACCTATTTAGGTTTCGCTATAAATTAATAGCGAAAGAATTCTTTGTAAGATGAGAAACATGTAAAAAAGTAACCCTATTTTCTATTGATAGAGAAGTAGTTATCATCTCACTGTGGATATAAATGAGAAAATTTGCCTAACCACATTAATCTTAGCACTGTGTGATTGTTTCTTTCTATTTCGTTTTACGTTTTTTTGCATCATGATTAAGGTTCGATTTCTACAGAAATCAGATACAGCATAGAGCATTAGAACTAGAACACTTGGATGAGCTTGATCTTTAGTAGATAGTTTTACAGAAACAATGATTTCTGTAAAACACTTGGTGAGCATCGATTTCACCGATGACCATGGTATCAGTTCATACAGGGGGATGAGGCACTTTATGGGTGTTTAATCTAGAAGATGTAAGTATAAAACAGTATTATCCTTGCAATTTGCTAAGAATTCAACCCTCAACCGTTTGAGTTTTATCTAATCTGTCGTATCAAACCAGTGATTTTAACTTATTTTTCTGTACATTTCTCGGCTCCTCTAATATATGTCAATTTTTCAACTCAAAAGTTTGAACTAGTAAGTGGAGGGACTCAAAAGTTTGAATTAGTAAGTGGAGGGACTCTCTATATTTAAGATCACAGGATTCCAATCTCATTAACAATGTGAGACTATTCTCAATACGCCCCCTAACATGTAATTCCACTATTAGGTGGTGTATATGTGGTACTTTACAAGTGACTGATTCCACTTTTCAAGTGACTAGTTAAGACCGCCTCTCAAACCATAGTCCCTATTTTGTACATCTGACATATATGTGGCACTTTTCAGGTGACTGGTTAAGATTGTCCCTAGAACCATACCTTTTTTGTGCGTTTGGTGTCCCTCTTTTGGTGATTTTTTTACAAAGTTATTATGAGAGAGAACCTAGAGCTCTGATACCATGTCAAGTTTTCAACTCAAAAGTTCAAACTAAGTAAGTGGAAGGACTCTCCATATATAAGACCCCAAGATTCCAACCTCATTAGTAATGTGAGACTATTCCCAATAATATATTACCATCAGTTTTATTTTTTACAATGCTTCAACAAAGTCAAAACATAATCTCTCTCTACATCATTGTTAAGGTCAAAGGACAATATCCCTAGTTAAACGACTGATGAAAGCCATATAACAGAGCATTGGATTATGATTGACCATCACCATGAGACTGGTTGAAACAAGATTGTAAACTGCACTAATGTCGCTTAGCATGCCTATGGCAGAATGACTTCATCCTCTCCAGGCCATCCTCAACATAAGATGGTTCAATAGCAAAAAAGATGCGGAGCCAATTTTTCATTCCCGTAACGGTTCCTGTTGGAAATAGACAATTACAAAGTCAGCAACAACTGTAAATAGTCTAATTGTCTAGTTAGTAATTATCTTAACAGATCAATGACAGGTTGAACAATCGTTCCATCCAAGAATCATGCACAAACTAAAACAAATAAAGCATTGTTAAACTTATAAAATTTTCCTTTATATTTATTTATTTATTTTTATTAGCAAGACTCGATCACAAGTTTCGATGATGCCCTCTCAATGCTCAGGATCACCTCTGCTACACAAGAGTGCAGCAGAGGATCTTTCTCCTAGCATTTACCAGCTGAAAGTATGTAAGATACAATTGCCAAGGTAATATAACTCAGTTGACCCTCTAGAGAGAAAAATTTCAAAGCAAAGTCTACGGAGTGCCATGGTCACTCAACTTTATGTCATAGATCTTTTACATCATAACCCTGAATTTTATCAAAATATCAGTTGAAAAAGTTACTGAATCCAAAGCCTTTGCCAAGAAAGATGACACTGAAAAGTAATTACACAGATAGAAACAAATATCAACTTAGAAGTGAGACAAGTATGGTTGGTGGTGGTAGTGACGACGATGATGACAACAAAAACAATACAATTGGGGTAAACAAGATTTTCTTTCCGAAAAGAAAAATTCATTAGCATCCGTTTACTTTGACAGTAAAATTTTACATAACACTTTATATGTAATTTTTTTTTCAATGTTTGTTTTCAAGAAGTAAAAGAGAAAAACGTTCCTTTTACCTCTCCCTTAGAGATCACTATATTTTACATCTTGAAAACAAACATTGAAAAAAAAAATACATATAAAATGTTAGACGTAAAATTATACGTCAAAACAAATGGAGCCTAAATTCTCTACAAGAAGTAACCAAATAAAAATAATTATTTTTTACAGTCACGAGTTCAATGAATCAATTCTGAGAATCTAGAACATGTTTCTCATACCTGGCAGTACAATCACAGATTCCTCTTTGGCCAACTTGAGGCAGAAGTCCATATCATCATCAATGTCTTCCAAAAGAGAGGGCATCAATTTAACCTGCATTGCAAAATATAAGCAGATTATCTCTAAGACATTGATTTATTTTCAAGCAGAAAACTCAAGTTTCCCCTTTTCTCACCATCGCATACAGGGACCCCTCTGATTTGTGTGGGTAAGTAATGCATGGCATCTCGTTTATCTTGTTATAACAAACTTCTGAATTTTGCTTCAGTACAGAAATGATGTTCCTATAGAAATCCTTGTTTGTTTTTCCAAGGATATAAGGAATTGCCCCCTGACACATGGAACATTTGTCATAAAACATAAACTCAAGGAAGATCAGCACATCATTTCTTTCCCATGCTCAAGTATTGAATGCACACTACAAATTTTTTGTAGATATTTAGCTATTTAAAAAAGAAAGAGAACCATAAATACATTGACTACACTCGTCAAGAATCAGTTATATATTTGAAAGCACCATTACAGAGGAAACATAGAAGATGCAACAAATTCTAGAATTTATTACAAATAATTCAAAGCATTAATCATGTATCAATCGTAAATAGGTAAACCAACGTGAAAAACAAAGGGAACCACTCTGTCTACATTAGAGTAGTATATAGCTCACTGTCACGAGTGAGGGGATTAGATTGATTTATTTTACTGTTTTTCATATGTGTAATGATCAACTTAAGGAAAACTCGACCTTATACATGCACAACACAAAATATGGTTCTAGCAAAAAAAAAGGGGGGGGGGGGTGTTCTTTGTGAGATTCAATATAATGTTAATGGATTCATTTGTATTTGACTCCACCTATGCGGTTTTCAACAATTTTGGTTTCATATTCTTTGACATGATAAGTTTAAACAGAAAAGAAAAGAAAAAGGAAATCATTAGGCTCCATTTGTTTCCATGTAAAAGAGACAAAAAAAAAAAAAAAAAAAAAAAACTTTTTCAGATAAATAAGTTTTCCTATTTTTTTTTTTTTTTAGTTTTTTTTTTGTGGTGTAAAATATATGGTGAATTACATTGAAAAACAACTACGTAAAACTTCCATGTAGACTTTTTCTTGGAAGAAAAAATTTTACATCGAAAGAATCAGGAGTAAAAACCAGTACTCTCCCCCCAACCCCCCCACCCCTAACCAAAAAAAAAAAAAAAAAAAAAAAAAAAAAAAAGCTTAACATGGACACACATTCATGCCTGTCTCATCATCTGACAGACATTGGGAAAATGAGAACTACCTCATACATTAAATTCAAACCATCCGATCAAAGAGAATTTCTTCTAGATCAGGCCATCTTTATCAGGGAAAATTTGTTTTTAATTATTGAGTAGTAAAATCAACTGGTTTCTGGAGATGTAACAGTTAACTATGTTAGTAAATTTTGAAGCATTAGCCACCTCTAGTTGAATTTTTCTACAATGATTCAGGAGTCTAAGTTCAGTGGGTGTTTTTTTCTTCTTCTTTTTTTTGGGTAAATTAGTTCAGTGGTTATCATTTCAAGTAGTCTTAAAAGGTTAATGGTTCTTTGGATTGCAGCATATAACAGGATGTGAACACTCCTACCTATGCAGAACAAGTATGCTAGCATGCATCTAATTATAAAAATATGCTTCAGACCAAGCAACAAAATTATGTACCTGAACAAAAGTTGTAGGGTCAGAGAATACATGGAGACAGCCCTTGATTGAATCAAAAACCTGAGAACAGCCCCCAGATATGTCAGAATTCCTTGAAAGAATACATGAAATATTTATATCAACTGGGCAAATTTCATCCATGAAAGGAAGAAAAGGAATTATAAAAGAAAAGGATATAATTAAATATTTTGGAACATACACTTAAATTGTTTTCACAAGAGAGTGCATTCGCTGGGTGAAATGAGAGAGAGAGAGAGAGAGAGAGAGAGAGAGAGAACCTTGGTTTCTTTAAGAATGGCAGTGGGATCATTTACCACAAACCAACCAAGTCTCCAACCAGGCACTAACCACCTCTTTGATAGGGACCCAAGGGTTAAAACTGGAACAGTTGATCCAAACACTCCCATGGGCACAAAGGGTTTACTCCCAAAAATAAGATGACCAAATACTTCATCAGAAATCACCATAATTCCGAGCTTTCTAGCAGTCTTAGCAACCTGAACTCAACAGGATAATAGCTATCAACGTTGTAATCAATCCAAATCCTTAAATGTTTAAAAATAAAAACTAATAAGGGCTTCTAATTCCTTTTACCTTCTCCAAATGCTGGTAACTGCAGACGTTCCCACAAGGGTTTCCGGGATTGATGATAACCATAGCAACAGTATTCTCATCTGCAATAGCTTCAACGGCATCAAGATCAGCCTCCCAACCTTTTTCAGGGAGAAGATCGAAATGGCGGACTTCGAGGTTGCTGCAAGCTGCACGAGCTTCATACACTGAATAACCGGGCCTTGGAAGCAAGATGTTTGCTCCCGGGCGAGCGAGGACCGTGAGTATGATCTCAATCGCTTGGGTAGCACCACTGGTAACGAAAACATCATCTGGAGATAACTTGTATGGAAGATCTTTTGACAGGTATTCTGCAATTCCCCTGTTTCAATTAAAAAAAAAAAAAAAAAATTTATCTAAGAACAAAAGAACCGAATCCAGGAATTTTTCTTTTCAAATTCAAATTCTGTGTTGCATAGAGTGAGAGACATTGAGAATACTTCATCTGCATGTGCTTGTATCTTTATTGAAATTTCATAATCGTTCATATCTAGTGGGTCCTATGCTATAATGATAAAATCCTATCAAGAGTACATGTACATGCAGATGATCCGAATGCAGAGAGATATGAGCTTGCACTCCATAATCTTCTTCTCTACAAAGGCAAGAAGCTGAAAGAAAGAAAAGAAAAAAAAAATCTACGAGGGAGTACTGCTATGCCACATCCTCCTTTAATATTGCGAGAAATGCAAAGTTGGAATGCTGGATTTACCACGTGGGCTCCCTCAGGATTAGCTACATAGTAGTTAAAATGATTTGAAGTACTCATCCCACGATTCTAATGACTAATCCTATGATAACTCTCTATAACTCTCGAGGACTCACATTTGTATATGAAGACACCCAAGGTCTCAAAGTTAACTAATATGGGATTGTTCGTACACTCAGTTTGAGATTAGTTTAATACCATGTAAAGTTTCTATTGATCCCCAAACTTATAATTCAAACTATTAGGATTAGAGACTCAACTATCTAATATATGACAACACTATCAAAAGGAGCAAGAGAAGAAAAGAAAAGAGACATATATAGTTTTGTAACCTTCTGGCTTGAGGAACACCAAGTGGAGGAGAGTAGGAATTGAACTTAGCAGAGCGAAGTGCCTCAACGACAGCATCTTCTGCTATTTGAGAGGTTCGAAAGAGAGGAGAAAAGGAAGGATCACCATAACCAAAAGGGATTATGGGTCTCTGATCGTCTTCATCAATTTCATTTCTTATTTTGCTGTGAACTACTTCAATTATGTTATCTGCAGCTGTGCTCAGCTTCTGATTTGCTTGGAAACCCCATTTCTTCATATTTTGTGCTTCCGTCTTCTTCTTCTTCCTTCTCTCTCTTTGGACTGATTAAGTTTCCTTTTCAAAACCTATTGTCTGAAGAAGATTGCAAGAAAAGATACATGTATATATAGTGGTCGTGGACGATCAACTGGGAACAGCTTCTACATTTTCTCGGATCCAAATCCTATCATACAACATGTGTGAACTATCATTGATCCAAAGGTTAAAATTCAATCAACACGTATATTAATATATCAGTATGCGGACTGATTGAAATCCACCCCATGACAGCCGGCAGGTGCAAAGGGAAGGATTTCTATCCCATTTTCCCTATTTTAATAATGAAAACCGGGTTTCAATTCAGGTGGCAACAATACTTTTTCCTTTTAAATTTTCTAAGTATTAAAATTTGAACTCATCACTTTTACAAAAAAAAAAACCCTCATCATGTTTAAACCAGCTGAGATAATATTAAAATTTGATACATGCATGGTGTTGGGTTCCTCTTCACGTCCACGTGAGTGGAGGGACCCACATGTCCCACTTTGGTAATGAATTCAAGGCAGTTATAGAAACCGCCTCCCATACCATTTTTTTTCTATTCTCATTCTTTCGTACGATCATTACTTGTATATATAAAGAGTTCTTGGAAAGGCGGTAAGAAAATAATCTAATGCCGTTCTGAGACCCTGAGATCCAGACCATGAAATCGTGAGTCTGAGAAAATTGACGTCCAGAAGAGCCTTGGAGTTTTTGTGAATGGAAGAAACGTTCCTCCAATGAGGTAGAGAGTGGATATTTTTGGTGCGTGACTATGGTATAATGGTATTTTAATTATTTGGAAAAGAAAAGGGTGATAATTCTATTCAGTATTTATTATATTGATATTGAAATAAAAGTATTTTTATATTTTGATGAATTATTGTATTATCCAAAAGTGAATTATTTTTTGTGAAGATTACAAACCTCTACATATGATTAGAGAATATTACATTGTGTACTTATTATTATTATAGTGGAGATCTACTACTCTAATGGTTTTTCTCCTTTCATTTTAGAAGGATTTTTTTATGTAAAAATGGCTGTATCTCTTGTGATTTGATTGTTTAGATTTATTCCCATTGTTATATCTTTGTGTATGTATTTGTGGTTGTATTTTTCATTGATTTATATACAGGAGGAAAAATTTTGTATTTTTTCTAATAAGTGGTATCAAAGCTATGCTCTATAACTATGTGTGAACAATGTAAAAAACCCCGACACGGATGATTAGTTTGAATGAGTGCAACTGGATGGTTTGAAAAACCAAGATGAAAGACTTATTATACTGTAAGGATCTGTATGAACCTGTACAAGATGATATGACAAAACCAAAAAAAATTGTCCGATATCGAGTGAAAGACCTTGGACCAAAAAACTATTGACTTTTTTCGGTAATGGTTGGACAACACAATTTTCTATCAAGCTTCCACAGAGATGTCGGCACAGTCACTGTGTAATAAATTAAAAAATTTATACGAAAAGAAGACGGCCGACAACAAAGCGTTTCTTATCAGAAAACTTGTGAATTTGAATTACAAAATAGATATTCAATTATAAAATATTTAAATAAGGTACAGAGTATTATGAATCAGCTATCCTCTATGAAGATTATGTTAGATGATGAATTATAAGCCTTGTTACTAAGTTTATTACCAAATAGTTAGGACACACTAGTGGTGTCTCTTAGCAATTTTGCATCAGATGGAAAGCTCAGCATAAATTAAGTAACAGGAAGTCTGTTGAATGAAGAAACAAGAATAAAGTTTTCAGGTTCATCTCAACAAAAGACACTTCTCACAGAAAACTAGGGGAGAAGCAAATTCAGAGAACTTCAAAACCTTGAAAAGTCAAAAGAGATATTTAAATCAAGACATAGGGTCACATGTTATTACTATAAAAATGTAGAACATTTGAAAAAAGAGTACAGAAAACTCAAAAGAGATTCTAATAAAAAAATGAAAAAGAGAAGAACGAAGATACTGCTACCATCAGCTTAGATGGAGATACTATAATTATCTCAGGTTGTAAAGAATCTTGTCTTACATTCTCATATTACTACTTAAATTAGATTGTTTATACTGGTTCTTCATACCATGCTACCCCTCGCAGAGAATTATTTAACTCTTACAAGACTAGTGACTTTGATATTGTAAGAATGAAAAATAATAGTATTTTAAAAATTATGAGGATAGGCGATGTGAATATTGACACAAATGTTAGATGTAAATTGATTCTCAAGAATGTGAGATATATTCTAGAACTCCGTCCGAATTTGATTTCTACAGAAAAACTAGATATAGAAGATTATCATAGTCATTTTGGTAATGTTCAATGAAAGTTTACCAATGATTCTCTAGTGGTGGCAAATGAAAACAAATGCTGCACTTTGTATAACACAAAAATACAAGTGTGTAAGATTGAAGTGAACGCAACAGAAGATAAATCCACTACAGATTTATGCCATCGTTGACTTAATCAGAAGTGAGAAAGGGATGCAAATCCTCACAAAAAGCAACCTTCTTCCAGACATATTAGGTACGTCTCTGAATCATTGTATTCATTGCTTAGTTGGTAAATAACATTATATCACTTTCATGAAAAATTATACTTATAGAAAAAAATATTTTAAAATTGATACATTCTGATGTTTGTGGTCCTACGAAAGTGAAAACATTTGGCGATGTTTCTTATTTTGTTATTTTCATAGATGGTGCTTCTAAAAAAATAGGGGTATATACTTTGAAATTTAAAGATCAAGTTTCGGATATGTATAAAAATTTTCATGCTATGATTGAAAGAAAAATGAAAAAATCTCTCAAATGCATTCATACAGATAATAGTTGTGAGTATATTGATCCATTTACGAAGTATTGCAATAGTCAAGGCATTCGACATGAATAGACAGTTCTCAAGACCTCACAACATAATAGAGTTACAGAAAAGATGAATAACACCATTATGGAAAAGATCTAGTATATGCTCTTACAGACAAAGTTAGCACGATATTATTTGGAAGAAATGATGCATACTACGATTTATTTGATTAATTTATTTTCATCAGCTCCTTTGAATGGAGATATTCCTAAGAAGGTATGGAGCGAAAAAATATTTTCTATAATCATTTAAAAGTATTTGATTGTAGAGCATTTGTGCATATTCTAAAAGATTAGCAGTTCAAGCTTGATGACAAGGCAAAATAGTGTATTTTCTTGGGATATGCAGAAGAAAAATTTGGATCCAAGTTATGAAATCTGATTGAGAAAAAAATTATCAGAAGCAGAGATGTTATCTTTTTTAAAGATCAAACAATTAAAGACTTCGAAAAAATTGAAAAACCTCAGCCATTTGTTGATGACCTGATTGATCTTGATCTAGTTCCTCAATCCATGGCATATGATGATAAGAGAGAGATGTGTAAAATGACAATGATGGTGTTCCTGCTGATGAAACAGGGAAATCAACCCCCTTTTAGAGCTATCAGTAGGGCCTCAGTTGATAAGATTTACTAGAAAACGTCAACTATCTACCAAGTATACATCAAATGAATACATTATGTTAACAGATGCAGGTGAACCAGATTACTTTGAATAAGTACAAATTAATGAATATAAAATTGAGTGATTAAAAGTAATGCAAGAGGAGATGAATTCTTTGCATAAGAATCACATTTATGATTTAGTAAAGTTACATAAGGGTAAGAAGAAACTCAAGAATAAATAAGAATTTAGGTTGAAGATCGAATAGAACAGCTCACAAGCAAGGTACAAGACAAGACTGGTTGTGAAGGAATTTGGATAAACAAAAAGAATTGACTTTGATAAAATTTTCTCTCCTATTGTGAAAATGTCATTTATTCTAATTGCATTGGATTTAACTGTTTGACAAGTATGTGATTTTTATATTTTTATTCCCTTTGTACTATGTTTTTTAATATTTTTTATACTTAATTCAACTGAATAGGATGAATTTTATTAATTTGACATATTTTAGAAACTTTGTGAATTAATTGCTAAAAGATAAGAAAATTCTAGCATTCTTAATATTGACGTTCTAAGCTTCATGTAGATTTTTGACATGGAAAGAGTTTTAAAATTAAAAAATTATCTTCAGTAAAGTTGTAGAGGATGTCTCAACATTTTCAGAATGATATTATGGAGAAAAATCCAAGTTTATTTGGGCCTCTAAATGTTACCTCAAAGTTTGACACAAAAATCTAATCCAAATCCGAATCGAAACAGTCATACGATCTGATTAAAACATTTCTTACTCAAGTTAGAAAACCTACAATAGAAGACTTCAAGAAAGAAAAGAAACTCTATAATTTCATAATTCTAAATAAAAAAAAATCTTATACAAAGAAGGAATTCTAAGCTACAAAAGATTGTCATATTTTATATATAGAGTACTAGTATTGAAGATAATGAATATTTCGCTCTCTCTCTTTTGTTAAATTTTTTTTCTCTCTAAAATGATTATAACGTCTGACTAAAATTTTCATTCAATTCAAGAAGATTTTAAAGCCTAAACTCATGTCAATGGTGTAATTGTTATTTAGTAATGTTGTTCTTCTTCTCTCTTTCATTGGATTTACTTATGTTATTATTTTCTCTTTATTTATGATATTTGTCTAAATAATTCACTAATAGCCTGTTGAATCAATTAGATTAATATTAATTGTTAGATCTAGAATCTATGATACGTAATCGTCCTAGTTCTAATTACAAGTAACAAACAATGATAAATGATTATGTTTAAGTTTTTATTTCATCATTGTGAATAATATAACCTAAGTTAAATAATCTCTGCTTGTGTGTAATTGTTGCTTAGATTGATTTATTTTTCACTCTCTTAATGTTGTCATTGAATTAAATATTGAGAGCTTATTTCGTATTATTTAATGGTTAAATCTCTCTGAAGAACTTGTTTTAGTAGAGATACTTAAAAAAAAAATTGGGTAACAGAGCGTATTGTTATCTAGAGTCTTTAATTCTGATTGAGAGAAAAAGATTAACATTGCGATTAATTTTACTCATTGTAGGTGTGGGTGGATATTAAACCAAGAACTGAATCTTCTCATCTAATTGTTTTTCCATTTAAATTCTATCTGTTTACTTTTAGTTTGATTCAACCAATCAAATTATTCCTTCATTATTGTGTTTGCTTAGCATTAATTAGTATATTTTTAGTTTAGATAGAATATAAATTCTAATCAATTTATTCTCTGTGGGATTGACATTTGTTTACCTTATTTATAATTTATTAATTAGGTCAATAAAGAAATACATAATTAGTTTGATGCATTTGATATACTACTAAAGTTTGAATTTAACAGTTCAACAACTTGACATTAAGAGAGCCTTTCTTCATAGTGATTTGGAAGAAGATATTTATAATTTGATATTAAATTCAACAACTTGATATTAATAAAGTCCCGTTAGATGCTTATGTCAACTGAAAGGGAACTTTTCATGGACAATACTATCCTAAGAATTCATTTTACCCTCTATTCAAATTTTAGGGAGAGTGTCTCTTTCCAATCAACCCTAGTAGGAGAAACAACGCAATTTCATCCTTCTTCGGCAAGGCTTACCTCAAGGGGAAGTACAAGATTACATCTTCTGAGCATAATGATCTGCTTAATTTCGTATAAAAATATATGTTGCATTGGACACAATGGGTATTTTGGAATTTCCTTTTGAAGTTCAATGAGCACACATGGTTTCAATAATGAATGTTTTCAATCGTTGGTTGTATGTTGGTTATAAATACTACTAGCCTCTAGGAGTGCGACACGTGGCCGCTCTAAGTCCCTAGCCGTTGGACGCGTACAAAATTATCTTTTCACTAAAAAGTCATTCATAGGAAATAAGGGTAAATCCATCATTACCGGCTTAAGTCAGTGGCAAATCTGACCTTAGCAATTTTGGAATTATGCTGCAAATGCATGTGGAACCCACACCAACTCCCCATAAATAAGGGCCCAAACTTCATTTACTCCATCCAACTTTTCACTATCCCTTTCTATGGCTACACATTTACATTTCACCACGACCGATTTTCTATAGTATCAACTTCTTTTATTACTTTTATTGCTTGGTGATTGGAATGATATCCTTTGTCCTTTTTCGTTGTCATCTAAAGGGAGGTCTCACCTAGATATTCACGAATTGTAGTAGTAACAGGAATTTGGGATCTTCTATAGTGAAGCCACCTCTGTAGTGAAGATCCCACCTACTCAAAGTAGATTGACTTGTATTTTAATACACACCTCACTAGAGAGGATCTTTTTCTCAGCAACAGTGTACAAAGAAATTGTGCAGATGCTTACACTAGAGCATAATTGAAAGTTAATGAGACATTTCATCCCCTTCCAGACGTGACGACAAGAAATCCCTTGAGGCATGGAGTCTAGTTTAATTAAGTGGGCATAGAATAATTATTTATTAATTACATCCTTGTTCGTAATTTCGATTAAAGAAAGAAGACCGAGACTGGCTTAATTTCATTTAAAAAATTATACGTTACATTGGACACAATGGATATTTTAAAGTGACACGATAAAAAAAGTGGTTGAGGCGTGGAGTTTTGTCTAATTAAGTGAGCATAGCATAATTATTTATTAATTATGTCGTTCTCTGCAATTGCAATTAAAGAAAGAAGACTGAGACTGACTTTGACCACAAAAAAAAAAAAAAAGAGACTGGAACTGACTTAATGTCATATAAAAAAAATATATATGGATACAATAGTATTTTGGAATTTCATTCTAAATTTGGTTGACCGCACATGATTCAAATATGAATGTTTTTAATGGTCAAGTTTACAAAGAAATTATGCTCCACTGTTTCGTCCAACTCCCGTGTCTCTAAGGTCTTCGTTATTGACTCGATCTATAAGAGACAAGCAAGTGGCAGGGAAGGCCAGGCCTATGGCTCTATGTCCTCTCTAATGCCTAAATCAAGAATTCATGAACAGACAAGAGGGGTTGGCATCCAAACCCTCCATTTTTTTATGTATGGGATAAATGAGGGATTTTTAATCTGAGATGTCAAAGTGATAATTCCTAAGAAATGAGAATTAAATTAAATGTATCTAAAATCTTGAGATTCGTTGACTGTTTATAATGAATAGTGCTTCGACATAAAATTGTTTTTACCCCTATCTCGGGGTAGAGATTACGAAATTACCCTAGAGTTCCGTGCAGAGGTATTTCTTGCCCTTGTTTTTAGCCAAAATTATAGGAGTGCCTCTCCAATCCTTTGGAGGATCTTGACGTGGATAGAGACTTCCCAGGTGTTGCCATCATATTGGTCAGCTAGTAAACCCATTTATTTAACACCCACCATAGTAGAATTGAAAGTTAATGGATTTTAGAGTGACATGGTAAAAAAAAAAGAGGTTGATGACGCACGGAGCCGGGTTTAATTAAGTGGGCATACCATAATTATTTATTAATTACGTCTTTATTAGAAAGAAGACTATTAAGACTGGCTTGTTTTTGGTAAAAAGACTAAGACCGGCTTAATTTCATATAAAAGTCATATGTTACATTGGACACAATGGCTATTTTGGAATTTTAATTTAAATTTGGTTGACCGCACATCATTCAAGATTTTTTTTTTTTTTTTTTGGGTAGTGGTTGGGTGTACAAAGAAATTATGCCCACTGTTTCATCCAAATCCCGTGTCTTTAAGGTCTTCGCTACTGATTCTACCTGCAAGAAACAAGAAAGGGGTAGGGAAGGCTGGGCCCATGGCCCCAGGATGCCTAAATCAGGAATCTATGAACAGACAGGAGGGGTCGGCATCTGAGCCCGTCATTTTTTGCGTGTTTAATGGAGTAAGTGAGAGATTCTCAATCCGAGGTGTCAGAACGATAATCCATAGGAAATGAAAGTTAAATTAGATGTACTTGAAATCTTGGGATCCGTTGGCTGTTTATAGTTAATAATGCTTTGGCATAAGAATACGAAAGTAATCTGGAGTTCCTTGCAAGAGTATCTCTTGCCCTTGTTTTTAGGCAAAATTACAATGCCTCTCCAATCCTTTGGATGATGCTGACGTGGATAGAGACCTCCCAGATCTTGCCTTCATATTGGCCAGTTAATAAATTTACCTAACACCCACCATAGTAGAATTGAAAGTTAATGGATTTTAGAGTGATACCATAAAAAAAAACAAAAAAAAAAAGGTTGACGCACGGAGCCTGGTTTAATTAAGTGGGCATAGATTGGCATAATTTCATATAAAAATTATATGTAACATTGGACACAATGGGTATTTTGGAATTTCAGCTTGAATTTAGTTGACCGCACATGATTCAAATATGAATGTTTTTAGTGGTTGGTTGTACAAAGATATTATGCCCACTGTTTCGTCCAAATCCTGTGTCTCCAAGGTCTTCCTTACTGACTTGATCGGGAAGAAACAAGAAAGGGGTAGGGAAGGCCAGGCCTATGGCCCCGGGTCATTTCCGATGCCTAAATTAGGAATCCGTGAGGAGACAGGAGGGGTCGGCATCAAAGTCCCCATTTTTTAAATGTTTAATGGGATAAGTGAGGGATTTTTAATCCGACATTTTTTATGTGTTTAATGGAGTAAGTGAGAGATTCTCAATCCGAAGTGTCAGAGTGATAATCCCTAGGAAATGAGAATTAAATTAGATGTACTTAAAATCTTGAGATTCATTGGTTGTTTATAATAAATAGTGCTTCGGCATAAAATCGCTTTCACCCTTGTCTCAGGGTAAAGAATAAGAAAGCACCCTAGAGTTCCTTGTAGGGGTATCTCTTGCCCTTGTTTTTAGGCTGAAATTATGAGAGTGCCTCTCCAATCCTTTGGAGGATGTTGACATGGATAGAGACTTCCCAAGTATTGCTGTCATATTGGCCAGCTAGTAAATTTACTTAACACCCACCCACCATAGTTGAATTGAAAGTTAATGGAATTTAGAGTGACACGATAAAAAAAAAGAGAAAAAAAAAAAGGAGTGACGCACAGAGCCTGGTTTAATTAAGTGGGCATAGCATAATTAATTACTTCTTTCTTTGCAATTACAATTAAAGAAAGAAGACTAAGACCGACTTAGTTTCATATAAAAATTATATGTTACATTGGACCCAATGGGTATTTTGAAATTTCATTTTAAATTTGGTTGATGGCACATGATTCAAATATGAATGTTTTAGTAGTTGGGTTTACAAAAAAATTATGCCCACCATAGTAGAATTGAAAGTTAATTGATTTTGGATAAGTGACACGATTAAAAAAGGGTTTGACGCCCCCCCGCTTTGGTAAGTTTAATGGATTTTAGGGGCGTGACGGACCCCCCCCTCCTTTTGGTTAAGTCTTAATGGATTTTAGAATGACAGGATGAAAAAAGTGTTGACACGTGGAGTTTGGTTTAATTAAATGGACATAAGCATAATTATTTATTAATTACGTCCTTTTTTGCAATTGCAATTAAAGAAAGAAGACTGAGACTGACTTAATTTCATATAAAAATTATATATTACATTGGACATAATGGGTATTTTGGAATCTCATTTTAATGTTTATTGAGTGCATTTGATTTCATTTATGAATGTTTTTAGGTTCTCTTTGGTTTGTATTATATATTGTATTACGAGTTATTAGTGAGAAATCAATTATGATAATAGATTCTGAGTAATAAATAATGACCATTTGGTACCACTAAATATAATACATTATATAATGAGAAATAGGTTATAATGATAAACAACTAATAACCTATTTGTAGATTATGCATTATATCTATTTATAGACATTATAAATCATGCCAAACAATCATAAATTTCATAATGTATTACATAATACATTATATAATACAAACCAAAGAGAACCTTAGTTGTTGGATGTACAAAGAAATTTTGCACATACTTACCCCATAGTAGAATTGAAAGTATTTGGTTTTAAAGTTATTTATTGATTGGGATATTAGAATGCTTCTGGGTATGATACATCGGCAAACTTGGCTACAGTATAATGGTTGAGATGTAGGGTGCACATACCTTGATTCTTGGTCACCACTTTCGTGGAGAAGAAATTTTATCACAGGCCAAGGTTTCAGCTGTTGTTCTAGCTGCGCTTAAATTCAGTTTTTGCTCTTTCAATCTTGTTGGTAGGTCGTCCAACTTGTTTACTCATAAGGTAGCTAAGTGGGTTGTTTCAACCCCCAGCAACGGATTATGGGTTATAGCGTTATGGGATTTTCATTAAACCCTTGTAACACCTTTTTTGTTCCCCGTTGTGGATGAATAAAGCTCTTCCCCGTGGTGAGTTTGTAAAAAAAAAAGAAAAAAAAAAGAAGGATATTAGATGGGACAGTTTCGTAAATTTATATGTATGCAAATGGAATACTTATATACAAAATACACATGCCTTCATACATATTAATAATTAGAAGAGAAAATGGAAAAAACTTGATATATACATACGTAGGGACATGTATGAACGGTTTTGATGCCTATCGGTTCTTTCTTCCCCACGACAAGCAACTCCCACCATCGGATCTTCATCATTGACCCTTTTTGTGTGTGTTTGGAGAGAGTGGTGTGGAGGGAGGAATATTTCGGACTTGAGATATGATTGATGCTGGTGATGATGGGCTTCGCAAATAAATCCTCTCATGCCTCTCATGCCGGCATAACGAAATCCAGTAATTATAGTTTACTATGTGCGTATATCAATACATCGGAATGTGCACACAGTAAACTACAACCACTGGATTTTCTTATGCCGGCATGAGAGGCACGAGAAAATTTGAATCCGCTTTTGCCATCCATTAAAATCATTAGCTTCATTCAAACAAAACAATATTATGGGGCATTAGTTTTTTACAGCTTTAGATCTCATCAACAATTATGTCCTTTCTAAGGAAGAGGAAGGAGGAAGCTACAGAGCACTAGCACTTATACAGTCGGATACATTACTGTTGATTAATTATCTATTTATATAGACTTGTTATATACTACTAGATTGGTTTGTATTATGTACAAAAGCTTTTGATTTTTTGTTTCATCACCTCATGAGGTTACATTCTCGATATGCCTTCTTTCAAGCATTTCTAATTTTTTGGCTTTAGGAAACAATTGCTCTGAAATGTACAACTGAAGCTTGAGTTTATTCATCTTCATGAACATATATACTCATATAGCTTTGCTCTTTGCTTTTTTCCTGTTGGAATTTTAATTGAATTTAAAATAGAGATTCAAAATATTTATTTTAATTGGTTTTGTTGGAGAGATGTATTTTTTTTTTATAGTCACTTAAATGATCAATATGTGTGACTATTGGAGATATGTCTGAATAGTCAACAGACATGTCTTGTGGGACATGGTTCTTGGAGAAAACCTTTCGTGGCATCTCTTCTTCAATCTCCTGTATATAGAGAGGAAGTGTAACTTGTTTATTTATCAATGACGAAAACGTGTTGTGTCTCGTTTTACAGTTTTGTTTGAAAGTGTTAGTTACAACCGTCGGCATTCCGACGTAGCCCAACTTTTGTGAGCAACGTAGCCCAACTTTTGAGTGCAACATAATTAGGAGGGCTCCTTAGGGGCTGTTTTAACTTAGAGATTGATTCATAAGAATCCTTTGCACTAATATGGGTGAATACAATCTTAAGAAGAATGATTTTCTTCCCGACTCAGTCCCACCATCATTCCACGTGATTGTTACTTCATATTTGTAAGTTATTTATTTATTTCATTTGATGTGCATGCTTTACATAATCTTGATTTGATAGTTCCCATAACATGTCATATTGAGTTTGTCAATTTGATGAAATCTCAAACCTATATATTGAACCTATCTTCCTACTCTTTCTATCACTTTTCTTATTGAATTTCTCCACATTATTTCAAGCCTCGTAGAACCCAGCCTTGTTCAGGTTAGCCGGAGTCTGTGCCATGGCAATCCATTGTCACTCCTAGATTGTAGTGTTGGGAACTCTAGTACCTATGTTTTTTAGGTTCTGGGTTGGGTTTGGGTTGAGATATAAAATCTGAGATCCTGTTATCTGTGCAGCAGTAAAGGCCCTGTTGTAGCCATATCACATAATCGAATCCTGCCTACACTTAGGGTGATGATCTAATCCTGGCTTGACCAGGAACAAGTCAAGCTTGCCTTTGTGCTTGAAATCTTATGCTTGTTTTGGGCTTAGGCAAGGCAAGCTAAGACCTAGGTTCAGTTGTATTATGTTTGAGCTTTCCTCTAACTTAGGTGGTTCCCTTAACTATGAAGGTGCTCAATATTTATTTATTTTTATTTTTTTTGTAAACGAACAGGTATCTAGACCTTCGGCCTGATAAGGCCCGTGGGCCCAGAAGGTGCTCAATATTGAGTAGCTGCTATAGCATAAAACAAATGTTTTGAGTAAGTAGTCAATTGATAGTTAATTAGCTGAAATAGATTTTTGATTGGATGGCCACGAAACCTTGACTCTTGATACCTTGTGAAAATGTTGGCTGGTGACAATAGGTCAATTTAGGGGGAACATGTTTGGCCCAGAAAACCTAGACCTTTGAGATTTTTACCGGGCTTGGGCTGAGATTTTGAGTTGGTAGGCCATGCTAGGGTTAACTGAGATCAGGCTGAGCTAGGTTAGGATTGATGCTTTAGGTTCTGCCTAGCCTGGTCTTGGCTCAGCCTAATTACATGGAAGTATGTTTTAAGTACAGATAAAACTGCATTTATTGAAAGATGAAGTATACTATTGGATTTAAAAAGGTTTTGCATTGACGAAGGCAAAAACTCAGATCCATTATTAATTCTGATGCTCTTTACAGTATGAGAAAATTGATTCTTAATTATGAGAAAAAATTGACTAAGAAAAATGTATGCTTCAGATTTGAATTTCATGAGAAACACTCATGCAGTCGTAGAAAATTCATCAACAATACAAAGAAAAAAGCGAGACCTATTAAGGCTAGGAGTAAAGACTGGCCCCCATATATATCACAATGAACAAGTTGAAATATATGTTGGGAGCGATTGTTATTAGAGGGGAAAGGTAGACGAGTTTGCTTAGCTAGAGGATAGACATCACAGGGACTGTGATCAGAAGTAATACCTGGGATAGGTAGATGGAATGTATGAGGAGAAGGATGTTCGAACCTCGAGTGCTAGAGTTGAGAAGTTGATTCAGTAAATAAGGCCGAAGGAAGAACTTCGAGTGTGAAATGCTACAATCCATCATGGAGTCGTCCTTGACCAATCACTCTCATCGTTGATAAGTCTTGAAACACACAAAAATTAAAAGAAGAAAAAATGTTACTGAACATTGAAATGAAGAAGTTATTTGAATAACTAAAAGAAGATTAAATCTGAAATTGGGAATGTGAAAAACATCCTGTAAACAAATGGTGGAAGTTAAGGAGTGAGTGCTGGTGTGTGTTATGGGATAAGTGGAACCATTAGAGAGGAAAATGGGTTTATATATGGATGGTGAAACAGGGGCAGGGAGTTAGTGTGAATGGGAGAAAATGATGGGTGGTGCCAGAGTCTATTATCCATGAATGAGATGTGGGTAGAGTGGCTGAGAGACAAGTTTGATACTTGCAAAATTTGCCGACGCAGGAGCCGACGTGTTAAGGAAGTGAAGGAGCTGTTGGTACTATGTATTAGTGAAAGGAGGTAGTGGTGGAGCAGGAGAATCAGCAATGACATCTAAAAGAGGAATTTCAGCAATATGAGCATGTGAGGATGAAGAAGTGGTTTGAGATGGAGTTGTAGGAGGCATTGTGGACAATGTAGGCATTGTGGATGAAGGTGTATGGGTAGATTGGGATTGACATGGCAAAACCGGGAGGATAATCATGAATCTCAAAGTAAGTTTCATGGTAATGACCGTGTTTATTGTGATGTATACAATAAGGATGACGACGGCCAGAAGTATCTGGAGCAGTGAATCTTGAAGTAGATCGGCCAACAATAAGAGCAATTGAATCAGATGAGGGAGTTACTTGTTGAAGATATAAACCACAATGTTTCTCTTCTTAGACTGAGGAATAAGCCTTATCGACGTAGGGGAGTGGATCCATGGTAAGAATCTGCATGCAATCTCTATCGTATACATAATTAAGTCTGAGCAGAAACTGAAAAACTTTCTCAATCTCAATGTTGTCAAGAATCTTTGAATGAGCACCAGACGTGCAATCCGGTGGTTGAAGATTGAAACTGACCTCGTCCCAGAGGATTTTCAAAGCGGAGAAATAGCTGGATACGGACATAGTATCCTGTCGAACTAGAGCGATCTAGCGCTTTAGTTCATATAACCAGGGACTATTTCCCTTAGAGAATCTATCTTCCAGATCAATCCAGAGGTTGCGGGAAGTGTTCTCATATAGAACACTATCATGCAAATCACGATTAAGGCTGTTATACAGCCAAGACATAACCATGAGATCGGATTGATCCAGCAATTGTAGCAGTATCATCAGTCGGACGCTTGAAAGTACCTTTTACGAAGCCAAATTTGTTTTTGGGGCCTAGAGCAACACACATGGCTCTTTGCCATGTTGGATAGTTGTTTCCATCCAAAGTTATAGAGACCAGGACATGACCTGGATTATCGCAAAGATAAAGAACAAATGGAGAAATAGATGAAATAGATGAAGATTGTTGATTGGAAGCCATGAATGAACAGAATCGGTGAGGTTTCAAGAAATCGAAACCCTATAAAAAATCAAGAAACATAGTCGGAATGTATAGAAACCCTATAATCAAGAAAAAGGAAAACAGATGATTGAAACAAAAAGGACTGAATTGGAGAACAAAGAACGATTAGGAAAAAAAAAATCAGAGAAGAAAACAAAAAGAAAGAAGCAAGATCCCTGATATCATATTAAAATGTATACAGGCAAAAGAAAGAAGATGAAGAGACTTCTGGATTTCAATGGAAGATTTCAATGAATGAATTAAAAATACAAAACAAACTACTTTATATACTGAATATTAGAATAATAAAATAAACTAAGATGGACACGTGTCAAATATGTATCGATTCTATCTTAAAAAATATCGATTCCTGATAGATTTTGAGAATTGGTTTAATATTGTCTTGATTGTCCAGATATTGATAGATCCAATCCAATTTGATATGATATTGTACTCATTATTGTTTTTTGGAAAAATATTAACAACACCCCTTAGGAAAACGCCTAGCGCCCCACCACCACGATCGCACACATACGGGTATTTTGGCCCGGCGGGGGGGGGGGGGGCGGGAGGGGACGTTGAGTCCCTTTTAGTATGGTTTAATCTCACCCACCGGCATTTTTTCCTGATAATAATCACTAACACCCTGTACTTTTCAAAATATGGATCAATCAGACCCTTCATTAAGTATGGTCATCCATCAATGACGTGTCACTATTTTAAATTTGTTAATGACAAAAGTACCCTTTTATATTTTACCCTTTTAATTTTAATGGGGTATCACCATTTTCACTATTTCACCTTTTGCCATCGTGATCTGAGATTCAGACAGGAATCGGTAGTCGTGGCCTGAGAAGACGAGGAATTGGTTGTCGCGAGTCTCCAATTTCTCCTGTCTCTAAGTAATCCTCACCTCGAATGCGTTTGATTTGCATAACCCCTCAAATACACCCTCATACACCAGAAAAGTGAAGAAACAGAGCAGAGAAAGAAACGAAACCAGAAAGGGTTTGGTTTCTGGTTTCTCGAGTCTGAATTGAGTTTCAATCTATGACGTGAGGGACAAGGTTTTTGGTTTCTAGTTTCTGGTTTCATTTGTTTCTCTGCACCATTTTCTCCCCTTTACCTGCGTTTCATCTAGTGATAATCCAATTTCATTTTTTTAGTCTGGCGATTGATATGTAGTTGTGTTAGTCGATTCCAACGACCATCTCTATATCCTTCGACGATGACAATCTTGATCTATTGTAATTTAAACTTCCGTGACTGAAAGATCAGATTGGATACTGTTTCATTCTCCGAGACTGATTTGTTGTCCTTTTCATCTCCGGCGACGATTTGTTCCATAGATCCCGATGATGAATTTGATAGGTCATTTTGAGGCGGCTTGGCTGGATCAACAAAGTTATTCTCTAATCCGTATACAACAAATCTCCAGTGAAGGATCCTATCATACGGTTGCAAGTTTCTGAAAAACAATGGTGTCTTTCAATATTTAAATCAGAACTTTTACAAGTTTCTGAAAAACATTTGAGGGCAAATGGAGGTCTACCGCCTTGGAGGAACTCCATAACTCATGACATCCCTAAATCCTCAACCACATAAAACTGGGTTTCGTGGCATATGGAAGTGGTGGAGAATCCTAAAGATCATGAATCTGTCTTCGATTACCAATCACAGACATCAAACTTGTCTTCTGCATTGGACGAGCTTGCGGTCTCTGAACCTAATTCGCCGAGGTCGATTATGTCATTCAAGTTGTCATCCAACTCTTCATTTTCGTCCTTGATGAAATACCCCAATTTTTATTTCTCCAAGTCTCCCAAAGTTTCTGTCAAGGAATCGGAGAAGGACAACTCCCATCATGAGTATTTCAGAAGCCAGGTTGGTTAGTGTTTCATCTCTTCCTTTTTCTATCTGAATTCTCGTGATTTTACTTGGATTATTGAATTCAGTGAACCTGATTCTTGGGTTAGATTATATTTTGCAATTTTGCAAAGAGAAAATCCCAAAGTGAAATGTCAATTACTGACTACTCTAGAATCATTAGAGGTTAGAGGTCAAAGGTGAGAGGTCAGGGTTAGAAGCCATGAACATTCGAGGGGCTGATACATCTAGACTTGTAGTTGCAGATGGCGAAGCAAGAAATATCAAACCGTCGAGTCCATTGATGATTGATCAATAGGAACTCAAAAGAGAAAATAAAATTTCCCTCCAGTTTGAATTATGTCTGTGTCCTGTTGTTCTTTCTTGTGATTGCAACATCATTGCCATCTTGAGCACTGAATTGAGTTCTCGAGTCTGAACTGAGTTTTGATCTGTGATGTGAGGGAGAGGTTTTCTGGTTTTGCTTACTTCTTTGTTTCATGGTTTTGCTCGTGTTCAAGCTCGATCATGTCAGTTATTATTCTTTTGTGGACGGAACAGAAAATGCTAGAATAGAAAACAAAGACGATGACGAAAAAAAAAAAAAAGGAAAATAAAAAATGAAACTGAATGGTGTTGAAGGTAAAAATGTCTTTTAACTATTCTATGAGTCTAAATATGGTGTCTTAAGAGGTGTTAATGATATTATCGCAAAAAAAGGTGGGAAGATGAGATTAAGCTATATACTACAAGGAGTGTGGTTGACATTTTTTTTTTTTTTTTAATATTCCATGTCATGTCTCAATTAAGTACTTAACAATTAAGGTTGCTACGTAGTGATCATCCATAATTAATAGGAATATAAAAAGTAATTTTTAATAAAATAATAATCAATCCATGTCATGGGATGAGAGCGGTTCCAAAAATGTGTCTTTCCACGTGTTAAATTTGATGTTAAATTGACGGATTGGTATTTGGACCAAATGTACAAGCCTGATCAAAACCTATTCTATTATTTACCCTTAAGGAGCAATTAATCTATTTTATACTAAAACATATACTCCAAGTGGTTTAACCTAGAGATATAAATGGATCGGACATGGACTCGGATGTGGTTGGATTTGGATACCCCTAGGCTGGATACATATGTGAATCGAATTCATATTCTCTTTTCGTCATTGGCTCTAAACATGCCAACTTATCCTAAATAACATTCATGATCATTAGTTACTTAATTTTTTTATATTATTATTTGGATATTTATTTGGATTGGATAGATTTTGTTCTAGATTATCCGTATTTGAATCCGGATATTTCTAAATGAATACCCCTAACCAGATACCAATATCAGTCAAGTCTGGCTATCAATCCTTTAGACTGAATATAATTAATTGATTGAGGCGCCCATTTGAACTCAGATTGATTGACTGAGTACTGATGTAAGGTTTTAGTTTCGGCCAGCCTTGGTCTTAGCCGGTAAGACCAAAACCAAATAAAGACCAGTTGAAAACATGGTACAAATAATTGGTCGATCCTGATTTGATATCGAGTCGGATAGGCAAGAATCGGGCTAATACCTTTTAACCTCTTATCCCATTAATATTGTTCTCATTTACCACAGTTTGGCTTTTGATCTGTCCTCCTTGCTCTAATGACTTCTTCTACTAATGCTTTACCCACTTCTTCCAACGCTCCACCATTATCAGAGTTGGATAGTGGTCCCCCAAATATTTCAATGGCCACTGCCGTAAGACATGAAATGAACATTCAGACACTGCTCAGTCAAATGGACTCTTGCCACTGCAACATTGCTCCATATCAGGCCATTTGGAGCTAATCATTTTAATTTCACTCAGTTTACATCATCATAAGGGATGTAATCTGAAAGAGCGTACCAAGTTTAGTTGTTATTAGTTCCATCAATTTCTTTCCTTGCAGTGCAAAATGCTTTTGTGATGACTTTCAGATTATGGTGCTCATCTAATGGCATTTAGCATTTGCAACTCATTACTAACTTCAAACACCAGAAAATAAGCTTGTAAAGATTCTTTGAACCAATCACCAGCAAGAAGCTATCCTGACCTCAAATGTCAAACATTTGGTGATGGCTTTCAGTGACTATAGAAAACCTAGGCTCTTGGGCATATGGTAGATAACCCACAGGAAGCCCTTGTTGCTCTTTATGGTTTTCTATTGAATGATGCAATTATAAGCCATGTGGTAAGGCCAGTACCATATTACAAATTACTGGAGATGGGAAGTGCACATTTGTCATTTGATCTCTTTCCACAAAAATGAGAACTTATATGGGCTCTGAGGCTGGTGCATAAATATTTCAGTGCATGCAGTAGGTTGTATATATATCTTGCATGTTATATCACTCTATTAAATTAGTCTTGTCAAAAATTCTAGTAACTCACGACTCGTGAGTATATTTTGTATCTTTTTTGGTTTCTCTTGGGAATACCCAATTAGGCTTTTGGTTCCGTTTTTTTTATTGCGGACAAGCTCTTGTGCTGACTATTTTGTTCATTTACGCATCATGATTGACGAAAATATTTTATTTTTTTATATCTGACAATTACAAAATAATGTTTAATATTGGATAATGATTTTCTTTAATAAATTTTCATATTTGGTAAGATATTGTTTTAATGGCAATTCTATAATATTTGAATCATTTGAAAACAAGTGTTCTAGAATAAATTTTACCATACAGCAACAGATCAGAACAGTGTTCTCAAACTAGTCCTGGAACATATTTCCCAAACAGCCAAAGAACACTATTTTAGAACATAAACAGAAAAAGACCATCTCTTTTCGTTCAAAACAAGAACAGGTGAGAAACGTTACCAAACACAAAGTGGTCATCAAATATCATTCTGGTAAAAATCAATTATCCCCTATAATAGTTTCGAAACATCACCTATCATCCATACCTTTCAAAAAAATCAACTACACCCATGTAACTAACAGAGGTGACGGAAATCAGCGTTAGACAGTTTTACTATTTATGTTATTAATTTGAAAATTTTAAAAACTAGTAAAAATACTAAAATAACCCTTCTCATTTTGGTTTTATAAACAACCCAATCCTCCTAGGGTTGGACTCTTCTCCTCTGCGAAGCTTCTCCTCTTCGAAAAAAAACCTGCAACTGCCATTGTTGAAGTCTGATTCTTTTGTAACAACTATTGAATCGATTTTTCGGCCACCGGTTAATTGGAAAGTTAAGTTATTCCCCTAATCCCCTCTCTTCTTTTCCTCTCTCGCCTCCCTCGTCATTCTCTCATCTTTCTTCTCCTTCGTCATTCTCCCCTCTTTCTTCTCCTTCGTTGTTCTCCCATATTTCTTCTCCCTCGTCGTTCTCCCCTCTTTCTTCTCCTTCATCGTTGTCCCCTCTTTCTTCTCCTTCATCGTTCTCCCAGATTTCGTTCTCCTTTATTTTTCCTATTTCCATCCGTGTGAAACCGAAAGAAAGCAAATGGACTTGTCCTATGTTCATCTATAAATAGGTTCCCTCACTGTGAAACTATGAGAATGAATTGATTGTCTGTAATTTTTTTTAATTTTTTTTAATCTAGTTTATGTTTGTTCTTGTGTAAATCTGTTTGAACTCCAGTTGATGTTATATGCAAAGGTCTTTGCTTTGTTTGCAATGAAACCTTTGTGAAGTGATTATCTAACAATTAGACTGTGAGAATGATTTCAATGTCTGTAATTTTTATTCTTTTATTTTTAATTTGGTTTATGTTTGTTCATGTGTAAAACGGTTTGAACTCCAGTGGATGTTACCTAATAGTTATATGCAAGGGTCTTTGCTTTGTCTGCAATGAAACCTTTGTGAAGTGATTAATAAACAATTGGATGGTGAGAATGAATTCATCGATTATAGTTTTTTTTTTTTTTTTAATAATTTGCTTTATGTTTGTTCATGTGTAAATTGATTTGAAATCCATTGGATGATACCTGGTCGTTATATGCAAACGTTTTTGCTTTGCTTGCAATGAAACCTTTTTTTATCTAATTATCTAACAATTGGTAGAACCTAATGTTATGTCATTTATCCCTTTTTTTATGATTGAATAAAATTGGTTTGTAGGTCCACTCCACTATTGAATAAATTGGAAATTTTTTATGAACTTGGTCTGAGTTAATTGCATTGTATTGGCAAGATGGATCCAAAGTGTGATACTTGCGATGCCACTTGTATCACACGTACAACTAGCAAGGGAAGAAATGTTGGGAGGAAATATTATCATTGCCCCAGCTGTCAGAAGATTGTTATGTGGGTGGAGCAGTTTAAGTAGTGCCCATGTGGAGTAGGGTAATGCAAAGTTAGAACAGCCAAAATGACAGCAAACAATGGACAGCAATTCTGGTGTTGCATGCTCCAGTTCTATAGGAGTGAGTATTGTTGTAGTCTCAGTTTTAAATTATTGGCATTTCAATAAAAGTTATATTGTATAATTGTGAGTTTGTAATTAGAAATTGTGAGTTTGTAATTAGGATCCCCTTTTCATTTTATTGCGATTTGAATGAAAGTTGTTTGTATAATTGTGTTGCAGAAGGATAATCCTAGATGTGGAATGCTCGAATGGCTAGAGACAATTGAATGCTCTCTGGGTAATACCATCAATACTGTAATTGTGAATACAGAAGAATCCTCAAAGGAGATAGGTGAAAGCTCGTAGACCTCCCCGGGTTATATCAAAGGTTACTTAGAAGGAATAATGGCAGTGAAAGAGGAAAATTCTAGATTGTTTAAAGATCTCCTTGAGGCTATCGAGAAGCTAGATATGAAAAATCCTGACGAGAGAAAAAAGTAGTTCATTGTATCTTGTAATTTTCCTTTCATAAATTGTAGTATGTATGAACACACTTTGAGTAGCCCTTGTATTTTGTAGGTCAATAACTCAAATTCTCATTTAATTTGTAAGCAAAACTAATTGGGACCGTCTACTGCACTTCTATGTAGAAGTTTCGATCCTAAGCATTGGGAAGGCATCTGGACACAGTCGATGTTAAAGGAATTCAGCATGACAAGCAAGTTTAATTAGAAGAGTCGATGTTAAGGGGAAGAATTGAAAGTCGACATCCTCATAAATAACTATAGCCCTCTATCTATGATCACCAACTGAGTTATCAAGGGAACCCATCCACCAGCCAATTACCAATGTTACGTGAGTTGACAAATGCCTTGTAAACAAACATTCAATGTATTTGAATAAGCAGTTGTATTAGGACTTGTTCCCAATCCTCAATGGTTACACATGAACCAGAAGAGGAGAAAGCAAGAGGTTGAGGAATGCCTTTTGAACTCGAACTCATCACCTCAAGTAGAGGGGCTCAAGTCCTCTTTTGGTATTCTATCATTCCAAATTTTCAAAACAAAACAAAGATTTGCACCTTTTCTAAGCTATACACTCTGTAAGCATAGCGGCACTTTCTTGTAACATGGTATGGTCTTCTTAAGTCATGCTATTATTCCCTGTGATTGCATGGATCCTTATTATAAGGTTAATTGAATTGAAAAATGAAATCATTAAAAATATCCTGCTATCGTCTTCAAATACAATTTAACAGATTTGTTCTGAGTTTCCTTTTGAGATACACAAAAGCACATGGAAAGTTAAATTGGATTGTAAAACACACTCTGTTTTGCTTCTTGCTTTGAATAAAAGCCAACATGATATAGGACTGATCGAGAGAAGCATTTGTACCAAACCCTAGACATCATTGGATTTAAGGTAACTGAGGATATATGATCATTATTTAATGATGAAGTTTGATATTATCTTAAGCGAAGCCAAGAAGTAATACTCTTTCACTCAAATTTCTTGAAACACACTCTAACTGAGTCAGATAAATAAAAGTTCAGATTTCAGAAGAAGAAGGTAGAAAATAAACCCCTCATGCATCCATTAATCATCTACAAAACAAAGATTGCATACCTTTTCCAAGCTATACACTCTATTCTATTCACAGTAGCTTAGTTGAGAATAGAAATCTGAACTGTGAAGTTAAAACCTACTTTCAGCAAGTATATAGAGATGTTAAAATAAAATTTCTCCCTAAACCTCCTTTACATAATACCATTCCACATACATCATCTGCCTTGGATCCCAATCTATTTTGGTTCCCTTAAATTCTCCCTAAAGCCCATTAAAAGGTACTAAAAGTGCTTATCGATTCCTGCCAAGTAACACCCATATCCAAATTTTTACCTGTTAAACTCACCTGTCAACTCACCTGCCAACAATGATCATATCTAAATTTTCACAGTTAACTATATAGCATTCCAAAGATTCATAGATCCAAATTTTCAGAGTTTTCATGACATATGATCATATCCAAATTTTCACAGTTTTAATATAAGTAAAAAAGAAGAAAAGCTTTCACAAGGACAACCAAAAAAAGAAGCATTAAGAGGTGCAGAATTGACATCATCCATATGACCATATTCCCTAAAGTATTCATCCTAATGTCTAATCTCTTCTCCATACAAAAACAGATGTTAGCCCTTGTTTTTTCCTACCAATCTCCTAACCTTCAAACTCCTGCAAAACCAATAAGACAAAAATGAAAAATAAATAAAAGAAGTGCATAACAATGTAGTAAAATTATTTTCACCCTCATCTACGTGTTTTTACTTGTAGTGTTTTTCTTCTTACGTGCTTTTGCTGCCAATCTCCTAACCTTTTTAGCTTTTCAATCATTCTTGCTAAGCCTCTTGCCTGGATGGATGATTTTTAAGACATCCTAATAGCTTGGGATCTTGTCTGTATCTGAGAGCCACTAGGTCCATCTTAACATTTTTTCTACATAATCATATATAAAATGAAGATGAGTATCATAAAAAACTAATGGATATTTTTTAGATATTGAGGAACACAAAAGTGATACCTGTCCAGTACGGGTTCTTTGCTGAGATGTTCGCTAAGAAGCCTGGGTTCTTTGTTGAGATGTTCGTTGAGAAGCCTAGGTTCCTTGCTGTGAAGACTAGGTTCCATCTTACATTGTTCTCTACAAAATCACATATAAGATTAGTAGCAGAAATAAATACTGTGTATTTTATATTGCATAGGAAAATAAAAGTGATACTTGTCTACTGGATGTTCCTTGCTGAGATGTCACACCCCAATTCTGCACACTTCAGAATGGTGTGATGAACCGCCAAATAACCAACGGTTCAACCAGGATCTCTTATAGGCTATCCCCGCGTTATCCAAACTTAACACGCATCCACAATCATAATCAGAGTAATACACAATAGCGAAAAATTTATAAATAATATGAACTGAGAACTAAGATGATACCCATAATATCAAATTATTTTGTGTTTAACTAAGACATAAATATTCAAATACCAAATACATGTCTTTTAAATCCAATAAAGAAACCTACAAAAATATCTAATCGAATACACACGAGTTGCACTCGCAAGAGGAGTCGTGTGTATCGTCTTCAGCTCAAACTTCCATAGCTGCTACAGTTCCATACGCTGACAGGTTCATATAATCTTCAACAGTATATCCTGCATCATCAACTAAAAACATTCGACGTCGAGGGATGAGCACACAACACGGCTCAGTGAGTAGCCAAAACAATGCAACATTACATATGCATGCAAAAATCAATTTATATCTTTGGTCTTGGTTTATAGTTTGCAATGTGCAATAGAAAGGTTGGGTGATCAAAGGTTAACGGTTATTGATACCGCCTCTATACACCGGGTGTGGAAGCCCGCCCGAAGGATAACGGTTATCGTCGTCCCCATCCACCCTACCATAACATTATACAACAAAGGTTAACGGTTATTGCTATATAATGCTATAACAACACGTAAGCCCCGTTAGCGAGGGCTTGCAAACCGAGCTCGCTACTAACCAATCCTAATGCCAAACAAGTGTATCCAAGGCCTCACCCCAGCATCCCTCAGAACATCCATAGAGATAGAACTAAGGCTCCCCGGTAGAGTCAGAGACTACAAGGATCGAGACCACCTCCCCTGATACTCTACGACATAATAGTTCTGCTAAGGTAATGGCGATACGACGATGTCAATGCACAAGACTTGAGTTAGAGATAGAGCTAAAGTGCTGAGACCCGCTAAAGGTTAACGGTTATTGGCGTTCTCATCACACCTCCCCTGATACTCGTTCGCATCAAGCACATCAACCACACACATACAAGCACATGCATATTCCTATCATCATCATCATCATCATATTATAAACAATAAAATAAATATGCATGAACAAGTAATAGAAATATCGGATGGCATCTTTGTATGCACATTACAAACATATTCGCATAGAATCAAACATGGCATAGGACTCAATAAATAGAAAATAGTTTATTATTAACCAATTTAGTTTGGGGTTAAGGTTCCTCACCTTAGCTTGCTAATAGATATTTTCCAAGCTTTCGAATCACTGTTATAACTGTATTATATTGCTAGCAAACCTAACAAAGTTGATAAAATTTAATTATAATTAATTCAGAATTTAAAAACCATTCTGTCAACTGAGGGTCGATGCTAGGGTCGATGGGTTTATCGACCCTCCCTCCATTCTGAACTTCCCGAATGCTGAGGGTCGATGGTCAGAAACACCTAGGGTCGGATGGTCTATCGACCCTCGGTGCGACCCTTGGTGCACTCTGGTCCAATTTCCACTTTTTAATCCATTCTTCGTGTTTGGGGTCCTATGACTTGCTTCCTACATTCACCCAACACTCATTCCATGGCCTAGAACCATGTATAACTCATCTAGATAGCTTTCGTGCTTCCTCCTATGGTTTTCCATGAAAACCTAACCATGGATGGATGGTTTGGGTTTCTCCGAAATCCTACACTCAACCATATCTAGCCTAAGGTCTGTAGAAACTCATGGAATTGGTATCCATACTTGAGAAGATTACTTTCCTCTGCAATTTCTTCTCCTTTTTGCTAAGCCTTCTTCCTAGCCTCCTTTCTTCCTTTTTTCCTTCTTCTCTCTTTCTCTCAATTCAATTAGGGTTGTGAAAGGAGTGAATGTGGCTTAGGAACGTCCTTTAAATAGACTAGGAATGTCCTATAATAATCCCATTGAGATTTGAAAAGAATCCCAACCGAAAATTAGAAAATTTCCTAATTTCAGTTTCGTCAGAAATCGAGGGTCGATGATCCCGTCGACCCTAGGGTCTTAAGCTGTCCGACCCTCCCTCAAAAACTGAGGGTCTGACTTTCTATATTGGGAGGTCCGACCCTGCTTCACTGGGTGTTCGACCCTCCCTTAGAATTAAGTGTTTTCGGGTCAATTTCGTACCTGGGATCTCGATCTCCTTCATGCCCTTGGTCCATTTGACTCGACCATAATGGGTAAACTTGGTTCAAGATGGTAAGACCGGGTTAAATTGACACGGGTCTTACATGAGATGTTCGCTGAGAAACAAGGCCTTCTTTACTTTTTTTACAACTCCTGGCATTGTGAACAAGTGATTTACAATAAGAACATGTAATAGTACCAGTCTTCTTTCTAATTCCACTACTAGGTTCTTCCTTCGCATCTCTCTTCCTTTTTTTAGATGGCCTACCAGTTTTCCTCCTATAATATGGAGGTTGTATCACATGCACACCTTCAATGTTCCTGAATTTGTCCAACCTAGGCATCCCATGGAAAACCTTAGTATATGAGAGCATAAACTTTTGAGACTAGAAATATGAGGATACATGATCCTCCAATCTACCTCTCTTGAAAAGATAGCAGCTGTTACCATTGATTCTTCTTCATTGATTCTTCTTCAAGTTTACAACATACCTGCTCTTACCATCATCAACCTCATATTCATCTAGACCACATGACAAGATTTGACAATTCCTATATGCATTCTGTCACACCCCAATTCTGGACTAATCAAAATGATGTGATGAACCGTCAATAAACCAATGGTTCAACCAGGATCTCGTATAGGCTATCCCACGTTGTTAAACCAAAATACATTCCACATTAATCAGAGGTAATAAAGTAAATAGCGAAAGTCTTACAGATAATGAACTGAGGTGTAGTCATGATAAATAATTAATATTTCATTTATCTCCAAGTAATCAAAACATAATTTAATACATATTACAAATATTCGAGTACGAAAATTAAACACTAAGCGTATCCACAGTGAAACGCTCACTTAACGAATCATAATAGTCCTCCACAACTTGCTCATCATAGCCGCCACATGTTCATATGTTGGCGTGTTGACATAATCTTCAATCATAATACCTGCAACATCAGAAACTAAAAGAATTACGCGCGCGAGGGTCAGCTCTCCAACTTGAGCTCAGTGAGAATACAAAACAATGCAACAAACATATACATGCATTCAATTCATATCCGTGGTCTGGTAAATAAGTTTGCAATGTGCTATAGAAAGGTTCGATCGCCGCCTCACCTCTATACACGAGTGTGTGAAGCCGCCCAAAGGTTAACGTTTATTGTCGTCCCACATGCACCCACTATGGAATAGAGATAGAGCGAAAGTGCTTAGGACCACACCGCATCACACTTCCCCTGATATTCTACCCATACCAACACGTAAGCCCCTGCTGGCGAGGGCTTGCAAACTGGGCTCGCAACTAACCAATCCTAATGTCAAACAGTGAACCCAAGGCCTCACCCCAGCATCTCTCAACACGTCCATAGAGATAGAGCTAAGGCCCCCCGACAGAGTCGAAGACTACACGGTCCGAGACCACCTCCCCTGATACTCTACGACGTTATAGTACTGCTAAGGTAATGACGATACGACGATGTCAGTGGACAAGACTTGAGTAGGGATAGAGCTAAAGTCTAGTGACCAGGCTGTGCCATAATGTCACGTCCCCCCTAATGCTCCACTCACATCAAGCACACTAACCACACACATACATTCACATGTCTATTCCTAGCATCATCATCATCATCATCATGTTATAAACAAAATAGAATTAAATATGCATGAACATTAATAGCAGGAATATTGGATGACATGTTGAATGCATATTACAAGCATACACGCATAGAATCAGTCATGGCATTGGACTCAAGAAATAAAAACAGTTTATTATTAGCCAATTAGTTTAGGTCTTGTTCCCTCACCTTTGCTTGAGTGTAGATTCTCTTTCAAGCTTTAAGAATCCCTTTTATATCAATAGAAAAACCTAACAAGTCGATAGATTTTAGTTAGAAGTCATTCCGATAATTTTAGGCTTGCTGTTAAGCGAGGGTTGCAGGGTGGGTCGCAGGTAGGGTCGCAGGTTTCTGTGACCCCCAGGGGTAGGGTCGATGCCAGGGTCGGATGTTCCATCGACCCTAGGTGCGACCACTCCATCCCTGGACTTTCCAAATGCTGGGGGTCGATCCTGTGGTCTGATAGGGTCGATTCCCAATCGACCCCACGTGCGACCCCCCGTGGTTTAAGTCGACTTTTCTATTCTACAGTCCATTCTTTCATGTTTGGGTCATTTGGCTTACTTTTATAATACATTCTATGATTGTTCTATGGCTCAAAACTCCAAGTTACTCACTTTTCATAGTTTTCCATGATTTCCATTGGAATTCATCCATGGATGGATGATATTAGGGTTTCTCCTAACCTAACTTCATCATAATCTATTCTAAGCTTTCAATTCAGATAGGGATTGAGGTTCATACCTTTTGTAGCCTGAGTTTCAAAGATTTCTTTGAGCTTCTTCTTCTTCCTTAGCCTTTTCTTTAAGTTTTTCTTCTCTTCTTCTCTTCCTTCTCTTCTCTTTCTCTCACTTTCAATTAGGGTTCTAAAAGGAGTGAAAGAGGCTTAGGAACGTCCTATTTATAGAGAAAACCTCCCAAAATAAGTCTCATTGAGTTTAGGAAAGGTTCCAATTGAAATTAGGAAAGTTTCCTAATTTTCGGTTCGTGCTGTTTTTTGCTGTTTTCCTAGGATCGATGCTAGGGGGTCGTTGGGGGGTCGGAAAATTCGAGACCCCTGCGACCCCACGACCAAAAATCATGGGTTGGACTTCTTTTGAGGTGGGGGTCGACCCTGCCTGTTTGGGCATGCGACCCTACCCTCATTTTGATTATTTTTGAGTAAAATTTCATATTGGGTCTTGGGTTTCTTCACACACTTGGTCCACTTGGCTCGACCATGATATGTAGACTGGTCACGACACGAAATGTAAGGTTAAACCGGGTTCGTGGCGTGCGGGTCTTACACATTCCCAGCCATATCTAATTTTTTCTAGAATGCAGGTGTCAAGGCTCCTTTCAGACTACATCCCTTTTGGTACCTATTATGCATCATTGCTATTAGTTGTCTTCTCATTTCATCAACTAATATTAGAATAGGCTTGCCTCTTAAGGGATTAATCCAATTGGTGAATCACTCTGACATATTATTAATGACCATATATTAGTGACTTGATCACTTTTAATAACATGGTCAAAGGCATGTATGGCCCAATATGGTGTGGGATTTTTCATTAGCCATACAAAAGCTTTCTTGTTTATTGCCTTAATCTCATTCATGGCTACGTTAAATTTCGTAGCATTGTAAGCCTTGCATGTAGTCCAAAATAATCTTTTAAGTAGTAAATCAGGAAATTTCTTGTTGAAGTTGTTGTAAAGGTGCCTATAGCAAAGCCTTTGGTTAGCACTTGAAAAATTTTCAAAAATAGCTTTTGATAAGCCCTATGATAATTTAATAAGAAAAATAATGTAAGAAGATGTTTTTCAAGCCTAAAAAATATATGCTTGACATTGAAATACGAGTTAGAAAATCTAACATACTTTCTGTTTATCTGATATAAATGTCAGAGGAACCCCATCATAAGATAATGCATCAAATAATGTAGTTGGAAACCATAGCCAGCTTTCCTTGTTTTCACTTTCAACAATACTGAAAGCAATATGGAACAATCCATTGTTTGCATCCATTGACGTGACCGCCAATAGGATCCCCTGATATGCCCCCTTATGGTGGTAGAACGAAGACAGAGAATTGCGTAGATAGGAGGATGAAACGAACCAACCCACTTGTCCTGATCGGAACGATTGAGGGGCGCAAGCGGAGAATGGTTGGCACTAATGAGCTAGCTTCTTTTCCTGCCTTGTTGCTTTTGACTAGACTACTGACACTAACTAAATAGCTTCCTTCCATCAATCCCTATGAAAGGCCTGCATCCTTGAATAAATCCTTCCTTACATGTAGAGAAGCAAACAAAAAGCCTTTTAAACACCGGAATGGAATCTATTGTAGACATGTCTTCAAATTGCATCTTAAATGAACTCCCCGAGTTCCTCTGTAGAAGCATCTCACCATAAGGTTGCAATAGAGCATGTGATTTTTTGTGACTTGCCAGGTTCTCCTATTTAGCTACCAATCTAGCCTAGTATAGTTGTGGTTTTGGGGTAGTCGCATACCTAGAATTGATGGCAGCTTGCATGCTCTTAATTTTCATATCTGGATCTACCCTTAACCTATTAGCCAATTTTCTAGCTATCCAGACTGCATTGGCATTCTTGTTGTTAGAATCCATCCTTTTACAAGTGTGCTGAGGCTCATACCTTTTCACCTTAGAAGTTCTACCATCAGGAGCACGAGCGGCATGGATATTCCATTAACAATCTTCACTAGCGCAAATTGTTGTAACCCTCGTTATTTCATTTTTCAATCTTATGACCTTACACCCTTCTTGGACAATCAGGTCAGTCAAAGTTCTCTCATATGTATGCACATCCTCAAAAACAGAGCCAACTTGAATGTTTACCCTCTCCAAGTGATCAATGTCAGCCTCTGTATCTCTAGCAATGCTTTCATCTTCAAGTTCATCTTCTTCCATGTTTGATAAACTAAGGTCATCCTCATCATATTCAGACTCTTCACCACCTTCAGAATCAATAGATGATTCTCTGGTATCCTCTACATCAATGTCCCAATTGCTATCCAATGGGTCATCCCCATTATCTTCAGATTTTTCAGAAGAAATAGCTAATGCTTTGCCCTTGTTCTTCCTCAAATTGGTACTATAAGGCCCTTTGTTGCCATTAGTTTGACCAGTTGTAGTGCTAGATTGGCTTTGGCTGGCACTTGTAGTAATATGCAAGTTTTGGCCTGCCTCACTTACAACAGTAGGAGTAGTAGGGGCACTGATAAGCAACTCTTGTATAATTATATTACTGGACTGTCTTTGGTTGGCACTTGTAGTATTGTCCAAGTCCTAGACTACCTCACTCACAACTGCAAGTGCAGTAGTGGCACTGCTAGGCAACTCTTGTACAAGCCTACTCACATCATAGCATGTACAATGGAACTGCTAGGAATTTTCTATAAATAAACTATGGCAACTTTTTTCCTTCGAAATCGGGGCATGCCAATCATTGTAGAGTCATATTCATTGATTTTATAATTTTTCTCTGTCGTCTCACCCACTTTAACATCGTATATATACAAGGGAATAGCTCTCCCCAGGCGTTTAAACATTTGAATCATCTCCACTGCTTCCTTATCATTATTGACATGATAATAACCACCATCTGGCAATTTTGTCTTTGCACAATATGTCATAGACCGACCTTCAGGAATGTCATTGAGAACTGTACAATAGGCAGTATGTACAAGGTCAATCCAGCTAAACGTATCAGCATCCACTAACTTTAACTTTGTGTGATCCTGCCACATGTAATAAATGCTCTATTTTTCGACCATTATGAGACTGCTATTGATAAGATGAAAAAAATATTAAGTAATCATTCGAGAACACAACAAAGCATACTAAAATGAAGAAATGAACATTACAAAAGTAAAGAAAGCAGTGATTTGGTCCCCAAATTCCACCTGTCTAGATGACCACTTAAACAATCAATCAATCTGTGGGCAAAGTGTGTGTAGCCAATTATAGAGACAAGCTGACCACAAGTAAATCATCAAGTTAGCATAATGTCCCTTAGAATGTACTTCTCAAAAAAAAAAAATGCCTTTTGTCATCTCTATCGTTGATAAATGTAGACCTACCACTTGTGCCATTTCAGAATAATGGAAGTGATACAATTCAGTGGTTACTAGCACTTGTGCCATTTTAGAATAATGGAAGGGAAGGGATACAGTTCAGTGGTTACTATTATGGACTCCAACACATGTGGTGGACATAAAGTAAATCCAAGTTCCAATCACTGGTCCCCCACAAGGAAGTTCCAATCAATGTAGTAATCTAGTATGCTCTCCCTGAGAAGTTTAATGAGCTTGGTTTTGGCATTTGTTAGTGTAGAGACAAGTCTATAGGAATGTCTGAGGATGTGAGACTGAATAAGATTTTTGATTTTCATGGAGTTTGGGTCTGGGTATGGGGCGACCTTTACTGATAAATGGTTAAGAAATTGTAGAGATTTTAGATAGGATGGGCCAACCATTTTTCAACACAACACTGACCCATTGTGTGTAGCATAAAAGCCTTAGAATTGCTGCTGCAAAATTTAAAGTTAAATTAGAGGCTTTAGAACATCAAATGATAGGAGAGAGAAGAATTTCAGCTAGGAATCCACCTAATGTGAGCGAATCCACGTTATGTTACTATATTATTTGGTCAAATATCAGAAGCAATACACCCACATGGCAAACAAGGTGGGGTTGAGGGGACCAAGTGAACACTTCATAAAGCAAACAACTTGGGAATTAGTCAACAACAATGCACTTATATTGTTGTTTTGTGATGGTGCATGGGGGATCATGTCGTGGGAATTGTCTCCTTAAATTGTTGTTTTTTTATGGTGGGAGACCATCTCGTAGGAATTATCCCCTTTGCACTCACCAATCATCATCACCACTAACAGGCTAACAAAGCCAAAGCCATAATACCACTACCTGCCTAACAGAGCCAAAGCCATAATACCACTAACAGGCTAATAAACAAAAGACACAAAATCATTTCCAGAGGTCCTTACCCCATCTCCCACAACCTAAACAGAAAGAGAAAGGAAAAAGCTTACCAAAGTGATGAATATCTGGTAATATATTATGCAGGGAGTTAGAATACAATAATTTGCAGACAATATTGACAATAAAAGTATAAACAAAAAGGTGAATGCAAAAAGATAAAATTAAGAATAAATAAAAAACGCAGATGAAATTAACAATCCAAATTAAAAAAAATTTCTTTCATACCCTAGTGGTGGACAAACGACCTCTATTGAGTGAATATTATATGTCAAATTCTAACTTTTCAGAGATTCAAGAGGAAATGTAAATTTGAACTTATCAATCTCTGACCTGCATTTATATTGGGGAAAAACCCCATAAGGAGAGAAGCTGAGAGATGGCGAAAACAACACCTTCAAAAATGGCTCGAGGCTATCATTGTCGGGAGTCTAGAAAAATAAAGGGTTTCACACATTTTAGGGTTTCTCTTACCTGAAATTAGATTGGGGAAAAACCATAGATGGAGAAAGCCGAGAAATGGAAAGTAAAGCGTACCTTCAAAGACGGCTCGAGGTTATCGTTGTCGGGGAAGAAGACCAGTATCATCATCGTCGGTGGAGAAAATTGAAGAAAGGTTTCCTCTTTTTTCTTCCGTTGAAGTTGGGCTTATTACCATTTGGGGGTTTAGGGTCAATTAACTGAGAGAGGGTAAAAATGTCTTTCAACTTATCTTTTAGGGTATTATTGTTTAATTAAAATTTACTTTTGGATGATATCAGCAATTAACAAGATTTGTTAAATAAGGTGGTTCTATTTGATTAATGGTGGTAAACGTTTAGGTGGTAGTTGATGTATTTTGAAAGTTATAAAAGTAGTAAGTGATGTTTCGAAATTATTTTTGGAGGGGGAGGGGGGGGTGCTATTTATTTTTTTTTTTGGTTCTATTCCAAAAACATTTTTTCTTGTCGAAACATTCTACTCCTTAAAACTATTCTCTGTAAATAGAAACAAAAAAAATAGTCCTGTTTTCTTCCTCGAGAAGTTTCATTTACTGTGAACCTAAAACTGGTCTCGGACTATCAAACTCCCCACTCTTTTCTAGGGAGAAGCTCATGGCAGAGAACCAGCGCCCAATACCCCGGCCATGGATCCTCGAAGCTGTTCCTTTCTTCGTGGTCGTTCTAATCGCCGCTCACGCCATAGCTTTGGTAACTCTAAAACTCTTCTTCTTCTTCAGTATCTTTTTCAAAATTTTCTGCATAGTCTCTAATTTGACTCCTACATTGTTAGGTTTACTGGATTTACAGGCTAGCTACTGATAGACAACAGCCTCAGCGAAGAAAGGCGCATTAGTACGCAGCATTTGCAGATATGGGGGAAGGTGGAACCCGATTTTCCTTCTTCTTTGTCTTCGCAAATTCCTACTTTCTGAAGCTGATGAAGCAATTTTGTAAACGCTTTAAGGATGTCTATATCTGTGTATGGTTATTGATTTGAAGTTAGTGTGCCATTACATGTTGGGTGACTCACTAATTTACAAGTTGTTTTGAATTTCGTACCCCTCCCTCTCTTCCTGGGTCTCTTTTTGGGGTTATTTCTGTAATCATTGTAATAACTAGGTTTGTTGTTCAAATTGATTCATGCTCACGACCCAAAAACTTTGATTTGAACCAACATAGATTCGATCAATTATGGCACTAATACTCAAGTCAACTAGGCTTGTACCAAGTAAATGGGGTTGACTGGACTACATATGGATACTGTTTAGCATGTTTGGCTTAATCCGTTAAGAAGATAGATACTGGGTTTTTAAATATGACAAGCATTTTTATGAACTAAACAGCAAATAATTTTGCGATTTGATTTGCTCAGATTTGTATTCTGCGGTTCCATGCGTAGCACTTTTGAAGGAGAGAACTGGGGTTTTTATAGTCTTTACCTAGCTTGGAAATTAATCTGAAGTCATCGTAGCGTCTATGCTATGGTGCAGGAAGCAAAGGGTTCTGTAATCATTCTTATTTCAGTTGGTATGGTCTTCAAGTTTGTCATCTCCAACCTGGTGCCGAATCCTGCTTTCCCCAGCCTCTCCCATACCTTAAATTTTTTTCTTTTCTGATTTCATTTTTTAGGGGTTGCCAACATTGTGGCTGCTTCTCTTTCTTTCTGGGATAAAAATATATTTCTAGTTGATTACAGTTGTTCTATTTATTTCTGTTGTCATTGTCTGATCCTAAGAAAGGGAAATGGAAAATGATACATATTATTGGTATCTCTGGTTTTATGAAGTTTCATTGCCTTCAATTATTATGATTTCCTACTTTGCCCATCTTGGTGGGTGGGTGAGTGGGTGGGTGGGTGGGTGGGTGGGTGGGTTGGGGGGGTAGGAAGTTGCCCATACTTTATATCTTCGTACATTTGGATGGTTAACTTAAGAGTTAATCTGGACAAAGGCAGTGCTGGGGATCCTGGTCATGATGGGGTTATCCATTCTAGTGTAGTCAAAATATTGATCTTGCTAATGATGGATACATCCATTGGCCATTGCTCAGAAAGAGAAAGACATTCTTCTGCCATTTCAATTCTTTGATTGAAACATTTGTATGAGTTCATGTGAATGAATTCTTTCCACTGTCCTCCTTGCCATGTAGAAGCTGCTCTTTGACCATGAAATGTCTGGTGCTCAATGGCACCAGTTGCAATTTCAGTTGCATTGAACAACTATCTACGGGCACCCAAAAAAAAAGAAAAAAAATCTCATGTCAAATGGGTTGGTGACTTGATTCAAATAGAGAACCAGCCAGAGGTATATTCATCTGTAAGACCTATCTGATTTCAAACAAATTGTTACAGATCAACTTTTTGGTCCACTAATTCTTCTTTCATGCCTCTTATGTCATCCTTGGTATGGTTCTAAAATGCTACTTGTGGATGTATTCATTTCGCCCATATTTGGTAGGGAACAACTTTCTCTCTCTTTCAATAACCAAAATTCTCTACACTATACTGTTTAAGTAATGCTGTGTATTTAGGATTCATAGATTAGGATGCCTTAGTAAAAGTCCCACGAACAACAGATTATATCCTCTTCACGACAATTGGATAGCATTTGCTCTCTACTCAAATAAGGAACTGATGCAACATGTAATGTCGGACTTTCCCAACTTCCAAGGACTTTCAAGTTTTTTCTAGAGATTATATTGCAATGGTCATATTCTAGTGGCTATATTCTACCGGCTATCTTTTAATGGCTATATTTCAAGGGCTCTTTTACCTTCCCCTATGTTGTGATCACTGCATGGTGTCGTCTAGTGTCCTGTTTAGACTGTCTCCATTGTTAGTGTTGTTTAGTGTTAAATTATAATACTGTGTGTAGCTGACTAGGTTAGTTGTTTTTCTTTCCTAGTTTATCTATATTTCCAAGTTCCTTGTAATTAGAAAGTGATAATTTCCTTTTAATAAAAGGCTACCGTGAGAGAGAGAGAGAGAGAGAGAGAGAGAGAGAGAGAGAGAGAGAGGGGGAGACCCATTCACAGTCTTTCTTTTCCCTCTCTCGGTTTTCCCATCTTCTCTTATTTCCTTTTCCTTTCCTCTTCTTCTTTCTACTTGTGCATGAGCTTATTAGTGTTTGAGATACTGTCACATGGTATCAGAGCATCCTAATCAGTAAGTAAGTACACTATCCGTCATTGGTTTGAGAGTCCCTCCAATTTTTTTTTCTTCCTGTACTGGTAGAATCCTACTGTCCTATTAGTTTGAGATGATCCCTTGTTATTGGATGATTGAAAACAAGGGGATCTTATGCATCTATGATGGTTCAAGTTCTTCTCCTACCTGCTGCCCCATTAGTGTTTCTGTCTTTTGGTTTTTCAAGACTCCTTGTCTAAGAAGGAGATCACTACAGGTGGAGTTCCCTTGATCAGATCATACTAAAATTTCAGCAGTTCTTTTACTTGGTGGAATCATCTACTCCCAGAAATTTTATCCGATTTCAAGCTACAATACCCCCGCGATTTCATTAGCAGGGATTGCTATTGCTTTTAGAGGGTTTTGAGATCGATTTCAGCAGGTATGACCTACGGCTGGTAGTTTTGTTCATGGATTTTGTTCCCTTTATTCCTTTTGATGTTTGGAGCTACTACTTGCATGATTTATGATTATTGAGATTTCTTAGTCACATCTATAAGGTGCAATTCTGATTATCCCTTCTATTTGGGATCTCTTCTCCCTACCTTGGTGAGATTCTCACATATATTTTGGTCTGACAATTGAAAATACGGCAGATTTTGGGAGCTTGTGTCTACCCGTTATTGAGACATTCCATCAGATTTGTAGAGATATCTGATCTACTGACTGCCAGATACACTAATTGGATTCTTTTACCTCCGTGGGCTGCGCTAACAGTCTGATATTTGAATATCCCTTGATCTCTATCCCTACTACTTGTGGGATTTTATCTCCGTTATACAATGAGTGTCTCAAAGACATCTATGGATTCTGTCCGTGTCCTAATCATGTCAAAGAAATTGGCAGGTTCTTTTAATTACCTACTATGGGCTCATGTTCTGAAGGTATACATCAATGGCAGGGCTAAGCTAGCTTATTTGACTATGTATCCTCTTGCTGATACTGATTCAACTTATGCTACATGGATGCGGGGGAATGAGACTCAATTGGTATGGTGTAGAAGAGTATGAACCCTTCTACTGTTGGCAATGTCATGTTTCCACACCACAACCAAAGGAGTTTGGGATGACTTGAAAGAAAGTTATGCTCATGACACTAATTTATCTTGTGTTTATGATTTATAAGAAAAGCTTTTTAATTGTAAAAGGAGATAAATCTATTGCTGAATTTTATGGTACCCTCAAAGGTCTTTGGGAGGAAGTGAATAGTTGTCAAGGCGTCACCTAGGCGCCAAAGCACTGTTGTGACGCCTTGGAAAATTGGGCGCCTTGGTTGCCTAGGTGGGCGCCTTGATCACCTAGGTAAGCGCCTTGGTCGCCTAGGCGCCCCATTAAGCCTACAATGCCTTGGTTCGCCTTGGCGCCTTGACAACTATTGAACTGAATATCCATCACCCTCTCTCCATTGACCTTGTTACTTTGAAAGTGCAGCATGCAGAATTTCAAGAGGCTACTTTTCTTTCGAGACTCAATCCACCTTTGCAGCCTTTCAAGAGCCAATTCCTTGTTGGTGATAAAATCCCCCCCATTAATGAAGCCTTTTGCGGTGTCTAAGATATTCTCTCCTGCCTCCTCCAAATCTGATGCCACTGTGTCCAAGGACAGTTTAGCCCTTGTTGCCACCTGTGGTGGCTGTGGTCATGGCTATTTTGGTAGAGGCCGTGGTCCTAATGGTCATGGCAAGGCCTCTTCTGAGTAAGGCATGCAACACTGTTCAGTGTGGCAAAACCCTATCATACCATTGATACATGTTGAGTCAAGCATGATAGCCTCTGTGTTTACATCTCAGTTTTCAATACTATAGTCATATGTGGGTTCTGATCATAGTTGTCAAGGCGACAAGGCGATCCAAGGCGTTTGGGGCCATCCTGGGCGCCTAGGCGTTGCCTAGGCGACCAAGGCGTTCCCAATGCATTTTTTTTTATTTCTAAAATATTAATGTTTATATATATGCAACATTGTACATAAATAATCAACATTTAAGACATAACTTAATTAATATGTGGTGTGGACCCAAGTTTACTAATGTACACTAAGACCTGGGATTGTGTCTAGAGTTAAGTAAACAATTATTTATGACTAACATTTGCGTACTTTTAACGAATTTGATCGGAGCGTAACTCCTTTAATATAGTTCGGATTCAACGAATTTGATCGGATCCTTTAACATTTGCGTACTTTTAACGAATTTGATCGGAGCGTAACTCCTTTAATATAGTTCGGATTCAAGCAATCTCGAATTCGTTGCAAAGCTAGCATAATCAGCTTTCCAAAAAATCCGAAATTGCTTGAATCCAAATTATAATGAAGGAGTTACACTCCGGTCAAACCTTGTTCGGAATACGGGAATCTTTGTTTAAAGTCGTCTGAATGTAAATTATTTTTTGGGCATCAAAGCAAAAGATTATTTTGGCGCACTCTTGGTTTGTAGTGATGATTTATTATAATAAGATTTATAGAATTTTTATATTTAGAAAAAAGCCTAGCATTTAAAAGTTGAAAATCGCCCTCGCACCCAAAAATATGGTTTTTGTTCTTGAACAGGGGGGTTGTTTTTTTTTCCTTCTGGAATTTGAATTTTAGACTATTTTTATTGGATTCAAATAGGGGGATATTTGCTTATTTATGAATAATATCTTAAGTAAATGAATCATTTACTTAAATGATATTAGTCATAAATAAGTACTGCCTGATAAATGTTGTTCCTGTCTAGCCTGGGCGACCGCCTTTCTCATGTACACAAGGCGCCCTAGCGCCCAGGCCTGTACAAACCGCCCGGATGCCTAGACGCCTAGGCGACGCCTTGACAACTATGGTTCTGATATTCCACCTGCAAATGCTAACTCTGTCTTTGTAGTTGGACCTTCTTCTTCACTCTTCAGTTGCATTGTCCAAGATAGAATAAAGTGATTATTTTAGGTATCTAGGTTCAATCATAAATAAAGAATGTGATATAGAGGATGGTGTTTCATAGAAGATTAAAATAGGATGGATGAAGTTGAGAGGTGCGTCTGGAGTGTTGCGTGACCAGCTTATTCTTTTAAAACTTGAAGGAAAATTTTATAGGATAGTCATTCGACTGGCTATGATGTATGGTGCGTAATGTTGGACAATTAAGAAGCATCATATAGATAAACTAAGTATAGCTAAGATGAGGATGTTGAGATGAATGTGACAAAACTAGGAAGGATAAGGTAAGGAATGATTGCATTAGAGTTGATTTAGGAGTAGTGCCGATACATGATAAGCCACGATAATTCATTTGAGATGGTATGATCATGTTCAACAGAGACTGTTAGATGTTCCAGTATAGAGGAGTGATTTGATTCAGACTGAAGGATCTATAAGAGCTAGAGGCAAACCTAAGATGACTCTAGGGGAGGTGGTGAGGAAAGACATGCATTGCTTAGATCTTGTTTTAAGTATAACATCAAACAATGCTGATTAGAGGATAAAAATCCATGTAGCCGAACCCATTTAGTTGGGATAAGGATTTGTTGTTGTTATTGCTCAAACGTCTCCAGCAGCTTGACAATCAACCTTCCACATCATCCTCTACTACCACCTTAGCCCACACAGGTACTACTGTACTTCTTGTTTCCACCTCATCTACTGTTTGGATTATTGATTCTGGCACTTCATCTCATATGATTGGGTAGGCCATTGTGTCGGCATTTTACTCACCCGTCTAATGTTTTTATTGTTGATGGTTCGACTACAAGTCTCTGGATGGGGTTATGTATCCCTTTCTTCCACCTTATCCTTATAATCTGTCTTTCATGATCCTGACTTACCCATGAATCGTCTCTCCGCTAGCAAGTTAACCAAAACTCTTTTAAGTTTTTCCTGCTACTTGCTGTGTATTTAAATATTTGCAGACAAAGAAGATGATTGGTGAGAGAGGGGGGGGCATGAATAAGATAGTTTGTATTATCTGGACGACATTACATCTACCACTACTACTACTGCTGGTGTGCTCCTCTATAGTGGCATTATCGCTTGGGTCATCTTTCCCTCTAAAAGCTTTAGATGATGGAACCGAGTTGCAATTCTATCTCTACTCTCGGGTGTGAGTCAAATCTGCTCGTGATGTCTTCGTAAGTTCAACCCTTTTTTTACATTAGTTCATTTAGATATCTAGGGTCCTTTTCGTGCCAAAAGTCCGTCTGGTTTTACTTATTTTGATACCTTTGTTGATGATTATTCTCGCACCTCTTGGCTATATTTGCTAAAGTATCTTTTCGATTTCCTTACTGTTTTCCAACAATTTTATAGTGAAATAAAAACTCAGTTTGGTATTAGTATCAAAATTTTTCATTCTAATTATGCTCAAGTATATCCAAAGTGCCATGTCCTCTTTTTGTGATACCAATGGTATGATTCATCAGACCAATTGTTCCTATTCCCCACAACAATATGGGGTTGTTGAACGAAAGGACCGTCACTTGCTAGAGGTTGCTCATTCTTTGCTGTTTCATATGCGCTTGCCTTGGTACTTCTGGGGAATGCTGTCTTAACCGCCTGTTATCTTGTTAATCTCATGCTCTAATCTGTCCTTCAGAACCAGTCACCTGTCTCCCTTGTTTTTCCTTCCTCTCCATTGTTCTCTTTACCAATGCACCGTTGTTAGCTCCTGTTTTGTCCATGATTTGCGTCCCGGTCTTGATTAATTGTCACCTCGGGCTATCAAGAGTGTCTATGTTGGCTACTTTAGCACTCAGAAAGGGTATTGGTGTTATGATTCTATCACACAGTACCAGTTTGTCAGTGCAGATATTTCATCCTTTGAGAATACACCTTATTTTCAAAACCTGTTGATGACTTGTCTTCCAGAGAGTTTCCACCTCTACCCACCCCAGTTCCATTTACTGAGGCTGTGTTACTATCTGGACCTGCTTGCACCATGGGTATACCGTTGACATCCTTGACAAGCTTTTCCACCGCCCACCATTCCTGCCTCATCACTCCCTACTCCATTGATTTTTTTATCTGGATATCTTTCGATTGTCCTTCGTAAAGGTACTCACACGCGCACTTAGTAGTCCCAGGTAATTTTCCTTATTGCTCAGTATGTTTCTACATCACTGCTTCCATTATCCTTTCAGTTCGCTGCTCTTTCCTTTGCTGAACCTGGCGGACGTACATCAATACAAATGACTAGTTGACAAGATGTCATTGTAATCAAACTTGACATTTCCTTTGTTGTGGGTATGCAAAGTCACAAGCATGTCCATTGGGATGCTATTTGTTGAATTTTGAGGTATCTCAAGGGGGACTTTGGGAAAGGACTTATGTGTCGCCCTCACAAGAACATTGATCTTTATTTGTAATGCCGTGATGAGGAAGCTCATTTATGCATCTTTTACGAATTCTAGTTGTCAGCTTTGTGATATGTTTACAAAGGCATTGTTCAATGCTCAATTTCTTTTAAGTTGTTCCAAGTTGGGCCGTGGTGATATTCTTCCTTTTCTCTTCTTCTTCCTACTTGTGTATGAGCTGATTAGTGTTTGAGATACAGTCACACCCTATATATACTTGGATTTGGTTTGGAGAATAAGATATAATGGTTTGTATTTTTGGACTTGTGGCTGTGCTAATGTGAGCCCTCATGGTGAGTGGAGGTCCTCTAGTGGTGAGTAAATCCTGCACTTGGATTGAGTGAGTCCCCAAGAGATCCAGAGTTCAATGGTCCTTTTTGACCCTTGGGTTAAGTTGTCCCTTATGACTTGCTATTCTATAGTTGGTTCCTTATTTTGCAATAAAATCTTCTTCATTTCTATTTTATTGTGTAATTCCCTTTTGGCATACATCAGGAACTATTTTACTGAACTTACTTGGCATGTTTTGGCCTTCGTCTCCCATTGCCACTGCAGTTTTACCTTGACATTGGGACCAGTTTGAGCAGAAGTTGGGTATAATTATATATACATGTGAGTCAGTAAATAATTGTATGTGATTTTTTATATAAGTTTTAATTCAAAAGAAAGAAATTTATGATAATTGATTCAGCACTTATTTTAATTTCATGATAGGACCTCTAAACTACTGTTGTTGTTTTTTTTTGGTCATCTATAAATGATTGAATGTTTCGTTCAGAGTGGGTGAACATAAGCTTGTTGGCATGACCAGAAATATGTACTACATTACTACATGGTATCCTAGTTGGTGATAAAGTCTTGTGGACATGCTGTCCATGTCATGATTTATTGATCTGGTCAGTTTCAGTCCAAAAAGATTTTGATATGTGGATATATTAAGCTGAGTATAGTTGAAAAGTCAATTTTGAACAGTGTCGGTCAGTAGCTGAAAATGTAATGCGAAAAGTTGAATTCATTGTGTGTCTGAAACTTCTAAGTTGTAACGTAAGTTGCATAACCAATCCCAGTGGTAACCTGCCTATCAAGTGTTGGATTGGAGATGAAACCAAGGTTTAAAATCTCGAGTTTTGGAGGAGTCTCGGCCTCCTCCGAAACCGGGCGAGATCTCGCCGAGACTATGCATTTTGTCCGAAACAGCTTAAAAAGGCTGTCTCGGTGGCCAATATGCCTTTTTTAGGTCTCCAACTTTAGGAGAACCTTATTTTTACATACATAAACACATTTAGAGTATAAAATTGTAAAAATAATGACCATTTGTGGTTGTTTGGGTTTACACCCATGTTTTCACAGTCAATGCTGAAGTCTGTTGTTAATTTAGGTTAATATTAACTATTATATTCAATCAAATATGGCAAATGAGACAATAACATAATGCATTAGGGGAAAGAGAAACAAAATTGCACTTCATTATAAATCATTACATAATTTACATCATAGTTCAAAATTCAAATATTCAACATTGAATGATCCCATAGTCCCCATGTGCCTATAGTCCACAATTCCACAATCCTTATACAGATACAATGTCTAGTAATACGTAGAGTGTCGTGGATGATCCATCCTACTATCATCATACATCTGGGAAAGTTGTCGACTCAAATTGTCTTCCAATTGAGCAACATAATCTTCCCATGACATTCTTGATGCAAAGTAGTTCTAGTAGTCTTGCACATGATTCATAAATATAACATCAGTAGCTGTCCGAAGGATACCTATCTTTGGGAAGAATGGAAAAACTTCTGAAGTAGTACTCTGGTGCGTAGAATCTTGTGGAAGTACTGATGGAATGGAATAAAAGTTGGTTGATCCACTATGACTCCGTGTATGTGCTCCTGCATTTGAACCATCGTCGAAAGAAGAACCATATGCAGTCGTAGTGGGATGGGGCGGACAGTTGATATCAACATAATCATTTGAGGTGTATCTTGAACCGAGTGCTATATCCAGGGAAAGTTCCTTTGCTCATGTCCACCGCAAAGAATCGCTATTCTCCTCCATACTCAATCCTCGTAAGCCACTAGAGAGGCTATCAACATCGGCGTCCATCGTGCTACTACAATCAGCATCTTCATCATGTTGAGAATGGGAATGATGTCGAGGCCTACGCGAATACGGTTGGTCTACGTGATGAGGATGGCGCACGTGCACCATGGTCATCATCCCGTGTTGTATGAGTCCACCGGCTCTCCCCAGGTGTATCTAACGGGTGATGCTCGTGGCGCTGGATCAGCCCCAATATTGACAAAAGTGGCTCGACCCCCACCCCCATGATCACTACCACTAGCTCCACTACCACTCCAACTCCACTCGGGATCTTCCGTTCGGTGCCGGCCAGGAGGGTCAAATGGCACGGGTGACCGTGTATGGACTCGACCCTCTTCCGAGGCTAAAAACTCGTCGACATCAAGTATCCAAATGGCTGGCCAAATGGGAGTCGGGCATCCCCCGGGCTCGTCCATCACGGGTACTCCCACGTCCCGCACCCACTCTACTAATGGATCTTCCTCTTGAGTCAAGTTTGGAAGATATTGGCGAGCTCGAGCGGGGTATCATCCTCCTTATCAAAGAACATGTTTTGCACCCTCGGCCTCATGTTGTAATGCACAAAGACCAAGTCATTTAGCCGTTGGGAGCCAAGTCGATTCCGCCTCTTTGAATGAATGAGGTTGAAAGTACTCCGGTTCGCTCACAACCGGATGCAGAGCATGTCTGAGCTAACACTCTACTTGCTATCTTCTTCAGAGCAGGTGCATCTTTACCATACAACACCCACCATTCAGCTGCATAAGAACAATAGCATATTTTAATTTCGTATGTCATTTAAATGTAATACATAAAACATAAGATAATTTAATTTCGTATGTCAATTAAACGTAATACATACACGGATCACTTTTGTCACGTCCGACCCACTGCGATGGGAACCCAAAACTCCCACGGGCTTCCCTAAAGGTTTTAATCTACACACAATCGAAAACTTATAAATATTTGCAATTACAATATATAGTTGAAGCACATATTTCCGATGGTGAAGCACACAACTCACCTCTAGGTTTGCCAATGCTCGTGCTTGGGGATCCGGCTCCAACTTTGCAGCCACTAGCTTCACTGCCTCAATGAGTTCTGCGTTCGTCCCAAGTACATGCGTATACCGGTACTTGGGGTTCAAATAGTATGCTTGAAATATTTGACTGTGGACACATGGTTAAAGCAAATAAAAATTATATTGGTACATAAGTAACACTAAAGTAAATACATCATCAAATTTACTCACCAGCCTTATGCAATGGATGCATGAGTTGGCTCTCCCATCGGTCATTGATGATCTTTATATAATTCTTGTAGCCACGTGGTATCAAAGCTTTAACACGTACTTTCAATGCGTCCACAGGCAAAGATAAAGAAGTGGCATGGTTGGTTTTCGCTCGGTATCTACCAATCTCAACACCCGTACTACAAGATGCAACACCCTTACTACCACCTTCACATTTTGCCAAAATTGCCCCAAGCGATGGTACTGCGGCTTCCACTCCCTAAGGTGTAGCCGATTGTCTCCACGAAAACCAATCCTCGGATGCAAATATCGATCCGAGTCCCGCCATCTTCGCCTCAAAGCTCTTCAATGCTATGAAGTTCGTGAGCGAATCCGGTGATGCCTGGTCTGACCAAGTCCCCCCCACATCTCTCCCTGAGCATGTTCAAGGAATAACCATGGTTGTAGATGAAAGTGGTTACTTGTCTTGCTTGCTCAACCACTCTCTTGACTTTACTTATCTTGCCCATGTCCTTCAACATCAAATCAATACAATGGGCAGCACATGGAGTCCAGAAGAGATTGTAGTCGGGATTGTTCATTAACATCTCCCCTGCCTTCTTAAAATTGCTGCCGTTGTCCGTCACAATCCGGACAACATTCCGAGCTCCCACCTCAACCACCACCTCTTGCAACAGCCCATAAATATAATCTGCATCTTTTACTTCACCGATGCATCAACGGACCTAAGGAACACCGTCCTCCCATCACAAGAAACCATGAAGTTGATGATGGACTTTCTCGGGTAGGACCAATCCCAACCATCACACATAATAGTTACTCCGAAATCTTCCCAATTCCTCTTCCGGCTTAGAATCCGGTCTTGTAATTCCTTCTTATGTTGAGGCAAATAATGAGTCATTAACTCATATTGATTTGGCCCTCTAACCCCCGTACCGCAAGAATCGCATCCAGCATGCTCGAAAGAAAGGGCTGTGGTGGCGTTCTTTGGGATGCCATGATAAAACGACCACTTAGAGTAAGAATACTCTACTGACTCTCTATTCTTTCCCCCAAACATTGCCTTTATTTTTTTTTGCTTACTACCTTGCTCGTAAAAGATCGGGATCTTGCTCTAGAACTTGAACATAATCATCCCGTCCCCGTGGCAACAAGTTCTTCCCTTCTACTTCGTGATCTAGAAAACCAAGAACCAATCCCTTTGCTCCGTCTCTCGTGGCTCGGGCTCAACGAACTTGGTCTCGACATAATTTCCAAGCACTGTTTCATAAAAAACACAAACTTCAATAACCTTACAAACTTGAACACAGCAGAAATTACATTTCAAAATTTTTCTCATATTTTAAATGCGATCAGAACATTTTTCCTTATTTTTCCCGATTTTATAGCATTTTTAATCAATTTTAAATTAATTTTTAATTGCTGAAAATTATTTTTTTAATATAAATAATTCAAAAAAAAACATACAACAACCGAAATCGAAATCTGAAATCGTAGGACAAGAATCGGCCAACGGTGATTAACATATAAATAGGTCATCATCATCAAATGAGTAATAATAATTAATATTTTAAATTTTAATTGCTGAAAATTCATTTTTAAATGCAAATAATTGAAAAAAATACCTATAACAATCAAAATCGAAAACTGAAACCGTGAGCTTGTAGATCGGGCTCACGTAACTAACATATAAAAATTTCATCACATTCTAGAAAAAAAAAAAATTTCTCCCCTTTTTAGTCTCATGTAAAAATTTTATTTTTCGGCAAGAAACTTACTTTCAACAGTTGATATGAAGCTCTTACAGCAATCCCCGCAGTCCAAAGCACCACTCGTAGCAATTTAGAAGTCCAAACAAAAAAAAAATGGGGAAGAAATGAAGAAATTTTGAAAATTTAAAGAAAAAATCAGAGGGGACTGTTCTCGACCGAGTGTCGAGAACAGACCCTCTGTCTGTTTATAAAGGAAAAAAAAAAAAGCAAAAAGCAAAATCTAGCAAAATCTCGCGAGATCTCGGCGAGATATCTCGCGAGAAATAGCGAAAAATATCGAGATCTCGCGAGATCTCGGCGAGAACAGGTAAATGCCGAGACGAAAATGGTTATCGCCTCTGTTTTCGTCTCGGCTAGTGTCGAAACTAGCGAAAAAGGCGAGATCTCGCCGAGATTTTAATCCATGGATCATGAAACCCCACATGGCCTGCTCTATCCACACTCAAACAAACACAAGTGGCCTAGATAAGTGCACTGTGGTGGGTAGATTGTCTTTTTGCTTTCAGGATCTCTGTAAAAGACATTTTTTTTCACTTGATAAATATATAGGAATTAAGACAATCTAAGTTTTGGGTTTTTATTTCAAACATATTTGATTTCAGTTTGACTTTTCACAGTACTAACTGAGTTAAATTACAAAAAAAAACCGAATCCATGGTTTGAAATTTCAGTTTTGTCAGGGTGAAAAGCGATATTTCAGTCAAAATATGGTATTTCTGCTCAGTGGTCAAATGGTCATATTTTTGGCCCAAAATTTCAGCAAAATCCCAATTATACATCTCTAAGCATGGTTGACCTTTAAACTGTCAAAAAACACCCAAATGGTAATTTGGCTTCGGACCTTAAGGACGTTTGGCTAAATGATGCTTGAAATACACTCAAATGTTTGAGTGGATGCCCCATAATCGATTGTTAAGCATTGATTCAGCAGCAAAGTGAAGGATTTTGCCAAAAAAATTTTAGGGTTTCTGGCAATTCTAGAGTTCTTGGGCAAAGAGAGAAAAATGAGGTGAAACTTTGAAGAAATATTGTTCGAAATGACCAAAATTTTGGTCAAATCTGGTAAACCATTTGAGTCATCAACATAGTTGTCAAGGCGCCAAAGCGAAAGCCTGATGGACGCCCAAGGCTACCAACTATGGTCGTCTAGCATTATTTTGCTGAAATCTTGAACAATGACAGAATGCTTCCTGAAATCAAGAAGGTAAATGGGGCGTGAAGTCAAAGTCTATGTGAAATATGAGATATTGTACTTAAAAAACTTTCCATCCGTGTCTCTTCTTCGGAAATTCTGAATTCAAATTGTTTGGTTTCCATATTTTCTGCAAGTCGATGAATCGAAGGAAAGGACCTGTTATAACCATGGAGTTGCTAGATTTCATTTTACAATACAAGTGCTTGAGTAGGGGTTTGGACCATTGGGATTTAACAGGTTTATAAAGCTGAAGTGAGGGAATGCAAGTTTGGATTGAGGCTGGTGTTACCGTGTTAGGGCTCGAATTGGTCATTTTTGGTTTGTCTAGAGTATAGGAATACCTGTTGTGAATCTGACAATTGAGCAATTTTCACCCCAAAATATGGTCTGTATTGTTTAATAAATAGTCCTAAATAAAGCTTTTAAAAAATCATAAGAGGGGCTTAGTGGCTGAGTACCTACTAGCTCTGAAAGGATTAGAACTTGGCACTGTACACCCTCATGCCCATGCTGAGAAGAGCATTTGGAAGTCATGGAAGCAAACATAGAGATGGACTTATTTTAGTGGAAGTAAACCTTGGGTTGGATTACATATGTATGAGCTTTTGGCCCAAGAGGTTTTCATTGTAATAGGCCACGTTAATGAGCTTAAACTGAGGGAGGAGTTAGGAATAAAAGATTTATTTTATTAGTTAGTGTTAGGAGTTATTTTGAATTCTAGGAAGGCTAAATTAAGGATTGACCATATTAGAGCTGATTTGGGAGTAACTCTGATGCTTGATAAGCTATGAAAAAGTCGTTTGAGGTGGCATGACCATGTTCAATAGAGGCTTTTAGATGCTTCAGTAGGACGAGTGATTTGATTCATATTTAGGGAATTAAAAGAGCCATGGGCAGATCTAAAATGACTTTAGAAGAGGTAGTTAGGAAATACATGCATAGCTTTGGCCTTATATCAAGTATGACATCTGATAGAGCTGATTGGAAGGTAAAGATCCATGTAATCAATCCCATTTAGTTGGGATTTTGGCTTTGTTGTTTGAATTTTATTTGGTGTCTTCTAGACAATAAGAATTAAGTTGAACCTTTTCTTTTCAGTTTCAGTTCTAAAGATTCTTAATTAGAGTAACAACGAGCAGTTAATTTGATTCGTAGTTGATCTAGGCTATATCTAGTCATGTTAGGAGTCAGATTTTGAGAGTGTGTATAAATATATGAACTCTCAAAATCTGACTCCTAACATGACTCTCTCTCTCTCTCTCTCTCTCTCTCTCTCTCTCTCTCTCTATATATATATATATATATATATATATATATATATATATATATATATATATATATATATATATATATATATACAGCCTGAGTTTATGAATGAAAGTTCTGAGTTTCTTTTTACATGCTGTGGGAGATTTGCAGTATTTGTTGGGGGAGATTCTCAGGTGGCTATCTGGTGAGATTCCAGTAGCATCGTAGGTGGATTTCCTGTAACCCTAGTTTCTTCCACCCTTCTTCATATTTTCTAGTAGTTCCTTTCAAGTTTCGTTTGGTTTTCATTACTTTCATTAATTTGCTTCACCCCTGTTTTTAGGTTACTTTTCAGCCATCTATTTCGTGTCATATCTCTTCTGTTGCTGCTTAGTTTTCACTCAAGTTTGGTAGTTAAGTTCTGATGTCATTATCTCTTGAATTCTGAAATTACATTCCTGTCTTTTAACCCATATCCATTGATCTGGTTTCTAAACTCTGTTTTTCCATGTTTCCTGAAACCTGTTCAACTGCACCCCTAGTTTGTTTGTAGAACTCTGAAACTTTGTTTGCATCTGATAGATCAAACTTAGAACCACTCTCGACCAGAGTCGAGTCCGATTCTGACTAACAGCTTGTTTGGTTCTCAAAATTCTCCTTAGCAAGACCCTATTATGGTTCTACTTTAAAGTTTCCCTGAATTTTTTTTTTACTTTCTACTTTTCAGATTTGCCCTTAGTTTCTCTCAGAAAGCCAATTCTGTCCTAGTCTATATTTGTGCTCTCGGAACCTGGAAGTTCACCTTCTTACAGATCCTATCTTCTTGTGTCAGTTTGGATTTTAGGGGTATTGATCTGCATTAGGAAGATTCCATCTAACATTTGAAGGGACTGTCCGTGCTAATAGTGAGAGTTGAAGAGTGTGGAAGCTTGGGAGAAGCTGCCACTTTGTGGTGAGGTCATGCCTTTTTCTTCTTTTGGATATCTCAGTCCCCTTTCTCTCCCCATAGACCATTTGGTAATAGTAAAATCACTTTTTCTTATAGCCTGCTGCCTCAACCTGATTTTTGTTATTGGTTATTTTATCACCATAGGCAGACATTATGGTTTCTAATCTTTTCAATCCGTGCCTAAGGAATGTGTGTGGTTAATCATCTCTTTATCCGATATTTTACATAGGGAGAGTGGACAGTCCTGTTTGGTGCTTCTTAATGAGACATATCTTTCCTTGTAGGTTTGATGACAATTGGCATGTTTGAGAATGTGGACAATGTGGATACACTGATACATGGTTGCTTCTGGAGAGAAGGAGCTAAGTCTAACCTGTTTTGGGGTTTGTGCTTTGATTTTAAAGGTAGTTTAGTGATGTTTGCAGAGAAAATTTAAGGAGTAATGGAATTATGTGGTTTTGAGGTTGTTTACAGTCTTCTTGGGTATCTGGTTGTCTTTTATACATATTATACTTGGAGTGTTTTTCATCGTCTCTTCTTGCTTTTGGTTGTGGCTCACCTATATAACTAAAATATTTTGCATATGCAAGAAAAGAAAAAGAATAAAAAGGCTAGTAGATAACCTTAGGGTTATGGTTCAAAAACTAGAGGATCATCATCAACAACTACAGAGTTTATTCTTGGATTGAAAATCAGGGTATGTTCAAGAATTAAGGAAAAATTTCAGGGAGGGATCTAACCTCTACTTAATGCAATAATTGCATCACATTATCTTGAGAAAGTATTAGATGGCATTACACCATCCTAAATTTCAGGTATTGTGAGAAAACACCACAGCATAATAGCTAGTAAGAGACTTTTTCAGAGATTTTCTTTTTCATTATTTTACTTTCTTTAGAATAGTTGACCTTCTGCAATTGACTCTTTGAACCACATAAAAAATTAGGAAGACCTTAAACTCTTACCTATATCAAGACCTTAAACTCTAAGCTATATCAATATCAAAGTGATACTAACACCAGTCTTGGTGAAGTATTTCTCACTTAGTTGTAGAACATGGTGGAAAATTGTTGAAGCTTTGGCGAAATGGAGTTTTTTTTTTTTCTAAATAAATTGTGGTGCAAAACAAAATGGAGTCGGTGTAATGGAAAACTGCAACATGTGTTCCTGTTATTAGATCTGATTCTACCTTTTATTTCATGGGTAGAGTTGTTTTTGGATAATAAATTTATCATTGGTTTCAGATATGTATCATTTAGTTTAAGTAGCAGAAATTCTCGTGATTGAATTATAAAAATGATGGTGTCTTACTTCAGTCGATAGCCTTCTGTCCATGGAGTATCTTGTAAGTTTCTGCTGTTAATGAAATTTCAAGTCCTTGTTTTACACAGATTTGTGAGAACAATCAACAGAGACCGAGTAAGTGCCAATGAGGGGAAAAATGGAAGCAGATAAATGATTATATCCTATTCCACTTCCCAAATCTATAATTTGTTATTTCTTTTTCTGTCTTTTATTCATTTTGTTCATTTATCTTTTCATGCTGCTGTGGGATGGATTAGGGTATTGAGCTCAGTTATTATTCCATGGACCTTTAGCTTTCTTATCAAGTTTACTTCTCTTCCTATAAGGTCATATAGCATAATCTCAAATAACCTCATTTCCAAAGAGCTGAGTTTTGATTACATATGCTATAATTTCCTTTTTCTGTTAATAATTAATCAATATGTATATAAGCAAAGCAAAACTATAGGAGGGATGAGAATCCATCCCGGTTATACAGAAGGCAGTAGATTTAAACCCAAAATCCTCTAAATCTACTTGGGTTTTTTTTTTTTTTTGGGGGGTCAAAGAGAAGAACAAAGTTTTCTGAACTCTTCCCATCACTTTCAGTGTCTGTTATATCCTATAAGGGTTTTCAGATTCTTCATCTTCCAGGAAATCCAAAACAATACATGAGGACATGAATCTCAAAACAGCGCCTGGGAACAATTAAATGAAATCGATGAATGTGTTTTGACCGAGTAACAAATAAGTGTTAGCAGATGAGATTGGACCTATAGATTGGGCACCAAAGGAAGGAGGGAAGATACTCTAGTGTGACACAATATAGGGTATTAAAAGCTCATTTAGAGCATTTGATTTGAAACCTTCTCATACAAAGACCATTTACAATGGTCCCGACTTCCATCTGTCGTGAAGCAAAAAAATGCAACCTTTGGCAGAAAAAAGCTCTGCAGGTGTCATGGTACGGTTCCCAGGTGACATCTAGTGGTCTTTGCTTGTCGCTTTGGCCGGCTGGTCTTGGCCGGAATCCAGGTGATGGAGGCTGGCTTGGATGCCATCCCTTCTCCTCCTTGTAACTCTAGGAACCTGGCCTCGAGTTCCCAACATGGAAGGTCGGGTATGTTTAGTGGTTTACGATCTGTAACTCAGAATCAAGGGGAGGATGTAGACATCCTTGACTGCTGTATTGAAGGTTCTGGAACTGAAAGAATCAAGTTGGCTAGACTCTAGCTGACTGTACACTGCCGAAAAGAAAACTTAAACATAACTTATACTAAGCAACACTACACTAGGTGACAGCTAGACAACAACTAAAACTTAACAATCATCAACAGACTTGTGTGCTCTAGGAGCTGCAATGGTAGATTCCACAATTCATTTTGTTGAATTTACTGGTAAAAATTCTGTTGTCATTAGTTAAATAGTCACAAATTTTAAAACCAGATTCCTTAATATATATATATATATATATATATATATATATATATATATATATATATATATAGAGAGAGAGAGAGAGAGAGAGAGAGAGAGAGAGAGAGATTTGATCTTTGAAGTTAAAATTATAAAGCCAAACTTCTAAAGTAGTATCGATTTTATTGGTTTTGATGTTATTGAGAACTCAATCCTATAGGCTCCGTAAGGTTGCAAGGGGAATTGTAGGGAAGGGAAGTGAAACTTCTAAATTTAAAAAGAAAATTTTTATAATTGTAATACAAGATGATTGTATAAACTACTTAAATTTATTAACATATTTATTAATAATACTTATAAGATGTAAAATTTATTTTACTTTTTAATTACAAGGGATTTGGATGCAAAGTGAAGTGTAAGTTAATATCTAAATGTGAAATGATTTGGAATTAGTTACATAGCAATGTGATAGCATGTGTTGTAATCATTATAATTTAAAATTTTCATTTTCCTTCCCTTTTAATTCCCCTTGTAATCGAACGGAACCATAGGGAAATTAAAGGGAAAGGAAGAAGTGAAAATTTTCAAACCTAGAAAGGAAATTTTGATTGTCATTGCCTAATAAACTATCTAAATTTCTTACAATATTTAATAATGATACTTTTTAGATGTAATTTTAATTTACTTTTCAAATGCAAGGTATTTGGATGTAAAGTAAAGTGTTAGTAACTTATTATGGAATGATTTGGAGTTAGTTGTGTAGTCATGTGATAGCATGTGTTCTAATGAAAAGTTTCTCTTTTGAGGTTGAAAATTTCACTTCCGTTCCTTTTAATTCCTTTTGCAACCAATCAAGTCTTTATGAATGAAGTTAAAATGGACTTGAGGACAAGTTCTTCATTACTGGGTGAGTTGATATAACCTAAATTCACAAATCATGAATTTCACATAGATCTTTGGAGCATATCTGGGTGCGCAAAGATCGATATGGATCTATGTAACCTAGATTTGGCAACCTTTGCCCAAATATGTGGACAAGGAATCAGCCATGTGTACAGGAACTATTATCTCATTCTCACTCTTCGAAAGAAAAAAGAGAAAAAAAATCCAGGCTGTAGGCAAGGTAGGGCTAATAGAGGAAGAGGAAGAGGAAGAGGAAGAGGAAGAAACAGGAGGGGGTGAAGGGGTAGGAGAAAAGAAAAAGATGATGAAAATAAGGCAAGCCAAGGCTTAGGGACTACCCATTCTTTTCTTTTTCTCTCCCTCAAAAACAAGGCGAGCAAAGTCCCAGGGACTACCCTAGAAACCACAGACCAGTGGTATAAATATGGACCCAAACTAAAGATATTGGTGCTTTCAAATATACATTCAATAATTCAGTTAACGATGACAATTCAGATTCCGGAAAGGTATTTGGGCTATGTTTGGATGTAAAGAGAATTAAAGAAAATTTTTTAAATGGAAGTAGGAGATGGATATGATTCATCATTATGTCATCTTTATGTCTGTCTTATGTTATTTCATTTTTTTTTTGACATCCAAACATTTGAAGTTTTGGAAGAGAAGGAAATTTGATCATCAATAATTCAGGGGCATAAAGAAATCATAGATGGGAGGGCTAAGGAGATGAGCCATTACTCACACTACCGAGTGGGAGACTGTTGAGCTGCAAATTATGGATTTCTTTGAAGTCTATCTTCACATCTCTCTCTCTCTCTCTCTTTAATAATTTAGCGGACTAATTCTATTTTATGCTATTGGGGTGGGGAATAGGTGCAAGAGAGAAGGTTTAAATTCGTGATCTATCCTCAACTCAGTAGGAGAGTCGGTGATGAGTTCCTCCCCACTCTCAGCTTGCCCTTCAATGGTAGATTCATTGAGCAATTTGCATCAGAACAAGAAGGCATTATTGTCCACAAAAAAAAAAAAAATTTGAGCTAACGTTAGCATCTAACGGTTCCGTCTTAAGGGTTGGGGTTTTTTTGATAAAAGTTTTGGAATTTTGGGTAATAGTTGATGTTTTTAGAAATCTTGTGTGGTAGGTGATGTTTCTCAAATATTTAGATGGTACGTGAAATTTTTCCTATAATTATTACTATGAAGGTTCTATCTTTGACGTGTATAGTAGTTTGACCCATTTTCGATCCATGAATATAAGATCGGTGTTGTGCTTCATCCATGCACTATCCATGTCGTTATGAAATGATGAATAAATCCTCTTATACCTATGGTTAAGGTATAGGTATTGGATTGGCCGATCTGGTTGATTCGTATCAGTCTTGGACTTGATCAATCTTTGTTCCCAACCTGTTTTAATACTATTTTAATAAGAATCAAATTCATGCCAGTCATCCATTAGGTCCACACCAATCCAACCCGGAATGGATCAGTTTTAGACATGGGCGGGATACTGCTTCCAAAACCTGAATTGAGATCTATTTTGTTATAGAAGAAATAAAAGGACGGAGAAGAATAGCACGTATCACGTATGGGATGGATGCATCAACAGGAGCTAAGACTCAAATCTGAGTCTTTGGAATTACACAGGACTTAACATACCTACAACCATCACTGCTCTATACAGATAATGGGTCTTACTGATATGCAATCTCCATTTTTTTTTTTTCCCAGTTTTTTGAGAGTTTTTATTTATTTATTTATTTAATTTCATTACTAACTTTTTTTTTCTTTCTAAGGGTACACAAATCTGAGCCGTCCATTTTCACATAGTTTTTTCCTTATCTAATCCGCCTGTTCTTATTTATAGTTGAAAGAGTCAACAGTTATGTCTTGGTGCACATGCATGGATAGAGAATATATATGCATGGATATAGAATATATAGGGGGGATATTTAATTGAATTAAACTCTTAAGATTTGCTAAATGGGTGCATATGAATAGATATACAATATATAGGAGGAATTTAATTGAATTAGACTCTTAAGATTTGATAAATGGTTAATCTAGATCATGACTTCTCCATCCAATTGTCAGAGTTGGTATATCATTTGTTACGTGGCAAAATAAGGAGAATTGAAGGGAAGGGAAGTGAAAATTTTAAACTTAAAAGTAAAACTTTTATAGTTATTGTGACCAAGGTTTGAAATTTTAGTTTCGGACCTAGTTACATCCAAGGCCGAAACCTGGGTGAAATTTGGTATTTGTTTTTTGTTCGAAATGTAATTTTGGTGGAAAAAAAAAAGGTTATTTTAGTCCAATTTTTTCTAGTGATATTTTCTTAACCTTCTTCACATATCCATTGAATTGTTTTCACTAAAAAACACATCCTACATTTGGACCAAAACTGAAATTTGGGATCAAAATTAGGGATATTTATACGAATCGAAACAGTGATTTAAAAAAAAAATGAAATTTGGTATTTTCCCATTTCAATATCAAGATTCGTATTGGACTAGTGAAATTTTGAAACATGTTGGACCAAAATCGAAATTTTATCTGAAATTTAGTACCATAGTTGTGACACAACATGATTGTATAAATTATCTAAATTTCTTAACATATATAGTAATGAAATTTATAAGATGTAAAATTTATTTTATTTTTTAAATGGGAGGGATTTAGATGTAAAGTGAAATGTAAGTTAATAACTAACTGTAAAATAATTTGGAATTAGTTAGATAGTAATGTGATAACTTGTGTTGTAATTATTACAAAAGTTTTCATTTAAAGTTTAAAATTTTTATTTCCCTTCCCTTCAATTCCCCTTGCAACCAAACATAGCTAAGATGAAATGTATATTGGACTTATTGGCCAAGAAGACATTAATATAGAGATGGAATTAAAGCTGGAATTTTTTTTCTAGATTTTGTTGATAGTGATTTTCTTTGGGATTTCTAAGGAAGATCGAGATTTAGATTTACAAATAATTGATTGGTTCGACTTATTGATGGCGGTGCCGAAGGTGAAGTGATCCCAATTTTGGAAAAATATATATTTTTTTTAGTGATGACCATGTTGAAGGTGAATCTAATGATTTTGCTTTTAGTGTTTTGTTTGTTTAGGGGGTTGGTATCATAAAGTTTGTATCATTCTACATCTTTTATATTCTTAAATATATTATTTACTCATACTTTAGCAAAAAAAAAAAAAAAAATTTAAAATTGAATTTTATTTCTTTAATTTTAGTCTAAATTATTTTAAAAAGATAAATATTCGCCCACCTCTCCTCCTTCATAAGGTGTCCAATCCATTCCCGCCACTCTTGTGGGGGCCACCTTGCCACCGAAAAAAAAAAAAAAAAAGCCAAAAACTCAAAATCTCGTCAGTGCCACGCTCGCTAGTCGCTACTGTGTGATATAGTAAGAGAAAGTCTATGCCTTGAAGCTTCTCTGCCACTGTCTGAAGCTAAAACGACGAGAGAGAGAGAGAGGATATGGCGATTGAAGGAGACATCGATGATCTCCCAAAGAACGCAGCGAACTATACTGCCTTAACTCCGCTCTGGTTTCTCGAGAGAGCTGCCTTAGTTCACCCACAGAGGAGGTCTGTCGTTCATGGTTCCTTGCACTACACTTGGATTCAAACTTATCAGCGATGTCGACGTTTGGCTTCGGCGCTCTCCAAGTGTTCTGTCGGCAATGGAGACACGGTATATGCTATTTCTACTGAGTTCAGTTTCCATATGCTTATTGTTGCCTGGCGGTTGACTTTTGGTGATTGGTTTCTTTTAGTTAATTATTTTGAGTTTTGATCCAAGTTTTTCAGATTAGGACTTTTGGATGTGTTTATTGTTATGGGATGTTCAGAAATCGAGTGTTCCTGCTGTAGATTTCAATTTCTCTCTGAAATAAACTGCTGTATTTTCTCTAGCGATGAACTTTTGCAAAATAATATTCGCTTCTACCATCTTCTTCTTCTTCTTCCTCTCTCTCTCTCTCTCTCTCTCTCTCTTTCCTTCCTTGCAAATCATTGCTGGACTAACTGATTTATGTTTAGACCATAATCATTTGTGTATTGAGCATTGGAATGACTTTCCATATCTCCCAAGTGAGAGCATATCGAATGACTTGTCAGATCATTTCCCCTTTCTCATTCAATTGCAACGGAGCCATGACAAGAAGATGTCCTTTGTTTCTGAAGGGATCGACTAAAAAGCACCAAAGAGATCCAAGAAAAGAACCAATGTTCTCCAGATAGAATCTCGGACTAGGATCCGAGAGAAGGAGAGAGATGCCCAATTTGATATTGATTTTTATCAATTTAACTCTGAATAGTTGTCTTTCTGGTTAGCAAGGAATTATAAATGTTTCTCAATAAAGTGAATCAGATTTAAATGTAAATGAATTAATAATAACAACAAATCCCTGATAGTTCCTTATAAGAGAATCAATTTTCATTTTGCACACCTTATTGAAAGTAAAAAAAAAAGAGTCGCTCAAGAGCATTGAACTTTAATGTTTGACCACAAGCCAACATAAAATTTATGTATTACTGACATCTCATGATAAGATAGTAAAAGTGAACCTTGTACCTTGGATTAAATCTAAATGAAGTTTCACTGTGTGTCTATGAGAAAAATTTATCTTTTTTCAAATATTTTCGATACCATGCTTTGAAGATGAACTTATGGTGCCATTTCTGTAGGTGCTCTTTTGCTGCCTTCTGATAGGGCTTGTGAAAAAGCATCTGCCATGTTATTTCCTCACCTCTGTATCAAGGCCTCATAAGAGGTGGTAAAGGATCCAGTCTTCACAAGGCAGTACTGATTGCTTTCTTCCATTTATATTTTGGATTTGTGAAGTATACCCCACAAGAATTATAGTAGACAGTGAGCTTGCATGAAATACATGGTCTTATATATTTCTGCTTTTCAAAATCACTATCTGAGACCTTATTGACTGTGTCGAGTTCAGTGAATTTTATGGTTACTAATTTTAGTAAAAATGCTGTAATATGAAGTTTCTGTGACAAAGAAGGCATTCTTCATGATTCTCTTGCCCTCGGTTCCCGTTTTCTTATCCGTTTGTGAATATCATATAATATCTTTATCTTGCTGTGCTGTATCTTTTTATAGCTGATTGATGATGGAAACTTCTTTATTACATCTGGTTAGGTAGCTGTCATTGCTCCAAATGTCCCAGCCATCTTTGAAGCTCACTTTGGAATTCCAATGGCTGGAGCTGTGCTTAACTGTGTCAACATCCGTTTAAATGCACCAACTGTTGCTTTCCTGTTGGGCCATTCTTCTGCCACAGTTGTAATGGTGGATCAAGAGTTCTTTTCCTTGGCAGAGCAAGCTTTGCAGATCTTAGCAGCCAAAAACAAAAGCAAGTATAAACCACCTCTTCTGATTGTTATAGGTGATGAAAATTGCAATCCGGATGATCTTAAGCATGCTTTAGATAAAGGGGCCATCGAATACGAAAAGTTTCTGGAAACTGGTGACCCTGAATTTTCGTGGAGACCACCAAAGGATGAGTGGCAGAGCATTTCTTTGGGTTACACATCTGGGACAACTTCCAGCCCTAAGGGAGTGGTGTTGAGCCACCGAGGGGCATATCTCATGGCTTTGAGCAATGCTCTTATATGGGGGATGAATGAAGGAGCTGTATACCTCTGGACTCTTCCAATGTTCCACTGCAATGGTTGGTGTTTCAGTTGGTTACTTCCAGCCCTCTGTGGGACAAGCATTTGCCTTCGTCAGGTATGGCTGTTGTTCCTTTTTCCTGCCTCATTTTCAATTTACTTATCTTTCTATTTATATAATTAGACGGTTTTGCTGAGTGATTTCTTGCATGGATTTAATTAAATGCTATTGACTGTTTAACTCGTCGCACAAAAGAAGGTTTTCCTTTCATATATCTTTTGGGGTTAGAGGAGTGGCAGTCATTTGGATCCTCTACTCATATTTGGATTGGGGTTACTCTTGACAAGTGCTGTGAAGATGACACATTGATGAACAGGAGTGGTGTGTTTAGGTAGTTATTAAAAGTTAACGTTGTGCACTGCACATCTTCTCTACAGCATATGCTGAGGACTAGTCCAAACATACATGTAGGGGCACTGGACTGTGTAGCCTAAGCTGTTTGCCAGAAATGAAGGCGGCAATACAGATCCTTTAAGTTGGAATGATAATATACATCTAAAAATTTATCTAAAGAACCTAGAAATACCAAAAGACTTTAATATTTATATAGATTAGTGTTAAATCACTTAAAATGTGGAGCATATGCCTCTGATCTGTGGAGTGAGAGAGAGTGAAAGGAATATTTGTCACTGTAACAAAAATGGAATAAAGAGAGAAGAAGGAAAAGGGAAGAAGATGGAGAGAAGAAGAATTGAAGGAAAAAGAGAGATCAAAACTAGATCTCTCCCTCCTACGGTATTGCTTTATATTGATTAATAATAATGAAAATTACATAAACATCCCACATATGGAGGAACCGACTTAAGAATAGAAAGCTACATAGTCTAGCCGACTTAACACTTAAAGGAACTAACTAAATATCAGCATGGCTAAATCTAAATAATAACCACTAAGCATCACTAAACTAAACAGCACTAACACATAAAACTATGTTCCCGCTGGTACTTAGGTCCAATCTTTAACAGTCACATGTGGAAAATTATGAAGGATGCATTACATTTGCATTATTTGCAAATTTGTGTAGGAATACACTGACTATGCTGCCGGAGGAAAAAAGGTTCTTTGCAATTTTGTGTAGGACAGTTTGAAAGTCTGCACATCAATTACGTACTAAATTATTAAGGATGTACTTACTGTGCCTCCCAAGGAAAATATCTTCTTTGCTTACATTATGTAGTGTAGATCATGGTTCTAAATATTGGTCAAAATATTTCAGATTTTGAGAAATCCGAAACGAGATTTTGGTTCAAAATTAAAATGTATCAAATCAGTCGAAATATACTGTTTCGACCAGGTTTCGACCGAAAACACTGTTTTGGTTTGAATTTGGTCCAAACACGTTATCAAATGTCAAGTTTCGATTGAAACTTGTCTATTTTACCCTCGAAACTTGGTGTCGACCTTAGAATTCAAAGTAGTACAAGACATGAAATGTACACAAGAGGGACATTATATAGCCCACAACTTATTTATTACTAATATCATTTAAGTAAATGAAATATTAACTTTTATATTTCATTTACTCCAATGATATCAATTTTAAATAAGCAAACACCCCCATTTGAATTTAATAAAAAAAATCTAAAATTCAAATTTCAAAAGGATAGAAAGTTAGCTTTCTAGTTCAAGAACAAAAACCAAATTTTCGATCATGGGGTGATTTTCAACTTTCAAATCCTAACCATTTTCTCCAATTTAAAAAAATTCAAGAAATCTTATTAGAGTAAAACATAAATAAAAACCAAGAGCCAATCAAAATAATCTTTTGTTTTGATGTCTAAAAATTAATTTTTTTAGGTGATTTTAAATAACATTTGGATACTCTGAACAAAGATTGACCGGAGCATAACTCCTTCAATATAATTCAGATTCAAGCAATTTCGGATTGTTGCAAAGCTCACTATTCGAGGTTTCGATCGAAACTCGGTTTCGAGCCTGGGCAAGATGAAACCCAGGCTCGAAACTGGCCAGTACATGGTTTCGGTTCGAAACCACTGGGTTCGACCATGTTTCGGTCGAAACCATGGTTTCGACCCATAACTTAAACCCCCATCCCCTTTTTAGAGTCGAAACCTACTCGAAATCAGTAGGTTTCGATTCCTTTCTCTAATTTTCTCCCCTCTTTGCTCTCCAACCTCATTTCTCTCCATTTTTCTTCTTAAAACTTAATTTCTTCAAGGGATCTTAACATTTGTCAAGATCATTCAAGGTTCTTCATCTCTCAATTCCTTTCTCTCTCTTCAAGGTAACTCATTCTCTCTATTTTGTGTATTTTTGAATGAAATGGTATGCAAACATCATGGATGACTTCCAATTTTTTATATGTTTGATTCTAACACCCAATCTATGAATCCATGGAAGTAGTTTTTTTTTTGACAAATAATTTATTTATTAGATTTTCTGTTTGAAAAAAAAGATTTTCCTACAACTATTTTTTGAAAAAATTACGTCTTACACATATTGTATGGCATTGAATTAAATATATGTTAAACAAAATAGGGTGATCTACATTTTGTATGGAGTAGAATTATTTTTCTGTTTTTATTTAATTATTTTAATTTTCGGATATTGATAAAATAATTAATTAAATTGAAAATAAATATAAATAAATGATAAAATATTTCTGTTTTCACTTTGAAAATCTTGATAAATAAAATTATTTTTAAAAGTATTGCTATTTTATGGTGGGTTGCTGTTTTATGTAATAAAAGTAATGTGAACTAATTCTTTATGTTGATTTAAGGGCATTTTAATTACTGAAAAATTAATAAAATATTTTTAACTTATGAAAAAAATATAAATGCATTAGAAATTATAATATGTTGCTGTTTTATGTAATAATGCAATGTAAAAATGATAAACCTATGCTGTTTTTTTACTTTAAGGTGTATTATTTAGTTATAAGATATTATTTATGTAATAAAGTGTTGTTAGAAATGAAAATATAGTTTGTTTCAATTGTAATAATTGTTGTCTTTTTGTTTCAACAGTATAAGTGTTTGAAATGGCTGATGCACCAACTGCAAGTCGTGACATTGCATGGAGACATGGGATACCACTGACTGCCAATAAGAAACAGTCACAATGTAATTATTGTGGCAAACAGATAAAAGGAGGTGGTGCCATTAGATTGAAGTGGCATATTGCTGGTGGTAACAAGGATGTTATGGGTTGCCCCAACGTACCAAGTGAAGTGAAGAAGGCTATGACAAGCTTAATGAAGAGTGATATTGATAGAAGAAATAAGAAGAAGGCAGATAAACAGGAGTTTGAGGAGGCTTGTCTGGAGGGCAATCTAGGGGTTAATGAAGATGACATTAGCCTTGACAGTGATGAGGTAGACCAAGAAATGACAGAGGCAGAGGTGAGACAGTTGAAGAGAACGAAGATAGCAAGTATAAAGCAAAGAGAGATAGATTGACAAAGACAGTTTGAGAGGACTAGAGGAGCTGGGTCATCTAGAGAGGCAGCAGCAGAGGATGAGGGGAGGAGGCCGAGGCTGAGAAGTAGGGGTGCCCTTGAGATACCTTTTAGGAGGACTCAGAGTGTTAGGACTCCAGCTACTGCACAGGCACCACCACCTGTTCGTAACCTAGATGTTGAGGTCTTGAGGGCGGATCCTGATCTATTTGTCAGACAGGATATTAAACAAAAAAAGTTCTTATTTTTGGACTGATGTCAAGACGAGAGTAAGAGAAAATCTCCAAGTGGATGATGTACCATGGCATTGCAGCAAATTCTACCACAGGACCTCACTATCAAGATATGTTGGATGAAATAGGTAGGGCAGGTCCAGGAGTTAAAGGGCCTACAGCTTGGGAGTTGTACAACACCTACCTTCCCAGACATAAAAAAGAAATGAAACAATATGTGGATTCTTTGAAGACACAATGGGAAAGATATGGTGGGGTGACTGTGATGTGTGATGGGTGGACCGGACCCACCAAAAAATCTCTCATCAATTTTTTGGTGAATTGTGATGGTAGAACAACGTTTCTGAAGTCTGTTGATGCATCCAATCATATCAAGGATTCCAAGTACATTTATGGTCTCTTGAAGAAAGTGGTGAAAGAAGTGGGGATAAATCATGTGGTACAAGTGGTCACTGATAATGGTAGTAACTTCAAAAAAGCAGGGGAAAGGTTGATGAATTATAAAAAATACCGACTTTTTTGGACACCATGTGCAGCCCACTGTATTGATTTGATGTTGAAGGACATGGGGAAAATAAAACTGGTGAAAGAGACTGTAGAAAATGCAACGCAAGTAACCACTTTCATTTATAACCATGGATATCCCTTAGAGATGATGAAAACCAAGTGTGGTGGAGACTTGGTGAGGTCAGGGTTAACGCGTTTTGCAACAAACTACGTTGCCCTCAAGAGTTTTGACATGAAGAAGTCTAGCTTGAGATCAATGTTTGCTTCAGAGGAGTGGTTTCAGTGGCCTCAGTCTAGTTCTCGAGCTGGTAGAACAGCACAAACAACCATATCCAGCGATAAATTCTGGGATGATGTCAAAAAAGTTGTGGCGATATTAGATCCCATTGTGAAAGTGCTGAAAATGGTTGATGGACAAAGGAAGGTCACCTTACCATACTTGTGGGCTGCCATAGATATGATGAAGATGCAAGTAGAGGAAGCTTACAGACGTGGGAACTCAAAATATATTGCCATCATCAAAGATCGTTGGGAGCGACAGCTCAAGCACCCACTACACAAGGCTGGTGAGTCTTTACTTGATGTACTTCAGTTTCTCAACTAATTAAAATTACATCAGCTTGCATTGACGTAATTGTAATATTTGTCAATTTTTAGCATATTATCTGAATCCTAAGTATTAATACAAAGACAACTTGGGAATGCGTCAAGAATTGATAGATGCAGTACAAGAAGTGGTTGCCAAGCTTGAGCCAAACGCAAGAGCACAGTCTATTGTTTTGCAAGAAGTAAGACTTTTCCTTACTTTGTTGTCAACATAATTTATAAGAATTTTATTTTTATTAAGACTATTACCCATCAAAATTGGTTTAGCTCAAAAGCTTTAGAGATGCCATCGGGAGTTTTGGTAGGGCAGCGGCTGAATCTGGTCGACAATCAACACCCCCTGGTACGTATACTTACTTTATGGATGCCAATATGCCATTGTGGGTTTTTTCATCATTTAATATTTGTTTCCTATGCTATTTTGCAGCTGAATGGTGGGTCTTATACGGATCGGAGTCACCCAACCTTCGTGCAATAACAGTGAAGGTGCTATTACAAACATGCTCCGCCACGGGATTTGAATGAAACTGGAGCACATTTTCGCTTATACATACTAAGCGACAAAACCGGTTGGGTGCAAAAAGGCTTGAGACTTGGTGTATGTGCACTATAATTTGAGATTGAAAGAAGAGCACATACGGTTAAGCAGGGACAAAGATGCTAAAACCCCCATTGAGCTGAGTGAGATCTTTGAGTTGGAGGGAGAGGAAGTTGATCCTTTGAACGAGTAGGTTACAGATCGTGCTGAGCCTCAATTAGATGAGGCTGGTGGTCGACCAAGTCGTCTTATTGCTGGAGCCTTGGAGGCTGATGTGAGAGAGTTTATGGCTACTGAGGGTAGTGTCCACGCACAGGCAAGACATCTATTTCAAACTGGTGATAGTGATGAGACTGAGAGTGATTGGCCGGTTTCTTCTGGAGAAACACAGTCACCTTTTGCCACCCAGGGTGGTACTGGTACTAGTGAACCTAGTGGTACTGGGGATAATGATGATGATGGTGGTGGTGATGACAGATATGCTTCCTTACGCAATGAGCCCGATCAGTATGACCAACCACTATAGCTAGATCCATTGCCGCCTCCCTTGAGATTTACAGGGGAGTCTCAGTATGATCATGGTACACAGGATACTGACCACGGAGCCCGGCCTAGTGGTAGTAGTAGAGGGTACACTAGATGATCACGTCAGCGCTACATGACACAGGAGGAGATGGATGAAACAAATCCCATGGATATAGATCATGTCTGGCAGCATGAAAGGGATGCATTTAGGGGAGAGTTCTTAGACTGGAGGGATTGGGCATTGGTGTGCACCAGAATTCATGATCACACGGACCTCGAGCCTAGCAATTCCTGAAGAGAGTGGCGGCGAGAGTATCGGTTCGACGGCACATGGTGGATTTGGATGGTCTACTACTGGGGCTAGTGGGGTTGGAGGTGGTGGGTATGGGGGTTATTCTAGTTCCTACCCCAGCAATCAATTTAGAGATGACTCAGCCTCAGGTGTTGGCAGTGGCACTGTTGGATCATCGTTCGTCGACTCCATATTTCAGTATGTTCCTCCTCCGACGTTCATGCCTACTCCTGCTCCACCCACACACACACTCGATCAGTCTTACCCTCAACAAGGGTACTTATATTATGTTGATGACTCTATCTACTGGTGGGCTGTTGGAGACTATCAGAACAATTGGAGTGATAACATGTCCTGGGATACATACGTGCTGCAATCTGAGGAGTGTTATCGCCACCATCAGTGGTATGTTGCACGTGGTTTAAATGTACCACGAAGCTCCACATGGAACTAACTGGTGAGATTTCTAATTTCTAAGTTCAATCATCAATGTATTAATTTTTGAATATTGTTAATTAGTGGCTTAGTAATTAGTAGCTTAGTACATTACTACATTGTGACATTTGTGTAATATTTCAGCGTACACTACCAAACATTGGTCCACACCACATGTAGCTATTTTCTATGTCTTTTTTGCAAACTAACATTAGAAATAGGTGTAAAATGGTTTAAATAGGGTACACAAAAAAAATCAGACCAAAAAAAACATTTTTAAGCCTCGAAACCATGGAGTCAATAAAGCTGGTAGAAAATACCAGGTTTCGGCCTTGTTTCGGTGGTTTTGCCGAGTTGTGCCGGTTTCGAGCCTGACCGAAACAGGTCTCGAAACCGGCACCTTGATCCTTGGCAAAGCTGATTATGCTAACTTTGTAACAAATCTAACTTCCAAGTTGTATTGAAGAGTTACGCTCCGATCAAACCTTGTTCGGAGTATGCGAATGCTGTTTAAAGTCATTTGAATGAAAATAATTTTTGAACATCAAAATAAAAGACCACTTTAGCAGACTTTTGGTTTTTAGTAATGTTTTACTCTAATAAGATTTATGGAATTTTTAGATTGGAGAAAATGCTAGCTTTTGAAAATTGGCCAGCGATTGAAAATCCAGTTTCTGTTCTTGAAATAGAAAGTTGATATTTTATCCTTTTGGAAGATTCAATATAGGGGGGGGGGGCGATGTTTGCTTATTTATGAATACTAAGTAAGTGAAATATAAATGTTAATAAACATTTACTTAAATGATATTAGTCATAAATAAGTGTTGCCTATTTAACTCTGAATACAATCCCACGTTCCAGTGTAAACTAGCAAACTTGAGTCCATATCACATAAATCCATTTTGGATGGTTTTTTCTTGCACTAATTGAAAGAATATGTGTAAAAAGTACAAAGTAGGATACATAAACAAAATCAGGGCACAAAAAACCAACTTTTGGGCATTGAAATCAAAGTTTCTAGTTCACCCAGAAAAATCCTAAATTTTTACCTCATTTTAACCAAAATCTGGTTCGTTTCGGTTTTGAGGCTGCCCGAAACCAGCCCTGAAACCGAAATTGAAAACCTTGGTGTAGATCAGAGAGACATAAAGTATATTTGTAAAGGGTTGAACTTTATATTGCCCCATAAAACTTTGTTGAGGGTATTTAGTGGCTCTTTCTAAACTATGGCCTTGCGTTGCTTTTAATGGCATTAACGCTAATATAGTTCATCTTTATAGGAGTTGATGCAGCACAAGAGCCACAAGATTGGAATCTCTAGAGGATTCTATTTTAATTGTGATATATTTGTAATCTTTTATATTTTGGGAAATTTAATCGCTTAGTTAAGATTTTATTTATTTCTTTATGTTACAGATGTGGACCATGATTTGGTTGTTTCTTTTATTTTATTTTTTAGAGGTAGACCCCATCCCCTTTATGCGTGGAGCACTTTAGTAGCCCACGATTTGGTTGTTTTATTTGCAGTTTTGGTTAGTAATTGTAGTGAGATTATAATGCCTAATTAATAGGCACTTTTAGTTATTTGTCAGAGTCCAATTAGAATTAGGAATGTAAGCCTTGTAAAGGCAATTTTTATTAATGAAATGGGGAGATGATTATTATTGAAGAAAAAAACAGATTGCTCTTGGTTTCCCCCCTTTCTCACGGCTCCCTCTATTCTCTCTTGGTTTGCTTCTCTCTTTGCAGGTACGCAAGCTTTCTTCCCCATCTCTCACGGCTTCCTCTCTTCTAATCTCTCTCGACTCTTCTCTCTCTCATAAGTATTTCTTTCTCCCTCTACCAGTTTCTCTTATCTCTCTCTCTCTCTCTCTCTCTCTCTCTCTGGACTTTACCCCTATTGCTGTTTCGATAGCTTCTATTCCTTTCCCCTTTTTGTTCTTTCACGGTAACAATCCTACCTCTTCTCCATCCCTCACGGCTATTCCCTCTCTTTCTCAGTTAGCATTACTCCATCCCCTCCCCTTCCCTATTCTTTGATTGATAAAAGAAAGATAATGGTCACGATATCACTAATTATCCCTTTTTCTGTTACGGTAATCCACTACCTATCACCCTTTTGGTTTCCTTTTATGTGAAATCTCATCTGCATTATTTGGTATTAGAGCCTAGGTGAGCCTAGTTAGTATGAGATGTCAAATCTTATTACTGGTCCAAGGACTCTTCAGCAATGGGAAGGATTGTTTCATCAAGAGTTGCTGGCAACGCTTCATCGTTTACATTGGCTTCATACGCTGATGCTTCCATATCGGGTGGAGGCGTTAAGTCCTCTTTTGATGCAACATTAAATTCTTTTGCTATGAATGTTTCTAGAATACCCAAACGTCGCTCCAATCAAGCTAGGCTCCCATCTAGGTTTTGGACACTTTGGATAAGAGTGTGAATATTGGTGTTGTACCTTTTTCGAGTAGCTCTATTGGCAGCCAATTCTACCGGATTAGCATTTAGGGCTTTTTTGAGTCGTTGAAATAATCCATCCCATTGTTCAAGAGTCCTTGGAGCAGTAATAAGATTTGACATCTCATACGAACTAGGCTTTGATACCAAATAATGCAGACAGGATTTCACATAACGGGAAGGGAAGAGAAAGGGATAGGTAGTGGATTACCGTAACAGAAAAAGGTATAATTGGGGATATCATGAGCATTCTCTTTCTTCCATCAATCAAAGAATAAGGAAGGGGAGGGTATGGGATAATGCTAACTGAGAAAGAGAGGAAATAGATGTGAGGGATGGAGAAGGGGTAGGATTGTTACCGTGAAAGGACAGAAAGAGGAAGGGAATAGAAGCTGTCGAAACAGCAATAGGGGTAACGTCTAGATAGAGAGAGAGATGAGAGAAACCGATAGAGAGGGAGAAAAAAATACTTACGAGAGGAGAGATTAGAAGAGAGGAAGCTGTGAGAGATGGGGAAGAGAGCTTGCGTACCTGGAAAGAGAGAAGAGAACCAAGAGAGAGAATAGAGGGAGCCGTGAGAGAGGGGGAAACCGAGAGCAATCTGTTTTTTTCTTCAATAATAGTCATCTCCCCATTTCATTAATAAAAATGCCTTTATAAGGATTACATTCCTAATTCTAATTGGACTAACAAATAATTAAAAGTGCCTACTAATTAGGCATTATAATCCCACTACAATTACTAACCAAAACTGCAAACAAAACAACCAAATCGTGGGCTACTAAAGTGCTCCATGCATAAAGGGGATGGGGTCTACCTCTAAAAAATAAAATAAAAGAAACAACCAAATCATGGTCCACGTCTATAACATAAAGAAATAAATAAAATCCTAACTAAGTGATTAAATTTTCCAAAATATAAAAGATTACAAATATATCACAATTCAAATATGATCCTTTAGAGATTCCAATCTTGTGGCTCTTAAGCTGCATCAGGAATTTACTAGGTCTTGCTCCCACTTATTTAGGGTCACGGTTTTAGTAATTGGAATCGGATTCGAATCAGGCTCAATTGGGTTGATTCCCTACTTCTGATCCACTTTTTGGGATCGGGAATTGTATCAGCATTTTTTATAATAAAAAATTACAAAAAAAAAATTCCTCAGTCCCAAGTTCCCACCCCTTGTATGCTTTATCACTCTTTAACATCTCTCACTCTCCCTCCCCGGCATTCCCTCCCTCTCTCCCTCTGGCTTTCTTGTGCCGTGGCCTCCCCCTCCCTCTTCGGCTTTCCTGCCCCATCCCCTCCTTGGCCTCCCTCTCCCACTTTGGCTTTCCCTTCCCCCCCTCTCTCTAGTTAAGCCCCCCCTCCCTCTCTGGCTTCCTCTCCCTTTCCTCTCTCTCCTCTGCTCTGGCCAGCACTGTTGTGGTAAAACTCGCTGTCCCAGCAACTCTCTGCCACCACCTCCATCCTCTACCCCACCTCAACTTGCCCTTAGACACGTCCCCAACTACCCCACCACTGGCTAGATTCTGGAGCCTCCATCGTCAAGAAGGTTTTCAAACCGCTGGAGAAGGTGTCCACCTGTACAGAAGGACACATGGTCATATGTGGACCCAATCTGTGTGGCTGCCATCATGTAGAAAATGCTGAAGGTGTCCAAGGTAGCTATGGAGCTCACAGTGGTGATACTTTGGAGCGTTTGTCATCTGTTCAGGGACCAGAACGCCCATGAGACAATCATCAAGTCCAATCCTGCAGCCTGCAGCCCTGCTACCTTGCACATTAATCAAAATTATGTTTCTTCATTCCATATGCATAATATAATTGTTTTTTTTTTCCTTCTTCTAGTACTAAAACAATGTGTAGAATAGGCAAACTACACTAGGTATACAATATGGTTCAGCATATACTACCAACCATGGGTGCAACTCCAAACCATCACTATGTGTGATTATTCTTGAAAAGTTACAATATAATGGCATATGGTTATATAGGCTAAAATAAGGTCTCCCTGAAGTATTGGAGCGTAAAGTGGTGATTTGAACCCCAAGACGGCCAACTGAAACACACTGCCAAAAAATGCAGTGTGTTATGATACTGTTACGGTATTGATCCAGAACCAGTAGTTACAGTTCTAGTTTGATACTATATGTCCAACTATATTACTTTCTTGCTTTCCAAAATAGTTTAGTTGTCTAGTTGGTAATTGGAATAAGTCTTAGTCTTCTTGACTAAGTTATCTTTTCTTTCCTAAGTTAGTTTATTTTTTTCCTTTATTAATCTTTGTGTTTTAGTACATCTCTAAGACTTAGAGATTGAGTTGTATATTGTTACCTATTTTCTCTATAAATACAAGAATATAAGGAGAGAAGAAACACATTGATTCTCTCTTCCTTTTCTCCATTCTCCATTCTCCATTCTCTCCGTCTTCCCTTTCTTTCTTTTCTATTTATTACATGGTATCAAAGTGGGTGCCATTTTAAGAGTCGTTTAATGCTCTCGATTCTGGTGTGCAGCCACCATTGCTGCCCTTGATCTGTTGTTGTTCTCAAGTCTGATCTACCAATTTTATGCTACTACTAGTTATATTGATTTGATCACAGATCCATTCTGATCTGCTCTAGGACTGCTACTGGTTAGATTTTGCTTCATTCTTCATTACACTGCTGCTACTGATCTAAAATCAGATGGAATCTAACTACTACAGGTCTGCTGAATTTTTATCTAATCAAGATCTGCTGTGCTACTGCCGCTGCTATCCAGATCTGCTGAATTTTGCTAATGCCACTTCTGTCCAGATCTAATTGAGACCTGCGAATATTTTATATCATCAAGATCTGCCGTGCTGAACAGATCATGCACCACTGTTGCCAACTGCTGCTGCCTTCGAGACTTATCCTGCCTTAGTGTTGCTGTCCTGAACCTGATCTGAACCAGATCTACATCGGCTACTACATCCAGATCTAAAATCAGATTAGATCTATTACAACTTAGTCCTTGCTGTTGGTTTCTTTTATTTAATTCAGTTATAAGCCTACTATTACTTTGCTCATGTTGGAGCCTACTACTACCTTGCTCATGTTGGAACCTACTACTACCTTGCTCGTGTCAGAGCCTACTACAGGTGCACATGATGCAACCTCTACTGCTACTACTACTACTACTGCAGTCACGACTACAGTTACTGCTGCTACTACTGCTATTGCTACTTCCGCTGCTACATTATTCCAAGCTGAAGCTCTCACATTCCCCCTTGCTCCAGCTTAAGGGTGATGGTGAAGAGAGTTTCAACACATCCAATTCATAGATCCCTCTTTGCTACAGGATCTCTATTCAGTCCAAACTCAAATTTAACAAACAAGAATAATTGAAATTGAACAAATAATTCCACAACTTCAAATCCGTCTGTAAGAATGCTTAAAAAATTAGGATCTTTGATCCTTAGGATATGAGGAACAATATCCCAGAAGATGATCCTACGGGTGGGATCGAAACCAATCTTGCCCGTAGGTGTCAAACAGGTATTTTAGCAAACCAGAATTATAAAATTATGGAAAAACTCACTTATCTTGAGATTTAGTAATTAGAAGGTTTTCAAACTTAGAGGGGAAGTACTCTAGGATGTGCTTGATGACATACCCAAATTTGAAGGTGATCCAACCATGAATGAAGAAGTTATGAATTTTCGAAAAACCACTATTATCTGAAAACGGGAATGAACAGAATAGGAATTTCGGTTGAGTTTCACAACTGGTGAGACTCAACCAGAATTTAATATTAAACTCTAGAACTTTCTCTATTGCCACCAGCCCTTCTTCCTTTTATTTATAGTTATAAAAATTACATCAATTTGGAAAAACAATTAACTGAAAAATAGGAACTAAAACTTCCTCTATGAAGTAGGAAGTTTTCAACAAAATAATAAGAAAATTCCTAAAACTAGAAAATAGGAAAGTTTCTAAAACTTCTAGGAAACTAGATTTAAGGAAAATCTTAGTCTCCAAGTAATTGAGACTTCCTAAACTAAATAACCTACACTTTAGGAAACTAAATAGCATCACTAACCAATTAGGAAATAAAATAAACTCCTAACTAAAAAATATAGAGCTGGCGGTATACTTTATAATTGGCGGTAAAAAGATTGCTTCTTGGCTCTTGCTTCTGGGCTGGAGTAGGTCTGGTTGGTTGCTTAATTGGACCAGACCCAACTCTTGATCTGCATTAGAGGGAGGGTGTTACGATACTGTTATGGTATTGATCCGGAACCAGTAGTTACGGTTTTGGTTTGATACTATATGTCCAACTATATTACTTTCTTGCTTTCCTAAATTGTCTAGTTGTCTAGTTGGAAATTGGAATAAGTCTTAGTGATGCGGGATCCGGGTTGAGAAAACCCTAATTGATCCGCTAGTAGGCCCACCCAAACAATAATCAATTCCAACAATGATATAATGGCAGAATTGTAATTAACTCAAAAACTCAACTAGTGATGGTAGTTTTGTAATAAGTCAGAATGTAAAGTAACCAATGATAATCAACCAAGCTTTTATGACATAATATGGATTATATTTAAAGGAATAGGGATAATGTGGGTATTAATCACCAAAAGAAGGATAACTAATGAAATGAGGACTTTGGAAGGGGTAATACTGGAAAAGAAGAAAATATAAGCAATAAGATAAAACGTGAAAGGTTGTCTTCAACCTCACGATTGAACAGTGGTGGAAACCAGATTTAATAAGAGTGAATGATCTCAGTCAACTTAATGCCGTTTGATCTGAAACTTCAGGAAGATGATCGCTACAATCAGCTCTACTAAACCCACCTAATATCAGGTCTGATAGACAAGTTTAAAGGGGTCTACAATCATCTGGATCAAATCTGGGCGGAGGTTACTGTAGCAGCCTAGTTGCAGGTTTTTGAACTCTTTAGAAAAAGGGATTGTTGGGGAAGGAAATCAAGGGGTTGGGTCGCCCTTATGGATATAAGGTGTTCCCCAAGTTTCATGGTGAAAGGAGGTGGGGTGAGAGAGTTCGATGACTTCCTAATGGGATTGGGTTTACCGCCAGAGCAGGGAGGAAGTAAGAAGAAAGAGGAGGAAAAAGGGAAAGACGGAGAAAGGAAGAAGAAGAAGGGGAATCAACCTAAGGAGAGGGTTGTCCTTGATCACATAGATGAAGAGAGAGGGAAAGAGAGAGAGCTTCACACGCTTCACACAATTTCTGCTCGTAGGCAACCCAAATCACTATTCAATTCATTCTTCAAATCTTCTCCTCTTGAAAGGTGTTTGGTTACATATATTTAAAGGAAAAGAGATATAAAACTTAACAAAAATAAAAATGACTGAAATGGAAATCCTAATCTTAGATATTCTAATAACTTACTAAATCTATGGTTGCCTATTAAGACAAGACAAAAACTAATTTAAATAAAATCCTACCTAATTGTTTTATCTAAATCTTTAAAAATAAAAGATTACAATCATTCCAATTAAATCCTAGGAAGATTCTAATCCTTGCCCATCTTAGCTTGTGGGCCCGCTGCTGCATCACTTAGTCTTGTTGTCTAAGCTATCTTTTCTTTCCTAAGTTAGTTTATTTCTTTCCTTTATTAGTCTTTGTATTTTAGTACATCTCTAAGACTTAGAGATTGAGTTGTATCTTGTTACCTATTTTCTCTATAAATACAATGATATAAGGAGAGGAGAAACACATTGATTCTCTCTCCCTTTTCTCCATTCTCCATTCTCCATTCTCTCCATCTTCCCTTTCTTTCTTTTCTATTTTGTTACATAGTGTTTTGGCGAGATTTCGGTCATCTCGACCGATCTGGCCGAAATCCGAGATTTTTATCCTTGAGCATAATTGCTGGCTTGATAAACTAAGTAATTGGCTTTAGGAGCTAATGGAACATTAAGACTAACATGAACTCTAACATTACTTTCAAATAAAATTGCCCAACAGTAACCCATTGAGACTCATAAAAACTACTCAGCACTCTAATGATGAGGAAAAAAATTACGAAGAAATAGCAACAAGGACATTGATGCACTGATCTAATTTTTTTCTCCTGCATCATGTACTGATGGTGTTTCCTCTTGCTTTTCCTTTCTGTTCTCCTTTTCCAAATAATCTGTAATCACTTCTTAGGATTGTCTTGTGTTCTTAAATTTTTTGACAAACTTGTTTTAAACACTTTAATCTGTTCACATGTGAGGTTATGATCAAAGTTGACAAGAAGTTGTGGCTGGTGATTTTCATGGTTGACACGAAGCCTTACTGGCTGGACTTCCATGATTGACTAAACCCTGAGAAGCTAAATGACCTCTTAATTTTGACCCTGGCTTCAAGTGAACAATGGCTATCCTGGGGTCCTATTCCCTGAGGCTAACAGATTTGTACATTCATATAATGTAGTTTCTAATTATGCTTTTGTTCTAACCTCTTTGAATTCTTGCAGGTAACTGCAAAGGCTGTCTACTCGGCCATAGCGGACCATGGGGTTACTCACTTCTGTGCTGCACCTGTGGTTCTGAACACCTTAGTCAATGCACCTAAAGAGCAGACAATCCTCCCCCTTCCCCGCCTTGTCCATGTTATGACAGCTGGAGCAGCCCCCCCTCCCTCTGTTCTCTTTGAGATGTCCCGGCGTGGGTTCCGTGTCATCCACACCTATGGCCTTTCTGAGACCTATGGCCCCTCAACCGTATGTGCATGGAAACAGGAATGGGAATCATTACCACCTGACATGCAAGCCCGCCTTAATGCTCGTCAAGGTGTCCGCTACATTGCTCTGGAGGGCCTGGATGTTGTTAACCCTCGAACAATGCAGCCTGTCCCTGCTGATGGTACCACCATTGGAGAGATTGTGATGCGTGGCAATGGAGTGATGAAGGGTTACCTAAAAAACCCAAAAGCAAACCAAGAGGCTTTTGAAAATGGATGGTTCCATAGTGGGGACCTTGCTGTGAAGCACCCTGATGGATATATAGAGATCAAGGACAGGTCCAAGGATATTATTATATCTGGAGGTGAGAACATTAGTAGTTTGGAGGTAGAAAGTTTTCTATATCACCACCCTGCTGTTCTTGAGGCTTCAGTGGTCGCAAGGCCAGATGAGCAGTGGGGTGAGTCATGCTGTGCGTTTGTGACATTGAAGGCAGGAGTTAATGGGTCAGATGAGAGGAGTTTAGCTGAGAATATAATGAAGTTCTGTCGGTCAAAGATGCCTGCTTACTGGGTTCCCAAATCAGTTGTTTTTGGTCCTTTGCCCAAGACAGCTACAGGGAAGATACAGAAGAATTTGCTGAGAGCGAAGGCAAAAGAAATGGGACCTGTCAAGAGGAGGAGCAAACTATAATCCAGGTTATGATTCTACAGTAACCCAAATTTCAGTTGTTTGTTATATAATCATAGCATTAGCTCCTCCCTTGCTTTTGATCTTTATGTCTAAGAAGACAAGGCCTCCGAAAGTACTCCTTCACCAAGTCTCCATTTGTTTCATGTAAAATGATGGAAAAAGAAAATTTTTCCGTAAAATAAGATTTTCCATTCTTTGTTTTGCTGCAAAATAAGAAGGAAAAAATAATGAAAAAGATAACAATTTTTATGTAAAAGAAATTCAGTTGCATGGAAAATTTTACAATGAAACAAACAGGAAGAGGTGTTTTCAAACAATTGACTACATGGCAGTGAAGTTGGCAGCCCTGAAACAGTGTTCAATGTACCTAAAGTTTTTATTCTGTTTTCCTATGTCTGCGTTCTCTTTGCTTTCTTCTCAGGATCTTTTTCCCTCTTGGATCAAGTTAGTTGAGATTAAGTTATACCCTTTTCTTGAGGCAGTTTCATTTTTGGTGTTCATCACAAGGCTGTAAGTCACTTTTTCTAGAGTATTAGTGGAATACTGGATACCCATAGGCTGTGTTTGGTTGTGCAAGGGGAATTGAAGGGAAGAGAAGTGAAATTTTTGTAATGATTACAACACATCCTATCATACTGTTATGTAATTAATTTAAAATCATTCCATATTTAATTATTAAATTATATTTCACTTTGCATTCAAATCCCTTGCATTTAAAAAGTAAAATAAATTTTACATCTTATTAGCATCATTACTAAATATGTTATGAAATTTAGTAGTGTATACAATCATTATGTGTTATAACTATAAAAGTTTCCTTGTAAGTTTAAAAATTTCTCTTTTCTTCCCTTCTATTTCCCTTGCAACCAAACATAACAATAAGGTTAGTGCTGGTAAGAACCACCCATGACACAAAAGCTCTATTTGGTTGCAAGGGATATTAGAGGGAAAGGAAATTGAGAATTTCAAATTTAAAAAGCCAATTTTACAGCACAATTTTTTTCTAGACAAAACACATTACAACACAATAATGATTATCACACTAAATCATATCTTATTTGCATATTAATTTTCATTTTACTTTGCATCTAAATGTCTTGCATTTGAAAAGTAAAATAAAAATTACATTGACAAATTATCATTACTAAAAAGCATGGTAAGAAATTCAAGTAGTTTATACTATCATGTTAGGTAATAATTTTAAAAATTTCCAACTGGATCAGAATTCAAGTCTTTCCCACACGGTATGACACGGTATCGATGGTTTCCATACTGTTTCCTAATAACCGTAGGTGACTACCATGTGGCAACCCTATCAATTGAATGATTGAGATGTGACACGGAATATTAAAAAATAAAATAATGAGTATTGGACCGGATCGGATTGGCTGATCCACATGGTAAGGCACAATATCAGATGGATCCTTGAAATCTGTCATGACTCAGGAATCGGTATTGGATCGGGATTGGCTATGTCCAAAACCGATATGAATTGGACGATCCAACTGATTTGATACCGATTACTTCAACCATGCTTTTTAATAGTAAGTTTAATCACACTACTGCTTAGATTAGGTTGGCGAATTCTGGAATATCCATACTCACTTTTGATCCGGACCAGTCTATATTTAATTCGTTTACATCCAGACCATATATAACATCAATGTAGAGCCATATACTGAGGCCAGTCTTTCTCCACCATCAACATTTTACTCATACTTTCTCCACCATCAACATTTTAATTTCAGGACTTCATACATACATATTTGCTATGCATTGCACAAACAACATTGATAATTACAGATGGAGTTTATGATCCATGAGCTCGTTAAGGATGGGGTGCATTGAAGCATGGATCAGATCGGCACACTCTTCCTCAGCCCTAGAAGGAGAATTGTGTGGAATTGATGCAGCTCTCAGGTTGATAAAGTGGCCGAAATTTGGAAAGGCTGTGAATCTAACTGCTCGGACGTAGTAATCATTCTAAACAAAGAACTATTAGATAAATGGTGTTGGATAGTTTTCTCGGTACAGTTTGATACTCATAAAAATTGTCATGTATGGAGATTTCTCAGGATTTTCTCGAACGACTGTTTATCAATCTTGAGAACACAAGATTGTTGGGGTTGTATCTTCTATTTTGCTTGGTCCACCAGTTAATTGGTGGACTCAAATCCTCTCCTGCCGCTGGAGGAATTCCAGCGCAATCCAAGAGCTGGAGTTCCTCCAGCATGCATCCCAATACATCGGGATGTGTGCTGGAGGAACTCCAGCTATTGGATCGCCACAGGAACTCTGGCGGTGGGAGAGGATTTTTTCACTTAATTGGTCTTGTATATGTCATTTGAATTGATTTTGGGACCGTTACATATACATGGGTAAAATTATAATTGTGAGATTAGGGTTCTTGAAAACCTATATATTATCTTTGTGGAGTTATCCCTAAAAAGAGAGAAAGGAAGAAGGTATGAAGGCAAAGAGAATCACTTTGTGAGGTAGAGAGGTGGGGAGATTTTCTTGGTGAATAAGAAATTTTCTAATTTTTCCTCGTGTTTGTGTGATTGTTTGATCAGTCTTCTTTCTCTTGCTTGTGTTTTCGTCCCCAATAGGTGGAAGGTTAGAATGTAACAATTGGGTTCTTGTTCTTTTTGTTAGGATCCATGGGGAGGCCTCAAATGAGCTACTTCACCTATAATATGTCATCAACTGGTGTCGATTGGCATACGCACTCATTGGACTATCATAGAAACCAATATATATATTAGAGGACCAGCAGGCAATGTAAAGAACCCAGAGATTAAAATGTCTTTCCAGTGGCAAGAGACTACTGATGTCTGCCCAGTATTGTGTGGCCCGTTTTTAAGATGGACAAGTGTTTAAGTTTAATTTGCAGCATAGTTTAGTAAGAGAAGAACCCATGTGAGAGATTAGTAGGAGAAGAAATGCAGCCCAAACAAGGGAAGAACTCGTGTGGGTGATTAACCACAGGAATGCAACCTATCCATTTCCAATATAGAAGGTAGTCTTTATATCATGTAAGTAAACATACAAGTTAACAACTCCTTGAGGTGACGTCTCGATGACCAAAGCCAACCAGAAGCCTGTCTTGACTGCCATAGAGAAAATTGCTCTGGTCTAGGCTCAACGTGGGGTGGCAACCAAGTTTGCCGACTTGAACAGTATTGAACATCTTCGGCGATTCAAGATCGATAAGCTTCCTTGGTCGCTACTCGTTGCCTTTTTATTGTGTTGTTCTTTTTCATACTCGGTTCTGATATTTGCTTGCTTTTTGCTCAATGAAGTTTAACTCGAGCAACTTCCATAAGCTTTTTCCCTAGTTCCCCCTACCACTAGAATGTTAGTGTTCAAAGGGCAAGGAGGCAAGGTAGATTAGGGCTAAGGTAACTCTCCGTCCTCTGCTTCGGTGTAGCTGATTTCCACCCCATTTGGGGGTGCTTCTTTGAAAGATCTAGAGAAGAGGGACTCGTAGAGGCCGGGCACGAAGATTACTGGAGAGTTGCCTCCTCCTTCGAAGAGGGCAACATACCATGAGTAGTTGAACCAAGTGAATGATTTGAAATTCAAGTTATTTCACATAATGACACTCATTGATCTTGGCGGGACAGAGGAAGGTACTGTCTTTTTCATTCTTTGCTTTTGTTCCTTGTTGTTTGGATATTCTGATCTTGGAAGCATGTATTTATGTTGTAGGTGAGGCGGCCTCCGAATTTCTAAAAGACACTCGGCCAAGGGGATCCAGGTCACCAAAAGATGTTCCTTCAGTCCTTGAGAAAGCTTCTTCCAAGTCTGTAGGGAGGAGGCCGAAAGCAGGGCTGCAATAGGGCTGAGTTGGGTCGGGTTTTTTAAAACCCTAACCCTACCCTGAGAGCCTTAAACTTGGTCCTAACCCAGCCCAACCCTGCCAGGGTCGAAAATCTGCAACCCTAACCTTACCTTGGCAGGGTACAACTTAACCAAACCCAACCCTGATTGACCCTGACTGGGTTGGGTCGGGGCAGGTTGACTCTGCTAGACCCAAAATCAAGGTTGGGTCGACCCTGATTGGCATTGAATTTGTCCAACGAACAAAGGCATTGAAGAAATTTCGTTGAAATCTTATAGTTGCAGAGCCCAGCAAGTATAGAAAAAAATCAATAACAGGCTTTTCGGGTTCCAAATCAGAAATCAAGTTGGGGTTTCAATCAATGGCAGTTCAATAACAGAACCAGAAAACAAAATTATAGGCATACAAGTCAGTTACTTAGAACGTGCGTTGACGTTGATAGTGGGCTTTGGCACATGGGTTAGCACATATACGCCATGTCCTAATACATGATTATGTTTGCTGAGTGGACTGTCTCGCGCGGGTAACTCTTAAGCTAGAGGTCTCCTTGACAAGACACATTGCTATTGTGCTGTCTTTTTCTACTTTGTGTAAGCTATCCCGTTGTGCTATCTCAAGTCGGAACTTGGTTTTGCTAGGGAAGTTGGAGTTGAGATTGGTAGTCAGATTTGTGTCACATGTTTTAATCCTCAACTCGGAGTTATGCCACGTGTCCGTCTCTAGTAAACTTGGCACTCATCAGGTTGCCCTTTGCTCTTTCGAGTCCACAGGGTCGATGGAGCAAAGTGAGCATTTGTTCTGAGTGTTTGAGATGGTCGCCTGTATCTCTTGATTTATTCTCTGACTTTGTGGGTAGGTCCTCATTCTTTGGTAAAAAAACGAACCATTTTTCTGGTTCGAATGAAAATGACTTTTCGTATTCTTTATAAGAAAAATGAGTGGACTTTCCAAACGAACCTTGCTTTGAGTAGCTTCTCTCTTGTTGTCTTTTCGATGTGAAGGTCTGCTTCTTTTGCAGTACAGGTTTGTGCTGATGATTGATGGCGAGATGGTGCTCCATGAGATCTCTGGGTATTCCAGGCATATCTGACGCTAACCAGGCAAAGACATCCAAGTTTACTCGAATGAAAGCAATCAAGTAATGATGAAGGGCTCCTTGAAGAGATGAGCCGATTTAAAAAGCTTGTTTGGCTGATCTGGTAAGATAGAGATTTGAATAAGTTTTTCCACATGTGTGGTTCTTTATTGCTACAGCTCGTCTTTTAGATCTTCAACTAATATTGGTTGAACTGCGGCTGCTTGATTATGGGCCTTTAACTCGGCTGCTTAATACTTTCTAGAGACAGATTGATCCACCTTGCAGTAACCAACTCCATTGGGTGTAGGAAACTTAATCACCAAGTAGTAGGTGGAAAGACATGCTATGAGTTGATTTAATCTGGGACGCCCAAGAATGATGTTGTGACTCGACGAAACATCCACGGCTACAGAGTTCAGCATGAAGCTTGCACACTTTGGCTTCTTCTGATTATAGTTTCAATTCGGATCGCTCCCTTCACATGAAATGGATCCCTACTGAAACCGACAAGTGAGAACCGAAATAGTTTTAGTTGCTAATATGTCAAGTGCATACGCTGATACACATGGTAATATAGGATATTTGAGGAGCTGTTGGAGTCGATTAATACCCTTTTTATGCTGAAGTTAAAATCCATTCCCATGGTGATTACAACTACATGTTCCTAGGGAATCGCTACATCAATTAGGTCATCGTCTCCAAATGTGATAAAAGCTCCTGTCCGGGATTTCTTTCATTGCTGTTCTGTTTGACAAATACTTTGAACATAAGACTTTTGCGATTTAATTTGAGGTATTCCATGCTGATGGGCCTCCTACGATCTGATAATGACTGGGAATTACAACTATTTTGCGTGATAATCCCAGCTGGCATACTTGTGTGGTGCCAACGGAAGATCATACTTAGGCCCTGGTCGGCTTATGGCTTGACACGGCGGACTTGTGTGTCCGGCCTTTCAAGTCCATAGCCCACTTTAGGATTGTGAAGTTGGTAAGCTAACTTGAGGTGAATTGACTTGTGGGACCCACTGGATCATATGGACTTGGTATCAGGGGAGAAGGTGGTGCATCATCTTCGTCAGGATCTTGATCGTTGTCAATTTGCCTATTCTTCTTAGGGGTGTCAATCGGTTGGTCTTGGTCGGGCCTAACCTGTCTCCACCAATTTAACCCCTTGGATCATAATCAACATGTTTAACTAATCGGTCTTGATTTGCAAGAGATTGACTTGTTTATATTCTGTCCGGTCGGTCTGGGTCCCTAATCGGTCTTATGTTAATTGGTTCAATCGGTCTATTAACGTCCATAATCGGTTATCTTATTCGATCTTATGTTCAGTTATGCTATTCGGTCTATCAAAAGGCCCATTGCAATATGATTTAATAAGGTTGTATTCACTGCAAGTACCACTTTCACAAGGTCCTATGATGGATGGTAGAGTAGAGTCGGCCCTAATTTTCAACAGTTTTGTTTTCATGTTGTACAAGTTTAAAATTGCATAAATTATGGACAAAAATTCAGTTGCATGGTGTGAAGCTGAGAATGAGCAGCTCTGTTTTAGGCTATGGTATTTCTCCATGACCACTGATGTCTTCGAAGATGTCAACTCAATTTGCATTCTGAGTCTTTAACTGATGTTATTGTTTAGCATTTTCCAAAAGTAAAAGTTAGACTATTAGAGAGAGAAAATTATGTTATGAAAAGATAAAGTAAAAAGTTAAAAAATGGGAGGGAAAAAAAATAAAAACAAACTTATATCAGTCTTATTGGCCCTTAGTTGGTCTATAATCATTCGGGCTTTAATCGGTCGGTCCGGTAGGGCGACCGTCGGTTTACACCCCTACACCGTGAACGATTTATCAATAATCGGTCCGGTCTTAAGACCAAAACGTTTATTAATCGGTCCGATTCGGTGTGGTTTTTATTCGGTTGGTTCGGCTCGGGGGACACGGTGCGACCTCAGGGTTGACACCTCTAGTTCTTCTGCCTCATTTCTGCATGTGTCCGCCATCTTTGCTTTTCCTTTATTTTGTAGAGTTGCGTTAGCTGACTTCTCTAATGGTGCTGATACTTTCTTTTGGCCTATACTGAGTTGAGTATGATCAATGTACTCGGTGTAGTACCCTTGGTTGATTAACCTCTCCACCTGGTGCCACAGATTTCGTCACTTATCAGGATCATGTCTGTGGTCACAATGATGCTCACAATATCTGTGAGGATTTCAGTTATCTAGTTCTGCTTGCATCTTTGGAGGTGGTTGTAACAACTTTTCTTCCTTCATCAACAACATTATCTCTGACGAAGGTAGAATAAGAGGAGTAAACTCCTTTGTAGTCTGATTTGTTGGCTTTCTCGGGTGTGTGTCTTTTCCGGTTCGCTACTTTCTTCCTACCTCACTTTCTTTAGATTTTTCAGCAAATTTGGATCACCTCCTTTTGGGCCCAGTTGTCGAGGTGCCACCATCATTATTCCAGGCTAAGACAATTTCATTCATTACGGAATACTTTGCACAGAGATTCAAGAGTTCCTGCAAAGAAGTCACTGGTTTCTTTGCTAAAGATAACACAAGTCATGACTGTCGGACTGCCGCACGAGAGTGCTGCAAAAACTTCTTCCTGGTTAATGTTTTTTTTTTTTGGATAGATAGATAATTTGATTTACCCAAGGAAAAGAGAGCACAACAACAACCCTAAAAAGGGCAGCCAGACACCCAGCCGACTTAAACAAAGAAATACAAAGGACCAAGCCTCCCCTCACAAAAAACAAAAAAAAAAACAAAAAAGACCTGCCAATAAGACACCTATATCCAAACACAGCTGGTCAATGTTTTTAATCTCTAGGAATTCGGCATTGAATCAAGTGATGAAGGTTCTTAGGGACTCGTCCTTTTGTTGATGCAGAGTCAGGAGGTATGTTGTCGTTTTTCTTTGTGCTTGACTTCCTTGGAAATGAGTGTAGAATTTGTTGCTGAGGCCAATGAAGCTGGTAATGGAGTACGGGGGCTAGTTGTGAAATCAGATTCTGCTGGCTCCTTTCAAAGAAGTTGGGAAGGGCTGAAAAAGGTTGACATCTTCATAGCCATGAAGGAGCATGTTGGTTGAGAAATTGTCCAAATGCTGCTCTGGGTGGGTAATGTCGTTGTGAAGCCCTATGTTCAGCATGACGAACCCTAGTGATAGTGGAATGACCATTATCTCATGGGAAAGAGCTGTTACGACATTGTACTCTTGGTGAACTGTTCCTCCCGCTCAATCTGTTGAGTCTCTGCGTCAGTTGCTGTTGTAAGTCAGTTGCTGGGGATGGAGGAACTGTTGGGGTGGGTGCTGGAATTGGTGGTGGAGGTTATTGTTCTGCTGCTACGCGGCCTAGTTGAGCGACGTCAAGTCTTGCTTGCACATCATTATTCGCATCAATTCGTCATTCAAGTCTCTTGAGTTGGGGCTCTATTTGAATGTTGTGGTTTGAAATGATGACGACTGGATGAGGCAATGACACTATGAGCATGCTTTGCAGGGGTGCATTATTAGGAATATAGGGAGTGTGTCTATTGAGTTGAGGTTGCTGGGGCCTGGAAAAAGCTGGTCTTACAAAATGCTTAGAATCTACACGATCACTGGGCTCATGGTTTCTTCGGATACCCTTCGGAGGTGGAGGTATATCTGTAGCTGTAGGTGGTGGTACTCCTCAAACATCCACTGGTGGTTTCCTTTATTGCAACAATTGAGTGACTTAAGCAAGTTGTTGTGCAATAGCATCTAACTGTGTAAGCATTAAATATTTTTGAGGGTTAGTATCCAGTTCCTGATGAATGCTTTGGCTAACCTCATTGCTTCGATGATCTCTTTTGGCTGGGAGATCACGACTCTGGGACTGCTCAACACGCTCTCTTCGATGTGCCATTTTTTTGTATCCACAACAGCAGAGATGAGCTAATTCAAGGAAGTTTCTTTGGCAGTTAGAATTTGGAAAACAAGATTGCGGCTCAGGGTGGACGCCAAACTATTGATTCGCACGACAACCGCCTCTTCCAGATCTCTCAGGTGCTACATAGGAGGAAAGAAAAGAGATTATGTGGGCATGTTGGATAACCCTGAAACCATTCCGACGCTTAAGTTAGTACGAGATCAAACAGTCAAGAAATTGGGAGGAAGAAGCCAAGTTCAAGATTTTTGAGTCTACTCTTGCAAGATTGAGAGAAAGAGAGAGTTCTTATGAATAAGCAGTGTTCAGCCATTTATCTTCGATTTGTTGGGTATTTATAACTGGTGGAGTGGTTTAGAGGTGGAAGTATGCATGCTGGATTATTTGAGGTGGCATCCTTCAAGCATTGCATGGCATGCTTGTGGCATTTGCATTACGTGGTGGTATAGTGGGATACGATTTCACCAACTTGTCAGGTGTTACCTTTGTGCGTACTTAGGCATGCAAATCAGTTGTTTAGAACATGCTTTGATGTTGATAGTGGGCTTTGGCACATGGGTTAGCACATGATGCCATGTCTTAATACATGATTATGTCTGTTGAGTGGAGCATCACGCGCAAGTAACTCTTGAGTTGGAGGTCTCCTTGTTAAGATACGTTGCTATCGTGCTATCTTTTTCTACTTTGTGCAGTTGTCTCGTTGCGCTATCTCAAGTTAGAACTCGGTTTTGCTAGGGAATTTGGGAGTTGAGGTCGGTACTCGATAGTCAGATTTGTGTCACATGTTTTAATCCTCAACTCGAAATTATGCCATCTGTCCAACTCCAGTAAGTTTCGCAGTCATCAACACCTATAAAATGTCATTCAGATAATCCCAAATAAATATGATTGAAAAATCAAATACCTAATCCAAAATTAAAACCATTCAAAATACTCACATGTATTTAATATAAGTTGGCCATTACCATATATATATATATATATATATATATAAAGTTGGCTATATAATCGAATTTAACCAAAAAAAACCTAGCCATGTGATTCATCGATGAGAAAACCTATTTAATTAAAAAATTGGAATTTATCATAAAACAGGAATTTGTCATGAGTTACCCATGAGTAGTCATGGACTCATGGGGATCCATATATCCCCCGGAGCCGCCTCCCGCTGTCATTTTCTTACTTCTAATTCCCTTACATACGTTTGTTCTGCGGTGCAGAGAGCGAGAGAGCGAGAGAGGAAGAGACTAGCTGACATCCATGGGGTCTGCTGCAATTGCCTCAAGCTCCTCACCTTTAATAAATAAGGTTCTCTCTTTCTTTCTCTCTTTCTCTAGAACATTTGAAGGAGGGCTTTTATGATAATCTTGTTATTTTGGATCATTTGATTGCAGAATGACTTGCGTCTCTCTTCTTTCTCTTCGTCTTCACAATCCATTAAAATTCCAAAGAGAAGAGGTTCTAGAGAAATTGTTGCAGTCATGGCGCCGCCGCAGTCGCGTCCCCCTTCAACCACCGGTTCAGTTGGGATTCTTCCACTAACAGTTCCTTTGTCTTGAAGTAATTTTTCTATTGTTCATTGGGTTATTATATGGTGGGGTTTCTACTTGGATGTTAGGTGAAAACCGGTATGACGATGACTGAGAAGATCTTGGCGCGAGCGTCTGAGAGGTCCCAATTGAACCCGGGAGAGAATGTTTGGGTCAACGTTGATATCTTGATGACCCATGATGTTTGTGGCCCTGGAACCATTGGGATCTTTAAGAAAGAGTTTGGTGAGAATGCAAAGGTATAATTTAGTGTTTGTTAATTACTGTTTATTTGAATATTGGAGTTTGGTTAGAATGCATTGGAGACCCATAACTAATCTTTTTTAATACGGTTGGAAAGTTAAGATCTTTCTTTCTCTACATGTAGCTGACTACTTGTTTTTCTTAGCTGTTTTTTCTTTTTTTAGATTTTTAATTTCTATACACGATATTTCCAATTTGTTTGCACTCAAGTCTATATTGTAAATCACACTAACTTACAAATCATGTTTAGTATAATGTTGATTTTAATTCTGGATTCAAAATTAAAGGTTTGGGACCGTGAAAAGATTGTAATTATACCTGATCACTATATATTCACAAGTGATGAACGTGCTAATCGTAATGTGGATACCTTGAGGGAATTCTGCATGGAGCAAAACATCAAGTACTTCTATGATATAAAAGATCTTGGTAATTTCAAGGTGTGTTTCTCTTTTCTTGATTTGATTTGTTACCAGTTTTCCCATTAAAAGATCTTATAATCCTATGCATGTTGCCTAGCATTGGATATTGAATTTATTACTAACCTCGCAGGCTAACCCAGATTATAAAGGTGTATGTCATGTTGCTCTTGCCCAAGAAGGTCATTGCAGGCCTGGAGAGGTACCTTTTCTTAAATCCAAGTAAATTAAATATTTTTAAATTCTTTTTTTGTTGGTAATTTTTTTCTCTTTCTATGGAAACCCTTATTTTTAAAACTTTTACACCTTCCTTCAGGTCCTGCTAGGTACAGACTCTCATACGTGCAACGCTGGGGCATTTGGCCAGTTTGCCACTGGAGTTGGAAATACTGATGCTGGTTTTGTAATGGGCGCTGGAAAGCTTCTTCTCAAGGTCAGTAAATGCATATCCGGTGCTGCCTAATGTTTCATGTGGTTGAGTTTGTTTAAATATGTGATTATCATATATATATATATATATATATATATATATCAAAATTGTGTTAGCTATTAAGCATATAAAAAATTTTCTTCTTATATTTAGCTTTTTATTTGATGAAAATTTATCACACTGTATCAGTTGCTTTACACTTTTAAAATTTAGTCCTTGTGTTTCATGTTGTGCTTTGGTTGTGTATACATGGAATTTGATGTGAATTGTGTGCTGAAGATGCAAGTAATATCAAACCCTGGTTTCATTGTGAGATGTGAACTATGGATTACATCTAATAAAATCATAATCATCTTCCATGTTGACTGCTTTGAGGAGTAGTGGAGTGTTGGAGGGGAGAAAACTCATTTTCTTTTCAAATTAGCATTAATTGCTCACATGCTAGATGATGTCATCATTCTTCCCCACTTTGAAAGAACTTGATCTCGAGCTGGAAGTGACAATCTTCATCCACGTGTTGTGGTCAGTTGTCTTCAACTCATACTTACTAACCCAAGAATCTTCTTCCTCGGGTTTGTTCTTCCAATGAACAAGATATTGTGTGTTGGTCACATTTCTAGTGGTAATAGACCTTGAATCAAAAACCTCCAAAATCTTGGGACGGTCGGTGGGTGGAATATTCACAACCCTAACATTGGGTATGGGTTAATTGGGATCTCCATGATAAGGGTAGAGATCAGCACCATTAAAAATTGGGTTAATTCCAACTCCGTTGGGTAATTCAATAAGATATGCATTAGGTCCAAGCCTTTTGAGAATGCAGCATGGTCCCATCTTTTTATTCTTGAGTTTGTTGTATCTTCCCTTTGGAAACCTCACTTTCTTCAAATATGCCATAACTAAATCTCCTTCTTTGAATTCAAGAAGTCGGCTCCGAGAATCAGAAGCTTCCTTGTAATGGTTGTTGGTATGTTGTAGTTGGGATCTTCACTGCGCTTCCTTGATGTGATTGACTAATTGTTCCGCTTCCATGCTAATCCTTCTTGGAATAGGAATAGGTACTCGATCCAAAACATTGCTCGGATTTCTCCCATAAACCAATTCAAATGGTGACTTTTGTGTTGATCGGCATTTGGAGCTATTGTAGGCAAATTCAGCTTGAGATAAAATGAAATCCCATTGTTTTGGAGAGCGATTATCCACTTCAATTTGTCCATCGATTTGTGGATGATAGGAACTTGAGAATTGAAGTTTGGTGTTTATGAGCTTGCACAAGATATGCAAAAAATGCTCATGAATCTCATGTCACATTCAGAGGTAATTGACTTTGACACTCCATGAAGTTGAACAATCTCCTTGAAAAAGAGGTGAGCAACACGTGGGGCATCGGAAGTGTTCTTGCATGGAATGAATATGACATTTTTGAATACCTATCAATAATAACAAAAATTGAATCAAAGTGACATTGAGTTTTAGGCAACCCAAGAACAAAGTCCATGCTAATATCTTCCCATGGGTGGTCGGGTCTTAGTAGGGGTTGATAAAGCCCATAATTTTGGGTCCCACCCTTTGCCTTTTGACATACCAAAGAATTTCGGACAAAATGTACTATATCACGGTTTAATTTAGGTAAAAAGTAATAGTCTTTAACCGAAGCTAGTCTTGTTTCTACCAAAACGACCACTTAAACCCCCAACATGTAGTTCGAGGATGATCTTTTCTCTTAAAGAACCTTGGGAATACAAAGTTGGATCTTTTTGAAAAGATAATTGTTTAAAATCATGAATTTATCATTTTGTCCATTATTGTATTCTTCCCAAATTGGTCCAAATTAAGGGCCGGTCTCTTAATTACTTAGTAAAAGGTCAAACCCAATGACTTCATAAGATATGGTTTTGAGAAGATAGAGCTTGCGACTAAGTGCATCCGCCACTTTATTTCATAGTCTCGGATTTGTGACAAATCACAAAATCATACTCTTGAATATAAGAAACCCACTTAGCATGTCTAGCATCAAGTCACTTTTGGGCATTAAAGATCCTAAGAGCCTCGTGGTCGGAGTATAAAAAAAACTTCTTATAAATCAAATAATGGCGCCAAAACCTCAGAGCTTGCACCACGGCATAAAACTCAAGGTCATAAGTAGAATATCTCATTTTTGCATTGTTGAGTTTTTCACCTAAATAGGCAATTGGGTCTTCCTTTTGGTTTAAGATGCTCTCAATCCTAATACGGGATGCATTACACTCTATTTCAAACATTTCTTTAAAATTGGATAAAGCAAGTGTGGGTGCTTCAAGAACCAATTTCCTTTTAATCAAATTAAACCTTTCATCGGCTTTATTAGTCCAAATAATTTCTTTGGACTTCAAGCAATTTATCATAGGAGCAACAATAGTGCTGAAATTTTTGATGAACTGCCGGTAGAGTGTTGCCAATCCATGAAACTCCGAACTTTGGTGATTGATTTTGGTGTTGGTCAATCCACAATTGCTTTGATCGTTTACCTCATTAGCTTTAGAGATAACAAACCTCAAAAAGGATACACTTTTGGCCATAAATGAACACTTCTTGAGATTAGCATAAAGCTTTTCTCTATGTAAAACATCAAGAACTTGACACATATGGTTAGAAGAAGAGTTAAATATGAGAAATATTATCAAAATAAACAAGTATAAATTTTTCAATGAAAGGATTAAGAACTTGAGTCATTAGTTTCATGAAATTACTTGGTGCATTGGATAAATCAAATGGCATGACAAACCATTCATAGAGTCCCTCTCGAGTCAGAAAAGCGGTTTTCCACTCATTACCGGTTGGATGTGAATTTGGTGAAGTTTTACAAATATTTTTGCACCATATAGCATATCAAGCATATCATCAAGTCAGGGTATTGGAAATCTATATTTTATCGTAATTTTGTTTATGACTCGACTATCTATACACATTCTCCAAGAACCATCATTTTTTGGTGTAAGAAGAGCCAGAACAGCATAAGGGCTTAGACTTTCTTGAATAAGCCATTTCTTTAGCAAATCATCTACTTGCCTTTGGAGTTCGGAATGTTCCTTTGGGCTCATTCGATCATAGGGCAAGTTTGACAGTGTTGCTCTCGGAACCAAATCAATTCTATGTTGAATATCTCGCATTGGAGATAAACCATTTGGTAATTCCTCCGGAGCAACATTGGTGAACTCATTAAGGAGATCTTTCATGTCACTAGGTATTTCCTCTTTTTCCTCTTCGTTCACTTCTCTACCAATTAGAACATAAGTTTGAAAATTTTATTTATAAACATTTTCAAATGTTTTTACTGATAAGAAATTGGACTTTTTATTATTATGGTCTTTGGAACTTGGAAGGCAACTTCTTTAATGGAGTTAAGATATATCTTACCCTATCAAGGGATAAAGCATAAGAATTCTTTTCTCCATCACGTTGTATTTTTCGATCAAATTGCCAAGGTCTTCCAAGTAACAGGTGACAAACATCCATGGGTAAAACATCATACCGAAATTCATCACAATATTTTCCAATTGAAAAGTTTATCAAACATCTTTGGTTAATGGGAACCTCATCCCCTTTTTTAAACCAAATAATGCTATATGGATTGGGATGGGGTTCACATTTCAAATTCAAATTTTCCACCATGCTCTTGGCTACCATATTTTCACAACTACCCGAATCAATTAAAAGCAAACATTTTCAACCATAAGCAATATAGTAAGTGTGAAAAATGTCATTTTTAGCCATTAGTCATCTTCTAAACTTTTGGGGGTGGATAAAACTCGCTGTATGGTTAAACTTTCACTATCGAGGTCACATCTCTTGAGGCTCAACATCTTCATTATCGGTTTCATGATCGATATCACATTCCATGTCCACAATCAAATTTAAATGACGGTCATTATTTCTTTTAGGAAATTCATGCATACGGTGACCTTTGTCTCTATAAAGGAAACAACCAGAAGATAACCCACTATTTTTAGGCTTTTCTGTGATGTGGGTGTTTGGGCTTTAGTCCCGGTCGATTGAGTATTTCTTCTTTCTTTAGAGGTTTCATTTTGAAAAGATCTGTTAAATCTTCTAAATGATATCTGTTTCAATTTTTCTTCAGCTTTAGAAGCTAACCGGTGAGCTTTGTCAAGACAAGATACATAATGTAAAGAAATTTCATCTTGAATATTTTGTTTCAAGCCACCAATGTAACTAGCCACTAATTGGTCTTCGGTCTCTTTCAAAGATAGCCTACTTTTAAATATTTGAATAATTCCTCCTTATAATCGTTCACATTTTGGTCGTCCTAATGGGACGATTTCCTCTCCGTTCATGCCTTAATTGGTATTGTTGCACTAAATTAGTGCATGCCCTTAAGCTTGGTAGTAACAAAATCAACTTTTTTTTACTTCATCATTTCTTTCCATTTAAAAAAATGTTTCAAGTGAAACAACCCAATCAATATATAAGTCGAGATCAAGTTTACCATCAAAGTTGGACACAACCACTCGAATACTCTTGTCGGCTTTCTCAAGAGCACGTGCAAGTCACTCCATTGCCCACGCGGATTGTACTTGTGGTGGTGGTGGAGATCGCAATGATTGGTGTGACCGATGTGAAGTTGAACTTGATGCATCATCCCTTTCTTCATCAAAATTGGGGATTTCAAATGGAACACGTGGTGGTGGAGGCAGTGGATTACTAGTTGAAGGTAGCGTCCTCAAGATTTCTTCCATTGTTTTTTGAAGAGTATCATTTGTTTGTCGTAGCTCATTCACTTCATCCTGGAGTGAAACTTCTTCAAGCGATGTTTGTTTTGCTTTACCTCTTGGCATTGTGCATTTGTGCTCACAAACCGAACTTGCTCTGATACCACTTGATGCAGCTCATAATCCAATTGAAGAGCAAACTAGAAAATGGAAATAATTTCACAGCAAAACAAATAAGAAGACAAAATACAAGATGACAATGGTCATAGGGGACCACTTAACCCAATGATCTCTTGGGGACTCTCTCAACCCATGTGTGTCTCTATCACCATAAAGAGGACCTCAAACTGTCTTAGTGGGGCTTCAATAGATCTCTAAAGTACAAAGGCTCACAAATATTTTCTAAGCTCATTTTCAAATCAAAATACAATATAAATTGAAGAGGATGAATGGAGAGAGACGTTAGTGGAAAAAAGATATTTAAAAAAAATAGACGTTGAGTAGGACCGTTGGAGGGAGAAACCTCAGTTCCTTCTCAAATTACCATTTATTGCTCACATGCTAGATGATGTGATCAGTAAGCCTGAACATGGGTAGGTTGGGATTACAAACTTGAATTCAGTGGAACTGCGTTCCTCATACAGTGGCCGTGCCTTTGTTTTTTATTTTTTTTTATTTTTATTTTTTGTGTGATAAGTTGCGACGTAGAGCGAGCAATGCTCTATTCATTCAGTGGTTGTGGCATTTCAATTATTAAATTGACAGCCTTTGTAGACAGGCAATAGTGGTTAAGTATGGCTGATGCAGATCGTATGATGGATTTACAAGTGATGGGCTCATTTAAGGATGGGATGAAGAAAATTCCAATCTGATGTCTAGGTTTCGATGAATCTGATATCAGATCTAAGTCTCTAACTAACAAATTGTGATCTAAATTCTATTGGTTGATATGGCTTGATCTGATATTAGATTTAATGTTTTAGATTTCAGGAGAATAGATGCCCAACACTCAATGATTGATACCAATGACTAAATCAGAAACAAAAAATTCCAAAATATAGAAATCAAAGAGGTGTAATCGTGAAACAGAAAGGAGATCAATTGTAGATGAGGAGAAAATATTTTAAGAGTATATCTTTTTAAAATTTTGTTTAGATGAAGGAAAGAAAATATGTTTGCTGTCCACAGAATAAAGCAAAGAAATAGGAGAGAAAGGAGTGAGAATACCAAGTCAGAGAGAGAGAGAGAGAGAGAGCCAAACAAGGCAAGTACCAACAAACTAATCCATTCCAGTAAATATAAATCACATATATGGGGGGGGTTATATATATATTGTTGAGAGGAATCACTATGGAGAGATCGTATGGTCCACATGGATTAACCACCGTGTGGTTTAGATTAATTTATCTTTATGTTTAGATTCATTGTACTACCTGTATTGTACATTTGTACTACCTGTACTACCCTCATCAAGGAATCAAGTATCGACCCGATACGCAGTGTATCGGTATCGACAGTAGTCGATACGATACAAGTCGATTCGTATCTAAGTTTTTAAAAAAAATATGGTATTGTAGCGTATCGAGCCGTATCGACGCTCGATACACTACAACCTGTATAGATACATTTTTATTTGATTTTAAAAAAAATGAAAAAAAAATTGCAAAAACAGAGTCGACCAAGAAGGAAGAAGAAGAGGAAGAAGAAAGTGGGAGTAGAAGAAAGATGAAGAGAAGCAGACAGTAGCAGTGGCCACCGTCACTGCCGCCGCCAGAAGTGGGGAAGAAGAAGAAGCAGATAGCAGCAGTGGCCACCGCTGCTGCTGCCGCCAGAAGAGGGGAAGAAAGAGGGGAAGAAGAAGCAGCAGACAGCAGCAGTGGCCACTGCCACTGCCGCTGCAGCCACCAGAAGAGTTGAAGAAGAAGCAGCCGACAGCAACAGTGGCCACTGCCGCCGCCGCCAGAAGAGAGGAAAAAGAAGAAGAAGAAGAAGAAGAGGAAGGAAAAAAAAAAAGTACGAACCTGTGCCGCACAATCTTCGTCCTCAGCCATAACCTTGCTTCCTCTTCTTTTTTTTTTTTGGGTCGAGTTTCCTCCTTGTTGAATCGGGTAGAATGTTTTCAGATGAATTTCTCTCTTGATGCTGATATTTATATATAGAGTGATATGGTGTATCTCATGTAACATAATAAGGTATACAATAAAAATTATAAAAAATCATAACATATAGTGATATGGTGTATCTTCATGTAACATAATAGTGTATACAATCAATAAAAATTATGAAAAAATCATTATATATATATATATATATATATATATATATATATATATATATATATATATATATATATATATATATTCTATACTTGATAGTGTATTGAAAAAATCTACACCGCCCAATGAAAAAAAAAAGTATAAATTATATAAAGAAAAATTAGACATGCAAACACACTCACCCAAGGTTGAAACACCATCCTAATAAGCACTAAAGACTCAAAACATAACTCTGAACTCAACCTTGCACTAAACTTAATGTAAATAAAAATATTTTTCATTTTAATATCGTTTATTTATAGTATTTTTATGCTTTAAAATTGTATTTTATATATTTCTTAATCATTCTTATGCATATATTGCCCCGTATCCGTGCGTATCCACCGTATCCACGATACGATACGATACATCTCTTAATTTCAGCTGACCGATACGGTACCGATACACGATACTTAATTCCTTGACCCTCATTGTACTACTTGTATTGTACTACCTGTACTATTTCTTTCTTTCTTTGTATTCATTCTCACATGATAAATAAGAGGATCTTTGTTTATTGTGAGACAAGTCATTCCATTCATTGTTTCTACATGGTATCAGAGCCAAGTTAAGCTCCACCGGCTCATCATCTTCCATCTTTAGCGCGCCATCTACCTAGATCACCACTGGCGTTAAGGTTACCGAACATCTTTTTTTTATCCTTCCATGATCTAGAAGGTTTTTTTTTTCCATTTTTTTCTTTTTTGTTGTGTATCCCTGTTGATGGTTTATTTGAGATCAGTCCTTGCATATATACCGATTTTCTATTCTTAATTGAAGATCGTGTTCAATGCGGAACTTTATTCTCTTATTCCATAAATAATAAGATTGGTACACGGCCCATTGCGGTATCCCTGTTGGTGGACTAAGTTCTTTCATAAACAACAGGATTGGTACACGCCCATTGCTGGTTATCTAGATTTTTTATCATATCTGAAGCATCTGAAATTACTTCTACTAGGGCTGAGTCCTTTAAATTGGAAAATTTTACAATTCCTGTTAATACCACAAAATTGGATGGTGGAAACTATTTAATGTGGTCTAGATCCTCCCTTCTTTCAATTACTGCACGAGGACTACCTGACTATATTACCGGTACAGAAAGTTTACCAACTGTCGGCGCCGCCCTAAAAAAATGGAATACCGAAAACTCTTTGGTTTTGCAGTACCTCCTTAATTTTATGCAACCAGCCATAGCCGAGGGGTACCTTCTGTTAGATACGGCTGCCCAGATCTGAAAATCTGCCAAAGCCACATATTCCCAAGTAGGGAACTATGCTTTGATTTATGCGGTCCAAAAGAAGATCACAACAACTGTACAAAATGAATTGACTGTATCTGAGTATTATACTAAGCTCTGGAGTCTTTGGCAAACTCTAGATTTTTATGATGGTTTTCATGCCAAATGTGATGCTGATGCAACCTAGTACAAAAAAAAGAGATGAACAGTACAGGGTTTACACTTTCCTAGCAGGTTTGAATGTTGAATTAGATCCCATTCGATCTCCCAGATCCTCAGCAAAGACCCCTTCCCATCTTTAGAACAAGCATATGCAATGATGCAATTTAAAGACCAATGGTGAACCACAATGCTCTTACCAGCTGTTCCCACAAGATCAGCTCTTCAAACTTCAGCACCTCACCATGTAACTTCAACCACTCCTAGCTTGAAGGAACCTGTGACGTGTGAGCACTATGGTAGACCTTGGCACACATAAGACACTTGTTGGAAGCTCCATGGGAAGCTGGCAGATTTCGAAACCAAGCGAAGAGAAAAAAACCAGCAAAGGAACAGGTCCTTCAAGGGCCCTCAGGCACACCAAACTACCTCCTAGCCGGCCGAAGCCTCTATTACATCTTCCAAAGGCACTCAACAAATACTTTAGGCAATCAATCGTCTGCTACAGCCATCTACTACTTCCGAATCATCATCTGCATCTGTTCCTGCCACTTCCCATACTCCAGGTTCAAATTTTGCCCATTCAGGTATGTGTTTTAGTGCATCCACTATCTCTAATCCTTGGATTATTGACTCTGGGGCCACGGATCACATGACTGGTAACTCTAATTCTTTTTCTCATTTTGTTTCTGCCCCTGAAACTAATCCTGTAGCTGATGGGACCTTATCCTCTGTATCCGGAAAAGGTTCCATCAAATGCACCCTTAATTTAACTTTGAAGTCTGTCTCCATGTTCCTAAATTTTCTATCAATCTCTTGTCAATTAGTCAAATTACTTCTGCTTTAAATTGCAAAGTTACGTTTTTTCTATCTCATTGTTTATTTGAGGATCTTGCAACAGAGAGGACTGTTGGATGTGGTAGGCTGCAGGGAGGCTTGTACTTGCCTGAAGACAGTCTCTCTCCATCAGTTTCTGCACCTGTTTTCGCAAACCCTGCACTTCACCTTGATCCGGCATCCTCCGATCTGCATCGATGGCACCAACTTTTCGGCCATCCCTCTTTTACTATTTTGTCAAGTTTATTTCCGTCATTAGCAAATAAATGTAAACAAGACGAGTTTTTTTGCGAAGCTTGTATTTTGGCTAAGCCAACTCGATCTTCATATCGTCCGTCTCTTATACGGAGTAGTACTCCTTTTCATATGCTTTATTCTATTGTATGGGGACCAGCTCGTACTGTTTCTAGCATTGGTCATAGATGGTTCGTCACTTTTATTGATTGCTATTCCCGTACTACTTGGGTATATCTTATGCATCATAAAAGTAACGTTTTCTCATGTTTTCGCCATTTCCATCATATGGTTCAAACCCAATTTGGAGCTACACTCCAGATCCTCCGAAGTGACAATGGACAGGAATATCTCGAGGGGGCCTTTCAAACTTACCTTGGCGATAATGGCATCGTCCATCAGACAAGTTGCGTCGACACTCCTGCACAAAATGGTGTGGCTGAACGGAAGAATCGACACCTCCTTGAAGTTGCTCGTGCCTTGATGTTTGCCAAGAATGTTCCACCGCAGTTTTGGAGTGATGCCGTTCTTAGCGCTAGTTATCTCATTAACCGTGTTCCTACCCAGGTCCTCAATCACCGCTCTCCTTTAGATCTCTTGCTCAATAACACTATCCATATTATTCCTCTTAAGGTCTTTGGTTGTGTGTGTTATGTGCGCAACCATCGATCTTCAGGAAAGCTTGAACCTCGTGGTTTTCGGTGTCCTTTTTTGGGTTATTCTCCAACCCAGAAGGGATATCGGTGTTATCACCCTCCTACCCATCGTCACCTTGTATCCATGGATGTTCAATTTTATGAACATCTTCCCTATTTTCTTCCATCCCATCTTTAGGGGAATCACTATTATAGGAAGATGGTCAGATGATTGAACCTGTGGCTTCTCCACTTCAGGGGGAGTTCATAGATTCATTAGAAGATGTTTCTCCTGTAATACCGTCCCTTGATAAAACCTTGGCTGAAGCTCACACTGAAGCTCACACTGAAGATGAACCAGAAACTATGGCCAAAACTGTTGCTGACCCTACTGATCCTACACTACAGGTTTATACCCGGACCAAACTCAAGAAAGGACAGGTCTCTTCTACTACAACTGCACCTGCACACATCCCTTCGTCAACTTTGGGACCAGAGACTGTGACAGAGAATGAGATACTTCAGACTGGTAAGACTTCTTCTTCTGAGTCTGATTTAGATGTTCCTATTCCTCTTCGGAAAGGTACTAGGCTTGTACTCAACATCCTTTGTCTCAGTTTGTCTCATGTAACTCCCTTTCTTCTTCATATCGTGCTTTTGTTTCTACATTGTTGTCTGTGTCCATTCTTAAACAATGGCAGGAAGTAGTTAAAGATGTGAAATGGAAAACAGCAATGGTTGAGGAGATGAATGCCTTGAAGAAAAATGAGACGTGGAATCTGGTAGACTTTCCGACAGGGAAGAAACCAGTTGGGTGCAAATGGGTCTTTGTCATTAAGCAGAAAGAAGATGGTTCCATAGACAGATACAATGCCAGTTGCTCGTGGGTTCACTCAGACATATGGGATTGATTACCAGGAGATATTTATATCAGTGGCTAAAATGACCACTATTAGGGTAATTTTAGCATGTGCTGTTTATTTTGATTGGGATCTGTAACAATTAGATGCCAAGAACGCCTTCCTCCATGGAGAGCTAAAAGAGGAAGTCTATATGGATATCCCTCCAGGATTTGAATCGTCCGCTACTACAGGAAAAGTTTGCAAATTGAAGAAATCTTTGTATGGACTAAAACAATCTCCTAGGGCCTGGTTTGGACGATTCCACCGAGCTATGATATTTGCCGGGTACAAACAGAGTAATGCTGATCATACCCTATTCATCAAAAGTAAGCATGGTAAGATTACTATTATCATTGTTTACGTTGATGATATTGTCCTTACGGGTAATGATGATGAGAAAATCAAGCATTTGAAGGACTTCTTGCGCAAGGATTTCGAAGTTAAAGACCTTGGAAAATTGAGATATTTCCTTGGTATTGAGGTAGCACGTTCCACCAAGGGTATTTTTCTGTCTCAAAGGAAGTACATACTTGACCTTCTCACAGAAACAGGTCTCTTAGGATGTCGGCCATGTGATACACCAATTGACCCAAATGAAAAATTGCAAGGAAAAGCAGGTACACCTGTAGATAAAGGACAGTATCAACGATTAGTGGGTAAGCTGATATATCTGTCACATACTCGGCCTGATATAGCATTTGCTGTTAGCTTGGTAAGTCAATTTATGCATGATCCGTACTCGTCGCATATGGATGCTGTGCTTCGGATTTTGCACTATTTCAAATCTGCCCCTGGAAGAGGAATATTACTCTCTTCTAGGGGTCACTTCAGAGTAGATGCCTACACCGATGCAGATTGGGCAGGAAATCTAGATCGGAGATCGATCTCAGGATATTGTACCTTCATGGGAGGAAATCTAGTTACTTACTGCAAGAAGCAGCATGTGGTTGCCCGTTCAAGTGCTGGGGCAGAGTTTAGAACCATGGCTCAGGGTATCTCTAAGTTATTATGGTTAAAGGGACTACTCTAGGATTTGGGGTTTCGTTCTACAAGACCTATGAGGTTGTTCTGTGATAATAAAGTTGCGATCAGTATTGCTCATAATCCGGTACAACATGACCAGACCAAACATGTAGAAATTGATCGTCATTTTATCAAGGAAAAGTTGGAGAGAGGACTGGTCTGTGTTAGCTATGTTACCTCTGGTGATCAGTTGGCAGATATCTTCACCAAAGGACTTCCAGGGAAACAGTTTCATCTTGTGTTATCCAAGCTGTGCATGGATGATATACATGCACCAACTTGAGGGGGAGTGTTGAGAGGAATCACGATGGAGAGATCGTATCGTCCACATAGATTAACCACCGTGTGATTTAGATTAACTTATCTTTATGTCTAGATTCATTGTACTACCTGTATTGTACATTTGTACTACCTGTATTATTTTTTTCTTTCTTTGTATTCATTCTCACATTATAAATAAGAGGACCTCTGTCTATTGTGAGACAAGTCATTCCATTCATTGTTTCTATATATATATATATATATATATATATATATATATAAAACAAATCTATATTGGTACTATTGATGTTACGGACAGCAGCCTTAGGTTGGAGTGTCATGGGATTGATCTTTGAAAGGGTATTTTGAAGCTGCTCACTCTATATAAGGAACATGTGAGGTATAATGGCCAATGGGAACAAAGTTGGGTTTTGGATGGATAAGTGGCGCATGGACAAGACTCCAATGGAGAAATTCTTCGATTTTTACAGCATTTTGGTAAGTGACAAGCTCTGGCAGAACTTGTTATCTCAACTTCCCCTTCAATCACTTGGGTCATTTTTTTTGGCTATTCTTTAGGCTACAGTAAGATCTCCCAGTTACAAGTGTAGCAGGCTGTGGACCTTGGAAGCTCAAGGTTTAGTTTCTGTGAAGTCTCAATATAAGGCTCTGGTGGGTAGCTGTTATTCTAATTTCCTTTGGAATGTTGTTTGTGTCAAAGAAGCACCTTCAGTTTCTTTTCACCTATGTTACCCAGGTTCGGCAAACCCCCTGCCAAGTCAAGTCGCATGACCATATGCATGGACATGAATTTCTCCATGGGAACAGGATCGATTCAGGGTTGGGTTGTGGATTTGGATTTCCCAAGTCTTATCTCTTTTTCTCTCTTTCCCAAAAAAGAATAAAGAAAAAAAATGCAAGCTGCAGATAAAGAAAGAGGTTCTAAATGAGTAGCAGTAGGAGGTAGAGGGGGCAGAGGCATACTTGGCTTGTCGCTTTCCATCCACTCTGACAAGCTTCACTGACTCTCTATCTATCTCTCGATGAACAAACATGTAGGGAGCATACCATGAAAGCCATGGACCTAAGTGATATAAAAGACCTATGGTCCACAACCAAACCTAGGAACCCTTACTAAAAACCTTTCTTTAAACCAAAGACTACTGGGCCTTAGGTTCAGAACCCCAATTAAGAATCTCTATTTTAGAATATTATTCTTTAAGGTAAATTACACAGACACCCCTTCTACCTAGTAAAATTACACAGAACTACCCTGTTTTAACAAAAGTTACATAGAATACCCCTCTAACAATACTATCATACAATCTCACCCACACCGTTCCTTTCAACTTAATGGCAGAAGGTTAAATTTTTTTTAGACAAAAATACCCTTACTAAGTGTAAAATGAACTAAAAGGGTTTATTCTTTTTAGAAGCTAAAAAGACTTTTTTACCCTCAAAACTTTTCAATTTCATTTTTATATTTTTTTGTGATTTTTTTTTATTTTCTTTTTCATTTTCAAAAATACACTTAGTAAGGGTATTTTTGTCTTAAAAAAAAATTAACCCTCTGCCGTTAAGTTGAAAGTAACGATGTGGGTGAGATTGTATGATAGCATTGTTAGAGGGGTATGCTGTGTAGCTTTTGTAAAAGCAGGGTAGTTCTGTGTAATTTCACTACAGTAGAGGGGGTGTCTGTGTAATTTACCCTATTCTTTATAAATGGGGATTAGGAGAATCATTTTTTTTCCCACTTGAACCCTTTAATCTTTATTATAAGATTATGTTTATGATGGAAAATAATAAATAGCTTACTTAAAATATTAAAAAATCATATACCCCCAAATATGAATTTTTAATATTATGGTTTTTATTGATCTAGAAAGATGTGGAGAAGGCAAGAAGGACCTCTATATGGTTTTTATCGATCTAGAAAGATGTAGAGAAGGCAAGAAGGACCTCTATATGGTTTTTATCGATCTAGAAAAAGTTTATGATAGAGTTTCTAGAGAGTTAATCTGGCAAATACTAGAGAAGAGAAGCGTTTCAAGCAAATGTGGACATAGTTAAGGATATGTATTATAATGTGGTGACTAGTGTGAAAACCGTGGTGGGTTAAGGTTGTGAATTCCCAATTACAATGGGGTTACATCAAGGATCAGCCTTAAGCCTTCATTTGTTTGCCCTCATTATGGATGATCTTACCAGAGACATTCAAGATGAAGTTCCTTGGTGTTTGCTTTTCGTTGATGATATTGTTTTTGTAGATGAGACAAAAGTAGAGATTAATGCCAAGTTGGAGCTATGGAGATCAATATTGGAATCAAAATGTTTTAAGATAAGTAGAACGAAGACAGAGTATATGGTGTGTAACTTTAGTCATACAAGGACGGATAATGAGGTGCAAACATTCATGAGAGGGAGATACGACAAAGTGATCATTTTAGTTATCTAGGTTCAATCATAAACAAAGAAGGTGATATAGACGATGGTGTTTTACAGAGGATTAAAATAGGATGGATGAAGTAGAGAAATGCGTCTGGAGTGTTGTGTGATCGGCGTATTCCTTTAAAACTTAAAGGAAAATTCTATAGGATAGTCATTTGACCGGCTATGATGTATGGTGCAGAATGTTGGGCAATTAAGAAGCATCACATAGATAAACTTAGCGTAGCTGAGATGAGGATGTTAAGATGGATGTGTAGCAAAAATAGGAAGGATAAGATAAGGAATGATCATATTAGAACTGATTTGGGAGTAGTGCTGATACATGATAAAATACGGGAAAGTCATTTGAGATGGTATGGTCATGTTCAACGGAGGCCGTTAAATACTCCCGTACGGAGGAGTGATTTGATTCAGATTGAAGGATCTAAAAGAGCTAGGGGCAGACCTAAGATAACTATATGGGAGGTGGTGAAGAAAGACATGTATAGTTTAGGCCTTGCTTCAAGTATGACATCAAACAGAGCTGATTGGTAGACTAGAATCCATGTAGCCGACCCCATTTAGTTGGGATAAGGCTTTTTTTTTTTTTTTTTTTTTGGTTATACCCCCGAATCCTTGAATTTTATATTTTGAAATTTGCCGAGTCCAATACCCTGTGTTCTGTGTTGGATTTAAAACCCACATCCACATCCTAGTAACATAGAGAGTTGGGCTATAACTCAAAATTTCATTCTGTCCATCGATCACCTTGCTACTAAGAGTATGGACATTCCTAATAAATGTGCTATGTGCAATGGGAGTAGGAAATAGTTTATACCACCTTATCCTCTGATGTGCGTATACTTTGGAGGTTATGAACACTCTTTTGAATGGTTTGAGGGTATTTTGGACTTCAAAGACAGGCTTGAATGAGTTGGTGATTAAGTTTAATCTGGATCTTAATTAACCCTAATTAATTGTTTTCCATGTTAGAAAGAACAATAGATAAGAAACCACCTATGCTTCTTCTATGTTTCCTTCTGTAACAAAATAAGAAAAAAAAATGAAGAGAATCTAATTGTCCTGTTCATCTTCTTGTAGCTTGTATTTATAGAAAATAGAAAACAACTTTTAGATAGGATCAAAGAGTAGGACCCTACAAGTCAGATTTCTAGTCACAAACTAAAAACAAAGTAAATTCAAAATAGGAAATGGAAACTAATAAAGTAAACTAATAAACCAATTAGGAGTCCATATACTAATAGGAGTCTAAGTCCTAAAAATTAGCACTAACTACTTTGACTTAGTCAAAGTAACTACTTTGACTTAGTCAAAGTAGTGTATGGTTACAATTTATTATTCTAACACCCCTCTCAAATTGGAGTATAGGGGAATATGAGAGTTTCAACTTGAAACAATGTAGTAGTGGAACTAGCAGTTGAAGTAGTAGGAACAGTAGCAGTAGTAGTGGCAGCAACAGTAGTAGTAGTAGCAGCATAGTATAGGTCAATGTGAACCAAATAGTAGTAGTAGCACAATATAAATCATTGTCAACCAAATAGTAGCAACAGCACAATATAGGTCACTGTGAACCAAGTAGTAGTAGTAGGAGCAGCAATAGTGGTGGCTGCACACCTAACAGAGAACCTTAAACGATTTTCAAAACGGCAACCTAGGGGATTGCTGTGATACCATGTAACAAAATAGAAAATAAGAGAAAATGGAGAGAATCAATGTGTCGTGCTCCTCTAATTGTAGTTTGTATTTATAAAAAATAGAAAAAAATTATTAGATAGGATCTAGGACTCTACAAGTCAGAATCCTAGTCACAAACTAAAGACAAAGGAAACTCAAAATAGGAAAGGGAAAGACCTAATTGGTATAGGAATCTAATAAAACAAACTAATAAACTTTTTAGGAGTCCATATACTAATAGGATTCCAAGTCCTAGAAACTAGTACTAATTACTTTGACTAAGTTAAAGTAGTGTACGGTTATAATTTTATTACACTAACACCCCCCTCAAGCTGGAGCATGGGGAATGTGAGAGTTTTAACTTGAAACAATGTAATAGCGGAAATAACAATTGTAGTAATAGGAGCAATAGTAGTAATAGTATTAGCACATTATAGGTTACTGTGAACCAAAGTAGTCGTAGCAGCACAATATAGGTCACTGTGAACCAAATAGTAGTAGTAGCACAATATAGGTCACTGTGAACAAATAGTAGTAGCAACATAATATAGGTCACTGTGAACTAAGTAATAGTAGCAGTAGCAGTAGCAGGAGCAGAAATAGCTGGCTGCATACCTAATGGAGAACCTTAAACGACTCTCAAAACGACAACCCAAGGGATTGCTTTGATACCATGTAACAAAATAGAATAATAAGAGAAGATGGAGAGAATCAATGTATCCTGCTTCTCTCTTTGTAGCTTGTATTTATAGAAATAGAAAATAACTATTTGATAGGATCTAAGACTCTACAAGTTAGAGTCCTAGTCACAAACTATAGACAAAGTAAACTCAAAATAGGAAAAGGAAATTAACAAACCTAATTAGTAAAAGAAACTAATAAAGTAAACTAATAAACTAATTAGGAGTCCATATACTAATAGGGGCCCAAGTCTTAGAACTAGTACTAACTATTTTGACTAAGTCAAAACAGTGTACGGTTACAATTTTATTACACTAACACCTACCATGAACCTTGAACTGGAAATCATTTCATAAATCTTGTTGCTTATTACCCTATGTATAAGCTCTCAATGCAAACTCCTTAGGTTCTAAAGTCCACCCCAAACCTAAAGGTCCTAAACTGTGACACAAAAACTTAAATTCGAAGTATTAAAAAAAATAAAGAAAACTAATGTAACTGAAAAATAGTCTTTCTAAATATTAAAGTTAACTTAGTAAAATTAGTAAAAATGTTACTTACTGAAGCTAGTAAATTTACATAATACTCTGAGTAACACAATCATGACCGAAATAAACCTTGGAAAAAGACTGAAACTACGATATTAAACTATGAACAAAAAATGCCGTCAACCTCTAGATAAGTGAAAATGGCTTAAAAGTCAAAAATAAACTTATGGCTACAGTATCATTTTTTGGCTTGGTTTTAACATTTTGAAATAGCCCTTACCCTGGTGGCACCTGATATGTTAAGGTCTGAGACCTCTCTACTTGACCAAGAATCAGATGGAAAATGAGTTATCTGGGTATCCGTTAGCTTGATATGTTCATCATGGAAGCCAAAAGTTAAGTCTCCCTCATAAAGAGGCCATCCTCCACTTCTTCTTCTCTGATTGTTGACCACTGAATTATGTTGTGAAATCCTCACTTCCCGACAAAAGTTGATGGTCTTTGGTGGACTTGAAGATTAGGTTGTTTCAATTAAATCTCTGTTGGCCACTTATAGCTTTCATGCATGTTCAAATTGCAGGTGCCCCCAACATTGAGATTTGTAATGGATGGTGAGATGCCTAATGGTCTGCTTGCGAAGGATTTGATTTTGCAAGTGAGTTTCCTTAATGTTTAGACTTCTCGTTTCATTGAAAGTTGAGACAGTGATACTCTCTCTTTCAGGGTTTGCCAACAGCATGATTTGAGATAAGCCACTTTGGCTTTGTTAATTAATATTTTACCCAATGGTGAATGATATCTGCAGATTATTGGTGAAATTACTGTCTCCGGAGCAACATATAAGTCCATGGAGTTTGTTGGCTCTACTGTTGAAAGTTTAACTGTAAGAATACACAGAACAAATGGTTGGATTATCTTCTGAAAGTTATTTATTTTATCATGTTTGAGCTTAAACTTTTAAATATTCTTTGCTTTATTGTTTTGACATGAAAGATGGAAGAAAGGATGACATTGTGTAACATGGTTGTTGAAGCTGGGGGTAAAAATGGTGTTATTCCTGCTGATAATACCACTTTTCAGTACCTTGAGGTTAGTGCAGCAGGTCTATTTAGTATTTTCTTGAAAAGCTTTGATGCGTTTTAGAAGATTATACAGTTTTGCAATGAAGTACTCAATCCGGGTTGTGGATTTGCTTTCTTACAGGATAAGACATCGGTAGGTTTTGAACCAGTATACAGTGATGGGCAAGCTAGGTATTGAACAACGATCTGTTACCGACTTTTTCCCCCCAGGAAGCAAACTATCTTTTTGTTCTTTCTGCTTGATTCTCTTTTATTAATTATATAATTAAATGGTTATTAATCATTCCGGTAACAAAATAGAAAATAAGAGAAGATGGAGAGAATCAATGTATATTCCTCTCCTCTTAGCAATCATTATTTATAGACAAAATAAAGGGGTAAAGTTAAAGATTAAAGTATCGCATATTGGTATCGTACCGGTCGGGTTATTTAAAGAGACATTTCTTATCGTATCGTGGATACGCATGGATACGAGGCAAGATACACACAAGAATGATTAGGGAACATGGAAAACACAATTTTAAAGTATAAAAAAACTATAATTAGCAACATTAAGAAGTAAAATGTTTCTTACATTCATATTACTCCCGTCTAATACCATGTCGAGTTACGGGTTGGTTCAAATTCCGAGTTTTAAGTCTCAAGAAGGGGTGCAACCAATAAGATTTGGTAGATATTTATTACGTATGTGCAATACCCACCCTGTCCATATACTGATGATAGTGTCTAACCCACTCATGATAGAACTGTGTATACTCATGTGGAGTCGACATTCTCGTCGTTGAGAGAATGTTCAGATTTTTTTAAAACTGTAAAATATAAAAATAAATAACAAAAAATTAAAATCATAGTTTCAAGTATGCAACACACTTAATTTGCTTACTTGAATGAAAATTAGAAAATCAGCATGCATTTTGGAGTACATTTACATGAAAAAAAATGAATTTATAAATTATATTTATTTTTTTCTAGAAAATAAAAATAAATAATAAAAATCGAAAATTAAAGAGAATGTACCAAGTTGGTAGATCGACACACTATAATCATCATATGAAAGATACAAAATGATAAGATTCATTTTTGAGGGGAAAAAAAATTGAAATGTATCCAGGTGTATCAAGCCGTATCGGTTCGATACGCTCGATACACTTCGATACACTTCTTGTTTTTAAAATTAAGATATGTATCCAGTAGTATCGTATCCACTAGTGTCGATACCGGTACGTATCATACGATACAGCCTTAAAACCTTGGGTAAAGTGATAGGTCTAAATCTCTACAAGATAAGGAGTCCTAGTTACATAGTAAATAGGAGTTCCACATATCGACATGACAATGACTCTCATGACTAAAAGGATAAGGAAAATTAGTCATATTCTAATAAAAAAAGCAGTCCTATTCTAATGAAGGAGAAGAGAACTCTACAATAGATGGTGTAGTTCCAATTACATTAGAAGAGTAAAAGAGGATAAGAGATAAGAAACTAATTCTCTGCTGCCACCTGTCCAATGAGTCAATATCTGCTGGTTTGACTTGAACCTCTTATCTTCTGACGTGTCTGGAATGGGCCTACTAATGGCCCATATTTTTCTATTTCTGTCTTTAATTAACACCCCCTCAAGCTGAAATATGCTCCAACTTAGAATAATAAGAATAAATATGAACCACAATACTGGTCTTTAGGTAGTAACACCAACTCACAAACACCACGCAGCATAGATTTTTTTTAAGTAAAGCAGGTAGTAGTAGTAGCAGCAGATGTAGCAATAACAGTAATGGTAGTAACAGTAGTAGCAGTAGCATAGTAGCAGTAGTAGCAGTAGCAACAGAGTGGTAGTAATGCAATATCGGTCACTATGAACCAAGTAGTTGTAGCAGCACAGTATAGGTCACTGCGAACCAAGTAGTAGTAGCAGAATATAGGTCACTGTGAATCAAGTAGTAGTAACAATAGTAGTAGCAGAATCAACAATAATGGTGGTTGCACACTTAACAGAGAACCTTAAATGAATCTCAAAACGACAGCCCAAGTGATTGCTCTGATACCATGTAACAAAATAGAAAACAAGAGAAGATAGAGAGAATCAATATGTATTCCTCTCCTCTTAGCAATCACTATTTATAGACAAAATAAAAAGGGTAAAGTGATAAGTCTAGGACTTCTCAAGATAAGGAGTCCTAGTTACAAGTAAATAGGAGTTCCACATATCAACATGACAACAAGGTTTAAAATCTCGTGTCTCGGAGGAGTCTCGGCCTCTTCCTCAACCGAGAACTCTGCGAGATCTCGCAGAGACTGTGTAAAAACACCGAGACAGTGTAAAAAGGCTATCTCGGTGGCCAAAACTCATTTTTTAGGCCTTAAACTTCAAGGGAACCTCATTTTTGTATACATGAACACATTTAGAGCCTAAAATTGTAAAAATAATGACTCTTTGTGGTTGTTTAGGTTTACATCTATGTTTTGGCAGTAAACGCTAAAGTCTATTGTAAACTTAGGTTAATATTGGCTATTATACTCAATCAAATATGGCAAATGAGACAATAACATAATGCATTAGGGGAATGAGAAACAAAATAACACTTCATTATAAATCATTATATCATAGTTCAAATGTTCAATACTGGATGATCCCGTAGTCCCCATGAGCCCATAGTCTACAACTCCACAATCCACATACAATGTCTAATAAGACGTAGAGTGTCGCGGATGATCCATGCTACTGTCATCATACATCTGAGAAAGTTGATGCAAATTGTCTTTTAACTGAGCAACATAATCTTCCCACGACATTCTTGAGGCGAAGTAGATCCGGTAGTCTTGCACATGATTCATAAATATAACATCAGTAGCTCCTTGAAGGATACCTATCTTAGGGAAGAATGAAACAACGTCTGAAGTACTACTCTAGTGCAAAGACTCTTGCGGAGGCACTGATGGAACTAAAAAGAAGTTGGATGATCCATCCTGACTCTGTGCTACTGATGAACGATCGTCAAAGGAAAAACCATATGCAGTGGGATAGGAAACAAAGTTGATATCAACATAATCATTTGAAGTGTAAGCTAACCTAGTGCTATATCCAGGAACATTCCACTGCAGTAACTGCTATTCTCCTCCACACTCAATCCTTGTAAGCCACTAGAGAGGCTATCAACGTCGACGTCCATCATGCTACTACAATCAACATCTTCATCCTGTTGAGATTGGGAATGATACTGAGGCTTCTGTGAATACGTACCAGCTTTACGTGATGAGGATGGTGCATATGCACCATGGTCATCATCCTATGTTGCATGAGTGTACTGGCTCTCCCCAGTGTATCCATAGTTGTCAAGGCATCGCTTAGGCAATGCCTAGGTGTCTAGGCGGATTTTGTAGGCATGGGCGCCTTATCACCCTGGGCGATCGCTTAGTTTTCAATGTTTCTTTTTTTGTTCTCAGGAACAACACGTATTAGGCAGTACTTATTTATGACTAATATCATTTAAGTAAATGGTTAAGATATTATTCATAAATAAACAAATGCCTCCTCGTTTGAATCCAATAAAAATAGTCTAAAATTCAAATTCCAAAAGAATAAAAAGTCAACCCTCCAGCTCAAGAATAAAAACCATATTTTTGGGTGTGGGGGCGATTTTCAACTTTCAAATGTTAGGTTTTTTTCCAAATATAAAAATTCCATAAATCTTATTATAGTAAAGCATTACTAAAAATCAAAAGCGCGTCAAAATAATCTCTTGCTTTGATGCCCAGAAAATAATTTACATTCAGACGACTTCTAACAACATTCTTATACTCCGAACAAGGTTTGACCGGAGTGTAATTTTTTCATTATAACTCGGATTCAAACAATCTCGGATTTGTAGAAAGCTGATTATGCTAGCTTTGCAACAAATTTGAGATTGCTTGAATCTGAACTATATTAAAAGAGTTATGCTCCAGTCAAATTTGTTAGAAGTACGCAAATGTTAGTCATAAATACGTGTTGCCTACTTAACTCATTATTTGTTGCCTTGTTGGTTTTCTCATGTTAATTAAGTTATGTCTTAAATGTTGATTATTTATGTAGAATGTTGAATATATATAAACATTAATATAACATTAATATTTTAGAAATAAAAAAAATACATTGGGAACGCCTTGGTTACCTAGGCAATGCCTAGGCGTCTAGGCACCCAAGATGGCCTCGAACGCCTTGAATCGCCTTGTCACCTTGACAACTATGAGTGTATCTAACAGGTGATGCTTGTGGCTCTGGATCAGCCCCAATATTGACAATAGTGGTTCGACCTCCACCTGGGGCTCCACCCCCACCCCCAAGATCACTGCCACTAACTCCACTACCACTCCAACTCCACTCAGGATCGTTTGTATCAGTGCCAATAGGAGGGTCAAACGGCACGGGTGAGTGTATGGACACGACCCTTGTCCGAGGCTAGAAACTGGTTGACATCAGCAACCAAATGGCTGGCCAATTGGGGTTCTGACATCCCCCCAGGATGATCCATCACTAATACTCCTCTGTCCCACACCCACTCTACTAATGGATCTTCCTCTTCAGAGTCAATCTGGAAGATGTTGGCGAGCTCAAGCGGGGCATCATCATCCTTATTATGGAACATGCCTTGCACCCTTAGCCTCATGTTGTAATGTACAAAGACCAAGTCATTTAGCCGTTGAGAGCTAATTCGATTCCGCCTCTTTGAATGAATGAGGCTGAAAGTACTCTAGTTTCGCTCACAGCCAGATGCGGAGCATGTTTGAGTTAACATTCTACTTGATATATGCTTCAGTGCAGGTGCATCTTTGCCATAAAACACCCATCATTCAGATGCATAAGAACAATAACATATTTTAATTTCATGTCATTTAAACGTAAATACGTAAAACATAAAACATAAGATTTGAATTTGCTTGAAATTTGCATACACGGATCAGTTTTCTCACGGCCAGCCACTGCAACGGGGAAAGCAAAACTTCAACGGGATTCCCTGAAGGTTTTAATCTACACACAATCGAAAACTTATAAATATTTGCAATTACAATATATGGTTTTGCCATATTTCTAGTAATTGAAGCATACAACTCACCTCTAGATTTGCCATTGCCTGTTTGTGGGGATCTGGCTCTAACTTTGCAACCATTAGCTTCACTGTTTCAATTAGGTCTGCGTTCATCCCAATTACATGCTCATACTGGTACTTGGGGTTCAAATAGTATGCTGAAATATTTGACAGTTGACAGAAGATTAAAACAAATATCGATACATAAGTAACACTAAAATAAATACACCATCAAATTTACTCACCAGCCTTATGCAATGGATGCATGAGTCTGATCCCCTATCGGTCATTGATGTTCTTTATGTAGTTCTTGTCGCCACGTGGTAACAAAGTTTTAACACGTGTCTTCAATGCGTCCACGACAGCATAAAGGAGTGGCATGGTAGGTTTCCGTTCAGTATCTATCAATTTCAACACCTGCACTACAGGATGCAACACCCTAACTACCACCTTTACATTTTGCCAAAATTCTTTTAAAGCGATGGTAATTTGTGCTTGCACTCCATTGGGGGAAGCTGACTCTTTCCACGAAAATCAGTCCTCAGATGCAAACATCGATCTGAGTCCGGCCATCTTTGCCTCAAAGCTTTTCAATGCTATGAAGTTCGTAGCGAATCTTGTGACGCCTGGTCTGACCAAGTCCCCTCCACTTCTCCCTGAGCTTGTTCAAGGAATAACCAAGGTTGTAGATGAAAGTAGTGACTTGTCTTGCTTGCTCAACCACTTTCTTTACTTTACTTAGCTTCCCATGTCCTTCAACATCAAATCAATACAATGGGCAGCACATGGAGTCCAGAAGAGATTGTAGTCGGCACTGTTCATTAACATCTCCCCTGCTTTCTTAAAATTGCTGCCTTTGTCCGTCACAATCTGGATAACGTTCTGAGCTCCCACCTCAGCCACCACCTATTCCAACAGCCCATAAATATAGTCTGCGTCTTTTCGCTTACTTGATGCATCAACAGACCTAAGGAACACTGTCCTCCCATCACAATAAACCATGAAGTTGATGATGGACTTTTTGGTAGGACCAGTCCAACCATCACACACAATGGTTACTCCAGAATCTTTTCAATTCTTCTTCTGACCCAGAATCCAGTCTTGTAGTTCCTTCTTATGTTGAGGCAAATAGTGAGTCATTAGCTCATATTGATTTGAGCCTCTAATCCCTGAACCTGGCTCAGCAACTGCATTTAACATGCTCTGAAAGTAAGGGCCTATGGTGGCGTTTGCTGGGATGCCATGAAAGAACGACCACCTAGAGTAAGAATACTTTACTGAAATCCTCCAAACATTGCCTTTATTTTTTCTACTTATTACCTTGCTTCGTAAAGACTCCGGGATCTTGTTGTAGAACTTTAACATAATCATCCCGTGACTGAGGCACGAGTTGTTCCCTTCTACTTCATGATCTAGAAAACCAAGAACCAATCCCTTTGCTCCGTGTTTGTGGCTGAAGCTGAGCTAATTCACTACCACTGCCACGTACTCTGGATGTACCTGCTCCTATCCGTCTCCATTCCTTATCTAATCTTAAGGTTTTTCTACTAGCCATTGTCGCATGACGCATTTGTCTTGCCTCTGCCTCTATCATATCACGTACATTCCATCCCTCAGCATCATATTCCTCACTAGATTCTAGTAGGGTGCCTCGAACTGCCTGCTCAAATTGCTCTTTTTCTCTTTCCATTGCTGCCCTCTTCTGCCTCCCTCCCCTCAACTGTTCACATAGGGCCCGGGATATCTCGATAGGACACTGCGGGCATTTGGCAACATCTTTATCCAATCCACTCAAGTGTTGCTTCAGTTTTGTGATGCCACCAGATTGAATCTTCTTCCCACAGAAATTACATTGGGTCTTCTTCCTATCACCCTGAAGGACAGTCCCATACTGCCATGCAGAGTCAATACGGGAACTGGCACCGTCGCCTCCATCGCCTACCTCAGAACTTGGTTTAGACATTATTTCCAAGCACTGTTTCACAGAAAACACAAATTTCAGTAACCATACAAACTTGAACACAGCAGAAATTACATTTCAAAATTTTCTTCATATTTTAAATGCGATAAGAATATTTTTCCTTATTTTCCCCTATTTTATAGCATTTTTTAACCATTTTTAAATTAATTTTTAATTGTTGGAAATTATTTTTTTAATATAAATAATTCAAAAAAATACGTACAACAACCAAAATTCAAATCTAAAACCGTAGGACCTTAGATCGGCCAATAGTGATTAACATAAAAATAGCTCATCATCATCAAATGAGTATTAAAAATAATTATTTTAATTTTTAATTGCTGAAAATTCATTTTTAAGTGCAAATAATTGAAAAAAAATACCTACAACAACCCAAATCCAATTCTGAAACCGTGAGTTCATAGATCGGGCTCACGTGTGTAACATATAAAAATTTCATCACATTCTACAAACTTTTGCCTTTTCCTCTCTCATAGCCTTATGTAAAAATCTCATTTTTGGGCAAGAATCTTACCTTCAATGGTTGATACGAAGTTCCCACAGCAAGCTCTGCACTTCGAAGCACCACCGGCAGCCAGTTGAAAGACCAAACCAAGAAAAAATGAGGAAAAAATCAAGTTTTCTTCAAAAAAATAGAGAAAACACCAATTTACCTGTGAACAGGGCATGGGCCCATTTTATTCATTTTGAAAAAAGTTAAAAAGCAATTTCTCGCTAGATCTCGCGAGAAATTGATGTAAATAGTCGAAAACACCGAGTTGAGTTCTCAATCGAAAACATGTGAGACAATAACGAAATGAGTTATCAACCTCAATTTCATCTCGGCTAGTGTCGAGACTAGCGAAATTACTGAGATCTCTCAGCGAGATTTTAAACCATGCATGACAAGGACTCATGACTAAAAGGATAAAGAAAATCAGTCCCTATTCTAATAAAGAGAAGCAGTCCTATTCTAATTAAGGAGAAGGGAACTCTATAAGAGTGGGTATAATTCCAATCATAGTTTTACATCTCGGCAAAATCTTGGAAATCTCGACCTTTATATGGTAAAAAAAAAATGCAGCGTCTTAATGAGAGATCTTGAAAATCTCAGAAATCTCGGACCTCACCGAGACGGGGTCGAGATATTTGCTGCCACCTGTCCAATGAGTCAATATCTGCTGATTTGACGAAGTTAAACTAGCAACCACTTATCTTCTGACGCATCTGGGATGGGCCTACGAATAAGCCCATATTCTTTTATTTCTGTCGTTGGTTAACAATTCCTATATATATTTTTTTATTTAATGCTTGATAATATAATATTTGTGTCACCTATAAAAAAATATAGAATATTTTTGTCGTCTAAAATTGCGAACATGATTATTTGGTTGTATCACCATAACATCGGTAACTTTTTTAATTAATGATAAGATGTGTATACTAAAATTAGTAAAGGGGAAAAGTATCCATCCTCATGCCTGTATAGTATGAAAAGTGGGTTGAGGATTAGACTTTCACTCACCTACGTCTCCAATGATATGTCAACTCTTATCCCAGACTCTATCCTATAATGTAAATGCTTTGGTTGGGCGATAACCTGGATCTGAAAAACCAATTTATTAGCCTCCATTCAGATTCTCAACAAGTTGCGTCAGCATGGATTTTATAAGGAAGTCCTCCAGAATGCCTAGAGATCTAACAAAGGAAGACCTCCGGAATGCCTAGAGCTCCGACATCCACAGAGCATTACAATACTACATCTATTTGTCACATATTGTGGCCATGTCCTAAATGAGAGGCTCTGATATCCAGAACTCAGAAATTGAGATTTAATCCAAGAAATCTTGGGTTTGAGTTTTAGGGTTTATGGAGTAGAAAATGATAAGGTTTGTGGTTTAGCTTTTGTAGCAGAACTAGAATTTAGAATAAATCAGAGAAACATTAAGGGAATTATAGGAGTTATGTAGTGCACAAACTAGGATAGGCCACATGCTGAATATATCAGGAGACAACTTGAGAGACTTAATTGTTTGTGTGCTGACATGTCCGCACTCTCATGTCAAATTTTTTTCCTTGGGTCAACCTCTGGTGTCAGTGTTCGATGACACTTGTGTTTGTATCTGCAACCTATGGCTTTCTAATGGGACCAAGATCTTGCTATACTGGGCTACATGTTGGCAGTTGTGCCAATTCAATGAGAAGGTGTTAGACTAGGTATTCTGTTTTGAGGAAGGGCCGGGTGCTCAGTGGAGTTGCTGAAATTGTAATCGAGAGTAGTAGTAGAAGTTCTAGTTCGTTTCTAGATTAAGTCTTAAAGTTTCTCGTAAGTCTAATTTGAAGTAGGGAGTAAGGATAGTTAGTTAAAAAGGCTCTTGGTGCATTATTAGACAACACATTGTTAATGACCAAATGACATCATCAATGCATCTTATCGCATGGGACACTTCCTTTTCTGTGATTACGGCTTCAATTTTTACTATTTCTGAGACGTCCTTTTTTTTTTTTGTGATTGTTGCATTTTTTCCATCACCTTGCTGCTGTTTTGAATTTTTTCAGTTTTAGTTTAGTTATCTGGCTGTTTATGCAGTCATTCTGGGGAAATGCTCTACATATCTCTAAAATGTAATTGTAACACCACCACTTCCTAAGGACTTGTGGCAGAAATGCTCATAGTTATCTGTTCAGTTGGTAAAACAGAAAATAAAATAACAAAAAAAAAATTAAATAAATAAATTCCTTAGTTTACCTTCCTCATCATTTACTTCTTCTAGTCACTTGCTAAAATTATTTCAGATATTTCATTACTGCAAATTGTCTCTCTTTCAACAGAGTCAATTACTGTAGACTCTCTCTCTCTCTCTCTCTCTCTCTCTCTCGCTTGCTCGCTCTCTCTGTTGTTCAACAGACAATCATAAACAAAATGCAGGGACTGCCTTATTCAGATGGGAAACTTGAGATTTGAGCTATAGTAGATATGTTCTTTTAACATTTCAAGAGACTGCACACCTCCACTCATATATCCATTTCTTGCTTTTGTCAACATGTCAATTGACAAGCAACAAATGCAATCATTTGCTAAGGAAATCAGAATCCGAATTGTTTGCAAGGCCTCCTCAAGAAGGAATTGTGAGGCAGCATGGTAAGAAAGTGTATAAAGATTGGGAGAGCACACTTGGGCTCCCAGCCCTTAAGCTTAAGAGCGCAGCACGATCTTTTCTCCTCCAACGTGTTGAATCAGACGACACACTTGGTCTTTATCTAAACTCGACGGGGTCGAGTTCTTTTTTAGAGGGGGATAGTTGATACAGTAGCATTGGACTTATTGAACAGATACGTCAGGCTTTGGCCAAAGCCTAAAAAATACAGTCCATCCAATTCTAGTCTTTGGTAGCTAGTAGTAATTGTGCTTGTTTTAATTCTCAGGATATTTATGTTTTCATCTTTTAAATATATTAAATACCATTTGTTAGATCTGTGGGGCCCAGTCTGGACATAACTTGTGGGTTCAATTTAGGCTAATATTTTATTTATTTAGAAACTCTTATTTAAGTTTTTAGCTGTTATTTCATGTTAGGAAGTTGAAGTTCATGTTAGGAAGTTGAAGTCCATTAGAATTCTATTTTCTGTTTTAAAATAAAAGAGTTGTAACCCTCCCAATCGATAGTGAGATGCTTATGCACCTGAATTTGCTCGATTCTGCACTATGAAGAAAGATATTTTCTTTTGTTGCAAAAAAATGAATTGGGAGACCTCTCTCCCTTTCTCCCCTTTCGCTTCTGATTCTTCTCTCCCTCTCTTTCCCCCCTGTGATCTCTTTTATCCTCTTCTTCTCTTCCTCAATCCTCTCTTCTTACCCTATCTTTCTCTTAGTTCCTCTCCTACTTCTCTTTTTATTTCTCTACTCCCTTTCTACCACTCACAAGACACTGCAGTTGCAGAATATCTGCAAGCATCTTTCTCTGGAAACAGTCTGAAAACAGGTCAGTTTGAATCATATATTTACCAGATTGATACCTGTTCTCTTATCACTCCTATTGTCTTCTTTATTATAATAACCTGTTTCTGTTTGTCCTTTGTCTGATTTGACACTAGCAGTTTCTTTATTCATTATCTCTGCTGGTTCTTTACGATCTTCTCTATTCTGGAATATGCATATTTAATTTCAGATATGCCCTTTTTTTTTCTTTTTTTTAATTATCTCTTCTCTTATAGTCACTGTGGGTTCCTTCATGATTGTATGCTTGATTTCTGAATAAGTTCTCTGATATATCCTGGTAGGTCCCTTAGTATCATTGTGTGTCCCTTAGTATCATTGTGTGTCTTGATCTGCCATTGCCTAGTCCAAAACCTACATAGACAGCCTCAAGTTTCTCGATTATACAAATTTATACCTGGGCCTATCAGTGGCCTGATTAACCCTAGATTCTGATTTGGGAAATTAGGATTTCAAGATCAGCACTAAGAAGTGCCAAAAAAATAAATAATAGTGGCTCAAAAGTCTAACCTTCATAACCTCTCTTGGATTGAATATGACTTTAGGAAGAAGAAATATCAGTGTTTAAAGCTTGAGATGGTCCTGGATCATTTTCATTAGTTCTTGACCAGCCATAGGTGTTTAGTATTATTCCTTTTCAATTATAATACAAAATTTTGTTTCTTGTCAAGTTTGAGTTTCTCCATAGAAATGCAATCTATTCAAATCCCAAATTAAAGCAATAAAAGGAATTGTAGGTTTCAAGTTTCAGCTGCTCCCTTTTCTTCCTTGTTATAGCTTAGTTTTGCAGTTAAACCACTAGCTTGTGCACTACAGTTCCTTTGATATATCCCTTGTATCCCAAAATAACAGTTTTCTTTCCTGCCTTTGAATTAAACTTTATATTTCAAGAGTCTTAATTGGACTTAAATGTTTGTCTTTCAATCTTTACATTTTCCCCTTATTCTCTATGATTTTAACTTGGCACTTGAAGGGCCTACAACATCCCTTCCCCTTTTGTGTGTGATGAGACATACAATTTCTTGAGGGGAATTCATTAATTTCTCTCTGCAAAAGTCTGCTAAAGGAGGGCCACATATACCTTCAAATTTTTTTCATACTAGCAGTTAATGGTTAAACTCCTTAGAGATAACCAATCTGTAAAACCAGGGTATATTGCTTACAACGTCCCAGTTTGTGCCAAAAATCTAGAGGAAAATGTATGTGGTAAATTCCCAATTTAATGTAGGCTCTTTTTGGTATGTATTATAGAATTAATTATATAATACATTATGGCATATGTAGTTGTTTGGTATGATTTATGGTACTTATTTGTATTTAAAATAAATTGATATAATCTAAAATCTACAAATAGATTAGAAGGTGTTTATCATTATTGTGGTAATCTATTATTACTTATTTATGTCTAGTGTTATTAAATGGTTAGTATTTATGATACATAATTTATTCTCATAAACGATTTATTATAAATAACTCATAAACATGAATATAAACTATACCAAAGAGAGCCATAAGTATACCATTGAGTCAAGTTGTCAGTTCTCTACTTAATCTAACAGTATGAAGTTATTAATTTTGGGTGCAAAGAAAGTTCTAAGTGGGACAGGATATACGGAACCATAGAAGTAATGATAGTTTTAATTGACTCAATGAAACTTATGGCTGGTTATGGAAGTTCATTATATTTATAGAACTTGAAAATAAAAGGTTTGTTTACATTTTTTTTTGTGGTTAATATTTATTGATTCAGTATCTCTCTTAAATTGTCTTATTTACTTGTTCTGCTGGAAACTGGCTTGGACTTACAAGCTCATTATATTGGCTTGTAGATTTCTATCTGAGTACAGATTTGATGTCTCCAAAATGGAGCCATTGGTGGCAAAGGTGAGTAGGTCTTCTATAATGGCATTTAAAATTGTCAGGTTTTTGAAATAGTGAATGTGATAATACTCTGTTGAGTGTGTAACAGCTTGTCTCGTGCAATCCTCTCTCCTCTCTCTCTCTCTCTCTCTCTCTCTTTGTGTGTGTGTGGTGGTGGGGGGGTTCAATTATGCGTATGGTGAATTTTTTATTTTTTTTGCAGCCTCATTCCCCAGATAATCGTGCTTTAGCAAGAGAATGCAAAGACGTGAAGATAGACAGAGTATATATAGGCTCATGCACAGGTGGAAAGACAGAGGATTTCTTTGCAGCAGCCAGAGTTTTTCTAGCTTCAGTAAGAAACTGAAGATATTAATATTCCTGTTTCATATTAAATTTTAATCTAAGTGAGGCAGCATCTGAGAGTTTATTTTGTTATCTATCAATGGCTGCATGACATTTTCACTTGTCTTGATGCATTAGGTTTACAGTTGACTGTTTTCATTTATTTACTACTACTTCTGAGCGTATCTTTTAAAAAAAGGTTTTCTTATATACACCTTCAGAGGTGTCAAATAATTTGGAACCTCTTTTTCTTTGCCCCCAAATCAATCTTGCATGGTTGAATAGATAGAATATATAATAATAAGTTTATATAAACGCTGAATAGTGTCTGAATCACATGTCAATAGGGTAGCTTAGTAAAATCAAGTAAGGAGTTTCCACCCCGTTCCGTCCAAAGCATGCCTTTAGATTAGAAGAATGGTGATTTCAGCAAATTGCCTCAACCTCTCCCTTGGTTGCTGTCTCTTTCTCTCTCTCTTGCTTTCGCCATCACCGCCAACTCTTGGTCTTGTCTCTCGCGTGATCGTGTCTTTCTTTCTCTTCCTTTAAACTTGTATTATGGATTTCCTGCTGTTTCCCGGAATTTTCTCTCTTTCCTTTTCTTTTTTCTGGAGCGTGTCTTTCCCCTTTCACCCTCGCTGTCTTTCTTCTAACTTTTATCTTCCAAGTTTCGGATGTGGTGCATCCTCTTTTCTTTTGTGTGTGTGTGTGTGTGTGTGCCTGTGCCATGGTACATCTTGTTGAGTTGTTCAATGGATTAGCCAAACACCAAAAAAATACAGCCCCCTCTTTTGCTTCACTGAAAAGCAAATGTTTTCCTGTTTTGTTTATCTGCCTTGACTTTTTTGCTTCTTCCCTGTTTTCTGTGTTTAGTTTTAGGCTTAAATGTTTCTTCCAATTCCTATTGCTTTACTTTCTTCTTTGAACAAAATCCACATCAACCTTTAGAAAAAGAAAAAGATATGGTGGGAACAACTATACTGCTGTGTGACAACTTATTATAGCTTGAATGTCATCTGGAACAGATACTATAATGTTGCTCATATCTCATATGACTTGAGAAACTTATGATGAGGTAGCACCCTTGCTCCAAAAAAAAAAAAAAAGAGAGTGAAAATCAGTTGTTTTCAGCAAGTTTTTGTGGATTCTTTTCATCATAAGATATGGGTTGGGTTCTCAAACAAAAACCAATTCGATTTCTAGATATCCATAGCATGTGACTCACTATCACTTTGAGCTCATTATTCTAGTTTTTGTCTTGTTCAAGGAGGGGATCACCCAGTTCAAATGTCAGGTAAGATTGTTTCAGTACATCCAGTGAGAATTCATCCAGGTTGAATCCAGCTTGCTTATGTGCCTGAGTTACCTAGTTTCTGAAACAAATTAGGCAGTGTCTGGCGGTGGCAAGGAAGGGATGAAGCAGTTGCTGAAACTGATCCTAAAATTGGTGCAGAATCATCACCAGCACAAGTGCGCATGCTAGGAGAAGGACCAGAAGTGTTAAGTTTCCTTAATCTGTACACCCACTGCACTGTTTCCAAAACCCGAACCCTATTTCTCCAGATTCTCACCTTTGCTTCCCCCCATTTGGCACCGTGGATTATTGACAGTGAGTTACTGTCAGCTGCTCTTTTTGTTCAGAGTGAATACTGATACGGAAGCAGAGGAGAAAAGGATGTTCCGGAAATAATTCAGGTTAAGATCGAGACACAGATCAAGAGATAGAGAGAGAACAAGATTGGGTTAATTGGAGAAGACCGAGAATCTAGCGTCCATCAACACCAGACACGAGATAGCGACCAAGAGAGTGGCAGTGATGCTGGATGTTTGAGAGAGGCCAAAAAAAAAAAAAAAAACACTTGCATAGCTGAAGGTTCAGTTCAGGATGAAGAATAATGGCATGAATTCATTGTCTTGTTAGAAAGGGTTGCATTTTACATTCGTAACCCTTTCTACAGCAATTCAATTCATTTAATGCTATGAATTCAAATTAGTTTCAAAATCCAATTTTACCCTTGAAGTCAACTAATTTCTGGGATAAGACAAAGGGCAATAGATAGAGGGTGTCAAATTCCAAATGCACCTATAACAGTGTCATTCAGACACTCCCTTTAAAAAATGTTGTCTCATACTATCTTCCCGAACTGAATTTAAAGATGCTATGAATCTTTCTAGCTGAGTTTGGTTCTGCAGCTGGATTACATGGATAACTAGTGGTTGTCTTTGAACTGACGTGCATGATTATATAAGATTGTAAGTACATGAGCATGGTATTATTAGTTGCAAAAATATAATTTATGTATGTGTTAATATATTGAACTTGAACAGAATTTGAAAGCATGTTGGCTTTATGTGTGATTACTTTTTTTTCTTTTTTTTTGTCAATTTAAGTTTCTAAATATATTATTAGGAGCAGTTGGTTGCTTTTGTTCTTTTGGTTATGCTCTGTTATTTACTGCAATCCTCAATTCCTCATACTGCAAGAGCTTTCTAGATAAATTAAACTTGAAATTCCAGCTCTTGACTAGTCCCCCCCCCCCCCCCAAAAAAAGGCCTTGACTTCAAACTTCAAATTCTGTTTATATGCATGATGATTATTCATATTTTTACTTTTGAGAATTTTCGGTAAAGCATTTGAAGGCATCTTTGTTCTGGCTTATGTGCATGCTTATTTGTACGCTTGACCTCCAAAGAGATGTTTCTCTCTATATTTTGTGTATTGTCAGTACTTAGGTTTGTCCCTTACATTTTCTTACTAAATTTTATCATTACAATCGACATGAAAATTCATACTGATTCACCTGAGATCTCACTGGAGATTAGTCTGCTTTTCTTTGTTTTATTTTTAATTGTGCATGAACACATTTCAATTCCATAACTTTGTGGCATGCATTTTTTTTTTGTTCTCTTCGAATACATATTTTACTTTCTTTATGTGCAGGGGAAAAAGGTCAAAGTGCCAACTTTTCTTGTACCTGCTACCCAAAAGGTTATCATTGTGATACTCTGTTGCTTGTAGAATTTTTATAGGGTTTTCAATTAGGAATATTACTATATTGTAAAATAATTGCTAAATTTTCTGAATGTATTTGTTGAATTGGCAGGTTTGGATGGATATCTATAGTCTCCCAGTTCCAGAATCTGGTGGCAAGACCTGCTCCCAGATTTTCGAAGAAGCTGGTTGTGATGTGCCTGCAAGTCCTAGTTGTGGAGCTTGTTTAGGTGGCCCAAGGGATACATATGCACGAATGAATGAACCTCAGGCAAGCTTTCATTTTCATGGGATACTGATTGATCTGTAGTTAGTGTGCAAGATTTTGCTCATATTCTCTAGGAGAAAATATGCAAGTTTCTTGAATCTTTCCCAGATTTCATTTCTGTTTCCCAATTTCTCATTGATTTTAATTTTAGGATGAAAGTTCAATTGGGACCAGCTGCATACTTATTAATTGCTCTGTGGATTTAATTTTTCTTATGGCTTTTGATTATACCTCTTTTAGCCTTCTGTATATAGTTGAACAAAGCTTGAATCCTCTTTATATCCAGTCAAGTTCTATCCAAGAATTGAAGCATAGATTGAGCAATCTTGTTCCATGAACTACCGCAACTCCCCCCACCCCCCCACACACACCAGAGAAAAAAAAAAAAAAGAAGTAGAAAAGAAAAGGATGTTGGTCGTGATTTCTTGTAGAAAATAATCGCATTCTTTATCAGAACTATTATAAACATCAAGTCATCTTTTTATTCCATACTGCAGTGGCTGATGGGGTTGCCATGGCATATTTTTTAAATGTGTAACAAAGGTTATAAGTCCAAAATCAACCATTGTATGTCAGTAGTGAGTGAAGGGCTGGCTTGGGGAAAATTGGACAAAGGGTTTATTTTATTTATTCTAGGTACATCATTTTGTCTTTATTTTCTGAGAGTGTAAGCCAGCACTTAAGACAGACCAAATAGACCACGTAGAATTAAACTCTGGACTGAACTATGCCATTGAGCTCATGAGAGAAGTCTGGTGGGATAATACAGGAAAATTTTTGAATTGATAATTACAAAAGGTTGGCTGCCCTTGATACAGCTTTGTTGGTGCAAAACTCTAAGAGGGAGAAGTTGCTCTGATGGAGTCTAGACTCTAGTCTACTTTTCTTAAAGGCCCAATTGCTCTTTCATAAGTTATGTTTGCCATGATCAACATCTTATTTTGTCATGAAAATATTTATAGGATTAGGACTGTTGATGTTTTATTGCATCCTGATTTCAATGCTGATCTACATCTGCCATATTAATCAATTGCCAAAAAAGTTGAAATTGTTATGCTTAATCATTTGGTTTCAATTTTAACCTTTATGGGAACTGCATTTTACAGGTTTGTGTCTCAACTACAAATAGGAACTTCCCTGGTCGAATGGGGCACAAGGAAGGGCAAATATATCTGGCTTCTCCATATACAGCAGCAGCTTCTGCTTTGACTGGTTTTGTCACAGATCCAAGAGAATTTTTGCAGTAACCACATGATGCCAATCATTCTCTACGTTGTCAATGGTCTGTACCACCAAAATTTTGTTATGGAGTAATCAGAATGTCAGTGAACCGATCCTGTTGAATCGACATGTTTGTTGTGTTTGCCAATATTTATAAAGTTAAATAAGCTTGACTTGAAACCTATTTTGTAATCAAGGTATCTTCTACAGGGAAACATATTTATAAAGGTTAAAAGGCATTCTTTAATGCTGGTGCCAGGAGATGCTTCCAATGGATAGAACTCTTGCTATGAGCTCATGTGAACACAGCCAAGCTTTCAATTATTATTTTCACTACCTTCCAGTTGCACTACCTGATTGATGTTTGGGTCCAGCCCGTGTTTTGGGCCCACATGACTTTACAGCCCACTTAACCTACTTCCCATTGGCATGGCCATTAAGAAAAGGGGAAGGGGGCATACGAGTGGACTCAAATCGTCTCCTGCGCGCCAGCCCGCCAGCCCACCATCTGACGGGCTGGAATACACCGGCACACATACCGATGTATTCCAGCCCGTCAGATGGTGGGCTGGCGGGCTGGCGCTCGGGAGACGATTTTTTTGCCATACGAGTGGCTTTGGAGGAGAGGAGAGAGAATTAAGAAAACCAGAATATGGATATGGAGAAAGGAGGAGAGAAAAAGAGAGGGTTTCTCTTTGATTTGAAGAAAAAGTCAAGGAAGATGGAAGATCAGTCAATGATTTCCTATCCTCCTACCAGTTTTATCCTAGAGTTTTCTCATGGTGAAGAAGAGCACAAGGAAGAAGAAGGAAGACATGGGTCCCTTGAAGTTCAATGGAGGTGCTCAAGAACATGGTTTCTTAAATGTTTACTAATCTCCATTAAGCTATAAAACATTGTGAGAGCCGGTGCCTCTACAAGTTGTGGATTCTTCCATGGTCTTTGGAAGCTTTGCTTGAGGTGAGATTGTAGGGTTTTGTTGTTGTTGAGTCTTTGTAAGAGTTAACATATATTTTCCATCATTGATTGTGTTTTCTTGTATTTGCTGAATCTTTTCAAGATATGGGCACCTCTCCAGTCATATTAGATTAATTGGACATGCTGGCCTCAGTAAAATAGATAGATCTTTGAAAGGGGGGAAGACACTATTATGCAAGTGAGTTTCAGATTAGTTGGATTTGGGCACATGTCAAATTAACATTTGAAGTTTGGAAAAACTGTACACCAATGTCATACAAGGAAATCATTCTATTATTTGCTGCCCTTAATTACACTCATTAATCATTGAAACCATCTGCCAAAAAGTACTGCCTATGTTTTTCAACTGTGACCAAAATGGTTCTGCTTCAATTCAAACCCAGTTGTGGTCCACCATAAAAACTCCAACTGGCGTGGATTCTGCCTGCAGTTGGGGTTGATTCTTTCAGCTGATGGCTCCTAAGAACAGAAAACCAGAACAGTAGGATAGGTTAGTTACTGAGAGGCTCAAATGGTGTTTGCCTTGCTGTGGCAAGTTCATATCAATCCATTTAGAAATCACACTCTTTGTATGAATATTATTATAAAATCATTAGGGGTGTCAATAGGTCGGCTTTGATTCAGGCTAAATCGGTCTTATGCTTTTAAGGGGTAGTTTGTAACATGTCTAATAAGATATTTGAGCAAAGGTGGGGTGCACTGTACACATTAGATAACGGGTCGGTTTGGTATCGATTTGTTATCGGGATGGTTGAATAGACTTATCAGTCCGTTATTGGTTTATTTTCGGTTAACTATATGTATATGTAATAAAGTTGGATTAATGGTTCTATCGGGCCATTATTGGATTGGTTCGGTTTCGGTGTTGGTTTTTTACATGTATATTTTATAAAATGTTGGTTTAATGGACTCTTATCGGGTTGGTTCAGTTTTGGTCTTATTGATCCGGTTTGGTTAGGACTTATCAATTGGTCCATTTTAGTTTCGGTTTTTTATCAGATTCTAAAAACACATCCCAAATCCTGTCCAATAAGGTCCGGTTTCAATCTGATTGGAGCCAAAATGGGTTGGTTCAGTTTCGATTTTCAATTTGAGCCCAATTTTGACACCGTGACAAATCATTTATGTAAATAATAAATTATGAGTTGTAAATAATAATCGCTTGGAACCATTAGATATAAAGAAGTAATGTTAGATTTTTTTTTATTAGAAAAAAGTAATAATAGATTATTGCAATAATGATAAACACCTTCTAATCTATTTATAAAATTTAAATTATATTAATTTATTTTAAATATAAATAAATACCATAAATAGAATATGTTATATAAATTGATTTTTTTTTTCTTTTATTGATATTCAGAGCCTCAGTTGATATACAAACAGAGCCTCAGTTAAATCCCGAAGGATATACATTCCCTCGTGCGACTGAAAGAGAAGAAAGTCTAGGGTTGGGCGGTCTTTTCTTCCTGCGTAGCTCTAATGGCGATGAGGAACTTCTACAACGAGATCAAAGGACTCAAAGTGAAGGAGCTGCCTAATCATCTGAAGCCAAAGCTCTCCATCGATTACGCGAAGCAAGTATTCAATAGAGCCTTGGATAACTATCACCGCAAGTACATCATGACTGACTCGATCGAACCTCTCTACCATGTCTGCTTTGGTGGCATGATTTTCTCCTACCTTGTCGCTCTCCCAGAAGAGCGTCGTCACCTCGAACACCAGCAGCACGCCCAAGAGCATGGTGGTCATTAAATCCTTCTCAAATCGATCGTTCGAGGTAGGCGTTCTATGGCTTGTTTATTGTTTCGTTCTTATTCTGAAATTGAATTGATTTCATTAATGGATGCAAAATTACAAAGATCAGTACAGCCGTTTTTCGTTTACATTTGTATTTTGAAGAACATCTCGTTGAAAGAGGGGCATCAATTAGTAGGTCTCTGTCAAAAAGGGAGGACTTGAAAACATTTGAGAAGATAAGATCTTCCGGCATTTTGTGTGATATTGGCATCAGTAATTAAGCTGCTAAGAAACTGGTTTGGTGGCGTAATTTTCTTTTTGATGTTATGTTTTCCTTTCAAAATTTGGTATTCACATTCCATATCGTGAGATTAGTAAACGACAATGGTTGATTGAACTAAGGAATAGTAGGTCGAAGAAATGAACATTTTTTCTTGAATTCTTCTTTTGGGACGTGTGCAAAATTGAGAGATGTTAAGTTTGTCTGAATATTCCAAGCTGGAGCGTGTTCCAGTTTGAGAGGGAGTGTTGAGACTTGAGATAACAAATTCGATATCCACTCTGTGGTTTCCATAGAGTCCTATTGTGTTTAGTCTTATCATGAGGTGTCCTATTCTCGTTAGAGTTATTAGATTTTCATTATAATTACTTTCTAGAGTTCTACTAGGTTGTAACTACTTGCTTTCATCATTAATAAATAGTTGGCAGTGGGGGAAGAAGAACAAACACACATTCACTTCTTCTCTCCCTCTATTGGTTCTCTCTAAATTAATTTTAAAAAAAATATATTATCTCAACACTCCCTTTCAAGTTGGAACATGTTCCAGCTTGGAATATACAAACAAATTTAACACTTCCTCTCAAGCTGGAGTTCTAATTTAGAACAAGAACTACTATGAACTCCAACACTGATCTTCAATATGTAACCATTGGAGATGTTAGGGAGCATCGAAAGAATTTCTGATAACAATACCAAATCACGAATAATAATCAGTATATGTTCTTCCCAAGTAAAACAGAAAGAAGTAGTAGAAGTAGATAGATTTGGAGAGAACCAAGTAGTAGTAGCAACAGATAGCAACGCAATATAAATCATTGCGAACCAAAGAGCAGTTTCAGGTTGTTGAAGATCCTATAACTCAACATCACGTGCAGGGTTGCATCCCATGCAATTGGTAATAGTAGCAGTAGCAAGCTCTTCCACAAGCAAAGAGGTAGTAGGTTCCAACATGAGCGAACACAAGCAAAGGTTGCATCATGTGCTGCAACTGGTAGTGTGTACATTCATAGTTGTCAAGGCGTCGCCTAGGCATCTAGGTGTGATTCCAGGGCTTGGGCGCCTTATTAGTGTTGCCTGGGCTACCGCCAAGGCTCTCTGGGCGTCGCCTAGGCGCTGCCTTGGACGCCTTGGGTCTTATGTGTTTTTTTTTTTCCCTTTGATCTCTGAATTTGCTTTAGAAGATTTATTAGGCTAGACAAGAACAACATTTATCAGACAGTACTTATTTATGACTAATATCATTTAAGTAAATGTTTCTTTAATTTTATAAGAAACATCTGCTTAAGATATTATTCATTAATAAGCAAATACTCCCTATTTGAATCCAATAAAAATAGTCTAAAATTCAAATTCCAGAAAGATAAAAAATCAACCCTCCAGTTCAAGAACAAAAACCGTATTTTTGGATGCGGGGGCGATTTTTAACTCCAAATGCTAGATTTTTTTCCAAATATAAAAATTCCATAAATTTTTTTATAGTAAAGCATCATTAAAAACCAAGAGTGTGCCAAAATAATCTATTGCTTTGATGCCTAAAAAATAATTTACATTCAGATGACTTTAAACAGCATTCGCATACTCCGAACAAGGTTTGACCAGAGTGTAACTCCTTCATTATATTTCGGATTCAAGCAATCTTAGATTTGTTGGAAAGCTGATTATACTAGTTTTGCAATGAATTCAAGATTGCTTGAATCCGAAGTATATTAAAGGAGTTACGTTCCAGTTAAATTTTTTAGAAATAAGCAAATATTAGTCATAAATACGTATTGCTTACTTAACTCAATTATTTGTTTTTTTGTTGGTTTTCTCATTTTAATTAAGCTATGTCTTAAATGTTGATTATTTATGTAGAATGCTGCATATATATATATATATATATATATATATATATATATAGCATTAATGTTTTAAAAATAAAAAAATACATTGGGAACGCCTTAGTCGCCTAGGCGCCCAGGATGGCCTCAAACGCCTTGGATCGCCTTGTCGCCTTGACAACTATGGTGTACAAGCCAGAATTTTCTTTAGTGCCTTGGCCAATTGACAGACAAGACACCATTGGATCACGCTCTGCACATCATGAGGTAAATGGGGCCAAAATAGAGGTTTGTGACCTACGCCATTGTCTTGTCACGCCCAAAATGTCCCCACCCAAGCCACCTCTATGTAACTCCCATATGAGATATTGGCGAAGGGACATACTTGGAATGCATAGTCGTGTCCCCATAAACAAGAAACCATCCTGTATAGATAATTTTGGGTCAGTATTCCCCTGCTGTAACTTCTGGAAAATTGGGCCAAAATCTTCATCTGTAGTGTATTCCTCCTTGATGAGCTCGATTCCTATACCTCGGGATGAAAATGTACTTAATGTGTTCACCTTACGGCTCAATGCATCTGCAACTTGATTTTCTTTTCCGGCCTTGTAGTTCAATACAAAGGTAAACTCTTGTAAATAAGAGAACAAACTCTTTCTCAATAAGGTAATGCCTCCAATGCTTTGATACCAATTGATGCAGTACCCGAGTTGGAAAATCCTATTGGATTCACTAATGGGCCCAACCAAACAATTAGATACTCAAATAGCACTATTAGTGGTAGACTTGTAATATCCCGAATTATGCAGTAACTTGAGGAAACAAACAAGCCCTTAAGATATGATAGGAATTATAATTAAAGTGATGAGGGCAATGTGGGTATTATTATAAAAGAAAATGTAACTTAAGAAATAAGGAATAAGCGAGGGGTAGAATAGGAAAGAAGGAGAATAAAGACAATGTTATGTTCTACCTCAGAATCGTGAAGACTAAAAGCTAGCGGTAACCTTGTTTGAAGAAGATGAGAGATCTCACTCAAATAAAGGTTTTTGAAGCTGAGATTTTAGGAGAAGGGTCGCAACTCATAGGCATCTTGAATGCCACTGATGACAAAGGGGGTTTCCACAGATTCAATTCAAAGATTTCTCTTTGCTGCAGGATCTTATCACAGTCCAACCCAAATTTAACCCTTAACAACAAACAAGAATTATTGATTTAGACAAATAATTCCCCAACTTCAAATCTGACTGTAAGAATGCTTCAAAATTTGAGATCCTTGATCTTTAGGATATGAGGAACAATTTTCCAGAAGATGAGCTTGATCCAACTGTTGGGATCAAAACCAATTTTGCCCGTAAGTCTCAAACAAGTATTTTAACAGAACTAGAATTGTATTACAATAGAAAAAATTATTTATCTCAGAATCCAGCCTTTGGAAAGTCTTCAAACTTAGAGGGAAAGTATTCGAGGATGTGCTTGATAACATACCCAAATTTGAAGATGATCTAACCATGGATGAAGAAGTTATGAATTTTCGAAAAAGCTACTATCATCTGAAAACGGGAATGAACAGAATAAGAGTTTCGGTTGAGTCTCACAACCAGAATTTAATAATAAACTCTGACCAACTCTATTGCCAACATCTTCTTCCTCTTTATTTATAATGCTAAAAGGAAATACAAAAGATAGAATGGCCGGTTCTTAGGAAGGAATGTCCAAAAATAAAAAAGAAAAACTTTCCTTTATAACTTTTAGCAAAGTTTCCAAAACAATTAACATTTATGACTGACTCATATGATAACCAATTTTAGGAAACAAAACAAATTTAGGAAACAAAACTAATGACTAATTTTATGGAAATAAATCTAATTTATTGAATTTATCAAGAAGAGAACTTTCTAAAAATTCTGTCGGTACTGTTCACGTGAACAGTATCGCATGAACAGTGTTTCTGGTTGTCGTTAATGTGTTTCTTCAATTATACATGCCACTTGGTGGTAACTTTGTTGACGGAAGAACCTTATTTGGATATGCTCAGGTATGTATTCTCTCGTTAATTCGTACTTCATATCTTCCCAAGTCCTAGGCTCTCGTCCTCGAACTCTGAGTTTCTGTTCATGGACTTTCCACTGATGGGCAGCTCCCAAAAGTTTCGATCGTGCTAATTTTAATTTTCGTGGTTTGAGAAGATCAAACCAATCGAAATAATCATCCATTGCATAGAACCAATCACGAAAGGCTTGTGGGTCTTGCCTACCATAGAAATCTTTTAAGTCCAGCCTTACTTTATGTGAAATTTCATATCGGGGAAGTCTCTCATCATACTCATCATCTGGTAGATCTTGATAGTCCTCTCTAGGAACTCTTTGGAGAACCCTAGCAATAGGTCTTGGCACTAGGTTGCCTATAGGAGCTTCTCTTTTAGCCGGCCTAGGGTTAATTCTTTCATCAAAACTATAAAATTTAACATTCATCCTTCCTTCCATGTTATTTATCTTTGCATTCATATAGGTCAATTGTTGGAGAACCAAATTAATAAGGTCATTGGGGTTATTGGACTGATTAGGAGAGTTTTAACTCTCCTCAGTCATGCTCTGATACCAATTGATAGCAAAGAGGGTTTCCACACATTCAGTTCAAAGATTCATCTTTGCTACATGATCTTATCACAGTCCAACCCAAATTTAACCCTTAACAACAAACAAGAATTATTGATTTAGATAAATAATTCCCCAACTTCAAATCTGACTGTAAGAATATTTCAAAATTTGGGATCCTTGATCCTTAGGACATGAGGAATAATTTTCCAGAAGATGAACTTGATCCAATGGGTGGGATAGAAACCAATCTTGCCTGTAGATCTCAAACATGTATTTTAACAGAACTATAATTGTATTACAGTAAAAAAATTATTTATCTTAGAATCCAGCTGTTGGAAGGTCTTCAAACTTGGAGAGAAAGTACTCTAGGATGTGCTTGATAACATACTCAAATTTGAAGATGATCCAACCATGGATGAAGAAGTCATGAATTTTCAAAAAAGCTACTATCATCTAAAAAGGGGAATGAACAGAATAGGAGTTTCAACCAAAATTAATAATAAACTCTGGCCAACTCTACTGTCAGCATCTTCTTCCTCTTTATTTATAATGCTAAAAGAAAATACAAAGATAGAAGGACTGGTTCCTAAGAAGGAATGTCCAAAAATAAAAAAGAGAAACTTTCCTTTTTAACTTTTAAGAAAGTTTCCAAAACAAATAACATCTATGACTGACTCATATGATAAGCAATTTTAGAAATAAAACAAATTTAGGAAACAAAACTAATGACTAATTTTATGGAAATAAATCTAACTTATTGAATTTAGGAAGAAGACAAAACTTTCTAAAAATTCTGTCGGTACTGTTCACGTGAACAGTACCGCATGAACAGTGTTTCTGGTTGTTGGTTTGATTTTGGCATTTTGCTTCCTTTGGTCTTCTTGCGTAACTTTGGCTGCATCAGCCACGAAGAATCACAAGGATCAGCAAACCAGAAAATTAGATTTAAGGACTGAAACCAATTTTGGCAATGGGAGAGAGAAAGGTAAACTGGGAGAGAGAAAGGTAAACTTGCAGGTTTCAGTGCTCATTGTAGGAGGTATCTCTGGTCACGGATTTCGGGGATTTAGGTTGCCTATGGGTGAGTTACTCACACCCAGAATTGTAGGGGAAAAAGGAAAAGGTATGATGGAAACCGAAGAGCTTTCGCTGTGCTGGATTTACTGCCTAGAACAGGGGATAATCAGAAAGTGTGGAAGAAGAAACAGAAAGGGAGGAAGAGGAAAAGAAGAAGAAGGGGGAAGACAATCCAAGGGATGGCTGTTCCTGCTTGTAAAGACGAAGCAGAGAGGGGGAGAGAGAGAGGAGAGAGCACACAAACTTCTACTCGTAGGCAACCAAAACCACTATTCAATTTATTCTTCAAATCTTCTCTAATCTCAATGGGTTTGATTACATATATTTAAAGGAAAAGAAGACATAAAACTTAACTAAAATAAAATGACTGCAATGGAAATCCTAATCTTAGACATTCTAATAAATTACCCAACCTATGGGTTGCCTATTAAGACAATAATATAAAGAAGGCAACTTGTTTAAATGCTTAAAATAAAATCCTACCTAAATGTTTCATCTAAATCCCCAAAAATAAAATATTACAAATATCTTTATTAAATCCTAGGATTCCTATCCAAGCCCATCTTAGCTTGTGAGCCCATTGCTGTATCACTTGTATTTTTGGTTACTGTTCATCATCCTTGCTGTTGCCGCTGTGACTTAACCCGAAAGTACAGCAGTCCCTCCACAACGGTCTTCTTTCAACTACTTTGCATTTAGTATAAACTGTGGAGATTCATGTTGAAAGGTCATTTGAAACTTGGGGATTTAATATCTTAACCTAGCGTAATTGGAGCCCTAGAATCTTGGTCCTAAAAACCAGTCCTACCGAGAGAAATCGAGTCTGCAACTTGGCTGCTACAGTAACCTCCACTCAGATTCGTTTCAGGTAGTTCTTATTGCTTGCATACTTGCTATTTGGGGTGTTTGTCGTGTGGATTTGAGATCCTACTGGTTAACATCCTTCCTTTGAAAGTTGGGGTTGAACCAATTCGATTCAATTCGAGTGAATTCTATCACTTGGAATCAGCAATTGTTTCCGCTGGTTGCTCTTGGTTGAAGCTTGAAGAAGAGACTCCACAATTATAACTATTTCCTTTGTTATTTTGTTCTTTCCCTTTAAGGAAGACTTCTTAGGGTTCGTTTGATAAAACTTCGGTTTTTGGATTCTGGATTCTGGTTCAAATTTGGATTCTACTCCAGGCTACTCCAGGATTATTTGGGAGTGGAAACTTATTTGATAACGTAATTCTGAAATGGATTCCAGAGCATCTTTGGATTAGAAAGATGTTTGATAACACACTATCCCTCTAATTGAAGTCTAGAAAAACAGTCGTGGTAGTGGTGGGTGGTGGTGGGTAATGGCAATGGTAATGGGTGGTGGGTGGTGGTGGCGGTGGCGGCGGTGGTGGTGGTGGTGGTGGCAATGGTGGGTGGTGGGTGGTGGGTGGTGGCGGCGGTGGTGATGGTGGTGGGTGGTGGGTGGTGGGTGGTGGTGGTGGTGGTGGTGGTGGTGGTGATGGTGGTGGTGGTGGCGGTGGTGGTTGGTGGCGACGGTGGTGGTGGTGGTGGTCAAGGGAGAGTCATGTGAGAGTCGACTCTTTTCTTTTTCCCAAAAGTTGATCCAACAGCTGACTCCAAAATTTTGGATTTTGGAGCCATTCTGAATCCGGTTCGCTTTGTGGGAGTTGGAATCCAACCAAACTTATCAACCACGCTTCTACTCCAAAATGGCTCTTTGGGAGCCAGAATCCATAGAATCCGAAAACAAAAGTTTTATCAAACAGGCTCTTAAAATACCCCTCCTATGAATTAATTTCAACTTGTCCTATCCCTCACATATGCTTCCAAGATTGTCCCTTAGACAATCAAATCATGATACCTTTGTGTCCCAAAACTCCGTTCTGCCCAAAAGAGGACTTTAACTTGCTCTTAAAATTACGAAACTGCCATTACTCATTCAAAAGGATTGTTAGTGTTTGGGTGGGCCCACAGTGGATCCAAATCACGTTTTCCGAACCCAGGTCCGCTGATTGTGTGATGAGGATCCTTTTGTTTTTTTGTTTTTGTTTTGTTTTTTTTTTTGTTTTTTTTTTTTTTTTTTTTTTTTTTTTAATTTTAAAAACCAGAGGGGAATAATGCAGGAGAATAATCACCACCATAGTATATGGCTTGATCCTCTATTTTAGACCATTGGTTTGTATTTTTTTTATCTTGGTTGTATTATTACAATATAGGCTAGAGTCATAGGATAAGACTAGTCCTCTCTAAGAGTGTTTTTATTTTATTTTTCTTATTTAAGTTGGTGGTTGGGCTAGATTTGGAAGCTTTCCACCTAGCCCATGCATGTAGAAGGCTCCTTTTTCTGTTGGTTTTTTTTTTTTTTTTTTTTTTTGAAGGCTTGCGGTTGGTGGTTTCCCGAATTTCAGGAAACTTATCAGCTAGTCTATTTTTGGTCCTTTAATTGAGTGTCCGAGTAACTTCTATTGCTGGCCATGCATGGCAGTCTCCTTCTTTATCTTTTTTTTTTTAATTTCTTTTTTATGTAAAATTTGATTGTTATAAAAAACCATGTAAGGCTTAATTACCCAACTGATTTTGATGAGTGGATTGAATTAGTTGAGTCGTTAGTGAGGTTGTTGCCTCGTTTTTCTTCCTTTGCTTCTCTCTCTCCTCTTTCTTCTGAAGCACCATTCATGGGTTACTGTTCAGGGTACTGTTCACAGTCATTGAAGGCTGAAGCTCCTTGTCTCTTCCCTTTCTTCCTATTTTTTCACACTTGTGAACCAACTGTCCCCTCTTTGGTAGTCCTGTTGCTTAGACTAAAATTTGCCAACCACCAGCAGATCTCTTGATCTGATCTGCATCAAGTAAACCGAAGAAGAATAGAGTAAAATATTACCAATAGTTTAACAGTATAGTATTTTAGCACCGCAGAACGGAATTAAAGAAATAGAAACTTGCAGCTGCAGGGTCAAGAGAAGTTTCAGAAACCTGATCTGAATCAATGGAGAAGAGAGAGGAGACGGAAGAAAAAGTCGCTATGAGGAATCCACCTGATCCGGAGGACTGAAATCCACCAGTACCCTAACCTGGAATCCACCAGGTCTTCTATCGCACCTCAAAGCAGAACAATGGTCTGAAAACCACAGAACCAGCAAGCAAAAGCTATATCATTTCTCATAAATCGTGGGGAGACTGTAGCTCCTTGCATGCTTATATAGAACAGTGCTGGACAGTCTCATACTCAAACAAGGAAAGAAATAAAGCAAAACAGAAATTGACTCAACAAGGAAACTGAGTCAAATAAGGACTGGTTTTTATAATTACCATGCCAGCCTAAACAAAGCAACATAGTAATAATAAAATAAAGAAACTAACAGCCTAAAACAAGCCCCATGATTCTGGTTTTAAGGAGAACCCGAAACCTGAAAACCGCAGGCCACGTTCTGAACCAGAAAACTGGTTCAATGGAAGTCGCAAGCTATTTTTCTGGACTGTTCTTTTTCCTGCGATAATGAACTTGAGCTGGTACCTAACTTCTGATTCGCCAAATAAGCATTTGATCAAGCAACCTGCTTCCTGGAAAATGGATTGAGCCATTGGCTGGGTTTCAGAACTTTGGCTTCCGTCATTAGTAGGTCTAGCAGGGCTGAGCACTTGTGTTTTTTTCATTTTCTAGTTGTTGTCGAAGTGTTAGCAGCCATGAAATGTATTCATTGGTTGTACCTTCTCATAACCACCCTAATCTCCATAAGCTGAGAAACCCGACCTGAATCGATAGAGAAGAGGAAGGAGACAGAAGAAAAAGTAGCAAAGAGGATTCCACCTGATTTTTGGAATCCTACCGGTACCCTAACCTGGAATCCACCAGTGTTTCTACTGCATCTCACAGCAGAACAATGGTCTGAAATCCACAATGCCAGCAAGCAAAAGCTCTAGGTTATTTACCAAAATTGTGGGGACACTCTAGCTCTTTACATGCTTATATAGAATAGTGTGACCCAACATGGAAAGAAATAAAGCACAACAGACTTAGGAAACTTCTCAATATCAGGTTGCTTTGAGAGTATTCTAACACAACTAGGACTCTGAAAAAGGAACCAACTCCAAAAGGAAACTGACTCAAATAAGGACTGGAGTTTATAATTTCCATCCCAGCCTTAACAAAGTGGCATTGTAATGATAAAATAAAGAAAATAACAGCTTAAAAAAAGCCTTGTTTTAATCTTGCGGAGTTCTCCTTGTTTTGCTGCCCCCTTCCCCGATTTAATCTTGTTGAATCTTATGCAATCTGTATTTTACTATGTTTTGCAGGATCAACAGGCAAACCAGCAGTTGATTTGGTTTAAGACTTTTTGTTTGGTGGTTTTTCATTTTTACCTTCTGGATATTGTAGGAAAAGTATGTTTCATCTTCAAATGTGAAACACCAGCATTGATTTTATGAAATAAATCCAATTCACTTAATATTGTTATACTGTTTTTTTGGGTGAATATTATTGTTATACTTTGTTTCTCTGGTAGCATTAATTTAAAGATTCGTTGGCCTGCACTTTTGCTAATTTCTTGTGTTGTTACAGCTTGATCTACTCCTTTTTATTAGTTCTACAAGTTGAGTTTCCATTGATGTGATGGAGAGGCTGTCACACCCCAATTCTGACTGAACCAGAGGTGTGAGTGAACTGTCACTGAACCAACGGTTTACACCAGGATCTCAATAAGACCGTGTCCACTCATACAAACCATTACACATAACCACAATCAGAATAATAATAAATACAGCGGAAGTCTTAAATAGAATGAACTGAGTAATCTATTGATAAATTTAAATAAATAGCAAGTTATTCAAATTCCCAAAACTTAAGTAAGTATCTTTACATCAATTGTATCTTCAACCGAAAATAAATAGAATAAATAAAATCAAATCCTAAAGGTACACGCAGAAAGGGCACTCGCATGAAGCGTCATGTTCGTCCTCTCCTGCTTGCACGTCTAGGGCAGCTATGCATCCATACACTGGAGCATCCACGTAATCCTCCATTGTGTAACCTGCATCAACATCTAAAAATAATGTGTATACAAGGGTGAGCTCACAACTTAGCTCAGTAAGACAATCAGACAATGCAACAAACATATGCATGAGTAACATTCACTTCATGGTCTGATTTTAAGTTTGCAATGTGCTATAGAAAGGATTGGCGGCCACCGCACCTCTATACATGAGTGTGTGAAGCCGCCCAATGGATCAAACACCACTGTCGTCCCATATGCACCCTATCATGGAATAGAGATAGAGCTAAGGCGTTCGGATCAAACACTGCCAACACCTCCCCTGATACTCTACTCATACCAACACGTAAGCCCCTATTGGCGAGGGCTTGCAAACTGGGCTCGCAACTAACCAATCCTACATGTCATCATCGTAGGCCCTGTCCCAGCGTAGCTCCCTACGGCATAGAGATAGAGCTAGAGTCTAGTGGCCAGGCCGGAGACCACAGTGCCACTCCCTCCCCCTGATACCCTACCCGCACCAAGCATGCTAAGACAGAACGATACGAAAAGGTGCTAGTGTGAGGAATGATCGCAGACCCCAGGCCCTTCCCATTCCACACACCAACGAAAACAATCACATGCCTAACAGTCACATCCTAGCATAGCAAGTATGCATGAACAATAATAATAACTGAAAGTAAAAGATGACATGCGAGAATGTACAAACATCAATCCACAGAATCACAATTATTATCAACGGTTTACTGTTATTTAATTATTAGGGTTTAGGTCCGATTCCCTTACATGATGCTTGTTTGATAGGGTCGCAAGGTCCAAACGTGCTATCACAAGGTCCTATACGATATTAGGGTTTAATTAGAATAGGTTTACGTTAGTCGAAAAACCGACAATGACAAAACACATCTTACAGAGCTGACCGATCACACCGATCGTAGTACCGGTCACATATGGTGCGACCGGGCGACCGGTATGGTCAACCGGTCCCCATAGACCAGTCCCCGAGAGGTACCGATCGTAGTACCGATCGCATATGGTGCTACCGGGCGACCGGTATGGTCAACCGATATGTCTTCGGAAGACCATACGTCTGGTTTCTCGACTTCCGTCGATCGTCCCCTAATGATCCTAGGGTTTCTCCTACACATTCTAAGTCTGAGCATTGAGTTAGAGTTGTTTCCAACTCCATTCAAGTCCTAGTTTCGATGGTCCCAACCTAGAACTTGAATCTAGGGTTTATTGACTAAATTAGGGTTTGTCGGCAACAACAGGGCTTAGATCAATACCTTGCAAAAGCAAGGTATTGATCCAACTACAATTAACCATTCTAGATTACCTATGGTAGAGGAAGGTTTGAGCACTTACGGTTGACTTGCGGTAACTTGTTCTTCGTTGAACAGCAATGTCGGCTCTTCCCTTTCCTTCCTAGCTTCTTCTCCTTCTTCAGTCTCTTTCTCCTTTCTAGGGTTTGTGAGGATCATGGAAGAGGTTTTAGAAAGTTTAGAGGGGTTTATATAGGCTAGGTTTAGGTTTAGGAAGCCTCCTAGTATTAGGAAAGTCCTTCGGTTTGAAATTTGGAAAATGGGACCCATAGAGATCCGTTTCCGAATCTTAGTAGTCTGCTGGGCAGACCATACCTGTCGACCAGTACCAAGACCGGAACCATCGACCGGTATGAATTAATCCATACTTAATTCGGTCCGTTTCGTACCTGTTTGTCATCCGCTCGTCCCGTCTGGCCCAGTGATGATTGGAAGACCTGTTACGACATGAATTCAAGGTTTAGATCGGGTTCATGAAGTGCGGGTTTTACAACTCCCCCACCCTTAAAAGAAATTTCGTCCCCAAAATTTGCATGTAGGTTTCACAGAGGCTGTATTTATATTCTCCTTGGTTCTTATCATGGTTTCAATCACTGTAGAATCCTCCCTTCTGCAAAACATGCTGCCTCATTATTAATGGTTGAATTGCTTGTTAGAGTCATCTTGTTAGTAATGTCTGTCTCCTAACAACCTCTAACATTCGAGTTCCAACCATATGATCCGTTTCGTTGGTTACATTCTTGGTTTTCTCATAAATGAATATCAAAGTTGTCCACCATGTACATCCTTATCAAACATTTTACTAGTTGTGTCAATGAGCACCAAAGCGGTTTGGTTCCAGATTTCCTCGTTTGAGAGAGTTACTCTCACTCGAACGAGGATTCAGTATGTGGTAGCTGTTAAGTAATGTTTTCACAAATTCCAGGACATGGGTTCAGGACAGTCCTTTCTGAATTACCTCAGAATAACTGCTACACTTTTATCAATAACTGAATTTTTGTAAAGGCCTCTGTTTTTTATGCCCTAATTGTTCAGAGTTTTTGTTAATTTTCCTGAACTTCCCTGTTATTTTATTGGGAAATTTTCACCCACCTCTCATATAGTTTGCTTTGATATCATTCACCCACTATTTTTAGTGATAATTACACTAACACCCCTTGCCGTTAAGGTTAAGTAGACTAACAAAAGCAGTTAAAAAAGATCTTCTTACTCCCAACACCCCCATTGCCTTTGATTTTAAAACTCTATTTCTTTTTGCAATTTGTTCTTTCTCGGCAAGGGCTCCAAAGTGTGAAAAGTGTTCTGGTTCTTCTCAGGCCATTTGGGTTTCCTGTCATAGCAAAAGAGCTTTTGCTGCTCTCACTTCTTCGAACCTTCGATTGTCTTGAAGCTTTCAGGACCCTATTAGGGATTTATTAAAAAAAAAATTCTTATTTTTCTAATTTAATTTTTGAATTTACTGAAATCATTTGAAGCCTTAATTTACCCAATATTTAGGAATTCACTTGTTCAAATCAAAACCCTAACTGAGAACAATGATATCAGTAAAATCATCAAACCCGTGTACTTACACATTCAATCGATGTGTGGAAATTAGTCTTACATGGGACTGAAATCTCCCATGCATAGTCGATAAGAAAATCTTAACATTGTCTTGGCATTGTGGGTATCCTCTTTTTTTTTTTTTTTATTAACACATTCTGTGTTAGGTAATTCAATTCCGAATCTTAATACGGTGTCAAAATCCTGTTGACACCCGCATTGGTGTCCGTCATATTGGCGCAAAACCCAATCCCTTCCAAACCAAGATACCAATATTTTTCGTTTACGGGTTGCTCCTACAACCACTAAAGGTTTTGACCCCTTGGATTTTAGACTACAGTGATGGTCCAATCACGGTGCGCAAAAAGGAATTGATGTCAATAAGCCATTGATGCCGGTACCGTGTCAACAAGATAGACCCGATATGTTATGATATTTTGCAATGATACTTTCTATGGTGGTAATTAATCATCAAGATGACTGTAGGATCATTTACTCTTTTATATTTCAGCAAGCATATCTATGAATGTCCAACAATGACAATCTATAATTTTTTTTTTCTTGATAGATAACCTTTAAACCTGTTGGCGATTGCACCAGTATAATGAACCCCTATAGTGTGATGTACATTATCTACGAGAGTAATGGCATTTCAGTAATTAAAATGTAAGAATCAAAGTTATGGTAACAAAGCAAAATAAACCATGATTCTGTTTGATATTGATCTGAAATCAATCTTAAAACAATGTGTACTAATCATTTCTTGGTCTGATTACATTCCAGAATCCATTCTAGAGAGGCATTATCCAACTGTGATCTAAACAAAGTTAATAAGTACGGGTATGATAAAAATTCGAATATGAATACATACGGATATTAAACGGGCAACGACTTCAAAACTAGGGTTAATAATTTGGCACAATAAAAAGCGTACGACATTAATACATACATGTTTAATATGTCTTTAATATGATAGTTTGGGAATAAAAAATACGAACATATATTCACGTGCCATGAACATTTACATCATTCAATAAAGAGAATAATAAATATGACGACAAATCTATCAAAAGAAACCCACCCAAGGGATGAACTTTCATTTAAGTTATCGAGATTGGAGACTGAATTTGTGCCTTTACCACCTAAAATTAGGCGACCATTGTATATCACTATTTAGGGTTTTTTTTTTTTTTTGGTTTGTTATATACCAAAATCTAGAAGGTAAAAAAGAAAATTGGGCTAATAGTGTCAGCAAATTGAGCACTTTATGAGATTAGATCATTCATCAATATAGCTTTGTTTGATTGCAAAGGAAATTGAAGGGAAGAGAAATGAAATTTTATGACTTTAAATAGAAATTTTAGTAATGATTATAGCACATGCTATTATCACATTAATATGTAACTAATTTCAAATTATTCCACACTTAGTTATTAACTTACACTTCACTTTGAATCCAAATCCCTCCTATTTATAAAGTAAAATAAATTTTACATTTTATGAGTATCATTATTAAATATGCTGAAAAAATTAAGTAAATTATATAATCATGTTGTGTTACAACTATAAAAGTTTCTTTTTTAAGTTTAAAAATTTCGCTTCCCTTTCGTTCAATTCCCCTTGCAACCAAACTGAGCGGTGTCAATTGATTAGACTTTGTCAGGCTTAATCATTCCCCATCATTCTAACACCACACATCGTGACTGCTCATTTAGCTAATCGGTCCCTTATTGGCGAGGCATGGATACGTTTATATTCAGCCATGTTGGTCTTGATGCATAATCGGTCTTATGCTAATCGGGTTAATCGGTCTGCATATGGAACATAATGGGCTCATGCCAAAGTATAAATAAAAACAGAGAGATGTGAGGGTTTCGAATCTATAATTGTTATCATGTTGTAAATTAGATATCATGTAGGATTATAAAAGGCTTTTATTAAGTTTGTGATCACCGATGTAAACAAAGATGAGAACGAAAGAAATAAACAAAAGACTTAAGAAATTAAAGAGAGTAAGAGATGTTTTTAGGTTTTTAGTTTTAGGGTTGCATTTATTTGGTTTAAACTAAGATTTAGTTTTGTTTAAAAGTATATTCGGTTCATTCAGTCAATTCTGTTGGACTACACCCTTGCACGTATAGAAATCCTCTCCCGCCTGAGTTTGGGAGGGAGACTTGGCAAGCCGGATGGATGGCCGCCACCTGACTCTCGGGTGGATCCAAGCCGACACCCAAGCCTACAAGCTAAGCCGACAGGGGTGTTGGCTTGGATGAAAGGCTCGGATCTATCCGAGAACCAGGTAGCGGTCATCCATTCGGACCACTAAGTCTCCTGCCCAAACTCAGACTGGAGAGAATGTAGATCCCCCTTGCACCTTGAATGCCTCTTTAATAATCAGATCAATCCATTATTGATCAAGCTCAATCGAGCTACTAGACGGGGGGGCCTATGTAAGTCCCCTTAAGACACCTCACATTTCAATGACTATATTTTAACTTTCATATCCCATTGGTTATATTATAATAGTTTTTTTATCCACTCCTATATATATTTGTATTTTAATTTAGATAAGAGAGTGATTAATATTTTTAGAATTATGGATGTGCTAATGTGTATCCCCTTAATACACCTCACGTTTCCTATCGGTGAAGATGCAAAACAAGACTATGAAGGCATGAACTCTGTATTTATGTTATAAGAAGATGTTTCCAATCGATGGGGTTTTGGTTTTTGACAATGGGTTTGCAGCCAAAGATGAGAGCGAGTTGGCAGATCCAAGTTTGCTGAAGAGGGGTTGCAGGAACTTGAAGAGGAGAGGATCGACGATGTTTGAGGAAGATTTGGAAGAAATGGGTGGGTCAAAATGGTGTTTCAGCGATGATTTGATGAAGAACGATGATGTTCGATGATTCGAGCTTGAAGGTGTGAATCGTTGGGAGTATATATGGAGTTTGAGGATGAAGATGAGCGACTCAAGGTTGAAATGGAGTTTGAGGAAGAAGAGGAAGAAAAATCATGAATAGTGGGGATTCAGACGATTTCATCCGAATTCAAAAAAAGAACGAGGAAAATTAGGTTTTGTGTTTCAAAATCAAGGGAGTCAACTGACTTGATTATACGCTACATCTCCCACGTGCCTTAGTGCCTTATTATATCCCTTCAGTGTCAAATGTCACCCATCGAGTAGGCGATTGGCACCTTCCCCCCAAGCTGTTGAAGCAGCTATAGGAGAGGATCCGGATCCCCCGAGATATAACGAGTCAAATCGTCTCCTGTTACATTACGGTTGGTTTTCATTCGATGCGCATGCATATACCAATGTGTCGGTATGCACCAAGTGGAGGCCAGCGGTGTGAGCACAGTTAGCAACCCTTCGATGACTGGAGAAAATTTCTATCGAATATAAGAGTCTCCATCTTTTTTTTTTTTTTTTTGTTTTGGGTAGGATTTCTATCTGAGATGTAAGTCTTTCTTTGTTAGGATTTCTATCCGACATATAATTTTTTATTTTTTTTTAATTATGATCATCGATGTAAGTCAATAAGGCATATTAGATCGCCTTCTTTCAGTGTCTTTCCTCTCTTTCTCTCCCGTTGTCTGCGATTGTTCTGGTTCTCTCTCTTTCATGGCTCGAGCACTCTCACAAACCGCAATTCGACTTTCCTCCGCACCTTCCTTTCTCTCTCTTCAAACCCCATCTTTCACATCTTCATCTCGATTTCTAAACCATAGGAACAGATCGACGAATCGATCCGAGAAAACGCAGCTGACCGAGGTCGATGTCGATTCCGACAATGAAGTCGAGGTTCTGGGAATGCGAAGACTCGAAGAAGCCATCCATGGAATCATGGTGAGAAGAGCGGCGCCGGAGTGGCTTCCATTTCTTCCTGGATCGTCTTACTGGGTTCCGCCTCGGAAACGGCCTTCTGCTCTCGTTGAGTTGGTCGGGAAGATGGCGTATCCTTTGACGGACGAGGAATTGGTCTCTCATGCAACCCTTCGTGGATGGCCTTCGTTGGCATATTTTGCGGAAGGTATGGTTAGAGTTCGCAAAATTACCGGTTGGGTGATTTCGAATGTCCTTTTTTTTTTTTCCCTCTACATCTGTTTCTTGTTGAAAGTTGTGGTTTTTCTTGTTGGAAGGTCAATGATTTTTATGAATGCGATCATGGTTTTATCATCCTATGGGGATTCGGTAATGCGGATTTTTTTAATGGAATTTTTGTTTGTAGTTTCCCGGAATATTAATAGATTGACTGCTGATTTTAGGTTATTAAATTGGTTGCTTTTTGCGAGATTTTTTTTCTGAACTTTCAGATTGAAGGCCTCTGTACCTTTTGCCGGGATTTTTTTTATTTTTAGTTTAGATTTCACTGAATAAAGTTGGTCGCATGACAGAAAATTTTACGTGTTCTCTTTGCTGTGATTTTCTCCGAACTTGATTACTTAACGTTACCATAACTAATTGATTTTCTTAAAGTTACTGTCTAATTTGTTTTCATAGTTTTTCTCTATCTAATTGTTTCTTGGGTGGCTTGAATCTTCAACCCCCCCCCCCCCAAATTTTACTTATTGATTTCTTTTTAAATTTTTGGGTGCTTCTTGTATTTGTTCTTCACAATTCACATTTTTTGTAGGAAATTTTATTTACACCAAATTTTAATTTTTCTTATCTGCCCAAAGCTAGTAACACCCTCTACTATCAATATTCCTAAGTAGTATCACATGATGGCTAGACGGCTAGTGAATAAGCTGATAAGAACCTTCCTGGAGCAGGAAGTAAATGTGCAAACGGTGCTTGCCAGTGGGTTTATCAGTATGCTTATGTTTCCAATTTGGCTGTAATCCTCTTCATTAGCGATATTGCTAGTTTTATTTCTTATCATTAGTTTTATTTGTGATCAGTATTGCCAAGTTTATTTGTAACTACTCTGACTTAGTCAAAACAGTGTGGGCTAGTTTCTATAACTAGGACTCCTATTAGTATTTGGACATCTATTTAGACTAGGAGTTTACTTTATTGTTTATTGTTTTCTATTTTCAGTTAGGATTCTGACTTGTTAAGTCGTAATCCTAACTGGTAGTTATTTGCTAGATTCTATAAATATAACAACTACAAGGAAGAGCATACTACGGATTTGCTCTCTCTCGCACTCCTATTTCCTTGCTGGTTTGTTAGTTAGTTAATTTATTTTTTCTGACACTCTTGATTCTAAGAACTTTCTCGGAGTAAATGTGGAAACGGTGCTTTTATGCTTATGTTTCCAAATTGGCTGTAATGCCCTTGATTCTTTATCCACTCCATTTGGTTGTAGAATTAGGAGCTTAAGAAATAGGTTGGCCATTGTTGATGATTAAGAAATAGGTTGGCCCTTAATCTTTCTGTCTTGTTGATCATCCAGTTCGACTGACACATTCCATCTGTTTTCACAACTGCACCACCAAATCTTAATGAACAATTGTTGATGATTAAATTGGGCTGCTGATCTTTCTGTCTTTGAACTATCCCAAAAAAATTGCTTTGATATCCAGGAAATATGCTGGTGTGTCCAGTTGCTGGACTTCTCTTGATGATGATCAATCCTTTATTGTAAAAGTACTTATCAGCGGATATTTCTGATGCAAGAAGCAAGAGAAATCAATATTCTTTTCGGATGGGTTTTCAAATTTTATATAATTATGTGATGTATGATGGCGGCCCTCAGATGGAAAATGCAAGTTCTCTATTAAATGATTTCCTCCCCCCCCCCCTCCTCTCCCCTTTGTGTGTGTGTAATAGATAGTGGGTCCTTCAATAGAAATCGATATTTGTGGTGTAGCCTTCAATAGCAATTGATCATACAAGGAATGGAATCACACTAGCAAGCAACTGACAAAAGTAGGTGATAAAATAGACTCTGTAAGGGGTTGAGTGAGTCTTAGTCTCTCTTTTGGTATGTACTGTAGAATTAATTATATAATACATTATGACCTATGTAGTTGTTTGGTATGATTTATGGTATTTATTTATATTTAAAATAAATTAATATAATGTAAAATCTACAAATAAGATAGAAGGTGTTTATAGTTATTGTGATAATCTATTATTATTTCTTTATGTCTAGTGGTATCAAACGGTTATTATTTATGACTCAAAAAGTTTCTGTCCCTCCCCAAAGGCAGAAGCAAAGGTAAATTTATTCTCACAAATGATTTGTCATAAATAACTTATAAACATAAATATGAACTATACCAAAGAGAACCCTAGTTGAAGTAAGATTTTCTGGAAATTTTAGATTTACATTTAGGGTTTGGAAAAAAATTAACTCCATGTTATCTTAGACACCCGTTATGATTTATGAAGAAAAATTATGTTACTGAGACTTCAACTCTGCGACATATAATGCATCTGTTACGATCCCCATTTCCCTTGGCTTTAGGAACAGTTAGAATTCTTACAAAAGTATCACCTGTGTGAAAACCTTTATCCTTAGAGGTACAAGCCTCCAAACTCAAGTAGAGCTTCTTTTGTAATTTGTATTCTGCAATGATCATCTGGTTTGCTAAAAGTTAGCTCTTCAATGTCTTTCAATGTTTTATTGTTTATTTATTGTGCTCTCAGAGTTAGTCGTGTGCCAAATCTCTTTCAAAGGTTTTGGGTTGTACTGTATGTTGCTTTGCATTTACTCTGATTTAGGAAACCACCTTTAACCCTTTTTAAATCACTGATGGATAAATAGACATTAGAGCTATTGATGGCAATGTAACTTGTTAAATTGTTTAATTTGGTAGCTCGTATGACACAAGCAGATAAGGGCATTATTTGATATATTTGTGTAAGTTATAGCCTTTTGATGTATTGGTCAGGTTTTTGAAAGTTGGTTGCAGAAGTGTAGCACTATGGATTTTTTGAGCCATGGTAGTGAAAACACATAAAGCATGGGGATTGGGTGTTATTGGTTTTCCTCCCCCTCTCTCTCTCTCTCTCTCTCTCTCTCGGTAGAGTGATGCGGATAAGCTTCAAAAGTGGGTTTATTTTGAGGTTGCTGATTTTATTCTTCTTGTTTGAGATAAGCCAAACCTTTATTTCTGAATGAAAGTTGATCATGTGTTGTTGATTCTACATCACTTCAAAACTCGGGATGTGTCTTTTTTTTACAAGAGGGAATTGATGCAGATAAATTACAAAAGTGGGGTTATTTTAGTGGAATATGCGCTGAGTTGGGTTATTTTAGTGGAATATCCTGCATCAATTCAACCAATATGATGAATTGACAATTTAGTCCCTTCTATTCTGATGCAAAAGCAAACTGGTTCAGTTAAGCCAGGGCCAGGACCAGGACCAAACCAACTAGGTTGGTCCAACCCATAAATTAGGATTTCTTTCATGATGTCATTGAGTTTTATTTATTTATTTTATTTATTTGCAATAGCTAATAAGAGATTGAATTTGTAGTACTAGTTTGAGTTTATTTGGAATCTGTTTTGAGTTTATAGTTCAAGCAAGAGTGTAGTTTTACTTATTTAAATACCCTATTGTAATCATAGGAATAGTATACTTTGAATATTGAATGAATATAACTTCTTGAAACTTCCATTCCCCTCATTAGGCCATCCGTTGCACTCATAGCTACAGCTCTGACTCGATTATTTCCTAATAATTGTTGTATCTCACAAGTCACATTAATTTGCTGACCGATAGTATCTCTACCCGTAACTACCAAAGCATTGTAAATCATATTGGTTGCAGAAGTCGGGTCAGACTGTCCAAAAACATTTTTAGAGAGAGAATCTTATGCGCAGCCGCAGTTCTGGACTCGTGATATTCCTAATATGTCGGTTTCTCGGGCAATACAATGGCTTTTTCCAATGAGGATCTCAAAGAAGCCCGTTTAAGAATCATGTTAAGGATCTAGAAGTCCTTTAGTGTATTGTATTTAATATGCAAGTGACGCAGCCCATAGGCCCATGATGGGAGGGGTTTGGTCCCACATTGGTTAGGGAGTGTGCAAATGCTTGCCTTATGACCTTGGGTTGGTTTATCCACCTTGAAGCTTGGGCTTTTGGGTTGGACGTCATCTAATGGTATCAGAGTGGATAGTCCGTGCACTAGCCATGGGCCATGTGGGGGGGGGCATGGTTGAGAGCTAGGAGAGTTGATGTAGCTTGTATATGGGAGGGGGTTTGTGCTTCATGGCCGGGAATGGTGGCGGTTGAGTTTCATATTGATCAATTAGTGTGTGGATGCTTTGCTTATGACCTTGGGTAGGGCCTGTCCACCCTAAAGCTCAGGCTCTGGGGTGGATGCCGTCAGCAAGTGATAGCTTGAATTAGTTATTGGCTGCCGAAATGAATGAATTGTGTTGTAGGAAATATTAACATTTGCTATTTTTTTAGTAATATCCTAAATTCTAATACATTTGTCTTTTTTATAAGGCAAGACTTATATGGTCCTCTTTGACTGCAGGTGCATCTCAATATCAGTTAAATAGTGATATAGATACAAAGAAAACTTCCCACTCTGAGGATGAGGAAGAGTGAGCTGTATTCCCAACAAAGGAGCATCTAGGGTGAGTGGTGTTTGTTGTCGGGTTCCAAATTGTTTTTTGATCGTAACCGTCACTTCTGGTTTGTTTCATTTGTCATGAGTCAATTAAACCTTAAGTCAAATCATGAGTCCAAAATTTAGGTTTCTTGATATCTCTAGTATCGTTGGGCAGGTAGCGTACTTGGTTCCATTAAGCATTGGTTTCATGAAACATTACTGCTTTTGAAGTAGAATTTATATCGTCTTTATAGATGTTGTAACATTGAGTTACATTTCCAGCTGTTGTAGTATTGGACTTCTCATTCATATAAAAACTAATTACCATAAAATTATATTTCAAAATTTAAAAGAAATATATTCATATAAAACATTTCGAAACAATTGAATAATCTCAGTAAGGACTAATGTTCTGAAATGCAACCCCACTATTGAACAATGAGACCGTGTCATGGGTTAAAGTTTGTTAAGATATGCCAAAGTTGGTTAAGATATGCTTTGTTCGAGCTTCATTTGAGAGTGCATTGGAATATTTTCTTTTAGAAGGTGTATAAAGTAGATTTAAATAGAGATCCCTCTGTCCTCAGTTGATGGTTGAGTTGTCATCCTCAGATGGTCCTTGAGTCTCTTCTGCTTGTCTTGGGAGCTGGGTAGTGTGCCAATTGGTTTAATCAGCATCTGGGGTAGGTTTCAAAATTCTGGTACCAAGCAAGATTTTATTTTATTTTTTTATTGGGGCAGGCGGTGGGAGGGAGGGGGATTTGCTACGTATTTTAAATTTGTTCACATTTCTCTCTGTAGTCATTTGCAGCGTTGTTTCTTCTGTTAAAGGTGGTCTTTGTCCTGCTTTTGTATTTATTTGTCTCTTGGGAAAAAAAAATGTTTCACAGTTGTTCTTTGATTTCAATGATTCATCTTGATGGGTATCCATTGGGGTTGCAGGCTCGTCACCTGTAGATAAAGAAAAGGGGAGGGAAAAGGAGGAAAAAGAGGAACACGAGCAATAGAAAATGGATGGATCATGGATGAACGACAGTGTATTATGGGGAATGTGTATAGATTAATCCCCAACTCTTCTCAGATGTTAACTAATGAACGCTTATGATTGCCAGGGAAACAGGTCCTCTAGTTGTGTTATTTTAGTATATGTTCTTGAACATTGTCCAGCTGTACGGATGAATTTTCTAGGTAAAGTTAACGTTTATTTACTTTCCTGTTTAAACTTGAGGGATGTCTTCTGTGGATGTTATTTGCTTCAAAGGCTGCATACTCTGAAGTAAATGCCCTGGTATTTATTGACTCCCTCTGTTGGAGAGCTGTATGCATTTGTTTATATGTTGATTTTTAGTCACTCTCTGCTGTATATTCTTATGGCGCATAATACTAATCGAGTGGACCATCTATTACCTTGACAAAATCAAACCATTAACATTTTTTTAAGGGAACCCCCATTGTATCTCATTCCATTAAGTTAGCAATTTCTTGTTTAATTTGTTCTCATACATGTTGAGGGGAAACCAAAGGCTACAAGCAACAACTCTCTATGTTTACCCCTTCATGGTCATCATACATTGGCAACTAATCATTATGGATAATGCCATCATTAATTTGCTTGCTGCTTCCTAATGAAACTGTGTAGGACTACATAAGCAACTACTTTTTTTTTTTTTTTGAGATCTTCTTCCCTGCATCTTTCTATTTGCACGAGCATTCTCCTTTGTAGCAATTTCTTTTCCCTGGACGGAGTGGATGATTGTTCTTGTTTTTCCATCTTTCTCTTCTTACTTGTAGTCACTTTAACCTGGTAGGTACAACTACAAGCATGTTTAGAATAAGAATGGTAAACTCCTGTTGACCCACCACATGGAAATATCCTTTCATGGCTCACCATTAACTGTGAAAAACTAGAAGAAAAACTGAAAATAAAATTCAGAGCTACAGAGTGACAGTGGTATCCAGTTCTGTTTTGAAAGAACCTGTGTAATGCTGTAAGTAGCTATCTTCATTGATAACCATGTTACATTAAAGCTTTATATGGTATTAATTGGAAAGAAATGGTCGAAAAAAATTCAGGAGGCTCACCCAGGTACCTAGGACAAGGCTAGAGGAATTGAGTTTTATAATCTACCAAAATTACTGATCTATTTTTCCCTGCCAAAACAATCACCACTAAATATTTTTGTAATTGTTTTTTTATTAGATTCAAAATCCTGCCAACCAGAAAACATTCTTTTTTTGCTCAGACTCAAGGCAGATTGAACATCCGAAAGCTCAATTGCTTATGTTGAAAAGGTTTCTGTCAGTTTGTTGGCACTAAAGTGTGAAGGTTTGATTCACTCTGAGAAAGAAGGGTAACAAATAACAATCCCATTAAAATGACTTTAATCCATGCTCGCTTTCCAGAAATTCATAGCTAGAAACAGCCATAATCTGAAAGGAAAAAAAAAGACCTAATAAAAGAGACTCAAAGCAACTATGAAATAAAACTGCAAAAAGCAATTGATGGGGTAATGGAAAAAAGTACTGCACATGAGCAGTTCTGACACAATTTGATTGGTACCTTTAGTCCGAGGGAAGCTAATTTTTTTTATGCATACCTTGGTGAGGATGGTCGAGTCCTTTTAAAAGAAGACTTATTGGTCAATTTCTGTTTTTTGGCTTTATAAACTTTGTATGGATGAAGCCTCAACTGTAACTTGAATTTCTATTAATCAATGGATCCTTCTTTTATCAAATAAAGAATAAAAAATGACGTTTTTTTTTGTGTGGGGGGAGGGAACTTTGAGTCTTGACCTTCCGTGATTGTACTTACTAGCATACATTTTTCATATCAATATTGATGCTTTGAAAAGGAAAAATAGAAAAATAAGAAAGCTTGTTTAGTTGCGAAAGAAATTTAAAAAGAAAAAAAATAAAATTTTTAAAATTTAAAAAGAAAATTTTGATAATTACCATCAAATATCATTGTATAAATTACTTAATTTTCTTATCATATTTAGTAAAGGATTTTCTTATTGATATCTTCTAATGTGTTAAATGATTTGAAACTTTACTTTTTTGTACTTCATATAATATCTTTGTGGAGAAAGTTTGGTGGGTCTATCCTTCGGCTAATTAGGGGCATGGCCTAGAGCATCTCACCTTAAAAAATGTGCAAAGCCACTCAAAAACCCCTCCTCCCCCTCCCTCTCTCCGCCCTTCTGTATTTGATGTTTTCATAAAATTTTTCTTCTTTATCTAACCATCCACAAAAGTTCCCTTTTGAAAACTACCCTTCCAAAATCTCTTCCTATACTTGTTTTTTAGTGAAGGCAGTTCTTGTCATTTCACATGTCTATTTAAAAAACATGCAATAATTATAGTTCCTGATAATGACATAATGGTTATCATTTTAAAAATTTTTTGTAAAGAATCTATTTTACCATTAACTTATAAAACCTTTGAAAATAAGACAAGGTAATTGCAAGAATGTGTTATATCGTAAAAACATAGAGAGAGATGTCATTCAGGCAATTCTAATTAATAATGATACTTTTTACATGTAATTTTCATCTTAGGTGATTTAGATGCATAGTAAAGTACAGTTTAATATATATATATATATATATATATATATACATATATATATATGGAGTTATTGGTATAGTCTGTGTGGCTGCAATGATTACACCGGAAAACCGGTTTTACTTCATTCTTCCTTAGTTCTTTTGCAACTAAACTGAGCCAAAGGAAAATGAAACAGATGTGACACATGTGTTAGGGCACATATAATTCGTGACACATGTAATTGTGTGAAAATAGGGTATCTTGGGAGCCCTTATATTACTTTGGTGGGGCTCTCTTAGAATGGAGAGGAAGAGAAGAAAAAGGTAAACGGATCACTTTGTGAGGAAGAAAGAGGTATATAATTTTCTTGATGAATAAGAAATTCTTTGATTTTCTGAGATGGATGTAGATATTCTACATTGGATGTTGAATCATAGTAAATCATTGTTCGTGTGATTATTTGCTTAGTTTATTCTTTTTCTTACTTGCGCTTTCATTCCCAACATATCAAACGAATAGGAGTGATCCCTATTGATCCATATTGGGATAGAATTGATTTTTGTAGTGATCGATACCGCATCTTATATGAAACCAATTACTTTATCCGTGCCATTAGTTAATTGGACTAAAAAAAAAAGTACACCCTAAAGACTGCCTCCAAATCAAGACATCTTAACGTAGCGACGGGGAGGGGGGACCCAAATTGTCTCCTGGCACCTCTTTGATGACAGGAGGGGATTTCTATCCTTTAACGGGTTATGCTAATCTTGTCTGAACATTATTTCTCGAGTTCTTATAGTCAGTCCTATGGACTAAAAACCCAAAATATATTCATTAACTTGCTGTGGCCTCTTCCACCAGCACACTTGGGCATTTTCAAGCTCAATCATGGTTTTAGTAATAGTATCTCCATCGATTCATATTGGTTTTAGTCATGGCCGATCCCAATTTTCGATCTGATATTTAATTCTTCATTTTTAAAATTATTTTTTAATCAGCATTGAACACGTATCAACCCGCCATTGGAGCTATACCTGATTTAAAATCCTAATCAGTATCGGATTGGTTTCAGCAGGGGCTGATGTTGTGTGGCCCATACTGGAACTAAAACCTCGAACCCAACCCGGCCGACCCATTAACGAACTTTTAAGATGAAAACTTAACATGGCACCAGAGCTTCAGGTACTCTCCTTATAGTCACCCAAAAGAAAGACCACATATGTCACTTGTACTACCACCCAAAAAAGGAACAACACGAAAGGGAGAGTATTGAAAATAATCTCACATTGATTAAGTTTGGAACCTTGAATGCCTTACATACTGAAGAGTCTCTCCACTTATAAATTTGAACTTTTAACCAAAAAAAAAAAAAAATTAACACAAATAATATAATAATATTAATTCATCATTTGCTCTCTCAAGATAATCAGTTCATGAAATAAAAATAACAATTTTTTAAATTTACATTAAAAAAAAAAGGCAAAAAATATGAATAACTTGTGTGGGTTTTGTTATTCAACAATACAATATGAAAATAAAGAATGAATAAAAATGGTGAGTGTCTTACCTAAGGAATATGATAGAGTTTAGATTGTGTGAGATTGTTAGTGACATTAAAGTATTTCAAGGTCTGAATCCACTTCTCTTGATTTTTTAGGAGATGGACAGCAACAGTATTCGGCCAAAGCTCATGTGTGCATCTAGTCGCCGGCACCGGAAAGTTGTACATAGACCACTTAGCATTGTACCGATTTTTTGCCCGGTGACCTTCGCGGATCCAATTGCCGAAAATCATGTCCTCCGGCCCCTCAGTATGGTTCTTGGGTATGTCTGAGGTACTAATCCATTCCACCAGATCCCATGAGATTAGATAACCCATACCAGACATGTAATGAACAAAAGGATCCATACTACCACATGGTATTACATAACCATAGTATAAGTCATCCCTAGGCAAGGGCCTTAAGGACTCTACCAAACTATTTAACCTAACATAAGTGTCATCATCTGCCTTCATCACATAATGGTACGGCGGATTCGGCCCACCGGTGCCGTTAAATATCTCCGGCAAGCTCGAAAAATATGTATAGGTTTTACCCTTGTTCATATTCTCTTTGCAGTTGAGGATGATGATATCATTGTAACGCATGATTTCAAGTGCTACTAGGACCTTTTGATCCTCCTTAGTTAAGTTACAAAACACAAATTTGACATCCACTTTTATACCTTGATCAAGTGATTGTGTACCATAGATGAGCCGGAGGAAATGTCGTCGTTGATATTGATCCGGTAACGTTAGTATCCCGAGTAGTACCCGTATCTCCGTCTCCGGCGAAGTAGATGATGGATCAATGTTGGGAAGGGAAGTAATGGAACATGCATAGAAGGTGTTATAGGAGATGTTGGAGAGAGCATTTTGGCCAAGCTTCACTAGACCCGCAAATCGGATTTCGTTGATCGACGTCAAGATACAAAGGAAGGTGAGAAAGAGGATTGAAATGACCGCCAAAGTTAACCGTGGCGGCGAGCTTTGCCGGTTCAGCTTCTGAGACTTCATGGTGTTCCTTCACAAATGAAGCTGATAGAATAGTAGGGAAGATGAAGTAGAGGGTGTGAGGGGTATTTGAATATATGTGCTTGATTTAAAATACCTAACTTTCTTAGGTTCAAAGTTTGTGTTGGCAGATTCAGTGATTTTTAAGTTTCCCAAATTGACTTTTTTTTACCGGAAAGAAAGGTGATGTGCATGTGCTAGTCTGCCTTTTCTCTTGTCCTCAAAAGGGGTTTAGAATTTAGAGATGTATAATAGGGGTGTCAATTGGTTGGTTTCGGTCCGATTCAATCGGTATTTACCATTTTATCACTTCACATTCTGACGGTCCGTTTAGTTAATTGGTCCCTCATTGAATATTCGACTCAGTTGGTTTCAGTCCATAATCGGGCTAATCAGTTTGTAAAAGGACAGTGATAGATTCATGCCAAAGATAAATTAAAATAGAGAGATGATTTTGGAAGGTTTTTGAAGTTTCGACAGACTCTAGAGAATGAGGAAAAGAAATATTATAAGAGTGAATCGTATTCGCCAGAGGAGGTGGTCTGGGTTAGGACAAATCAAAGATGTAAATAGATAGTCGAAAATCCATATTTAATTTACATATGTATGTGTTGAAGGGTTTCCGTATTTGGTTTAGGGATATCCGAATCCGATCAATATTCGATCCGTACATCTAGACAGGAAAGGATAATTTTGTCATTTAACAAAATACTGGAACTGGAATACAAAATTTCTCAAAACTAGGGTCGGTGAAGTTTATTAGTTACTTAATCACTTGTGAATATTATTTTTTTAATAATTGTTCGGTGACTTTTCACTTGGAAGCGGAGTCAAGCACGGAAAAGCGGTAGTGACATGATAGTGGAAAATCGTGGAAATACACCTAACGCTAACGTTAGCAACACTTAAGCCATTGCACTTTCTTCGTATGTCTCGGGTCAACGTATTGTGATTAGGTATTTTTGCATGAAACAAGGGTACTAGCTAGCTAGCCAATAAAGGTGTCAATCTGGGACCCACCTGGTAGCATGGACCGAATCAGCTTGAAATAGTCCTAACCCAACCCTAATCGATATTTTAATAGGCATGTTTTGGACATGGGTCTAAAATCTTTATCGGTTTCAGACCAATCCAGACTAACCTGATGGATGCCCCGTTAAGAGGATCGATAAGGCTTGAACCGATATCCTATTTGGTCTGAAATAAAACTTAAACCTGATAGGCTAATACCAATATGTCCATGTAAATTACCAACCCATATTTTATATTGATGATTTTTTTATTTTATTTTTTTGTTGCAACATTTCACGAAGAAAGGATGTCAACTTTCAGCCCGATAAGCCTACCGGACCAAACCAACTAGAAATCAACCTGAAAAGTTTAGCCTGATAACAAACCAACACCAGACCAGTCTGTTAGTAAATGTGCCCAGCGCAACCCACACTAGCCTGAACCCTTAATGGACATTTTTAGGTCTGGGCTTATAAAACCCGACACCGTTTCAACCCGGATCAAACCGGATTGAACCGCGCCCATTGACACCCTTATCTCACAATAAGGTGTCAAATATGAAATCAAATCAATTATTAAAAAGGTTCGATTTTGGTTTAAAAATGAAAATGTTTAGTTAAACGGTTCAATTCTAGTTTCAAAAATAAAACCATTTTCACCAACTATTTAGAACCGTTAAAACAAATTAAATCTGTACTTTAATCTTTTAGTGCTAGTCTATATTTGTAAAAATAAATTTTATTTTAATTCTTTTCATACTTCTAAATTGTAAATTTATTTTCATATTATTTAAATGTTTTCTTGGGTTTTTCCTCTCTTTTGTTCCCAACTCTCTTCCTCTTCCTCTTCCTCCTAGCAGCGAAACTGTTTAAAAACCAAAAAACGTGGTTCGATTTTAGTTTTACTTATTACAAACTCAACCGAAATCAAACCGCACCATTAAATCGAAACCAAACCGTTTAACATCCTTACCTCTCAACATGCGTTAGATTTTTATCATTTCGGGTCGAGTAAGATCCATATTTTGTAAATGCTAGTGATGCTAAGGTCTTCCATTCTCTTATGCTCTACGACTGCCAGGAATAGGGGTGTCAAAATTGGGCCTAAACCAAAATTGAACTAACTCGATTCGGCTCAGACTAAATTGCAACCAAATATTATTGAGTCGTAATTGAGACGTGTCTTTAGAGACAACTGAAAAACCAAAACCGGACTTGGCCAATTGATTAGCCCGAATAAAACAAGCCCAATAGGCCAAAACCGATAATGAAATCGTATTAGTGAAATAATAGATTGACAAGAGATCTTTAAATAAATTTTTTGCTAAATATACTTGTAAGGAACCAAAATGAAAATCAAATCAGTCTAATAGAACCCATTAAGCCAACTGCTTACTATAAATATAAGAAATTGAAATTAAATTTGAATCGAAGAACAACCCATTAAGCTAGTCAGATAAAAACTCAAAACCGAATCGGATTGAAATCGAAATTTTCTTAGTAATTGAACTTGAATGTATAAGACTAAAACCAAAAGTTTGTGTGGGTGGACACATAACACATTCATGTACAACATTTTGTTTTGGCTTTTTTTTTTTTTTTTTTAATTTACAAGCTATTGATTTGTAACATGTCACCGACTAACTTTCTTACTCCAATGGAAAAGATTGTGATACATACTTTCCTTGGCAATAAATCCTGATGGTTGTTCTTGGATTTCTCAACCCGGAGATCAGTGGAAGATAATGGGGATCGATGCTCATGTGAAAGGAGTAAGAAGTGGGTTATTGTTATAAATTAAATATGGGGGTGATCCGGTCTTTTTAAAACAAAGCCTACTTGTTTGTTGTTCAAGTCAAATATGATGATTTGCTTGAGAAAATTCATTTTTCAGTTACCTTTCTAGGATGTTCGGATCCAGTCGATATCTACGTGTTTGGCATCGACTGGATGCAGTCGAGGTTCTTGTTGAACCCTTGAAATGAAGAGATCATTCAATTCTCTTTGGGATTTTATCTACTCCAAAAAATAAAAATAAAAAATAAAAACTCTATTATAAATCCAAACAAAATTACATGCAAGTCGAATCTTGATTTCCTTTTTCATAAAGGAAAGGGCATTTTTGGTACATTAATTTTCAATAAATATTATGGATCCATTTACCTTCTTACCCCCCAAAATATAAAGATAAATGAGAGAGAAGATAAATTTTTAGTTTAAGAAATTAAGTAAGGGTCGCAGATTAGTCATCCACTGAGTTAGTTGAAGAGGTGATACGGTACATCATCCAAGCTTGAAAACAAATGAACCGCTTTCGACTTCGCAGCTCTTATGGGGGAATCCAAACGTCTCCTCCTTGTACTTTAGGGGGAGGAGGGAGACGCCCACATTGGATGACCGACACGTGATTTTTGGAAAAATTCTAACTTTATGTCTGAGTCGACACTCTCTGTCGGCTCGGCTTGTCTATTGGGTATCGGCTCGGATGTGGGATTCGAATTTTTCCAAGAGTCATATGTTGGCCATTTGACGGGGGCGTCTCCCTCTTCCCTAAAGTATAGGGAGGAGACGATTTGAATCCCCTATGGGACATCTTCCATTTTACTTTTTCATGACCTTTGGGATAATAAATTCCCGGTCTGATTATGTGGGACCTACATTGACAGGACATTGCCAGTCACTTGGCACCCCTTTCAACTCAAGATCCGCATCGTCTCCTCCTAGTGGTTTTGGGAGGACAGTGACAACCTATCTCAGATGGTTGCCACATGACTCTCGGTGAATCCGAGACCGACATCTCAGTCGACACCCAGCCTACAAGCCAAACCTACAGAGGATATCGGCTCGGATGTGGGTCTCGGATTCACCGAGAGCCACGTGGCAACCATCCGAGATAGGTTGCCATTGTCCTCCCAGTGGGAGGAGACGATGTAAATCCCTTCAACTCACTGGATGACGAGCTTTCCCTATGATAGCTCTTATGGAGTACTGTCCTGCAAAAACATGTGTATTTACATGAATACCCTTTTCAATAACTATTCCGATGAATTAAATTGAAATTTGCTTTGTTTGGTATAATAGGTTTGATTAGTATTAACTTGGGAGCAAGGGATATTTATACCTCTTTTTTTCTTTTTTCTTTTATTTTTCCTTTTTCTTTTTTTTTCCACGAGTTCATCTGTTTTGTCGAGATCCTCCTTTTCGGATATAAGGGTCTTTTTCGACGGATTTCTCTTGTTTCGTCTTATTTTTCTTATTTTATTTTCATCATTTTTCTATTTTTTTTTATTTATTTAATTTTTAGGTTTCTTTCCATTTCTTAGTGACAATAAAACGGCTTTTAGCTATTCTACATGAATAATAGATATAGATAGTAAATAAGAGAATAATAAAGATTTGAGTCATAGAATTTTTTTTTTTTTTAATTCTTACATAGGGTCCTTCTAGATCAAATAAATACATTAGATCTGATCAAATGATTTTCACCATATTAAAAATAAAACGATAGAATATGAACTCTTTTTTTCTTCTTTTTTTTTAATTTATAAAATTAATCTACACAAAAAAAAAAGGGTTATAATGATGTATCCACCCAATATCAAACCACAAAATATAAACTCATATTTTATTAGATTTTGGTGGAGCCTCCATGAAAACAACTTTCATGACATCTAAAAATTTATAAATTGATTAAACTAATCTAAGGTTATTTTTCAAGCAAAAGATAAAATTAATGAATGGATCTTAAGTTTAGAGAAGCTTACTTGATAAGTTTGGATTCATGGATTGGACTCCTCTAGTTACTGTTCTAATAGAGAGAGAGAGAGAGAGAGAGAGAGAGAGAGCTGTGTTGAACCTGCAAATAAGAGAGCTCTAGCAAATAGGAAGCGGACATTTTTCCTTGTGGGTTGAGTTGGGTATGAGCTCTTATAAATGGCACGAGAGAGAGAGCTGTGTTGAGCCTGCAAATAAGAGAGCTCTAGCAAATAGGAAGAACAAGGATCATTTTTCCTTGTGGGTTGAGTTGGGTATGAGCTCTTATAAATGGCACGAAAGATGGCTCCTGAACAGATAAAGTAATGGCAAGAAAGATTGGATCATGAATGGATAAATGTGATTGTTTAAGGCAGTAGGGAAAGTTATGGCTTTTTCAGCTACGCAACGCAATCAAATCGTCTTCTGTCGACCTGCAGCCTGCCAAGGGCGGGATTTTAGCCGGCTCACCTCCCCATGTATTGGTACGCGGGCCGACTGATCCCCAACCCCTTGGATCAACCGCAGGACCCTCCTGCCGCAGGAGAGGATTTGGATCCCTACACAACCATTTGGGATAAGTATTTTGGAGTGTTTTGGAGTTTAGCTAAGACGGCATTCATTTGCTCTTTCAGGGATTATTGAAGAGATAACCTCAAGGACTCAATTGCCTGTGATTTGATTGAGATGAATTTTTAAGGGGAAATAATCACTTAACTTAGAAAGTTTTTTGTGCAGCCATGGCCATTGAGGTGTGACTTGATTGTGTAAAAATCCTCTCCCGCCGCTGGTGGACTCGAGCGGCGATCCAACAGCTGGAGTTCCTTGAGCACACATCTCGATGTATTGAGATGCGTGTTGGAGGAACTCCAGCTATTGGATCACTCTGGAATTCCTCCAGTGGCAGGAGAGGATTTGAATCCGACTTGATTAGGTCAGTTTGCGAGTGGAGATTGTCTTCGATGTCCAGTTGTTCATTCGTCCATTTGGTGGGTTACCTAGGTTGCATCGGCATGCGTGCCAACCATCCTATAAAAGATAAGACTAATGACAGCACATCAAGGTGTATAGGATAACGATAAGGATAATGACAGTACATGAAAGAGCTGTAATTTAGATAAAGATAAGGAGAAAGATAACAAATCAAGGAGCTGTAAATCATCACTGAGGTTTAAAGTTGGCAAGTCACCATATTGTGTCTCCAAGATTAGGATTCGTTTGCACCAATTTTGGCTTGAGATAGGGGACTCGATTGGGTATTTTTTTGTGTATATATAGAGAATCTAACTTCTGTAATTATACATAGAATCAAGGGAAAATATCTACAACACCCCCTGTAGGCTATCGTAATCTCACCCACCCGTCATCGTTTGCAATAATATCCCTAAGACCCCCTACTTTTGAAAAGCTGTATCCATCAGACCCCCTCCTTTAAGATATATCCCTCAATCGATGACATATCACCATTTTAATTTAATAAATGACAGAACTACCCTTCTCTTTTAATTTTATAGAACTTAAAACCTTTTTCTTTTTTTCTTCTTCTTCGTCGACAGATTCTCATGAGTTGGATATGGTCAGAACCCAACTGCGAGCCGGAGAAATATCTTTTGATATCACTGCTTCTCCGGCTGGTGCGTCTCGTCTCAATTAGGTTTCTTAGGAACGATCTTTATATCATCTCTTCCGAATTACTTAATTGTTTTTCACTTCTTGGGTTGTTTTAAGTCTCCTCAGTTATAGGGTTCGTTTGGACGTTTGATAAACCAAGAATGGATGATGAGTATGCAAAGCTTATATGGATGATGAGTATGCAAAGCTTATATGGATGATGAGTACTACATGCGACCATGGCCCAGGGCAATCGGATGGTGCAGAGTATAGTTGGTGGTGACCAGTGCACTGCCAATGGTGTTGCCAAAATTTTTGTTTGCCAGAGCCGTTGGGGAAGAAACAATTTGGACATTAAGGGTATTAGTGTCTTAAAAAAAAATCGGATATTCTCTCGTTAATTTTTAACTAACGGTGTGGATTAATCTGTTATTAACCATTGTTATAGGGGTAGTATATGTAAGTTTTGTAAAGTGAGTATAGTTCTGTGTAGTAAATCAATTGTCAAGGGGGTGTCTAAGTAATTTTTCTTTAAAGTTATAGGAAAAATTTCAATCACACCCCTTATAATATAGCTTAATATCACATGCCTATCTTTTTTCGTGATAATATCACTGACACTCCCTGAACAGACGCAAACGTTATTTGACTAACAGAATAGGTAAAAAGAAAATAAACGCAGAATTAGAATTTGGAGCCTAATCGGCAGAGTGTCATATTCTTAGATAAACGGGTCCCAGACCCACTCTTATTACATGCAAGTCAGTCGAGTCTTGATTGTCTTTTTACATGAGGAGAAGGGCATTTTTGGTACATTAATTTGCAATACATATTATGGATCCATTTACCTTCTTACCCCTCAAAAAATAAAGATGGATGAAAGAGAAGATAAATTTTTTCTTTTTTAAGAAATTATAAGAAAGGGTTTGCAGATTAATCTAATCATCAACTGAGTTGAAGAGATGATCCGGTACATCATCGTAGCTAGAAAACGAATGAACCGCCTTGGACTTTGCAGCATCCATGGGGACATCTTCCATTAATTTTTCATGACCTTTGGGATAATAAATTCCAGTCCGATGATGTGGGACCCACAATGACCTGGCATTTCCGTCCACCTGGCAATCATCCTTCCCCTCCTCTCCTTTCTGTCCTACGAACACCCCCTTCAGCTCACTGGATGACGAGCTTTCCTTATGATAGCTCTTATGGAGTACCGTCCTGCAAAAGCATGCGTACTTACAAGAATACCCTTTAATTTAAATAAAATATTCCTATCAATTAAATTGAAATTTGCTCTTCTTTTTTTTTTTCTTCTTTTTTTTTTTTTGTTAAATAATTGATTAGATTAGTATTAACTTGGGAGCAAGTAAAATTCATACCTCTTTTCTTTTATTATTTTTCTTTTTTTTTTTTTTCTTTTTTTTCCTCACGGGTTCATCTATTTTGTTGGGATCCTTATTTTCGGATATAAGGGTCTTTTCCAGCCGATCCCTCTTGTTCTTGTTTAGTATTATTTTTTTCAATTTAATTTTACATTTATTTCTTCATCATTTTTATTTCTTTTTCTGTTTGTATTTTTATTTCAATTTCTTGGTGACAATAGCAGACTGCATTCAACCATTCATCTTAAAATAGTAAATATAGATAATAAATAAGAGAATAATAAAAATTTGAGCCATAGAATTTCTTGATTCTTACATAGGATGTTTGTAGATCAAATAAATACATTAGATCTGATAAAATGATTTTCATGGAATTCAATATAAAACGATAGAATATGAACTTCTTTTTTCTTTCTTTTTTTTTAATTTTATTAAATTAATCTACACAAAAAAAAAGGGTTATAATGATGTATCCTTCCAATATCAAAGCAAAACATAAAATTAATGAATGGGATTTTAAGTTAGAGAAGCTTACTTGATAAGTTTGGAATTCGTGGATTGGACTCCTCTAGTTACTGTTGCTGCTGCCATCTCTAATAGAGAGAGAGAGAGAGAGAGAGAGTATTGTGTTGTGTTGTGTTGTGTTGAGCCTGCAAATAAGAGAGGTCTAGCAAATAGGAAGAACAAGGATCGTTTTACCTTGTGGGTTGAGGTGGGTATGAGCTCTAATATATAAATGGCACGAAAGATGGCTCCTGAACAGATGATAAAAGTAATGAATGGCAAGAAAGATTGGATCATGAATGGATAAAGCAATGGCACCAATTTCAATGTGATTGTTTAAGGCAAGGCAGGAGGGCAAGTTATGGCCTTTTCAGCTACACAACCGTTTGGAATAAGTGTTTTGGAGTTTAGCTGAGACTCTATTCATTTCCTGTTTTGAGGGATAAGGAAAAAGATAAGAAATGAAGGAGCTGTAAATAATCATAATCACTGAGAGGTTTAAAGTTGGCAACTGATCACCATATTGCATCCCCAAGAAGATTAGGATTCGATTGCACCAATTTTGGCTTGAGAGAGATAATTAAGGTAAGGTACATACATAATTGGCTGTTTTTTGTGTATATATTATATATATAAATATATAGAGTTCAGTTCAATTTCAGTAATTATACATAGAATCAATATACAATTCAATACATCATATATTCCAATTCCTTCTTCTGATCTTCTCCTTTTATTATGTATGGTATTAGACCAAACTCACTCTCCCTCTCAAAACCCAGTTTTCTTCCTCCCGACAACTCCACTACTACAACAACTACTCCAGTCATGGCCAATGGAAACCATGAACGAACTCACCATACCCAATACCCAATACCCAAGAACCCAACCAACTATACTTACTTACTGTTATCAATCAACACCAACAACTCGGTCAAACTCACCTCCACCAACTATCTCTCCTGGAAATTAACTCCGGATGGAAGCCCTTTTGATTGGCTATGATCTCTATAAATTCTTTGATGGGGCTCTCGTCGGTCACCGCCAATGATATATGATATCATATCACCAAATCCAATCCCAAATACCAAATCTGGTTGTGGCAGGACAAATTGATTTTTGGTGCCCTTGTTAATTGCCTCTCTCACCATCTCTACTAATACCCCTTATCTCCCAATCGATCCCATACATCATTCCATGTCTGGAAAGTACTTGCATGCCATCACTTTCTGCAAAACCCACTCGAGGGCACATCAAGCAAATCAAGGACCAACTTAAGCACGCCACTAAGGGAACCCGCACAATTTCTGAGTATATGTAGTTTATCAAAACCCGTGCGGACCAACTCCTCGCTGCTCTTGGCAAGCTATTGGATCATAAGGATCTCATTGAGACAATCCTCCTACAATCTAACTCATCTCCACTCCTTGCCACAGCAAATCCAACTCAGTCACGAACCCCCCTGGCAGCCATGGAAATAGAGGACCGCGCCAGTTATGGGTATCCCACTAGCCACTGACTACTACTCCTGGCTTCAGTATCAACAACATCGGTCGCCGCCCCCTGCCTCGGCCATACCTTGGTCTTTGTCAGTGGTGTCGTACCCATGGCCACACAGTTACACAGTGTCTGGTGTTCCGTTAGATGCATCCAACTTTGCAATCACCTCCACCCGTACGACAACGCCTACAGTGGCAACCCTCGTGCAGCACCACGGCAACCATGGGCCAACATTGCCACCGCCACCCCAACCGACACTTCCAACTGGCTTCTTGACAGTGGCGCTTCCCACCACATCACAACTTGAGCAGTCTCTCTCTCTCCACAATCCATACGATGATTCTGATGATATCATGATTGAAATTCTCTTAAAGTTCTCTTGGAGAAGAAGAAGTGCAGAATTTTACAGTAAAGGTTTTTACCTCAAGTTCAAGTATTTTTAGAGGTTATTTTTGCTATCTCTCAGGATGTCTTTTAGCCAGCTAATCAGATCAGCAACTTGTGTGTCTGGTGGTTTTCTTCAAGCTTTTGGAAAGTTGTTTGGAATTTCTAAAGATGAGAAAGTACCATTGAGTGTTCGAAAGTTTACCTTGTATTCTTTTAGATAGATGTTTGTGTTCATTCTTTTATGATCCTCAAACATTGTTATAAAGCTTGAGAAAACTAACTTTTGTAATCCCAATATCATTATAGTGGAAGGTTTTACCTGGAATAGGTCTTGTGGTTTTTCCCCTTCACATTGAAGGTTTTTCACGAAAAATATTTGGTGGTGTGTTTATACTTGGTGGATTACTTGTTTGTTTCTTTCCATTTTATTTCTTGACTTGATATCCTTTGATTCACACATAAATGGAAAAAGTTTAGTTCCCAACAATTGGTTGAATGCAACGTAGTGCAAGCACTTAGGAATTTTTTTATTCGACTTTCTTGTCTTCATTCTATATAAAATGTAATCCTTAATTACTCCTCCCTCTACCCCAACTAGTTATAGAAGCCTATGGATGTCCAAAGTAGAATGACCAAAAAAATTAAATTTAGGGGGAAAATATAGGCATTAAATTTTTTTAGGGGGAAAATCAATAGGCATTCATAAAAATGGATCGTTCAAATTTGGATTTACTCCAATATCTATTTTTTTGGGAGAAATTTATAATAAAGAAATGCATCAATATCATTTTTGTTTTCCTCCAACGAAGTCTAGAAAAGCAGCATAGTAGTGGTGGTGGGTGGTGGTGTTGGTGGTGGGGGGGGGGGGAGGTGGTGTTGGTGGTGGTGGTAAAGGGGCGGCAGGGTGGTGGTGGGGGTGGTGGTTGTGGTGGTGGTGGTGGTGGTGGGGGGGGGGGTGGGGGTGGTGGGCGGGGTGTTGGTGGTGGTGGTGGGCGGCGGCGGGGTGTTGGTGGGGTGGCGGCGCGGTGGTGGTGGTGGTGGTGGTGGTGGTGGTGGTGGTGGTGGGTGGTGGGCGGTGGTGTTGGTGGTGGTGGTGGAGGCGGTGGTGTTGGTGGTGGTGGTAGAGGTGGCGGCGGCGGCGGTGGTGGTGGTGGCGGTGGTGGTGATGGTGGTGGTGGTGGTGGTAGAGGTGGCGGCGGCGGCGGTGGTGGTGGTGGTGGCGGTGGTGGTGGTTGTGGTTGTGGTGGTGGTGGTGGTGGTGGTGGTGGTGGTTGTGGTGGTGGTGGTGGTGGTGGTGGTGGTGGTCAAGTGATAGTTATGTGAGTATCGACTCTTTTTTTTCTCTTAAAAGTTGATCCAAAGCTTGGAGCAAGTATTTATGACCCAAAATTTTGGAAGATTTTGGAGTCATTCTGAATCGTTCACTCTGTGGGAGTTAGAATCTAATTGGACTTATCAAACGCGCTTCTACTCCAAAATGATTTTTGGGGTAAAAATCAATATCATAATTTGCATGAACATTAATTCTCTCAGTTACATGCGAAATAAGAAAAAACAAAATAAGATGGATCTTAGTTATGTGCATCATGAATCACGAAATGGTTTTACCAAAAAAAAAAAAAAAAGAATCACGAAATAGTATTAGCATATATTGAATCACTAAAATATAACATTCAACGCCAATGGAAGTTGATGGTGGATTGTTATTCTTTTGAATCTGCAATACCTTGCTTTGAATCGAAACCTCAAGGTTTCTCCCTTCCTCCTCTATAACGTATCACTAGCAATGGCAGCTCTGGTGATTTCCTATCCCCCTTACTCATAACTCATAAGACAAACATGAGAAAGCAGGTGCCACCCCATCCCTTTCAGGGGGCAGCATTGGAACATTGGAGTTTGGATGTCAACAGCACCATATTAGAGAATGGTCAATTAGCTATCCAGATCAATAATTCATTCTTCAACAAAACAACAAATAAAAAATATGGACATGAACATTCCCTTGCTGTTTAGTACCCAGATTTTCTTTTCCTAGTCATCCCTGGTTATGAACATATTTGAATAGATCCAACAAAACTTTGATCACCAACAAAAGGACTTCAAAACAATATTTGGTTACTCTGGACATTTCATAATACCCGAATCGAATAAATATGTTTGACATTGCAACAAAGATGATAAGGAGTAAACTGAGACAGTATATAAGTTTTGCAGGCCCCAAACAAATTAAGATTGTGTTCAATGTCATGACAACTAGAATTCCCTCTACGTCTAGTCCACTCTAAAGATGTCCTTACTATCTCAAATGAAACAAAAATTCATGACAACTTTTCTTTTCTTTTTTTCCTTTTTCATGATAAGTAAATCATGAAAAAATAATTCAATAGGGAAGATAGTTGACCAGCGGAGGAACTCTACAGCATTTTCCCCCTTCATGTAAAAGCAGTCTGTAACACAATTTACATTTTACAACTAGAAAAAATTTAACTAGCCAAACCTTGGTAAGCCATCTAGTGTAGTCTCTTGTGCAAGTTGTTCTAATTGTTCTCGTAAAGTAGCATCATACTGCAAGTATGAAATAAATACATCAGATTAAGTATGAAATGGTCAATTTAAAACATATGAAGAAGAAATCCTACTATGATGTGGCCAAACAAGGAAAGTGGGACTTTGATGGAGACAATAATGCAATGTGGAACGAGATGTCTACTCGTATTAAAAAGTTGATAAGGATATCCTAAGTGTATCGAAAGGAAAATGACAGTCCTCTAGAGAGTCTTGGTGGTGGAATGAAGAAGTTCAAACAACCATTAAGGCTAAGAAAGCTAGTTTCAAGACATGGCAAAAGACCAAGGATGTAAAGGATCTAAAAAGGTAAGAATTTGCCAAACAAAAAGCTAAGTAAGATTACGGGAAAAGCAAGGACTAAGAAATATGAAGATCATTGTAATAACTTGAGCACAAAGGAAGGGGGAAAATTATCTATAAGATAGTTAAAATGAGAGAAAGAAAAAGTAGAGATTTCAACCATGTTAGATGTATAAAAAGTGCAAATGATAAAGTTCTAATAAGGCAAGAAGACATTAAAGCAATAAGAATGATTATTTCTACAGCCTATTAAATAAAGGCACCTCGAGTTAGGTATCCCGAAACGCTGCATTACCATAAAGACACTACGGGTCGTAGATATACAAATAAATTAAGGCGTCGAAAGTGAAAGATGCTTTAAGGAGGATGAATGTAAGCAAAGTACCAAGCCCAGATGAGGTCTCAATAAAAGTATGGAAGAACTTAAGAATCTATGGATTAATTTGGCTAACCACGTTGTCAATAAGATAATGAGCACAAGGAAAATGCTAGATGAATAGAAGTTGGAGGAAAAGCATTGTGATTCGAATTTATAAAAATAAAGGTGAAATTTAAAACTGTAATAACTACAAAGACATAAAACTAATGAGTCATACTATTTAACTATATATGGGAGAGAATTATTGAAACTTGCTTGAGATAAGAAACTACTATTATAAAGAACCAAATTGGTTTTATGCCAGGAAGATCCACAATAGAAGCTATTTACTTATTTGGAAGACTCAAAAGATTTAAAGATTGCAAAAAAAAAAACCCTCCATATAGTCTTAATTGACCTAGAAAAAGCTTATGATAGAGTCCCAAAAGAGTTAATCTGGCAAGTGTTAGAGAAGAAGAGTGTTTCAAGCAAATATGTGGATATAGCCAAGGATATATAATATAGTCTGGTGACTAGTGTAAGAATGGTGGGGGATCAAGGTAACATTCCTAATTACAATTGGGTTACATCAAAGATCAACTTTAAACCCTTATTTGTTTGTACTTATCATGAATGATTTAACCAAAGACATTCAAAATAAGGTTCATTAGTATATACTTTTTGTTGATGATATTGTTTTAGTGGATGTCACAAAGGCAGGGATTAACACCACATTAGAGTTATGGAGATCCAACTTGGAATAAAAAAATGTTTTAAGATAAGTAGTACGAAGGCGGAGTATATGGTATGTAACTTTAGCCACACAAAAACGGATAGTGAGGTGATGAAAATGGATGAGTGAGATACCACAAAGTAACTATTTTAGGTATCTAAACTCAATCATAAATAAAGAAGGTGATATAGAGGATGATATGCCACACAAGATTAAAATAGGATGGACGAAGCGAAGAGGTGTGTCTAAAGTTTTATGTGATCAGCGTATTCCTTTAAAACATAAAGGAAAATTGTATATAACAATCATTCGACTAGTTATGATGTATGGAGCAGGATATTGGGCAATGAAGAAACATTATATAGATAAACTTAGTGAAGCTGAAATGAGGATGTTGAGATGGATGTGTGGCAAAACTATGAAAGGTAAGGTAAGGAATGATCAAACCAGTGCTGATTTGGGAGTAATGTTGATTCCTGATAAGCTACGAGAAAGTCATTTGAGATGGCATGATCATATTCAACGGAGGCCTTTAGATGCTCCAGTCCGAATGAGTGATTTGATTCAGATCGAATGATCTAAAAGAGCCAGGGGCGGACCTAAGATGACACTAGATGAGGTGATCAGGAACGACATGCATAGCTTAGGTCTTGTTTCAAATATTTCGGTGAACAGAACTGATTGAAAGGCAAGAATCTATGTAGCCAACCATTTAGTTGGGATAAGACTATGTTGTTGTTGTTGTCAAAGAAGAAATCCAGAATGATTTTTAGCCAATCTCCACTCCAGAAGCTTACTAAGCACATTTAAAAGAGAAATTACAATTTATATAAATATTTTCAAGAGAATCAGAAAACCAAAAAGATGTTCAAATCATTTACCATGCCAGGGCAATAGACAAACCAGAACAAACATCATATAAATGTAGGATCTTAAGATGAAACAATTTTATGGGTATAAGAAGTGTATTAGCACTTTCATGCATGAGCTTTGCTTGATTTTGTTGTTGAGGCGCTGTTGCAAGCAACCTCCACAAATTAATTTCGGTTTTACTCAATCCTATGAGATAAACCTACAGATTGAGCAAGCAAACAATAAAAAAAAAAATTTGAAGAAAAGGATGAAGAACAAAAAATTAAATATATTTGTCCTCTATATTTTCATGTTTTGTAAAGGAAAGAGATTTTTTTATTAATGAAGTAGAACCCTCTTAAGAAACATTATTTGAAGCCCCATAACAATGAAACCCTTACTAATCACAAGAAAGTGAATGAGCAGGTCGCTTCCACTTCTCTTTCCTTTGTTGAATAGATGGACGGTTGTGCTATTAAACTGACAATGAGCAACTTTGTAAAATGATTTGCAGCAAAACTGTTCTTTCATGATTCATTAAAGAAGGCTCTTGAATAGCTAAGGTTTGTTGACGATCCCCGGCTACAATCCTAGGGACATCATAAAGAGTATCTGACTCCTACTTTTTCCACTTCGCATATGGGCTCTATATTCTCTACGGCATCAACCATAAGTTTGATTACATCGCGTTCAGATCGAGCTGGGCGACGAAAAGTTTGATAAACAATAGCACGACCTCTCGTTCTTTTACCTTCTTTCATGCGAAAGTTGACCAACTTCTTGATCAATTGTTTTTTCTCACCATCCAAGCCCCCCATATAGTTGAGAATTTCAGAGCAATTGGAAGCCACTTTCGATGATGAGGCCGATAAATTGATATTTTTACGCGATTGTTACTGTCCATCTTTATCAGCCAACTCCCCGGTTTCTATCTTTCAGAATCCCATAGCTTTCAACTGAGCGGCAGCTAATCCGTAAGCTGTCTTCTTATGATGGGCTGCAGGAGCCTCTTGTTCTTCTCAATCTCCTGCAGCCATTCGTGTAGGGTTGTGGCATCTGGTAAAAGTTTAATATATGATGAGGCATATGGTTGATATAGAACTTGAAAATTACCAAGTGATTAACGCTAAATGATATACTACCTATCCAATAATCCCTTGACCTAATCAATAACCTAAAGGTTCAAAACAGTGATGCTTGAAGGGATGCTCGCTTTCAGGAGGCAATCTAAACAATACTTTCGCGTAAATGACTTAGGTTTCAAGAGATTCCTAACTACTTTTTTCTATCGGTCATGATCCCTTTCCCTTCGCCAAACACATTCCTATTTGCAAAATTGATGTTGAGACGACTTGCAAATGTTGGAATACCTCACTACTTTGTCGGCCCTTCCCACTCAAGGGTTCTAGACGATATTCTTTTTACACATAGATAACGATTAACCCAAATTTTTTTCTTTTCTTTTTTTCACTATCAACGCCCAACGGGTATTCAGACCTTCATCCTGACTAGTCCTGCGGACTCATACTCAACCCACAACTACATAGACCAGATTATTTCAAGATTGAATGAGAACCGTTCCACTTGCACTCAAGACAAGAAAGAAAGAACACTTAACACCCTTGTGAGTGTGGCTCCAAAGCGGTAGAAGGAGTGGAACTTAGAACCTTTTGTTTCTTGCAGTTTAGACTCGTTGCCAACTCAGCTACCCCTTTAAGGTTCAATTAACCCAAACTGAGCATACCCTATGCTAAATGAATTTGATTTTACACTGGGCTCACAATTAATCCAAGAGTTTCTAAGGTTAACTCTCTCACACTACTGAGAGGCTTTGACCTCTATGCTGATCGGATTGACTTAAGGTGTCAATAAACCTTTTGAGCTTGTTCGAAATAAACTGGTAGAGGAAGGAAGCGGTCCTCTACAAATTATCGAAAATAAGGTTTTTTTTAAGCCAGAATACAGACCAAATACAACTTCTAACAAAGTAAGATAAAAACGATAAAACACTTACACTTGTTTCTTCACTGAATGAAAAAAAAATTCCCAGAATTCCTTTCAGAATCAATGCTTAGAACAATTGAGATCAAATAAAAATAAAGGCTAAGATAAAGGCTTAGGTTTGGGGTGGTGGTTTTTCTCACTGAAGCTCTTGAAAATAATCAACTCAGACACAAGCAAATTGCACTAAAATCTGGTCTGAAACCCATTAATTTCATTATATCAAAAGATCAATTACGAGTTAGTAAGTGAAACAGATTCAAATGAATCTTTCAGATTCAAATGACAATCTTGTTTTCAAACCATTTTTATGCTTCAACAGATCTTCTGTTCTTGTTCTTTGGTCCTCTCCACACCTGCGTCATCTTTTTCCATATATTCTCTATTTATAGAGGCTTGTCCTGATAGCTTCTTCAACTATTAGATCCTCTTTCATATCTTCCATCTTCAATGTCTAACAGTGGCTCAGAAGTCCTGAATATATTAACTATCAGTATGATACTCAATTCATTTAACATAGACATATCAAACATTGCTTGCATAATAGTATAAGATCTTTTCTTTGATGATCAAACAAGCACAGAGTTATAGATAATTCAGCTCATTCCTCAAATAGAGAACTCTTCAAATCATCTCAAGATGAAGTACCACTAAAATCACAATAATGTACATTTAATATCACAAAGGTGGATAATCAACGGCAAATAGATGAGAGACTGAAGAAGAAGCTGGAAGAAGGTATAGAGGGTTGGTGGTCCAGCACAGAATGGTCCCAAAGGGGGAACATAAAAGATAGGAGGATAGTCTTGGGGAATGCCTACATCAAGACAGATTTCTAAACAATCTCCATCCAAAGATAGCAACTCAAAAGGCTCATAAAAAGGCTTAAGAGAAGAGGGTTGTTACGAGAGTTTTCAGGCCCAATCACATCTCATACAACTGGAAAAGATGAGGAGACCTTTATTTTCGCTTGGAAACGCATCACCCAAGACCCCAGGCTCTACAACGGCTGGCCCATCAAAATCAGGAACCATATCCAACCCAATAGAGACAGAAGAGCCATCATATCTGGTTTATCCACACTTGCTGCTACTTTCGACAACTGACCATGCAAGCAATCTTTATCCAGTTGGCCAAAAACTTTGCACTTCAGGCACCTAGAAGGAACCCAATACTCTGCTTGAACCTTGATATTGGAATACAGAATATGTTACAAAGTCATGTGAAAATCATGTGCCATAATGATTACAACAGTTCCTTTCTAAGTTTGAAAACTTCATTTCCTTTCCCTTCAATTTTCTTTACAACCAAATAGAGCCTATGGAAAATCGTTGAAAAGCATTCAACTCGGTGAAGTGAAACAAAAACCCAGCTTATCAAAGCTTGGTGAAGAGGCAAGAAACCGGCAGTATGTGTGGCATGGGTGGCCACACCAAGGCCAGCCAAACTGCATGTTAACTGTCAGATACTTGGGATTATGTTCACCTGATAAAACATGAATTATAATAGCACCAAGCATAAGTATTTCTTCATTGACACTCCAGTATCTAGGTTATACGAATGAGAAGTACAACCATGACGAAGATACAAATCATGACAAACATCATAAGCCATGTTAAACATGAAGTCTTGGAACTTTCTGAAAAGATCTCCACGGCTCGCTTATTGGCATGACCAGTACTTGCCAAGCTACGCTCCACTGCTGTTTCTGTAGAATCAAGTATCTGCAATCAAACCGTGACAAAGATACATATCAATATGAAATTCTTTCAATAATAAGTTCATGCTATTACAATTACATTGTATGAGTAGACAGGGAGACGTGTATAGGTGGGTCCTGCTCTTGATCCAATCTAACTATAGTGACGGGTTCTCACAGTTTGAGCATTTCCACGACAAAGACACCATAATCATTAGCAGAAACACACAAAGAAGTGGTAGAATGTTGTGACATATCCACACAAATCAAAATACCTAGCTCTCTTCGACTATTGAATACATACACCAAACAGCCAAAATGGAAACATCGCTAGGTTCACAACACAATTACAGACTACACCTGCTCTTACTAGGTCATAAAAATCAAAAGAACTTAGAATATAGATTTCATGATTCTTCCCTCATTTTTCTACTTTTACTTGAAGTGATCGACCGGTTGATGGGTTGACACATGAATTTATAGGAGAAGGCCTGCAGGTAATAGGCCTAAAGAATAGATCAATCTAGACACAAATATTCAAGGGGATACCCAAAGTGCAATCTGTCCAGAATTTACTGAAAGTGAGGCTTAGCAGGTCCAGAGACCTTAACAGATTAGTTTTAGTTCAAATTTAATAGAAGGATATCAATCTTGAAGTCCAAAAAATTTAAGTCAGTCCCCAAATAATCAGACAACAAATCTGATTGTTCAGTAAGGTCACAGACCTGGAAAGTAGAAACCAGAGGCTTATCCCCATAGATTTGCAATGGAACTCGAACAAACACTGACCTGGATCTGTACCTGTACCGGACAAATGCCAAATACTCTATTATGGAGATTTAACTATCAAGAGTTTGGATGTAAAAGAAAAAAGTGGGTCTTTAATTACAGAAACGGTCTTTTGGAGTGAGTGGAGGGAGAGAAATTACAAGAGTCTTTTGGAGTGAGTGGAGAGAGAAGAAATAAAAAAGATCGACAAAGTATTTGATAAGCACGCCAAGGCGGAATACAAGGTCCCCCAGGCCACAGAAATCTTGTTAGCATCAATTTGCAAGGAGAGTTTGGAGTAAAGGCAAATCATAAACTCCTTTTTATGGCTCAAAAAAGGCAATACAAAATTTAATGCATCTCTGGCTCTCAATAAATAAAAAATTTTATTGTTCCCCAACCACCCAACCCACAAGAATGGTGGAAACCAATTTTAAAACAGAACCAATAAATAACAAATAACTTAACCAGGATAACCAAGACTTAAATAAGCATAAAGCTGGTACAAATCACAAAGACACGGACTCTTTCTTCATTTAACCCAACTTGAATACAAGCTTTTAAATAAGATAACAAACATGTAAATCCCAAGGGTACCTTATGGATATCCAACAAAACCAAAATAGATTAAAAAAACCTAGTCAATGGAAGGACTTCAATAATGTATAAGATGGTAGGTATCACCAAAAAAAAAAAGTGCAATTCATTTGAGACCAAGTAGAAAAACAAGCCTTAATATAATATAAAGATTAAAGGAGGCGGCGAATGAACCCACCAATATGCTTACCCCACCTCACACACATCAATATGCTTACCCCACCTCACACACACACACACACACACACACACACACACACACACACACACAAAGGTCCATCCCAGCAGATAAACTGTTACTTTAGTTCAGAGATTCAGAACCAAAACAATCATCTATATGTGCATGTCTCGATGCCTGTCCATATATCAGCATGGTTTTCTGTAGCTTAGAGAGCATATCGTTCCATCATCCAAATGCTAGTAGTCTAGTATAATAAGCAGAGAAGATGTCGCCGTAATCAATCATGATGATTCTTGACCCTCAAAAAATTTATTTGGCAGGACTCATAAGATATTGAGTACCAACCCTCTGCATGCCGATCATCTGACCATGCTACTGTATTAAGGACCAACATTAAGAATTCTAGCACTCAAGAGTCTAGATTCCCCAACCACTCGTCACTTCTAAGTGAAGACTAGAAAATGGATTGTGTCACTCGCCAACCCACATTATAAATGTGATCCTCGTAAAAAACTATTTCTATCAACAAATTACCAAATTTTATTATGCAGCAAAGCACTATACAACATGAAATGAATATGTCAGGAGAATTACATGGTTTCGATTGGATTATGAGATCATACCTTCTCAGTGTCTTGCAAGGATTGGTTCATCAAGAAGCTACTCTCCTTGAGCTGTCGTGCCAATCCCACCATTTCATCTGTCAAATCTTCTTGGAGTTTCCTGTTGGAAAAAACAGCAAGGAATTTAGGGAATTAACTTCTATAAATATCAATAATGATCAAGTATCAGTTTGATACCTCCATGCAGATATGGATTACAAAGGCAAGCCAGCAAGCGCAATCATGGTCCAAAGGTGTAAACATACCTGTGTTTTTCAATGTGTGCCTGTGCCACAGCATCTAGCTTGACTGGCGTTGATTGATCAGTCTCAGTGAGCTCATGAGTCTTATCTTCAGATTTTACAGGTGGCCTATTTGAACCAAGTCATTCAACTAAAATTTACATAACTTGGGATAAAAGAAAGAGGCTCAAACAATAACACCAGACAAATCAAAATGAACAAGTAGAGTTTAACTTACACAAATCTCCTACGCAATCCTGAAGTAGGAGAAACACAAGATTCTTCTTCCGCTCTAGGATTTTCTTTAACAGGATTCCCATCAACAGCCTCCGGTGCTCCTGGCACATCAGACTGGCAATTTTGCAAAAGACCTAATTAGGAACAATTATCTCCATGGAACAGAAAAACATAACAATTTAAGTCGTTAGAAAAAAATTCACGGCCTTTGCAAGTGACCATGTAAGCTACTCATAATCAAAGCTAAAAAAGTCACCATTCATCCCCCATGAGAAACTAAAATGGAAGCAACCTGAAGGATCTGGTGCTATTAAAATCTTAATGAAGAGTAATTTTATAGTTTTATGATTACAGGCTTACAGCACAAGAATAACCTTTTCTCATGGGTTCTTTTCTTCCTGAAAAAAACTCCAACAAGACAGAAAAATTATTGCTATATAAGTAACTACATAAGCCTTGCAGATTGTATGAAGTGCACTGAACCAAGATATCAACAAAAGACCTGCATAACTCAAGCGGTACAAATATCATGCAATAAATAATGTAGAAAAATCTTCTGCAATCGCTACTACTCAGATGGCACTTAAAAATAACTAGTTGAAAGCATGTACTTAAATAGGCTGTGAGCTAGATAGTCCATTATAAAATTAACCCATTAGTTTTGAAGCCCAATCTACTGTTGATTGGAAAGAACAGTTTACTGACTTGTTCCACCAAACCAGAAGAAAGACTAAAATGGTGATAGGATACCTCTGGAATTTACTGTGGGTTGAAATAAGGGAAACAAATAATTAGAAACATAAGAACTATCAACTCTCCTATTTTATAAACGGTAAAAGAAACAGATACAAGCTTAAATTTTTTCTCTTCTCTTTCCCCGTAAGTTAATCAGTAAACTCACCACTAGAGCAGATAATTTTGCAGCTATAGCTTCAATCTTCTCTGAATAGTCATTCACCTTTGCCTTTGAAACTCTGTAGAAAGAGAAGCCTCTGTTACCACTTGAAGAAACTGGAAAACAGTGGCAATAGTTGCAGGCTCGTGGCATCAATAGAAAAGGTTAAACATAAACACATAAACAAACAATTTTTTTGTCCAGAAACACACACACACACACACACAAACAAAAACATAAATGTTAAATTTTAGTTCTGTAGTCCAAGTGTCACCTAGCTTAGTGATGTTTAGTTTCCAGCTTTAATTAGATTAGAATTTCCTTAATTATTCGAACTCTGGTAATGTCTAGGATTCTGTCTAAGTCGACATGCGTCCTTTTATTAATATAAAAAAGAGGTGAGGGGGAGTTCTACATTGTTACATGGTATCAGAGCCAATCTGATCAGATTCATAATCCTCTCCATCCATTACTGTTTTGAGTCTTCTCAATCCTCACCATTCTCTTCTTCTTCTCCTTTTTATTTTCTGCTGCCGCCATGGATTGAAGAACTAATTCCAGTTTCATGGAAGCCCACCAGTAGGGGGATTCATATACCTATCACTATGAAATCTGTTCACAGTCAGGTTTTGCTTATGGGAGCAGATCGAGATATTTTTATGAGCCAGCTCAATTGTTTGTTTCTGAGTAGCTGATTCTGTTCCTCTAGGATTTTTTTTATGAGTTGCTGAGTTTCTGGTGCATTACAGTAGATCGAGTTACTTTCTAGGATCAGGACACTTTCTCTGCAACTTAGAGATGCTTCTGTTATGAGAGATCTTTTCTGTTTATGATATATTTTTCCTAACAGTTCGAGAACCAATCCGTCTCTGTATACATAATTTTTTTGACCAGAAAGCTTCTCGAGATCCATCTTGAGAGCAGGTATCGATCAGCAATCTATTTCTGCATACAGATTTTTTTGGCCCAGGAAGCTTTTCCAGCAAGCTTCTCGAGACCCATATTCACAGGAGGTATCGATCAGCAATCTGTTTCTGCATACAGAGTTTTTTGAACCAGAAAACTTTTCCAGCAAGCTTCTCGAGTTCTCTCCTCAGCTTCCTTGTGGTACCTTCTTGCCTTAATGGATTTGAATTTTTTAGTTGCTGTCCCTATTGATCAGCAAGGACTGCCTTGTTTGTTGTTCCTATTGGTAGCTGTGTTCTCTTAGGAGTCGTCCTTTATTAACAAGGACTGACCTCTATATTCAGATCTAACCGTTCGATTATCGGCAGAGTGGGAGACGTTCCTTCATTTGGTAAAATATTTCCTCTATCCTAGTTCGACAGTATGAGTAATTCGAAGACCAACGTGGACTCTGTCCATGTCGAAATCACTTCCTTAAATTGACTGGCTCCTCTAATTACCTACTCTGGAGGTAGGATATGAAGATTTATATCACTGCTCGAGATAATCTGGCTTGTTAGAAGGATGATCCTCCTGATTCTAAATGTCACACCCCAAAACCGGAGTCCTTTAGGTGCGACTAGATCTCTTGCTGTGCAAGCAATCCTAACCCAAGATCTCCACTTAAGCAGTGCTTACCGTAAACCATCCATTACACACAACCACAGTCCATAACATTTTCAGAGTATATATATAATGTGGAAGTCTTTAAATAAATACCGAACCGAGAGTCAATGTGATAAATAGTATCATAACAAGGTATATCTCAAATCAAATATCATGGCACAAATAGTTTTACACAATTAACCAAAATACACCTAGACATAACTAGGACAACATGCCCAAAGGTAAAACTAGCCTAGTCTAGGGTATAACCATGGCTCCTAGACATGGACACACTCGTCACACTCGCACGTCAGTCCATGAGTAGCGTCCTTATGTTCCTTATCTTCCTTAGGTTCATCAGCAACATCAACAGTAACCATAGAAACGTCACCTGCAATACATTCTAAAAAAATGTGTACATACAGAGGTGAGCAACCAACACACTCAGTGAGAGAATCATCACACGCAAGCAAGCAAATGAATGCAGGTAATTTATTAGTGGTTTTGGTCTGTGGAAACGTGCATGCGCTATTTAGATCCTCAAACACAGAAGATACCCTTCAAGCATGGGTGAGGTAAATAACCCACACTCAACTCCCTGCCAACTATGGATATGATAATCCTAAACCATGAATAATTACTAATGTAGGGACTATACCCCAGCTTAGACCAAGACTCATGTCCCATTCCAATCATCAAGATCCTACTAGGATATTAGCATATGCAAAGCACTGTCCATATGGATGGCACAGTCCAGAGGCTAACCCCTCCTTTTCGCCCTTCTACATAAGACTAAACAAACATCATGTTCCAAACAAATAAGATATAATATATAAATGCATATGCATGGGCAGACATAGAGGGCGAGCCTTGGTGTGACGGTAAGGTTGTCATATTGCAACCTAGTGGTCACAGGTTCAAAACACAGAAACAGCATCTCCGCGTTGCAGGGGTAAGGCTGCATACATTTTTCTCCTCCCCAGACCTTGCAATAGCGGGAGTCCCGTGGACTAGGACACCTTTTTTTTTATATGCATGGGTAGATATCACAGATATTGGATGGCATATTATCAAATAATGGCACAATCACAAGCAAGGCATACGTTTGAGAAACAATAAAATAAATCAAGCTAATCCCCTCACATTAGGTGGTGAGCTGTAGTAGTACTCTGTTGCAGACAGAGTGCTTTCCCTTCATTCCCATGTAGATTTACCTAATAGGTTGATTATACTTTGATTAGTATTCATTATCTTTTGGACACGTCCAATCACTTTAAGTATCCTCACTGACTTTGGTTTATAACCTAGGGTCAATGGTTTTGGTTAAAGAGTCACTGGCTTGAATTTCATTCAATTATGTCACTGTCAGACTGTGCAGGTGATGATGTGAGGGTGCAGGAATGCCCCCGCATGCATAGCCCAGACAAGACAAAACCTTATCTGAATTGTGTGGGTAATGGTGTGCGGATGCAGGAATGCCCCTACACGTATGGCCCATACAGCACCTGAGATCAACTTATATTCTGACGAAAAATATCCCTACTAGGATCGTGCGGGCGACAGGGTCTGTACCTGGACCCTGCACCCGGACAATTTTTATGTCGTCTGAAATTAATCTTCTTGGTTCATATGACCTGGGCTTCCATCCTAGGGTCCATAAATGTCAAGGCATCGCCCAAGTGTCACCTAGGCGCCGCCTATGCACCAGGCTCCCTTGTGATGCCTTGGAAAATTGGGCGCCTTAGTCACCTAGGCTGGCGCATTGGACGTCTAGGTGGGCACCTTGGTCGCCTAGGCACCCTGTCAGGCTTCCAACGCCTTAGTTAGCCTTGGCGTCTTGACAACTATGCTAGGGTCTCCTAGGACCTGTCTCAGGGTCTAGAATCAATGGTGGGTCATCCCCACCGTGGGTTTTGGGTTCTAACCAAGCTTTCCTAAGTCATAAGGTTGTCATTCCAAGTTGTGATCAAATCTGGGCAGCATTCCTAGGTTTGCTTCTTCTACCATTAATGGCCGTTGGAGACCTTATCTCCCTACTTTCCGAGGATGGGTTTGTCCTCTTCTAGTCTTTCCAAGACTGAGAACAGCAAAGCAAAGGTTTTCCAGAGGTTACCTTAGAGTTGTCCTTCCTTGCTTTGGTTGGGCTGCTTTGGGAAGAGTTCCTCTTAAGTGCACACCTTCATCTTCCTCCAGACCTCTCCTTCGTTCTCCCCCTCCCCCTATCCAAAATGTGCGTCAGAACCAAAGAGGGTTCCAACACTTAGGGTTTGCTAGGGAGAGGAAGAATTTGGTCTTAAGTGCAACTCCTCTCTTCCCTTCCTTATTGCAAACGAACTAGGAGATTGGGGGGTCCCACCCTTGCCACATGGCAAGGTCCTACACATAAAGGGAGTTGGAAGATATCCTTGTGCGTGGGAAGATTCTTTCCCAGCTGGAGTTGGACTCCAATCTTTTGTGCGCATGAAGGAGGGAAGACTTTGTCTTCCCCTTAAATCTTAGGATTTTGGGTCATTTATCTTTATTTATTGTAAATAAATAATATCCACCTGTCCCACAATGGGTTCCACATCTCTAACGTCATTAAGAATGTCCAAAAGTGGCCAGGTGTTAACCACGGTCGAGCCCAACGGCTGCGACCAGAGAAACCTCGCTGCAGGTTTGTGCGGGTGCACACTAAGTGTGTGTGGCAACAGGTTATGCACCCGCTCGCACAACCAAGTGTTGTTTGGTTGGGTTTGACCTCAGCTCAAATCCTCTTGGTTCCTATGTGATTTCCACTTAGATGACACTCATGTTACAACAGTTTGAGTATCTTACCTGTTCGAGATACGTGTCTAAACGGGTAAGGGTTCCGGTATCGGGTCGGTGGGAAGACCTGCCACGTGCCAAAAATTCAAATTGGGTCTGAATTTTGGGTGCGAGTCTTACACTAAAGATACCGCTAATGGTGTTTGGATCCATGAGAATGCCACCATCATGGTCTGGCAATTTAATAGCATGGAATCTTCTATTGTTTTTTTTTTTTTTTTTGGGGGGGTAGATAAATCTTTTATTGTTTCTAATGTCATATTCCACACCACTAGCAAAGGTGTTTGGACAGACTTGCAAGAGAGTTTTGAGCAAGATACTAACTTGTTTCGTGTTTATGATTTATATGAGTGTCTTTTCAATTGTAAACAGGGCAACAAGTTGCCTAATTTTATAATACTCTAAAAGGTTTTGGGAAGAATTAATTCTCACTGCTGACCTTACTACTATGAAGGCTCAGTGTGCAGAATTTCAGGCGGCTACCTTCCTCTCTGGTATCAGCTCTAAGTTGCAACTATCAAAAGCCAACTTTTTGCCGGTGATAAAGTTCCCACCTTAAATAGGCCTTCTGTCGTGTTCAATGCATTGCCTCTTCCACCTTCTCCAAATCTGATGGAGCATCTACCAAAGGCAGTTCAGCGTTGTTTGCCGGCAGCAACAATCGTGGTCGCGATACTTTGGGTAGGAGTCGGGGTGGGAATCATGGTCGTGGTGGTCGTGTTTCTTTTGATGATCGTATAGGTATCTACTCTCATTATGGTGGTAGCGATGGTAGTGGCGGTGGTGACAGATATGCTGGCTTATGAGAGGAGGAAGATAATATGGGGCAGCCAGAGCCACAGCAAGACCCCATCATATTCACAGGGGAAACTCAATATCATGGATCCATACAGGATGAGGACCATGGTGGACGTACCGGTAAAGGGTATACTCGAGGTCCACGCAGGTGCTTCGTTCCTGAGGATGAGGAAGCAGGGATGATTAAGATGGATATATCGAGCTTGTCTACCACGATTGACAGCATGAGTTTAGGGGATGGTAATGTTGGCTCCACATCGGTTTCATTTCCTACGTATGACCAATTTACTAGTGCCCAAGGCCATGGTCAAGGCTCTTCATCTTTTGTGGACTCCATCTTCGCGTATCCTATTCCTACTCATGCTCAGCCTCCAGCTCCAGCTCCAGATTCATGTCCTCCACAATCATTTCCTAGGTTGGGGTACCTTACTTTTGTAGATGAATGATAAATCAACATACGTGTGGTGATGACTTCCTCAACAATTGGTGCAACCAAATGATTTGGCTAGACTATGTTGTGAACTCGGAGTCCCAGTATCGGCAGCAGCAATGGTACTCGAGTTGGGGATTAAATGCGCCACGAAACTCATCGTGGATTTGACTTTGAGTTTTTGAGTGACTTCCATTTCCATTCCATATGTTATGTAATTTGAAATTTAAACTTTAAAGAATGTCGTTAAATGATGTAATAGTAATGTTACATGATTTATTTTCTAAATTACTAGTTTACTACCATAGTGCCATAGTAACAATCTGCATACTTTCAGTTTCATAGCAATTAGCAGCGTACGTTAGTATTGTACCAATATAGAAAAATAAGAGAGGATGGAGAATCAATGTGTAAAGGAAAGAGAGAGAGTGTGTGTGTGTCCCTCTCCTTGTAGCTTGTATTTATAAAAAATAAAAAAATAAAAACAACTATTAGATAGGATCTAGGAGTCTACAAGTCAAGAGTCCTAATCACAAACTAAAGACAAAGTAAACTCCAAAACATGAAAAAGAAACTAACAAGCCTAATTGGTAAAGAAAACTAATAAAACAAACTAATAAAATAATTAGGAGTTCATATAATAATAGATCTAATTACAATAGGACTGTGTTTCACTGTACACAATAGGACTGTAGAGTCCTATTCCAACTCAACAACAAGGACAGTAGAGTCCTTTAACTCAGCAACCAAGGATTGTAAAGTCCTTCTCCAACTCAGCAGCATAACCAAGCAATCCTACACGATGAGGATTCCTCACAGTTCCTACCGTGAGGACTATTCAGTAGTCCCTATCATGTAGATTGTTTAACACTCTCTCCCCTCAAGTTGGAGCATGGGAGAATGTAAGAGGTTCAACTTGAACAATATAATAGTAGCAGCAGCAGTTGTAATAGTTGTAGCAGTAGTAGTGGCAACAGCAGCAGTTGTAATAGTTGTAGCAGTAGTAGTGGCAACAGCAGCAGTAATAACAGAGTAACAGCACATTATAGGCCACTGTGAACCAAGTAGTGGTAGTAGCATAGTATAGGTCACTGTGAATCAAGAAGTAGCAGCAACAATTGTAGTAGTAGTAGTAGTAGCAGTAGCAGCAGCAGCAGCATAGTATAGGTCACTATGAACCAGGTAGTAGCAGTAACAATTGTAATAGTAGTAGTAGCAGTAGCAGCACAGTATAGTGGTGGCTCCAACATGACTTTTAATAGTAGGTTGCATCACGTGCAACAAGTAGGTAAGCTGCAGGTAGTATAGGTTGCATCACGTGCAACAAATAGGTAGGCTAAGCTCACTTCGGCAGATATATAATCCCCCCCCCTTTTCTCACGTGGAACATTCCACATAAACAAGTTACGACGGGACACATCAATAGTAGAATACCCAAATTTCAAAACCATCCAATGGTAGGATTAAAAAATACGGTAAAGTCCTAATGGGACTAAGACAAGGTAACAAGGCAAGTGGATTTTTGACATTAATTAAAAAAGTCAAAGACCCAATCAGCAAATTCTGATCAGATGTGATCACTTTCGACAGTAGCAGAAATACTAGTAGATAACAGCAGTTCTAATTAAGAGAAACTTCTCGATCAGCAGTTCAAATAAAATCAATAAAGAAGAGAGATCGATATCTGATAAGAAGCGATCTCGATCAGAACCTTCAATATAACATCAGTAGATCAAACTTCTCGATACCTACAGATCTTGAAATTTGATATCAGTAGATCTTGAAACTTGAAATTAATAAGATGCAGCAACATCAGTAGTGGCTGCACACCAGAATGGAAACCTCTAAATGACTCTCAAAACAACACATGCTTTGATACCATGTAATAAAATAGAAAAATAAGAGAAGATGGAGAGAATCGATGTGTAAAGGAAAGAGAGAGAGAGAGAGAGAGAGTGTGTGTGTGTGTGTGTGTGTGTGTGTGTGTGTGTGTGTGTTCCTCTCCATGTAGCTCTATATTTATAGAAAATAGAAAACAACTATTAGATAGGATCTAGGACTCTACAAGTCAAAGTCATAATCACAAACTAAAGACAAAGTAAACTCCAAAATAGGAAAAAGAAACTAACAAGCCTAATTGGTAAAGAAAACTAATAAAACAAACTAATAAACTAATTAGGAATCCATATATTAATAGGAAATCTAATTATAATAGGACTGTATTGTAAACACAATAGGACTGCAGAGTCCTATTCCAACTCAGCAACAAGGACTGTAGAGTCCTTCTTTAACTCGGCAACCAAGGACTGTAAAGTCCTTCTCTAACTCAGCAACATAACCAAGTAACCCTACACGATGAGGACTCCTCACAGTTCCTACCATGTGGACTGTTCAGTAGTCCCTATTGAGTGGACAGTTTAACAAGTATAATATGGTCTATATCATAGAAAAACTATTTAGGATATTTTTTTAAGGAAAATAATTCAATGAATATATGAAGAAAGTTAAAGAAGCATCACAAGAAAAAATTGGGCTTAAAAAACCTTTTTTTTCCCCACCGAAATTACATTTTGAAACCAAAAAAAAATATACCAAATCCCAGCCAGGTTTCAACTGAAATTTCGGTTTTGGCGTTGGCCGAAACCAATTCCGAAATCGAAATTCTGAACCTTTGCTGCTGCTACTACGACTTGATTCACAGTGACCTATACTGTGCTACTACTACTACTTGGTTCACAGTAACCTATACTATACTACTACTACTACTGCTGCCACAACTACTATTGCTGCCACTAATACTACTACTACTCTTACAACTATAATTGTTGCTTCCACTGCTACATTGTTTCAAGCTGGAGCTCTCAAATTTCCCCATGCTCTAGCTTAAGGGGGGTGTTAGTGTAATAAAATTGTAATCGTATACTGCTTTGACTTAGTCAAAGTAGTTAATGCTTTGACTTAGTCAAAGTAGTTAATGCTAGTTTCTAGGACTTACACTCCTATAAGTATATGGACTCCTAATTAATTTATTAGTTTGCTTTATTAGTTTCCTTCACCAATTAGGTTTGTTAGTTTAGTTTACTTTATTTTTAGTTTGTGACCTGACTTGTTGAGTCCTAGATCCTATCTAATAGTTGTTTTCTATAAATACAAGCTACAAGAAGAAGAACAAACATCAATTATCTCCATCTTTTCTTATTTTTCTATTTTGTTACAGTATATATCCTAAGCATTTCCCTTCGTTTCTTGACATTTCCCTACGTATCTTTAGCGTATCTTGTGTCTCTCCGATATGATATGATAATCTCTCAAAATCACTCTTCCAATACGATACCCAATACCGATACTTTAAACCTTGGTAGATACTTAATGAGTAGAAACCTCTTTAGATGGAATAAGAGGAAGAAAACTGCTTTTAAGATAAAGAACAAATTTATTAAGTTAGAAATAAAGAGTTTGGTCTTCCAATGGAAAATACAATGGACTAAAACACCCCAGAAATAGATTATAAATATTAAAAGTGAAAAGAAAATATCGCACACAAGGAATAGTAAGCCCAAAACAGATCCAGCATGAACACTTCTTGCTCAACTAGATCATCAGCAATCTCATTTACTGATCCCGAGTTCCATTTGAATAAGCAGTTCAAAGTGGAAAATATAATGCACCGGGAAAACCTTCATAGTTCGTTGGGATGATCAATGTTCTAGCCTAGTCTTTTGGGATTAAATCCTCCAGAGCATTACCCAAAGCATACTCGAAACTAAAAAATAAAGAAAGTAACTAAACCTTTTTGGTATCATGAGGGTGTGATCATTTTAGTCTTCTCTGGTCCTATTCAAAGCTGATTCTATCACAGCTGTGTTAAAGCATCATTAAAGGTCTAGAAATTTCTCTAAGGGCTCACTGAATGAAATAGCGAAGGTCACTCCAAATTAGTGATACGAGGATGCAAGCCTCGACAAGTGGCCTTTGGAGATAACTTTAACTTATTAGGAAGGCTAAGGGCCCTTTGCAAGTGAAGAAACCTCTATTTCTCTTGAAAGTTGAGATATGACCATTCATATATCCAAGTACATATTTTGAAATAGCTTTCCTTTCCTCCCAAAATACCATAGGGTTATGATGCAGTTGCATTAGACATTAATCCGGTATGGAGGTTTTGGGATTGGACAGCTATGCATTACAGATGGATCATTGGTAAATGGTAATGGTGATGCAATAAACCTATAGAGCGACATTTGGATTGGTGATTTGTGTTTGATTGACAGGTTGGGAATTGATAAATCTGAATTTAAAAGGATGACCTCGAAACTATCCTTGGTGATTGTGGATGGAGAGTGGAACTTCCCACAGGTGAGCTCACCTGTTTTACAAAGCATTTTTCAAAAAGCACCAAATATTCCACTATCAACAGGCAGAAAGGATAAACTGGTATGGACCTTAACCACGAATGGAGAGTATTCTATCTCCTCATCGTGGAAGGGCACCAGACTAAACATCCAAAACAAGAATGGGCCAAGGCAGTTTGGGATAAAGCATTACATCCAAGAATTTCACTATTTGGATGGAAATGGTGTCACCATAAGATTGTGTGTGATGAGGATTGCGTGTGATGAGGCAATAAGGAGGAAAACAATACCGTTGGAGTCACGGTGTTATTTCTGTTACAGCAGTGAGGAAACTTTTAACCCCAACGAGTTGCACCAATTCCCCCGCTGCATTGAAAGATGTGGCCTTTCTGAAGTAGAAGTTTCTGTGTTTATCAAATGTGACTTTTCTCTAAAAGATTATGGACAGTGATACTGGAGACATTTAACCTTCACTGGGAGGGGCTCCCAAAAGCAGACTTGCTGTTCTCCTGGTGGAAACGAAAGAAGCGGGTTGTGCTTTTACGCAGTTTGTGGATGCACCTACTGTTCATCGTGTTGAATGCGATTTGACGAGTCCGGAACCTCAGCTGCTTTGAGGGAATCAACCCATCACTGAAGAGTGCAATGATCATTATATCGAGGTCTAACCAAGATCTGCGATAATCAGACCTCGTGTGATCAAAACAGTAAGTGATTATGAAGTCTCTAGAAGGTTTCAATTGCCAAAGAGGGTCGGTGAGCCTCAAAAAATTCGCCCAGTACAGTGGAGCCCAGTACAGTGGACTAAAGCACCCATAGGGTGGTATAAACTGAATGTTGATGGTTGTTCCTTAGGAAATCCAGGAGGCAGGAGCAGATGGAGTGCTGCGAGATTACACAGGAAAAGTGTTGTTCACATTTTCAGAATACATGGGAGTTGCTACAAACTTCCAGGCTAAATTGAAAGCAGCTTTCAGAGGTCTAAAGGAGGCGCACAGACTGGAAATAAAGTAGCAATGGGTTGAATGTGATTCAGAAGCAGCAGTTGCATGGTTGAGATCTTCCACTATGCCATAGCAGAATGAGCAACAGTGAAACAGAATTTCCATGGACCTACAACACACAAGGATCAGATTTACCAGTTGTTTCAAAGAAGTTAATATGGTAGCTGATAGTCTTGCAAAAAGAGCTGCTTCAGAAGCTATCTCAGACACTTGGACACACTGTCCGCCCTTGATTGCAAGGGATGGTGTCTGGGATGCTTCTGAGCGTATGAGATATAGATTCTGTTAAACGATTATATGCTGGTGGTAGGTCTCTACTGATGGCGATGCCGAAGGTGGAGGTTTCTTATCACTGGCTCCAGATTGTACTTACTTTATATATATATATATATATATATATATATATATATATATATATATATAAGCTAAGCTGACCTTTAGCCAAAAAAAAAAAATCCCATACGAAGGCCTATGTGCAAGCTTGGGAGGGCCCAGAAGGCGTTGGCGGCAACCCAAAAAACTGAAATTCACTTTCGGGTAGTTATGTTATAGGATCATTTTCTAGGGTTTTATTGAAATGGACCTAACTCAAAAGCCTATAAAGTGGGGTTGAAGTTAGTACACGAAATTAGAGTCTTAAGTAAAGTGTGAGTTAGATTATGATACTTAATAGCTTAAGAGTTCTGTTTTAAGTTTACTTACTCTATTGAGTGTGACAAAGTGACTAGGAGTCATTTTAGGAATTTTAGAAGGTATTTATATATGTAATGCAACCCCCCCCCAATAGTTCGAAATCTCGAGTCTCGAGGGTGTCTCGACCCTCTGAGAAACCGAGATCTCGGCGAGACATTGTACAAAAATCGTGAAGGCTTAAAATGTGTATTTCGACCCTAAAATGACCATTTTAAAGCTTGATACTCTGAAGGAACCCTATTTTAGTATATATAAACATATTTAAACCATAAAATTGTATAAATAATCACACATGGTGGTTGTTTTGGTTTACACCCATGTTTGACAGTGTCAGCTTGAAATTCAAATGTAAACCTAGGATAATATTGGCTATTCTACATAATGTAACATTACTAGAAGATCACAGAAGACCAAACGAGCCAGTAAAATGATATATTAGGAGAAGAATAAACATAATAACACTTAATTAGTTAATTGTCATAGTAAAAAAAACTCAAAGTAGTCAAGTAAACTATTCAATCATAATTCATACATTATGTCGAGACCAGTCAAGAACTAGTCGAAAAATGGTCGAAAATGTCGAGAAATGGTCGAAAATGTCGAGAAATGGTCTAAAATGTCAAGAAATGCTCGAGAACTAGTCGAGATGGTCGAAACACTGTATCGAGGCGAGATTTGAAACACTGCCCCCCCCAGACCCAAAATCAATTAAGCATGTTTTTAGTAGAGAATATTAGTTTTTTAAAAGAGTTTTGAAGCTGTTCAACTTGGTATACGGGATTGGTACCCTAGATCTGATTTCTTTTATTCTTTTCTTCTCTATTGATTACAAGGTGTGATCTTTCTTCTATATTCATCTCTTCTGTTCTTCTAATTCTTCTACTTTATTTTTGAATCTGTTCATTCATTTTGCAGGTTCCTACCCCCAATAGGATGGCATCGTAGCACAAGTCCTTCACCTGACGGGTTTTAACCAATAGTCTGTCCAGCTTCACAACGATCCTTGCCCGCTTGATGAGCGAGGGGGGAGCGGCAATGCCCTTTCGACGCAAGCACTGCCACCAGGATGTCCTTTTATTGGAAAATTCACGAACAACCTACCATAATTTTACGGGTATCAAATCTCTTTTGATTGATTTAATCAATTTTCTCTAAATCTGGTTTCTCTTATTTCCCTGTGATCCTATTGTAAACTAATCTCCCACTGGAATTCTCCTGGTTTAAGATTAGCACTGCATTAGATGGGCATAAAAATAAACCCTCCAGAAGAATTTGCTTCTTTGACCAAGAGGCATAATGTAAAAACCACATCAAATCAGAAATACCCTTATACAAATGCCCAAGTTGATTGAAAGACTGTCAGGAAAGGTACCAAATTGACCTGGCAAAATTACAATAAATAGATGGTGCTGGAGATAGGTGCTCTAGTGATTTCCTATCCTCCTTACTCATAACTAATAAGACAAACATAAGAAAGCAGGTGCCACCCCATCACTTTCAGGGGGAAGCGATGGAACTTTGGATCTCAACAGCACCATGTTAGGGAATGGTCATCTGGAACCATCCACATCGACGATCCATTCTTCCACAAAACAACAAATATCTTACCCAAAAAAAAAATTTGGACATGAACATTCCCTTGCTGTTTAGTACCCAGATTTTCTTTTCCTAGTCATCCCTGGTTATGAACATATCTGAATAGATCCATAAAAACTTTGATCACCAACAAAGGGACATCAAAACAATATTAAAGCTACTCTTGACATTTCATAATTTCCTGATCAAAATATGTTTGACACTGCAACAAAGATGATAAGGAGTAAATTGAAACGGTATATAAGTTTTTCAGGCCCTGAACAAATTAAGATTGCGTTCAATGTCATGACAAGTAGAATTCCCTCTACGTCTAGTCCACTCTAAAGATGTCCTTACTATCTCAAATGAAACAAAATATTCATGACAATTTTTCTTTCTTTCTTTTTTTCTTTTTCACGATAAGTAAATTCTTGAAAAAGAATTCAATAGGGAAGATAGTTGACCAGTGGAGGAACTCTACAGCATTTTCCTCCTTCATGTAAAAGCAGTATGTAACACAATATACATTTTACAACTAGAAAAAAATTTAATTAGGCAAACCTTGGTAAGCCATCTAGTGTAGTCTCCTGTGCAAGTTGTTCTAATTGTTCTCGTAAAGTAGCAACATACTGCAAGAATTAAATAAATACATCAGATTAGGTCAATTTATAACATATGAAGAAGAAATCCAAATACGGTGTGGCCAAACAAGGAAAGTGGGACTTTGATGGAGACAATAATGCAATGTGGAACGAGATGAGATGGGGATTGGGATACTCCAAACCAGGATCAGCAAATAAAGTAGCTCAACAGTCCATTACAGCAATCGGATATGCTTGACAATCTTATCTCTAACGACAGAAAACAGGATGCTAGCAGCAAAAAATACTTTCACTTGGTTTTACCAAACAGCTGGCCTGATTGACCTCAAACTAACATCGAATGGTAGGTGATGAAAGGTGAGAATGATACCAGGAGATGGGCTTCAACTGATGGTTGAATCAAGAGTAAACTCACATTGAATGATCAGCAAGATAATCACATGAACAGCAACCATGAAGAGTTTTTTGGCAGCGAAATCTCTCTCTCTCTCTCTCTCTCTCTCTCTCTCTCTCTCTCTCTCTCTCTCTCTCTCTTTCTCTCTCTCTCTCTCTTTTATATAACGCGAAAGGGGAAAAAAATCAATGAATAGACGAAGGAAGGGATGGAAGGAAGGTAAGGGGATATGACCTTTCGCGTCTCACCTTAGGCCTTGGTAGTCTCTCACTACCAGAGTTTTCTCACTCAACTATCTCTCACACACAAATGTAGACAAAGCCAATATTTCATACAAATTCTCCTTTTTTTCAAATGCTTACAAGGTAGCTATTTTTATAGAGGGGCAGAGATGGTTCTAGACCTTCATTGGAACTTCCTCCTAGACTTAATGATTTGAATAGTTCCAAGAACTTACATTGGAACTATTTTCAAGATAATTACTCTTTACATTTTCAAGGTCTCCACTCTCAATGAAATTAACTCCACTAGTGACTCCTAAACTTTAATAATGACTCTTAGACTTCTAAATTCGTATGGACCACTCATCACTCATATATGGGCTTTCAAAATAGGCCCAATACAAAAGAAAATATAACAAATCCTAGCCCATAACCCATAAAACCTAATAGGCCACTTATTAACCCATTAGATTAGGTTTTGGGCTTGGTTTGGGCTTCTTCCACTTCCATCGTGAATACTTGTGCTAGAACCTATCTATATCAAAATGTCTGCTTATATTAAAAAGGTTGCTAAGAATATCCTAGGAGTATCAAAACAAAAACGACAGACCTCTAGAGAGTTTTGGTGGTGGGATGATGAGGTTCAAAACAACCATTAAAGCTAAAAAAGCTAGTTTTAAGACATGGCAAAAGACTAAGGATGTAGAGGATCTAAAAATGTAAGAATTTGCCAAACTAAAAGCTAAGCAAGATTATGGGAAAAGCAAATGCCAAGAAATATGAAGATAATTATTATAATTTAAGCAGAAAGGAAGGGGGAAAACTATCTATAAGATAGTTAAAATGAGGGAAAGGAAGAGTAAAGATTCCAACCATCTTAAATGTATTAAAAGTGTAGATGGTAAAGTACTAGTAAGGGATGAAGACATTAAAGGCAATATGAACGAATATTTCTACAGCCTACTAAACGAAGACACCTCGAATAATAGTGTCCGAAATGCTGCATTACTATAAAAACACTATAGGTCGTAGATATATAAGAAAAAATTAAGGAGTCGAAAGTGAAAGATGCATTAAGGAGGATGAATGTCGGCAAAGTACCAAGCCCAGATGATGTCCCAATAAAAGTATGGAAGAACTTAGGAATCTATGGATTATCTTGGCTAACCAAATTGTCCAATAAGAATATGAGCACAAGGAAAATGCTATACGAATGGAAGAGAAACATTGTTGTTCTGATTTATAAAAATAAAGGTGAAAGTTAGAACTGCAATAACTATAGAGGCATAAAGCTAATGAGTCATACTATTAAATTATGAGAGAGAGTTATTGAACCTCGCCTGAGACAAGAAACTACTATCACAAAGAACCAAATTGGTTTTTGATGAGGACACTGGACCTTTTGTGTTTTATTAGTTGGTGGGCTTAGTTTCAACCCATTTTTTTATGTTTGATGTATGTTTGTTTTTATTAGTTGGTGGGATTAGGTTCAGCCCATTATTTTATGTCTTATTTCTCTTCGTTGGTGGGTTTCAGCCCATTCTTTTGTGCTTTATTTTCTTTAGCTGTTCATGGGCCTATGATGGGCTTTATTAGTTTTGTATTGAGTTAGTTACTGGTCCGCAGGGTTTAGTGGTTGACCCACTCTTCATGAATCGGTTTCTTACTCTTTAAGGTTGTATTTTGTAAGCCTTATAAAAGGCACACTTTTGTAACTTGAAGGCAACGAATGTGTTAAGTTTTCATCTCAAAAATCCGAACTGGTAAGTGGAGGGACTCTCACATATATAAGGCACCCAAGGTTCTAGTCTCTAAGCAATGTGGGACTATTCCCAATACTCCCCCTCACATGTTGCCCCTCATTTGGGTGGCAGTATACGTGGCATGAGGTCCCTCTTTTGGGTGACCGTACGGAGTGAACCTGAAGCTCTGATACCATGTTAAGTTTTCATCTCAAAAATTCAAACTGGTAAGTGGAGGGACTCTCACATATATAAGGCACCCTAGGCTCTAGTCTCTAAGTGTGGGACTACTTCCAACAAAATGAAATAGAGAAAAAGCTGGCGGCAACTTTTTCGCTCCATTGAAGGAAATCTCTCTCCCTCAATTTCTTCTCTCTCTTTCTCAGGTATGATAACAACCCCCCCTTTTGCTGTTCAACAACTTCCTCTTCTCCCCCCTTCCTCTCTTCTCCCTCTTTCTCTCAAGTATAAAATTTTTTCCCCTCCCACCCTAGTTTTCTGTAACACTGACCCCCCCCCCCCCCCCCGGTTTTCTTTTCTATTGCAACAAATCCCATTTTCCCCATTCTGTTTAGACAGAATCTTTTCCCCCTCCTCCTTGCCTCACGGCAGCACCCTTCCCCTTCTTTTTTCCTCCTTTCCTTTATCCCTCATGGTCTTACAGCAAACTATCTACTTATATCTTTCTTTACAGCAAACTATTTACATATAAATATCTTTGTATCTTGCTGTTTCTGATTACTAACATGCACAGCAGGGTTTTTGGTAGCAAAGAGGGTTTCCACACATTCAATTCAAAGATCCCTCTTTGCTGCAAGATCTTATCATAGTCCAACGCAAATTTAACCATTAACAACAAACAAGAATGATTGAATTTGACAAATAATTACTCAACTTCAAATCTATCCAATAGAATGCTTTGAAACTTGAAAACAATGATCCTTAGGGTATAAGAAACAATACTCCAGAAGATGAACTTGATCCAACGGGTGGGATTGAAACCAATCTTGCCCGTAGGTCAAAAAACATGTATTTTAGCAAAAATCAGAATTAGAAAGTAACGAAGAAATTCACTTATCTTGATATTCAGCCGTTGGAAGACCTTCAAACTTGGAGGGGAAGTACTCTAGGATGTGTTTGATAACATACCCAAATTTAAAGATGATCCAACCATGGATGAAGAACTTATGAATTTTCGAAAAACTAGTACCATCTGAAAACGGGAATGAACAGAATAGGAGTTTCGGTTGAGTCTCAACCAGAATTTTTTAATAAAACTCTGGCCAACTCTGCTGCCAGCATCTTCTTCCTCTTTACTTATAATGCTAAAAGAAAATATAAAAGATAAAAGGACTGGTTCCTAGAAGGAATGTCCAAAAATAAAAAAGAGAAACTTTCCTTTATAACTTTTAGGAAAGTTTCCAAAATAAATAACATCTATGACTGACCCATATGATAACCAATCTTAGGAAATAAAACAAATTTAGGAAACAAAACTAATGACTAATTTTATAAAAATAAATCTAACTTATTGAATTTAGGAAGAAGACAAAATTTTCTAAAAATTCTATTGGTACTGTTCACGTGACCAGTACCATGAACAGTTTTTGGCATGGCTTTTGGTTGGTTTCATGGACATGTCAGTTGGTCCTTATGTTGGTTCTTGGACCGGTTCATGGCTGGTACTTGGACTACATTGATTTTGGGGCTTTAAAACCTTTCAGAGTACCTATATTGGTAAGTAGTGCCTAGTGCTTTACATTGGATTGTTTGTTTCTTCATAGAGGACAGTCTCTTTGGTACAAAAGCTTAGTTCTTGTGATTTTAGGATTATTGAAACTTGCCGCACAGTAGTACTTCTTTACAAAGTTGCCTGTTTTGATCTATCACATTGTCTGATTGACTTTTGATGACTTGAGAGCATGTTGCCTAGCTTTATAATGCTAATTACATCTTGTTATCATTGTGTTAGGCATGTATGTATTTTGTGTGTGTTGCTGCCACATCAAACCATCTCTTTTTTTATTAAGTCTTTATCGTTATTCTTTGTGTTAGCGTAGGGTGGTCTAGTGACACTAAGTTGTCCTACATCAGTTTTATGCCAAGGAGATCCACGATAAAAGCTATTTACTTACTTAGAAGACTCACAGAAAGATTTAAAGATTGCAAAAAAGACCTCCATATTGTCCTTATTGACCTAGAAAAAGCTTATGATAGAGTCCCAAAAGAGTAAATCTAGCAAGTGTTAGAGAAGAAAAGTGTTTCAAGCAAATATGTGAACATAGTCAAAGATATGTAATATAGTGCGGTGACTAGCGTAAGAACCGTGGGGGTTAAGATAGTAAATTTCTAATTACAATTGGGTTACATCAAATATCAACTTTAAGCCCTTATTTGTTTGTGCTTATTATGAATAATTTAACCAGAGACATTCAAGATAACGTTCCTTGATGTATGCTTTTTGCTGATGATATTGTTTTGGTGGATGAGACAAAGGCAAGGATTAATGCCATGTTAGAGTTATGGAAATCCAAATTGGAATAAAAAATGTTTTCAGATAAGTAAAACAAAGACGGAGTATATGGTGTGTAACTTTAGCCACACAAGGATAGATAATGAGGTTATGAAAATTGATGATAATCAGATACCGCAACGTGACAATTTTAGGTATCTAGGCTCAATCATAAAAAAAGAATGCAATATAGAAGATGGTGTGTCACACGGGAATAAAATAGGATGGATGAAGCGAAGAGGTGTGTTTGGAATGTTGTGTGATCAGTGTATTCCTTTAAAACGTAAGAAAAATTGTGTAGAACAATCATTCGACTAGCTATGATGTATGCGGCAAAATATTGGGCAATGAAGAAGCATCATATAGATAAACTTAGTAAAGCTGAGATGAGGATGTTGAGATAGATGTGTAGCAAAACTATGAAAAGTAAGGTAAGGAACGATCATATCAGAGCTGATTTGGGAGTAACGTCGATTCCTGATAAGCTATCAGAAAGTCGTTTGAGATGGCATGACCATATTCAACGGAGACCTTTAGATGCTCTAGTATGGAGAAGTGATTTTATTTAAATCGAAGGATCTAAAAGAGCCAGGGGCATACTTAAAATGACTCTAGGAGAGGTGGTCAGGAAAAACATGCATAACTTAAGTCTTGTTTCAAGTATGACGTTGAACTAAGCTGATTGGAGGGCATGAATGCATGTAGCCAACCCCATTTAGTTGGGATAAGGCTTTTTGTTGTTGTTGTTGTTGAAAAAGAAACCCAGAATGATTTTTTAACCAATCTCCACTTCAAAGCAAAATAGCATGCAATATGCATTGTTAAACTAAGAATTTGGATCTCTTGAACCAATTTAGCATGGCTATCACTAATGAAAAATCCTCATGGATAAAGAAGGTGAGGGACATTAACATACAAGGCCGAAAACCATTATTCCCTTTCTATTTTCAAGTAAAACACAACCAAAGGGAATGGGGGTTTAGCAGGATCCAGTACCCCCACTGCAGAAGCTTATTAAACACATTTATAAGAGAAATTACAATTAAACTAAAGATTTTTAAGGAGAGGAGAATCAGAAAACCAAAAATATGTTCAAATCATGTACCAGGCCTGGGCAATAGACAAACCAGAACAAACATCATATAAATGTAGGACCTTAAGATGAAACAACTTTATGGCTATATAAGAAGTGTTTAGCACTTACATGTATGAGCTTTGCTTGATTCTGTTGTTGAGGCGCTGTTGCAAGCAACCTCCTCAAGTTAATTTCAGTTTTACTCAATCCCATGAGAGAAACCTACAGATTGAGCAAGCAAACAATAAAAATCTAAAATCTAAAAAAAATGAAGAAAAGGATAAAGAAGAAAAATATAAAATATATTTATCCTCTATATTTCCATGTTTTGTAAAGGAAAGAGATTTATTTTATTAATGAAGCAGAACCTCTTAAGAAACATTATTTGCAGCCCCATCTTAATTCTAAATCAAAGCCATCCTAGGATCAGATCATCAGTTTCTTTTTTCTTTTTACTTCTTTCGAATAAAAATTGAAAGATAGCCTAATTTGAGAATTCAGAAAAGTAGCAAATATGGTGAAAAAACTACGGGGAAAATAACAAATACATTCACCAACATATTTCATCACAATTTCAATTGAGAAGAATATAATTACCAAATAATGCAAAGAATCACATAAAGACCTCACCTCTCACAGCTTTCAAAATATCAACAAGTATGCAAGATTGAATGTTCTTGCAATGAAATCCTGTCATTCTTACAAACTGAGAATTAGAATGTGCAAGGAAATTCAGTGATATAAACTGATGGAAAATTTTAAAAAATGAACCAAGCAAAACAAAACCTGAGAAGCTAAGAATAAAGCACACAGGGAGACCAAGGAAACAGAGACAAGATGCAACAGTACCCAATACAATCAATTTTGAAATCAATCTATCCAATTGAAATTCAGGAAAAGGACAATATATGTGTGTGAAGTTATGAAAGCAGGCAGCTTAAAAATAATCTATCCCAGAAAAAAATAAAGAGAGGGATAAAGAGCATTCAAAACCATAACAACGAAACCCTTGCTAATCATAAGAAAGTGAATCAGCGAGTCGCTTCCACTTCTCTTTCCTTTGCTAAATAGAAGGACGGCTGTGCAATTAAATTGTTAATGAGAAATTTTGTAAAATGATCTGCAGCAACCAAATTTTACGCTTAATGATTATATACTTTGTTCACTGCTGAGGTTATCTTTGGTATCATTTATATTTTTGTTTATGACCTATTTATAAAAATCATAACGACGATAATTTTCTATCTAAAAAAATCGTCTGGTAACTACTTAACCACAATAGATTATAGAATAAGAAATATGTTTGATATGCCTATGTGCAGAATAATATATATACTCTTCTTCTTCTTCACAATTCCTCCTTCTTCACATCTCCTCCTTATTCCTCCCTCTTCTTCTGTTCTTCCCCAGCCAGCTCTGCTCTTGTCTTCCAGGACCCGTCTCCCTTGTCCATCCCCTACTCTTCTCGAAAACAGGGTCATATAAGCATACCCAATGCTGTAAGGTCATGTAAGGTCACGAACCAAACACCGGGTATGCAGCAATAGCGTGTAATAGTAATACCTTATAGGCCCAGCGATTGAGAGTTGCTTTAGGATCCCGAACCTACACCATTCACCCATTCACATACATTAATACCCTTATTTCGATTTTCTCCGAAAATTAAACAAGAGCCTCAAAGAATTTGATTTGTTAAGTGGGTTATCTATGGGCGAAACCAAGACTGGGTGGTATAAAATGTAAACAAGACCTTGTAGAACTCCATTAATGAGTTGCAACAGCATCTCCAACAAAGATTCTGGTGATAGAAAACTAGAAATACTTGACAATTTGGAGACATTGGGTTCTGACACAGCATCAGGAATGGAATTGATCGTGCATGAAAGAGGGTTTGCGTGTAGAGAACGTAAAGACTGAAGAATTGGAGGAACTATCATAAACAAAAGAAGTTCAACGACAGAAATTATTGAGCTTAGTGCTCAATGGAAAGGAGTCCAGCGATGGCGATGAATTTGTGTTTTTTAAATTTCGTGTTTGAATATGAATTTCTCACTAATGGTGATGAAGGAACCTGGGCCACTGTTGCTGCGGTTGATGGCCATGGTTTTTCTGCAAATAGCATTTAGGAAGAGAGAAACAGGAAACATGGGTTTAGTTTCACGAAGTTAGGGGGGTTTACAATCAGTACAGTCGTTTAATTCAAAGATCAGTACAGTTGTTTAATTCAAACAAGGAATCTAAAAAAGCATTTTGTTGTCAATCTGTTCCTCCAGTGAATGGATCACTAGCAAACTGCTGGAATTGTAAAGGAGAGCTCGAAAATCAGAGGAATGGGAGGCTTTTACCTTTGGTTTCTTCGCCATAATCGCGCGGAAAGAGAGGGGGCGAGAGGAGATTTCTTTTATGAATATATTGAAGTAACGGAAATAACTCTCAATCTTAACAGTTATAAAATGTTTTCATTAGGTTTTTGGCCATAACATATAAATGATTTTGATCTTTTAGGATTTGTGTTATTTTTAATTATTTTAAATAAAAACAAGCTCCGTAAATTATACCAAATATCTACAAAAATTTAAAAATTTAAAAAAAAAACAAAAACATACATGATATCAAATCTTTATATGTATTATGGAATACATTATATAATATATTATTAAATTTAGATGTGTTTGGTATAATTTATATTTTATTTAAAATACATTACAATCTACAAATAGATAAAATGATGCTTACGAATATAAGAATAATCTATTATCACTTGTTTATTTCACTTCAATTTTGATACCTTAGAATCCATTTCACAGCTTCCCAATGTGGCTTACCGGATTTGCTAAGGCTCTCTTTGGTATCATTTTTCTTTTTTCTATTAACCTATTTATCAAAAAGAATTTTTAAAAATCATTTTTTATAAAAAAAATAATGTTGTTTGGTAGCTACTATGCATAATACATTTTAGAATGAGAAATAAGTTTGTTTCTCATACTTGAAATAATTCTTTGGTAGCAGAATAGTATTAAAGCAAAGAAATTATCTACTTAACAAAGTTCACAAAAAAAAAAAAAAACCTTGGCAGCAGGTGTGTTTTTTTGCTTAATGCTGCAATTAGGTAATTGCTCCAGTCAGTACAGTTCATCTTAAGAACATTTTAATTATATCTCTGTAACATCTTATCATAGAAAGTTCAGTTTTATTACAGTTGTTTGAGTTACACCAGAAAAGGAATACTTAATACTACCAGCCTGGGACTAGAACAGACAATGAATTGTACAAAACTGAATAAATGGGCTGTACAATTTAAAAAAGCACTAAACCCCAATGTATTTATAGAACATCCTTTTTTTTTAAAGCATGAATGCTAAAACTCATTAATGAGTGAAGAAACTAGCATTCCTCTCCTCCCAACAAACACCATTCTTTGCTCAGGTGGGATCTCTATCAGTACAAATAGAGAAACATTAGATAATGTTTGCCAGATATCAATGTAACTGTCACATTAAAGAAATAAGATGGTGGCTACTATTATGAAAACCATATTCAACCTTTTCAAATGTTTTTGGCATCCCACCCACTTCATACACATAGGAAATCCATATTTTTAACAAATTGGCTAGATTTATATAATGAGATTTGCTACATAAATTGAATAACACATGTCAATCAGGTTATCAGGTTTCCAGGGTTGTCCTGCGACTGCGGACAAGTCTAAATCTGAGTGGTTGTCTGAGTTATGGGCTAAGAATTTATTCAAAGTCTATTTTCTTTACAGATAAATAACATTATTTTTAGCTTGATCAGAAACCAAGTCACACATCTGGATTGGAGGTTCTCACTCAAAATTTGAGGGATAAACATCATAATTTACAATACAAAGTTTCAAATATCCATTGGCATTGATTTAAAAATAAGAAGAAAAAAAAACCCCGCAGGAAATGAATAAAAATTGAGATGATATCATTTTCATTACTCCAAATAATTGGCAACAGATCTTACAACTAAGTTTTTAAAACTTGGGATCCAGGATTGGAATGGACATTTCCAATCCTGATCCAATCAAGGCGTCACAGGCACCGCCTTGTGACGCCTTGAAAAATCGGGCGTCTTGGTCGCCTAGGCACCCCGTCAAGCCTCCAACGCCTTGGTTCGCCTTGGAGCCTTGACAACCATGGATCCAATCCAGAGTTGGTTTGGCCAATTCCAAGCTATCCTTGAATTTGGGGGAGAATAGTTGGTTGCAGACCTAGTCAGCTGATATTATATTGGGTGATTGGTACTATAACTTGAAGTCCAATCACAAGTTAACTCGGTAAAGTAACAGCATCCAACCCTGATTTGAAACCATGCTTACTAAAAATTCTACTTCTAAAGCTGAGAAGTCTTTAAAAAAATTGGTTGTTTCCTCGTACAACTGACATTGGCAGTCAAATGCATGTACCCAGGAATATTTCTCTTGAGGTTTGGATGACCAGCAGTTGGGTGTGAAGCAATCAACTCACCAATTAAAAGAAAACCAGGAAGTAGTCAAATTGAAGAGGCAATATGTATGAACAACAACTAACAAAAGATGCAGAAATTAAGATAGAGCATACCAACATCCCCAATTCCCTTTCAGTTTCAGAAAATTAAGAAAAAATTTTGTAAAATCCCTAGGTACTGATCCGTATGAAATCCCTAGGTACCAGAGAGAGAGAACATACCTGGAATAATACAAACTGTAAGTTGCAGAAGCTTGAAAACAGAAGTTACGTGAAATCCCTAGGAATTGTAAGTTGCAGAAGCCTGAAGAAGGAGACCGAATCTGATAAAAAAATTGCAGGAATGAGAAACTTGCAAGACAAGAAGAGAGATGGAGGATGAAGAAGAGAAGAAGAAGTTCCAGAAAATACCTCTCCAAGCCTTTGCACAAAGCAAAGTGAGAAGAAGTTCGTGAACTACTCACTTTTTTTGGGGCACACTTCAATTCAAATATTCATCCAAATTTTGTTCTAGAACGGAAAAAATTTAAAAGGTGTTCTGAAAAAGTGTTCAAGGATGTTCTTTTCATCTAGTTCGTTCTTTGAGAACGAAAGAACAGACCAAATTTGTCAAACGCCAAAACGCTGTTCTGAACAGTTTTTTCGTTCTATCAGAATGGAAGAGCAGAGGAACTATTCTTTGGGAGAGTTACCAAACGCAGCCTAAGAATAAAAATGTGTCTTTTGTTTCTACAAGTTGCAAAATTTTCAAATCATGATATCTTGTGAACCCCTTATCACATCGACATGAAATTTGGACACCTTACTATTGTTTCCTGGCATTGACATCCAACAAAACTGATCAAAGGTTAGCAGCCAGAAAAGTACAAATGAGTTAGCCGAAATCAAGAACAAGAATTGGATTTCTTCAAGTTGCATAATTTCTAAACATTGATATTTTATGATCCCCTCATCCGATCGACCTGAAATTTGGACACCCTTACATTTGTTTCCTAGTGGATTTGATCAGAGGTTGAACGGCCAGAAAAGTACAAATGAGGTGGCCGAAATCAAGAACAAGAGTTGGATTTCTTTAAGTTGTAGAATTTTTCAAATCTTAATATCTAGTGATTTCCTTCTCCGGTCGTCTTAAAATTTGGGAAGCCATACTGTTTTTTACTCTAATTGTCATCCAACAGAACGGATCGAAGGTTGGATAACCAAAAAAAGTGTTCTATGGTGTCCAAATCCTTAAAACAAAGTGGGAGAAAGAAAGAGGAGTGGACGAAAAGCTAATGTTATTAAAAAAATATATTTTTTTTGGTTTTACCATTTTAGCCTCACTTAAAACACATGCTCATTAAGGCTTGCGTAAAAACAAACAAAAACACTTTTTGGTGCTATTTTTTTTTTTTTCTTTTCATAAACAACACCTAAAAATAATACCAAACACCTACAAAACAAAAACATGTCAGAAAAAACAAAAGTAAAAATGATACCAAAGAGAGCCTAAGTATCTCCTAACAACACTAGTGGCATGTGCTATGCCAGGTCTTGTGCATACCATAGCATACATCAAACTCCCTACTGCTGATGCGTCGGGAATCTTTTCTATTTTCCTTCTTCTCTTCACCATTGGTTGGGGATATGATGTAGATCAGTTCACAAACATCAAATATGGTCGCAAGCGGTTCAAATAACCCACATGGATCATGCGTTGGTGTGAATCTCACAAACATGGCAAGTGGGTTGGTATGAAGGTTGGTGTGAATCTCACAAACATGGCAAACACATTATCGGTAGGCGCATAATATTGGAAGAGATCTCCCAATGGAAAGATTGGAAGATCATATTCTCAAATGGCAAGCATCACAAATGACAATTGTTCATTTAGAAAGATTTAATAGCTGTTGGGATTTCTTTTTATTTTGGTAGTCTTTGTTTCCTTTAATTACAACATTGTTATCCAAAATTATTTACTAGCCTAGTATAGTTCAAGCTTGCCATTAGTAAGCTCATCTTCAATTCTATTTAAATGACGTAGTCCATCTCAGTTGAGGTATTGAAGAAATAATATGAAAAGTATTTATTGAGTACATGGAGTTCCTATGAGATGCAGTGGGGTGAGAGACCCTTGATCTGAAATAGATCATTGTTCCATTATCTATAATAGATTCCCTTTTTTCTTTGGATCACCTTGTGAGTTCTTTCCAATCACTGGCCACCTGTAATTAATTTCGATTATCCGTTACATATCGTAGCGTGGGTTCAGGTTAGATTACATTAATTGGTATCAGAGCTATGGCGGAAGGAAGCTCACATCCCACAATTCCGAGTAACAACTCCAACCAACTCCAATTGGTCAGACTGATTCGCCAATTGACGGAAAAGGTCACTAGCATTGAGCAATGTCTTGAGTCCTAGCATGGCGACCAACACCAAGCTTCGGTCAATCACCCACCTCGGATGATCAATTGGCTACCCCAACGAGCCATCCCACATCCTCATCCCCCAGAGGATATCGCGTGTTGTAAATGTTCATTTAAGTCATTAGGGGTAACATAGTAAAACCTCACTTAAGTGTACATTATGTCTAGGTTCACTATGACTAGGTTCACTATGACCAGGTTCAATGTATTCTCTCATTTTATTAATTATAAATACCTGGCTTTGTGGCACACTATTCCACACTCCATTATCAAGCTTTCCAATTGTAATGAGATTCAATATGAAATCTGGAACACATCTCGCATCCATGAGAACCATCTTGCAGCCAAAATTGGTTGTGATGCAAACATTTTTTGAAATACCATTGTTTCTCATCCTTCCAAACCAAAGTCTCCTGACTTATACCTAGTAAAGAAATCAGTATGTGAAGCATCATGGAATGATTCTCCTGAATCAATAACACAACTAGAATCATCACAAGTTGTACTGACACAACCATCACCACCTATCAAGAAAATTGTAACTACATTCGAAGCAACTACAGTGGTTTCTTGTTGTCCTTTATTTTTTAGCACCACATTTTCTTTCCTTTTTTTGAGTTTTCGGCACTCCCTCTTCATGTGTCTGGATTTCTTGTAATAGAAACAAATAATTCCTTTTCTCAATTTGGATCTCCCTCTTGATTTACTTCGGCTATAATTTTCTTTGTGCTTTGATCTTCCCCATTCTTTTATAACCAATTCATGTGGGAGAGAGGAATCTAATGATTTTCTTCTCATTTCTTCATTCAACAAACTGCTTGTAACTTGGCTCATAGTAACAAACCCCATCACATGCCAAATTGTTAAGAGATAAAACTAGAGTCTCCCAACTATCAGGTAATGAGCTTCGCAATAACAATGTTTGTAGTTCATCATCTAGCACCATCTTCATAGTTGTCAACTGATTTACAATGCTCTATATTTCATTTAAGTATTCTGCAATTGAATCATTCTCCTATTTCAAGTTAACAAACTTTTTAATCAAAAAAGCTTTATTTCCATCCTTTTTCCTTTCATATAAGTCCTGCAATTTCTTCCACAAAGAACTTACACTAGTTTTTATACATACATGGTAGAACATAACGTCATCCAACCATTGTCGGCTACAAGCAATAATTATCCTATCAAGTTTCTTCCAATCATCATCGGACATGGTTTTCAATTTCTTCTCTATCATCGCGTTAATTAACAAATATAGGTTTCTTGAATAGAGGTCTTCCATCTTGGTTTTCCAAATCAACCAATTGCTTCTATTTAAGCTAATCATCTTAGAAGAAGTATTTGCATCCATTTTAATCCACACACGAGTAAAAACAGCCTAGTTCCGATATCACTTGGTGGAAACCAAACACTTCCTGTCTATGCGTCGATCAAAGGATATCAAGCCAATAAATAAAATGAAAAAAAAATAAACAAATAAGCAATCGACGAAGCACAACCACAACACCAACTTTTAACATGGAAAACCCTTCAATGTAAAGAGGCAAAACCACGAGACCTATCCAGGTAAAAGCTTCAACTTTAATGATACTGGATTACAAGGATTAGTCTTCTCAAACTTTATACCCAAGCTTGAAGATCACAAGAGTGAAATACAAACAACCAACTTAGAGGAATATAAGGTTACCTCTCCACCACCATTACAATGGTTCTTTCTCAACACTAAAAACCCCAATGAACCTTCCAGTTGCTTGGACAAAAATACCGGAGAGCACAAATTGCTGATCCGATTCGTCAACTAAAAGAGAGCGTGAGAAAAGGAAAGAATAGTCTCTAGAAAGGCTTGAAATTGAAGTAAAACATTTGCTGTAAAATTATGCACTTCTTTTTCTCCAAGAGAGTTCCAAGGGAGCTTATCCAAAGTAATTTATCAAGAAAGCTATCTCATTCTCCCATTAATTCTCTCTTCTTGAAAGAATTAACTTCTTTGCTTTTTCCAAGTGAGTCTTTTCATTTTCCCACCAACTCACTTAAAAGCTAATTCAAATTTAAAAGAGAAAATTACTTGTAACTCCCCTAGACTATGGCCTAATTCCTACCCCTACCCTAAAGTCTTAGACAATTACAGCTGTTCCCTTTTAGTATAAGTTTTAAAAGACAATTTTACCCTTGATGAGTGTACAACCAATAAAGGTTAAAATGACAAATTTAACCTCCCTTACCTTTCCAAACCCTTATATTTCAAATTTCTCATTTCCAAACCAGTCCTTCCAACATTCATATCTCCACCTCCATTTGGGCCAGCGAACAACTTCCAGCGAGTAGTACCTTTAGAGACCAGCAATTGCAGAGATTCGGTTCAGGTCACAACGACAAATGTGGGAGTGGAAGTGGGAGTCTAGAATATAGGTCGAAGAAAAGATTCTGCAAGAAGAAGGGAGTACAGACTCTTGTAATTGCCACTTCCACCATATCTCGTGTTCCATGCCAACCCCAATGGAGATGAATTAAGAAATAGGTTCGCTCAAATCTGGGTTTTTTTTTTTTTTTTTTTTGGGTCTCTTCACACCATGAAATTTCTAGAACGAAGAGGAAAATGACGATTCACAAATTAGAAAAGGATCAATGAATAGTATCCATAGTTAGGAGCGTCGATACAAAAAAGAGAAGAAAAAAGGGATCTTCAAAGGGTCCAAGAAGAAAAATAGACAAGGTTGGAGTAATCTCAGTCGACAATACTCAAGCGAGGCCCGTGTTAATTCCACAACACCATTCTCTCCACATAATCCTAGGAATTGCAAAACACGCCATGGAAATCCTCGCAAGGATCTCGGTCGGGTTGCCATGAGTTTAAGCCATTAAAAGGATCATCGGTAATGTTTGGTTTGAATTCAAGCAAGATCTCCTTTTCTGTCAAAAGATAACCAATGGATCTCAGTAATGCAGAGACGAACAGAAGAAGAAATGGATAAGAAAATCACTGGAATCTTCTCATGTTCGCTGAAAAAGGAAATAGGAACCGCCAGTGGTCACAAATTTAGCCTTCCAGCTCAGGCATTATCATAAGACAGCTGACCTTAACAAGTAAGCTTCAAGAATGAGAAAAACTCCATGGTTACTTCTAAACAACATCATCCTCCTTATTCTCTTTGGTCTTTTCAATCTCAAACAATGCCAAGCTTGAAACTTTAATCTCTCTGATTTAAAAGGAGAAAAGGAAAACCATCAAGTGTTGAATCACCTTGGATCCCCTAGGAATCCTATGCAAAGCTTCAGGGAGAGAGACAAAATGCTCAAAAGAAGAGTGAAGCAAAGAGTAGAATTGTAAGGGTTAGTGTTGACAGGTGTGAATTGCCTGGAAAATAACCAGGTGGCTCAATTTAATAACTGCTGCTTTTGAAGTCCATTATCTTACAGTTGTAAACTTCTGAAGAACCACGTGCTTCACCCCTAACCTCAATCTCCCTTTTATGTAGAGCAGAGCTTTCATTAAATTAGAGAATCACCTCCATTAATTTGTCCCTACAAGTTAACAGCCATGCCACCTCTTTACCATCATGCATTAATGAAGAACGAAGAAGAAGACAAAGAATATGAAAGAAAAAAAAAATTCCAAGTTTTTGGCATGCCGAAATCTGCTACGTAGGATATGCTCGGAGGTACAAGAATCTGTGCAAGAAAACTACCACTGAGATTGTTGAAAGAAAAATCAAATCCAATAAGCTTCCAACAGTTTGCAGTAGACAGAGGAATTGAATCAAGAGACTATTGTGCAAGAAAGAAATGAACCTCGTCTTGAAGCAGTTCCTGAAGAGAGCTTCAGGAATTTCTCCCGTTTACCTGACAAATCCAGCAACTGTAGACTCTGAAGATCTCCAAGATACTCAGAAATCTGTCTGGATAACGCATTAGTACTCAAATTAAGCTTCCATAGTGTCACAATCTCTGCAAATTCCAGCGGTAAGGAGCCAGTAAATTGATTCCCTTATAACAACAATGTGTCGTGGTTGTCGACGATAGCAGTTGGTCGCCGCTGGTTGTCGACGGTAGCTGCTGCTCGCAGATCTTGGAGTTGGTCATAGACGATGGTGAGAGTGAGAGCGAAAGTAAGAGCTAGGGTGAAAAAATGGAGTTACATCTAAGGGCAATAATGACAGTTCACAGTCCCATTAAGGGTATTTTTCCTTGAAAGTTTGAGGATGAGATGACGTCAACAACTACTAGAAATCAGCTAATGGATTGGGGGCTGTCTGTAACAAGGTTTTGAACTTAGGGGTAGTACGCATAATTATCAGAAACTTTAGGGAAGGGTTGGAATTAGGCCATAGTCCAGGGGAGTTACGAGTTATTTTCCCATTTTAAAACTACTCTTCCACTTTTCCATAGAGTGGTTTCACTTCCATATGGGCTTAACTCCAACACTCCCATGGGACTGAACCCAACATGGCCCAAACCCAACAACAATTAGGATTGATGCACATAAGGCTACCTTGCGCACCCATTGGTTGGGCTTGGGATTCTATTACACTCCAGTGGCGTGGCATTCCCCTACCATAACTTAAATGGTTAGTTCGAATATATTTACAGCATAGGGATATCACCAATGAGATGGGGCAACAACGGATCTATCAAGAGAGGATAGAAGGTGGAGGAAAGAGAAAAAAATAAAAAAAGATTATGAGATGGCACAGGCTACACTAACAACATATCCAACATTTGCCCCTTCTTTCATTTACGCTATTTTGAATTTTAGCTTTGAAAAGCTCAGAGGGAAGCAACATGGGAGGCTTTTTTACCCTTTTGAGACACCGATAGGGGAGATCTTTGAAACATAATCAGCTCTTCTTTGACATGCACTAGAACAACCAATTATTTATGGACATTCTGATGCAGCTTTTTGGTTCTTAAGTGGTGGTTTTGGTAAAGGGACTTGGAAGTGCTTTTCCGCAGAACAGGATGGTAGGCTTTGGATACTAAAGCAGTAAAGCTACAATTTTCTTTTCGTATATAAAAGGCAATCCATGCACAAAAATAGTTGGGATGAAATTTTATGGGCAAGCAGATCCTAAGGTCCTCTACTCGCATATCAAGCTTCAGCTCAATCAGAGTTGGCCATATGGTAAAACAAAGCATGAAAAAAATCCTTTAGGTTTTCTTCTTTTTTCTAGAGGGGGTAAAAAAGGCTGAAATTTGACATACGGCAAATTTAGCCTATTTCCTATATCCAACACCCCAAGATAGCGTTTGGTATGCATTTTTTGAATGCATTCTTATAAATGCACTCTCATAATAGAAAATGTATTCCTAACATATATAAGATGAAAATTGGCTAAAGAGCGAGGTATTTCTGTTCTAGGTTCAAAAGGCATAATTGGCTAAACTCTAAAGAGTGTGTTCCATAATGAGCCATGTTCTCAATGCATTCCATGATCCAAGAATGAAAATGCATACTAAACACTGTTTTTGTCATCTGAAAATTGTATTCTTGACCTAGAATGCATACCAAAATGGTCAAGGTCTCTTTGGTATCATTTTTTGTTTTTCACATTTTTACCAAAAATCATTTATGAAATCATTTTTTATCAAAATAAAAATTTATTTGGTAACTACTAAGCATAATGGATTATAAAATGATAAATAAATTTGGTATGCCTATGTGCAGAATAATTTTTAGAACTTTAAATGGATCCATATATTGCATACCAAAGAGATGAAACCAAACAACCGAGGGACCTACTCCAAAGTACACAAAATTATCCTCTAACAGTAAATACTTCCTCGATTTTATATGCTTCTCAAATAATGAATCAAAATGATTGAAGAGGTCAACCCAGTGATGAAAATACCCTGCTGCACTAATTGGATTCGAAGTTTCAAACCAAAATCAATGAAACTGCACTTAGCTTCAAATAACTCAAGTAACTAAAACTTAAGAAACCACACCTTATTATACTCCCAAACAATCAAGTGGAACAGCAATGACGTTGTTGATGAAAGATCTTTGGAGGCTGGAATGAAGTAAAAATATTCTAACTGCAAATCAACATTACCACATTAAATTATCGAAACTACACAAACTAGTATCTTATGAAAGTAGTCTAAATAGAAATAAGTGGATTAAAAGTGCCTAGAAGAATTTTCCACACAACAAGAAAGGGCTACTAAAGATAAGTTACTTTATGTTTGAGTAATTGTACTGGCCACAGATTCAACAACGCATGTGGGGCTTTAATAAAGGATCTGTTCAATGTTTGATTCAGATTTCAGAGAGAGAGAGAGAGAGAGAGAGAGAGACCTCCGATGAAGAATGGAGCTTTGTTAGCTAGGGCTCTAGAAAGCCTCTAACCGAGAGTAGTAAAGGATAAAAACCAGCAATCTGATTCGGATAATGGGAGGTGAATTGTCATACGTGGGATATAGTTTGATTACAGGTTTCTTATTCGGGGAGAAAGAAAGAGAGATTACCTAAAATTGAAGAGTCGGATGGATGCCTCCACCTTTGCACGAAGCTGCGACACTTCCTCAATTGAAGATTCCGATAACTCCGACCGTTGTACTGTGTGGACGGAACAAGGGAGCGAGGGATTATGGTGATCGGTCAGGGACGATGGAAGAACAACCTGGCCGTGGTGATGGGAGTCGGTTAATTCCAGGGGAAGGCGACAGTTGCCGTCGGTCGCTCCTGAATTGATATTTTTCACTTTTGTGTGTGTGTGTGTGTAAATAGTAGGTAGTCTATTCATTGTGTGAAAATTCAATGTATTACCATAACATAGCCACATAGGTAGATTAACGATGGAGTGATATCGGGCCTAATAGTCTGAGACCATGACATAGCCCTTCGAACTAGGGAGTCGCCACAGAATTGACTTCCTTGCCATTAGTTGTTCACAGGATAAAAAAAAAACTTATATAATAAGGACATGTATGTATGTTAAAGTTTGCATTTTAAATATTTTTGTGTGAAAATTTTGCATTTTAAATCACTTAATTTGGAGAATGTTTGGTTCTTCTTGTAGGTTTATTCATAGTTAGTAAATTTGAATTCAGGAATTATTCGGAAGAATAATATATTGGAATGATTCTTTTTGATAATTCAAGAATTCGGTTTAAAAAATGTGGTAAAAAAAACAGGCATAAAATAAAATTTGAATTCGGATCGGTTAGAGAATGATTCATTTGTCTAAAAAAAAATTCAAACAAAAGATTCGAATGTTAATTTTTAATATTTGATGTTTCTGTTTCACAATATCAATCAATTATCATACCAGCATAATATACAAGTGATATAATATTAAAATAATATTTAACTCAATATAATACATAATAAAGTGCACGTGTTTATAAAGATGGAATGTTAGATTTCATTATAGTATATACATGTGAATTGTTAGATTTCATTACGATAGCAATACCAATTTAGCCCTTGTGGAGCTAATGTTCATAAAGTCAAACTTTTTTTTTGGTAAAAAAAAAAAAAAACATGTTCATAAATTCTTCCAATTATCCTCATGGGACCCATCCCATTTTCATCTTCTTTAATTACTTCCCTATGTTTTGTATTATAATATTATTTTTAAACTCATAATTAATCCCATATCGAAAAACAAACGAAATTAATGACTTGCGTTGTATTATGGTGTGATTTTTATACTTATATTTAATCCCACATTAGAATATCAAACAAATTTAATAATTTATTATGTATTATGATATGGTTTTTATAGTCATATTTAATCCACATTGGAAAAGAAAAAGAAATTAATGATTTGCTTTGTATTGTGGTGTGATTTTTAGACTCATATTTAATCCTAGATTGGAAAAGACGCAAATAGTCAAGGGCATTATGTTTTTATTTTTTCGAAATCTTTGTTTGGGAATGGTAGTGAATGTGTTAAGTCCTCCACCAGATTAGCATTAATGAATGTGACAGTTTTTCATTACAAATGAACCCTGGTTACCGCCATTGACTAATTCATGATGTAAGGCAGCTTGCCAATTACTTTGTTTAATGTTCTTTCTTTTTTATTCCAAGAGAGCTAAACAATATTGTTGGCTCCCTTGCCATACAAGCTCTCTTAGGTAAGTGTATGTGACAGTTTAACTATCATGCATCGCATGGCTATTTGATATTCGTGCCTCTAAGGCCCCGTTTGATAACACTCTAGCTCCCATAGAGCTACTTCTGGTCCGGAGTCGTTTTTCACTTCTTCTCCAGAGTCAGAATTTTTGGAATAGAATGGTGTTTTATAACGCTACTCTAAAATCAAAAGACTATGCTTCCAGAATGCTGTTTGGTGGTGGTGGTGTTGGTGGCGATTGGAAGAGGGGGTGGTGGTAGTGGTGGTGGTGCTGATGGGTGGTGGCGGCGACGCTGCTGGTGGGTGGTGGTGGTGGTGGTAGAGGCGGGGGTGATGGTTGTGGGGATGGGTGGTGGTGGTGGGTAGTGGTGGCGGTGGCGGTGGAAGTGGCGGTGGCGGTGGGTGGCGGCAGTGGTGGTAGGTGGTGGTGGCAGTAGTGGTAGTAGGTGGTGGGTGGTGGTGGCGGCGTCGGTGGTAAGTGGTGGGTGGTGGTGGTGGCGGAGGCGGTGGTGGTGGGTGGAGGGTGGTGGTGGGGATGGTGGCGGTGGAGGGGTGGTGGTAGTGATGGCAGTGCCAGTGGTGGTGGTGATAGCAGACGGTAGTGGTAATAGTTCTGGAGTAAGAGAAGTAAGTTTTTTTAGCTCGAGTTTTTTAGCTCCCATAGACATTTTTGGAGCGGTTCACTCCATTGGAGTCAAAACTTGAACCGCGTTTATCAATCGTCATTCTACTCCGGATTAGGTCCGGAGCTAAGAAGTAAGGAGCTGGAGTGTTATCAAACGGGGCCTAAAGCTACTTAGCTTTTTACGCATTAATGAATAGTATTTTTTGAACAAAGATAAAGAAAGAGAAGAGAAATGAAAATTTTTTTGTTGCTCCATTTTCTTTTATTGGTTCTATCTTTTTGTACTAGTCCATAAAAATATACCAATCATTTTCACTAAAAAAAAAAAGATTTCGCTAATTATTTGAAAATATTAATGTTTTGGAGGTTGTACACCCACCAATAGCGAAGAGGCGTGTTCAGAGAACCTGCCAATAGGATTAGAACACGTGTCCAAAGGCAGTCACAAATCAAAGTTATACATCTTTACATAAGTAACATACCTGAGCTCGGCTATCAACCAACCTCCCGATGTCAAGAGGAGATAGGCAATCTGATCTCCTCATGTAAAATCTACCAATCCATGTCAACTGAGGGCGGAGACAAAAATGGCAAGATGACATTGATGTTTATCTATCTCATGATCATCGCCGAGCTGGCAACCCGCATGCGCTGCCGGGATAAGATCAAGAACAGCCATCCTTGCTAGAAGGCCGCATATAAGGTAACCCAATCCATGGATGGCTTTACATAAGGAAGGATCTAACCTTAAGAAGGAAGCTTTGTCCTCATTCGAAATTTGATGACCACGATCAACGGACTGATGTGGAAGTCCAAGATTCAACGGTCCCGATCAATGGACATACAAAGAAAACCCAACTGGCCTCCCATACAAGGCGACGGTTACGCCTACTAAGCGGACCTCCTACCATAAACAAAAGTTGGTCTTAAAAAAAAGAGAGAGAGAAAATACATCTATGTCTACCCCTCCATCAGGGGCACTGTCACCACTTGCTTAGTTAGGGGAGGAGGGACTTCTTCTTTAGTAAACACTTTGGCTATTGAGGAACGCACCTCGGTGGGATCTGTAACCAATGACTCCTCTGCCAGAGGAAGCTCAGTAGGAGGAGGTGGAGAAACTGGACTTGCCTCGATTGGAAGTGGAAGCATTAGAGGCAGAGTACTTCCAGCCTCGATAGGTAATCAGAACCTTGACTTAAACATGTCATCATAGACCTAGAGTTCCAACCCCCTAGGCAGTGCAAGGATGCTCCCATTGCTTGGGAAGTCGGTAAGCAACAAGAGCACGAGTACGGTAAGCCCGACCAAGGGCACTCAGAGTATAAGAGGTCAAAGAACACTCGATTGTTGAAGCCCGATATTTTGAAGAACTCATAAGAGAATGAGTAGAATAAAAAAGAGAGGAGCTCATCTTGGCTTGAGACGAGCTTGGTTTGGTTTTGGTCTTGGCCTCGGATTTGACATGAGGGGGAACAGAATTCGACGACTTTGCCTAGCTATAGGACCCAACGGCTTTGCTCGGTTTGCCCTTACCAACGGTGGCCAGAGACGCAGGGGGAGTAATACCTAAGACACGAAGAAGAGAATGACAGTCCTCCCCCGTTGACCTGTATTGTTTCGAATTTTTAGCTAGCGATGGGTTTTGAAGGAGGAAGAGGTGTCTCCGCACCCATTCCCAGTTAAGAATCTCAATGGACTTCTCATAATCAGATATGTTCAAAGAAACAAAGAGAATTCAAAAATAAAGAGAATGAGACTTACTGTTTCAACTAACGATCACAAATAATTGACAGAATGAATAGGAAGTTGACCGCGGCAAAGTAAACTAAACTCTAAGACGAAGCCGGAGAAGACTCATAGAAGGCCTCGAAAATATGCCCCTAACAAAGACACATGGCGAGCAGGAAGAGGCTAGCTAGTATATCGATCTACCTTCCAAGATTGATAGAGATGCAAAGCGAGCGGAAGATGAATCACCAAGCCATTGTTCCAATTTTCGAATCTAACAACGGATACGTGGCATTGAGGGATAGGCTGCCAATCTGTCTCATACCGAGGAGATCAATGCGAAGGTACGAATTTCAAAGGATTTCTTGGGATCCAAAGAGCCTCGCAATGATTCACTCTCACAACAAATATTTTTGGTCCGACCAGAGGACGGTTCGACTACTCATAAGATATTTCAAAATTTGTACGAGAACCAAGTTCGACTAATCGGCTAGTCTATAGCCGAGCTTGAGGATTATGCCAACCTCAGTATTATAAGAATTCAGAGTCGAGGTCGGGATGGCATGATGAAGAGTATTTCTCACTCACACCTTGTAGACTTGAAAGAGCAATGGGCAACTGTTATGGGGGTTATACACCCACCAATAGCGAAGAGACACATGTCCAGAGAACCCGCCAACCAATAGGATCAAAACACTTGTCCGAAGACAGTCACCAATCAAAGCTGAACATTTGTACATAGGCTCGGCTATCAACCAACCGCCCAAGGTCAGGAGGAGATAGGCAATCTGACGTCCTCATGTGAAGCCTACCAATCCAAGTCCGTTGAGGGAGGAGACATAAATGGCAAGATGACACAAATTTTTATCCATCTCGTGATCCACACCAAGCTGGAAGCCCTTATGCACTGTAACGCCCCGAGCCCGTAGGTCAAACTTCACAATATAACAGGATCGACATGTTCAATGAATACTACTAGAAACTAGGCTTGAAATTTTTTTTTATTTTTTTATTTTTTTATAAACAACTGTTCTTAACTTCCCAATATTCATCTTCAAAGTTAATACATTTATGTAAAATGATAACTCACTCTAATGTTTAAGGAAGACATCTACTAATCTTAAATGTTATTGCATTTCTCAAAATGTTACCCTCTCTCATTATCTTCGGGAATCCTAGGACTCATACTTTCCCTCCTGTGGCAGTGACTGCTTCAGCTCAGTGGAAATCTCTGTTATAACCTATTTTGTCTCTGCTTCATCAAAGATGAAGGTGTGAGCTCATAGCTCAGTGAAGGATTTACACCCATCTAAGTTTAAACATATTCATCAATAACAACATATACATTGAAAACAATGATTTAAAAACAACTGGGGAAAAAGCAAGAGCATGTGAAGATACAAGCTGGCAACATTCAAAAACATAAATTAGAACTTTATGCAATATTGCACACAAGTAGCACGTGATGACATGGAATATAATTTCATTATATATCATACGTTAGCAACATATGATGGCATAAGCTGGGACAACATGTGACGGGATACAAGAGTAACACACACGAATTCATAATGATGTATAAATTATCCTCTTACTTAATACTTGCTAATGTTTCTTTCTTAAGTATAGATTGTCCTCATATTTAATACTTGCTAATGTTACTTTTTTCTTATTTCTTTATCTCTTGTATCCCTTTGACTCAACAGATCGACCATTTATTGCCTGTCACATTGGCTCAATAGATTAGCCGTTTCTTGTCCTTCACTTTGACTCAACGGATGTGCCGTTTCTTGTCCTTCAAAGAACTCAATAGATTTGTCGTTTCTTGTCTCTTGTTGACTCAATGGATTTAATGTTTCTTGTCACTCAACGGACTCAATGGATTTACCATTTCTTGTCGTCTTCTTTGACTCAATGGATCATCTGTTTCTTGCCTCAATTACCTTATACCATGACACTTATTTCTTCAGTATGGTTATATGGTTTCATGACCTATCGTTTATTTTATCTCATCAGTTCTTGTTCTTAAATTAATTAAGATCACTACATAAGTTGGCTTATTTTTAACTTAACTTAAATCTTTGCATAAGCTGGTTCATTTTTTACTTAACTTAGAACTTTGCATAAATTGGTAGGTGATGTAATAAAAGATAACCGCATACTTTCATACATCACTGGTGATTCCTAAATATCTCAAGACATCAATCATACACATAATCTCACATTCAAGCATAAATGGGTAAGTCCCCTCAGCTGGTGTGTTGCCTATCCCTTTCCCTTTGCTATGCGGAAAAATTTGTTCAAATCTTCCTTTAATTCTCTTACCTTAGCTTTTTCTTGATCTATTTAATAGACATAACATAGACATACACTTAGAAAACCTCCTAGTTGCTGTCTCCAAAAAATACTAATCTTTCTAACTCTAAGAATGAGGGGACTACAATACAAAGTCTTTCTTTTTTCTACTAAAAATACACTGCTTTAATGCCCTGTTAAAGGAAGGCCAAGGGCAAAATGGCCATTTTAGTCTCCCTCACTCACTTATTAGTTCTGTCCATTACACTATTTTAGGCCTTAGGGATAAAATGGTCATTTAGCCACGGCACCCCTTCCCCAACTTGGCCATAACACTTTCTTAAATATTCCTTGGGGTCCATGTGGCCTGCTCCAGTACCCTGGCTGCTGAGGCCGGGTCCCCTTGAGTACTCCATGACCAAAATCTGCTTAATTACCTTCATCTCTCACTTCCTTTTTAACCTGTAGCTGTTTCTCAAGCTTTTAAACCTACTTACTTATCAGTGTTTTAAAACACTTAAGATACATACATATACCACAACATTGCATAATCATCGTCTTACATTTATTTATTCTATTCTATTTTATTTTATTTTATTTTTTTCTCTTTTAATTCTAGCTAATTCATCAATTCCCATTAGTTCATCTCAAGGCTAGCTCATCGATCATCCTATCGTTCTGATCAGTTCATGGAACCTATCCAAAACTCTGTTTAATTATTAGTTCATACTTTGATTTCAGTCCAAGGTATATATAACAGTAGCTGTCCATTTATTTCATGGATCGATCTTTGATCATCCTTTTCAGCCCACAGCAGGTTCTGTTAGGGTGTGTTGTTCATTCATTAACCAACCCATATATATATATATATAGGTGGTTTATTTCTCTCTTTTTTTTCTTCCTTACTGCCAACCCTCAACTGAAAACTCCCAAGAACCTGGCTCCATCTTCTTCTAATTAATTTCCAATATTTTTCTTTTGAGGTAAAAATTACAACTACAACTAAACTCCTCTTTCCTTCTTTGCACTTGCAGAGGTTGCAGAAATCTACTGCTGCATCTCCTCTCCTCTGCTATTCCTACCGAAAAACCAAACCTCCTCCTAGCTTGTTGCATGTGGAGCAGGTCAGCTATAATACTCTCCTCAAAATAGAAAACCAGTTTCAGTCCTGATCACTTTCTTTGTGTTAATCCAGGGTAGGGTCTACCATGCAAGTGCTGTTGTTCTCCTTTTTCTCCTTCAACCGATCGAACCTTGTTGCCTTCCTTCTCCTTCATCTCATTGATCAGTAAGTAGCTCAGCTGCTACTACTTCAAGACCGAACTTTAAATCTCTCTCTCCCTCCTCTCTCTCTCTCTCTCTCTCTCTAACATCGTCACTTTCTTTTTTTGCATGTTGATCTTCTTCCTTCCACTTCTCTTACTGCTTTCTGTTTCTTTTCTTACTGCTGAAACCTTCTAAAGCAAGCATTATTATACGTATGAAGAGAATGAAGAAAGTGATCGAGGTCATTGAAAATGATGAGTCCTTAACTTATATACTTTTAATTAGCATGCATCACTGATCACTGATTACTTTGTATCATTTACTAATCTATCCTCACTCACAAACAATTAATTATTAATCTAATTGATTGATATCTAATTCCTTTGGTACCCACAAAAAGTAATTTCTACTCAGCTCCCTAGCTAACTAATAAAGAATTCTCTCAAAACCCTTGGCTTCAATTTTACTTTCATAAATTCCCACACCTATGGATCCCTAATAATCCATAGGTGGCCAGCCTGGTTTGTCCGAATTGGTCCACCGCCACCCATTCTTCGTTGTTTGTTTGTTTGTTTTTTCCTTTTTCCTTAAATTTCTCTTCATCTCTCCACTCACTCCCTTATTCCGATGGGGCCCATTTGGTCTTCCAACAGCAAATGAATATTTTCATGACTTTTTACCACATAAACATTATAATAATTTTATATTATTACATAACATATAATATAATATAACTTATGATTAAAATAATTATTTATGTAATTGACTACTATTAGTCACATAGCCCTTAATAATTTTCTATTATTTGTATAAACCTATCGTTCAACTCATGATATGGTTCATAAAATACCAATCAAGAGTCTCTTAAACGACGGTAGACATATGCTAGTTAGACTACAATCCTACTTAAGGTAAAAAAAATTACCAAAATACCCCCCCCCTTTCTTAGTAATCTCTAAAGCTACCTGAAAAGATCCAGAAAGATTCTTTCACTCAAAATACCTCAGAAAACTGGGTATTACACGCGCTGTCAGGATAAGATTAAGTACAACCATCCTTTGTTGGAAGGCTGCAAATAAGGCAACCCAATTCGTGGATGGCTTTACATAAGGAAGGATCTAACCTCAAGAAGGGAACTTTAACCTCATCCAAAATCTGACGGCCAAGATCAACAGGCTTATGTGGAAGTCCAAAATCCGATGGTCCCGATCAATGGACATACAAGGAACCTAGCTGGCCTCCCATACAAGGCGACGGTTGCGCCTACCAAGCCAACCATTCCATAAACAACAATATTTGCCATAAACAATCCGACCATTCCATGTCTACAAATACAGTAGCCGATGTAGGTAAACGGAAACACATTTTTACCTTTAAAATTACTCTTCAACTTTGCCTCGATGATTGCCTGTCCCCACCTAATCAAATGAGCTTTCACACTCCATGATAGTTCCATATGTTTGCCAATTTGATTAACTTAAGCACTCGAGTGATCTAAGGGTTATCCAACCCAATCCTCACTTTGCATTTATCTGCCTCTCTAGTTGCAGATTCCAGCAAACCAGAGTCGATATAGTTCCATGCAGCAACATTTAGAATGTATGAATGTATACAATGTTGAAACCACTCCAAATGAAAAAAATGTAAACAAGGTCCTACTTTGGGTTTAGGAACATGGAATCGGGCTAGGGATCGACCTTGGATTGATCATCTTTGTCCATGCTTTAGCCATAACCCTAAGGGTATCAAGAGGCTGGTTCAAGTTGGTTTTGGTCTAGGTCAAGTCAATCTCGGTTTTTTAGGGGAAGTCCGAAACATATCCAATAAGAAATTCGGACTGGGTGGGCTACACTGTACACATTAGTTAATGGGCCAGTTTGGTGTTGGTTTGTTATCGGGTTGGCTTAATGGACTCTTATCGGCATGCTATCGGTTAGGTTTTGGTTTTTATATGCATATGTTGTAAAAAAAATGTATAAATGAGCTCTATAAGTCATTATCAGGTTGGTTTGGTTTCAGTATTGGTTTCTTATATGCATATTTAATAAAATGTTGATTTAATGGACTCTTATCGGGCTGGTTCGGTTTCAGTCTTATTGGGCAATTTGATTCGGACTTATTAATTGGTCCGGTCAGGTTTCGATTTTTCATCAAGCTCTAAAAACACAATCAAAATCCTATCCAATAAGATTCGGTTTCGATTTGATCCAGAACAAATTGTGTTGGTTGGATTCGAGTTTCAACTTGGGCCCAATTTTGACACCCCTACATAAGCCAATATGACACACCAGGACCCAATCGACTGCATGGTGCTGCATGGGATCGATGCCAGCTAATCCAGATCCGGATCTGCCGATCCGATCCCTCAATCCATGGTCATAAGATTTCCCAGTCTCTAATCTCGTTCAACTATGGAAAAAATCCTTAAACCTGTGGAAAATTCCAATCTAAAGTTCAATGACGCTTCAATATAAGTATAGTTGGACCCAAAATGAAATGGGTCTTCTCCGAATACACTGGGGCCGACAGTCACTGAACCCCTGTTTTGTTCTCTGAAAAACCATTGACGTGTTTGCCTCCTTTTTTCCTATTAGCTTGCTTGGTGTCTTCTTGTTTCTTTCTTGAAGAAAAAAAGTTTCTCTTTCAATCTCTCAAGTCTTTCTTCAGGTAATTGCTTTTTGCAAGAATGGAAACTTCCATTCTTTTTCCCCGGATGATAATCCGGGATTTCTTGTTATTATAAGTGTTGACGGATGTGTGAATCCACAAGCTCAGATTGACAATCCTTATTTTCAGTTATGGGTAGTCACCCTCTCATTATGGCTATGTGGACGCCTGAAGTTGTTCTGATTGCTTGAATATTGGTCATTTTTTTTATCCATTTATGCTTACTGCGTTGCTTTTTGTTTGAAGTTTTATCCTAGCAGTGCACATAAAGTTGTTCTGATTACTTGAATACTGGTTATTTCTCATATTTATTCATTTTTGAGAACTGGGTTGCCTTTTGTTCAAGGATTTATCTTGGGCATTGATGCATAATATGCTCAAAGTTGTTCTTATTAGTTGAACAATAATTATTGATTTATTTCTCGCATTTATCCATTTATGGAAACTGGGTTTCTCTTCTATACAATCTATATGTTAGGAAAGAAGGTGAATTTAATATACCCCCCCCCCCCCAAAAAAAAAAAAAAATGAAGGTAAATTTTTTTTAACTAATGAAGTACACATGAAGTGTTTCTGATCGCTTGAATATTTGTTATTGACAAGACTGATCCATTTATGTCTAAAGCTAACTTGGGCACAAAACACAGTTTTGATAACTTGAAATTTGGTTTTGGCTCATCTTTACCTGTTTCTGCTAACTGCGTTGCTCTTTGTTCCCTGCTATAACTTGGGGAGAATATTCTGATTTCAATTTCTTGCTCTACAGGTTTGTTGTGTACTTCTGCTTTTGGAGATATGGCTCCTGCACCATTTTTGGAGATTGGCAAGAAGGCCAGAGGTAGAAAGGACTGAATATATTCTTATAGTAGTTGGACTAGTTGAAGTCATTTAAGATGGGAAGCCATGCTTTATAGAAATGGTCTCATTTTGTTTAAATAATTGTTTTATTTTGTTTTATGGGCAACAATAGGGTATGAATTGCATGTTATGGTTTAGATGAAGCTCAGTTGGTAAATATGAAATTCATTAGTTCTAGTAAATGTCAATTCATGTTGTCCAACTGCCGGAAGAAAAGAAAACAAAGTGAAATGTAATCTAAAAATCTCCCATTCAAATCTAGAGTTTTTTGAATATTGTATGTGAGATTTAGTTTGTTTTGACTTTGATATTGGTTTTTCATCTCTCTCCCCCTCTCTCTTCCCTCCCTTCTTCCTTCTCTCTCATCTTTCTTCTAAAGCATTATTCCCGGTTACTCTTCATGGGTACTGTTCGTACTTCGTAGTCCCCGAACAATCCCCATTTTCTCTTTTTTCTTCCCTTATTCTCTCTCTTAGCCCACCAGCAGCAGATCTATTGATCTGACCTGCATTATCTTCCTTGAAATTATGGTTTGTGCTTGTTATGATTCCAAAATGTTCTGATATTTCAAAGGCTTAGGTGTATCTGTGCTGAAGATCTATATTAGATCAAATCTTTATTTTAACCTCTCTATTATATTCATTGGTATTCAATGTCAAATCTATTTCATTATTAGGGTGAGGAGATGTCATGATGCTAATAGCTAGTGGTGTCTTAAAGTTCTTGCTGGTTCTTTTGGCTCCAGCAGGGCATTCCAGATTTATAATATCTGAATTCCTTAAAACAATCACTTGTGGGACCCAGGTGAAGAAAATTTGTAACTTGTGATTTATTAGAGCTCCTGAAAATCAGGTACCTTATCAACAAACCATATCTTGCTAATGGAGAATTTTGGTGGGGCTAAGTTTGAATAATTTTTAAGAAATATTAATTACCTAATTAACAATATTTATGTATGGTGCAGCACATTAATAATCACTGTCACTTGAAAACCGTACTGGAGATATATCCATAAATTTTCATGATTTTTAACCCAAAACAGAATATATATCCCTATTTTCCTCTAGTTTTTTTTTTGAAACTTTTTAAATCTTTTTTTTTTTTTTTTGCAATCAGAAATTATAAGGGATTTTCAGGCCAAAAATTAAAGCCACCTACATGAACTTGTAGATCGGCCTATGGTCTCTAAAATGTAAAAAAATTGAATCCCAATCAGGCAATCATGCTGTTTTGACCCTATTTTTTTTTTTAGTAACTTTTCAAGAAATCCCCCAATTTTGATAACAGAAAAAATTCATGTTAAACACTTGATTCATACACATTGGATGTTAGTATCATGATTAAGTACTGCTAATCTTGCAATTCGTGTAAGGGAACACAAGAAATTCGGAGGAATGTAGAGATTTACCTTCAAACTCGGAATTTGGAGAAAATTTGAGCAAATGATGTTGTAGATTCACCCATATCTTGAAGATGCTGCTTGAAATTAAGAGAACAAGGCTTGATTCAGCAGAAATGTGTGATTTTTTGGGAAAAAATTGCGTTTCCCAAGCAATCTTCAGATCTTCTGTAGTTTTACTGTTGGAATGAGGCGTAACCGCTCTAAATGCATCGCATACATATCTAATGCAACGAAATAAAGTGAAATGAGGTATTTACATAACCTGTTTGTATCGTTTCTCTGAAATTATTTATCCTTTATATATCTTCTGTTATATCATTTCCATTTCTTGCGAAACCAAAATATTTTGTTGATTTTTGCCCACTTTGACCAAAATTTTGAACCAGGATTTTAAATGCTTATTTGATGGTCAAATTTAATGATCATGCCTCAATAATTGGAAAAAACTGAACTGAATGATAAAACAAATAATTTTACAACTCAAGATGTGGGAATTATAACTAAAGATGCTCAGGCAAGAACCAAAAAACTGATGTAATAAGTTGAGCCTATCTTGCTTTTTCAAAAGGACCAAGTCCCTTATACTGTGATGTCAAATAGAGGGATTTTATGCACTTCTTCTTTTCGGGATTAAAAGAAGGTTTTTACAACTGTTGATTGTGCTTTCGCACATCATGGGTGCGTCTATTGATTCTGATGGCTGCTCATTATCGTGAAAGTAATTTACTTAATTTTGGATGCCAGTTGAATATATATATATATATACCCATCCATTTCTTTATTTTCACTCAAAACCTAGATGTTTCTTCTCTGCAGATCTTCTGTACAAAGATTACAATTTCGACCAAAAGTTCACTCTGATGATGCTGAGCGATTCTGGAATGGTATATATGATTCATTTACTTTGGGGTGGTTATTTTTCAGTGGTCCTCTTTCATTTCATAGCATCTTAAGTCAATCCTAATGATAGAGTTTAGCTTTTGGTAACTGACAGCGTAATTTGCAAGGTTTTTGTCTTATCAGAATGTTATTTGGTATTATTTATGGTTTCATAGTAGGATTTTAAGAGCTTGATAAGCTAATTAGGTAGCAGTTTGTTCAATGTGTGCTTTCAGGTTTTCATGGTTGTTCAGTCTTCAGTGGAACTGTAGAAACATAAACAAGAGAAAAGTTATTTAAAAAAAGGCACAAAAAAGAAGTGAACTGAGAAAGTTAATGGACAAGATGGATCACACATATAGTGTGATCTACTCTTGTTACCGTAGCTTTTTCTTGCTACTGGCACCTCTTGTTCTCTGATTCGTTGTCTGCTGACTTAAAATATTTTATATGGCAGGCACTAACAGCTGCTGGTGTGAAGAGGAATCAACTTTTTAATGGTGACTTAAGCACACGGTACAAGAGTGGAAGTACTTCAGTGGATTTAAAAGTTGATACTGATTCTAATGTAAGGGGTTTTACTAGATGTAATATTTAGAATTATTGATGTATCTTATTGTTTGTGTTCTGTTCTTGATAATGTTCCTATTTGAGCATTATGCCCATGCTAATGTTATGTGCACTTATTTACCATCTTTCCCTTTTCTTTATTGAATCCTAGAAGCCTTAATTGATTTACCAAACCCTTTATTTGCAGGTTTCAACAACAGTGACTGTGGATGAAATCTTCCCGTGTTTGAAGACGGCACTCAAATTCAAAATACCTGATCACAAGTCTGGCAAGGTGAGTACATTAAGAACCAGTTATTCTGCATGTGAAATGTGTCAGAATGAGTTTAACTCAAAAGACCTTTTGTTTTTGTGTGTGTGTGTGTGTAGTGTTGTTATTATTGTAACAAGGGTTTGTTACGTTTGAAAATATAACAAAACAACTTTAGACCATTCATTTTTACCATTTTTTTAATCAAACCCATTCCAACTTGGGGGGTGTTATAGACTTATAGTGATGTTTAGAGTACTTGTACACATGCATGGACATAAATGGAATGTATGTCAATACATAGGAGGTATTTGATTGAATTAGAGCTTGAAATTTGACATGTGGGTAATCTAGACCATGTTCTCTCTATCCAATGATTGGAATGGACACATCATCTGCCCATGTGGCAGAATAGATTCTTTGTGACATTTGAAAAAATAACAAACCCTTGTTACAATAATAATTCCCCATCTGAGGGGGGGAATGGTTTGATGGGCTAAAGTTTATAAGGGGGATTTTGCAATTTGTAGTTTGTTCCATCATCCAACAACGTTTTCCTGAATAAGATACAATCTTTTTGGCAATTGATAGGTAAAGAAAGCCAAAGGAAAAGGTCATGTTTCTACAACATGATGCTATGTTTTCATGGATGGGATCTGAGTATTATAGAATCTGATTCTGTCCACACTTGATTCTGTCCACACCAGGAAACTAAATAATATGCTGGAATTGTTGCATAGGTACGTGGTACAAGAGCCGAGAGCCTATGGGTCTCCAATGTAAAAAATATTGATCTTGCAAGTGATAATGCCATATAAAAATATTGATATTACATTAATAAAATTATGTAAACTTAGAAAAAGAAGGTAAACATTGAACAAAAAAGAGTAGGAAATAATTCTATCAAAAAAGTCCTTGAAAATCATGATCAGTAGGCAAGTGAAACAGAAATAAAAAAATTTGATTTAAAGTCAGAGATATACATCTGAGATTCTAATAATTAAAAAAAGGTATTTGCAGAAATGCACATATCGAAATAGAAAGGGAAATAACAGATAGAATAACATGCCAATGATATTATAGAGGTTAAGTGACATGGGACAGCCATGGGATTTCATATTTTGATGCATTTGCAGGATTCTGTGACTACAATTGCCTCCACAGTAACCCCCAAATTAACCTAGAATCACAATCAGCTATAGTGGAAGAAGAGAGAAAGCTTGTTGTTTATGTACAGACTACAAAAAAGGGTTAATGTTTTGTGGGAATGCAATGGATGATTAGGATAGGCCAATAGGCTGGGTTAAAAGGGATCATGGGTTTGTGAAGTTGGATGGAGGTTTGAATGTGTGGAAAAGGTTCTATCATGAAGAAATTTAAAATAGATGGTATAAGAATATAGTCCTTTTGTTGGGGTTTTCGAACTGGGTGAAGGTTTTTTAGGTTAAGGTTGATGGGAGCAAATTATGGTATTTTAGTAATTTGGGAGATATTTTGATAGAAATATAATGGTGAACTGGCTGATTATTAGGTTAAAATAAACTGCTTAGAAATAGAAAGTATAAGGCAGAAGAAGCAATAATATGTAGGAATTCACCGAGGGTTTGAAGGACCAACAGTATAAAACTTTGAGTGACACTTAATTCTATGTTAAATTTGTGTAGTTACATGGATAGTTGCTGCTGAACCCATCCTATGACAACTGGGACTTTCTTATTTCCTTGTCACAGTATAACCTACTGAATGGAAGTCATACTAAAAGTAGAGTAACCTCTCCCAAGGAAACTAACCAATATAGACAATCTCATAACACTCTTAATATCCTCAAAATACCCTTATATTTATGCTTATTTTCCAAATTGCGTTTGCCAACTCACATGTAATTTTGACTGACCATAGCTTATAATCAAATTGACCTATAACAAAATTGTTTAAACCTTCTATAATAATTATTAAGCTCTATGTAATGGGAAGAACTACAACCCAAAAGATATTCTACGTGGGCCCATGGACCAAAATTCTATTATGTTTTGCTGTGCATCAAGAGTGAACAAGATTTTTGCTACCATTATTGGTTCACAAATAATCACAAAAAACACAGTAAATGGGAAATTGGTGGGCTTTCTTGATAGGTGCAAGAACTAAAGTGAAGATGCTAGAGATAAAGGGAGAAGAACACATTAGAGGCCTCTCTCTAGAGAGTTCTGAACAGATATTTTTTTCTAGGTAATAGGAACTTCAACAAATATCCATTTTAAGGAGTAAAATGATAGAGCAGAGATTTTTTGTAAGGAAGTTCATGGGGGATATCTACTTTAAGTGAGTGATGATGACAGATATTAAAGGAGAACAGATTAGAGGCCCCATCTCAAGTTGAATATTGCAGAGATTCTTATTTTCTTGGAGGAATTATAGATATCTACCTTAGACAAAATTCGTTATAGATTGTATATTTTTTAATTAGATTTTGTGTTTTAGCATTGATATTTACACTGCAGACTATGGGCCAGAGAGCAGTAACAGAAACTAGTTATAAATGTCACCGTGGTTAGTGAACGAACACAGAGAGAGAGTTTTGAATTTTCCAACTATGTTAGGAGTTAGGATTAATCCACTATATATTGTTTAAGATTTTGTTACAGTTTGTAATTTGAATTTGAAAAGACTCTACATGAGAGTAGATTCCTCTACAGGGATTGAATTATTGTCGGCTGTCCATGAGCACAGGACTCTTCTTGCAGGATTGCATTGTTGTAAATCATGAATTTGAATTCTGAATCTCATGTAACAGGTGGCGAGGCATGGAAACAGCCTCCCCGCATTGCGGGGGTAAAGGCTGCGTACACTCTGCCCCTCCCTAGACCCTGCAGTAGCGGGAGCCTCGTGCACTGGGGATGCCTTTTTACGTAACAGGTGGCAAGGATGAGGATGAAGTGGCCTGTTTCTGTTATATGCTCCCGCAAACTGAGCGGGTAATCACGCCTGGTCAGCTTGGTACGCAAAAAACAGAATCTTGGTGCAGGCAGCCCTTTAGTCATTACGTCAACAACCTGATCCTGACTAGCGACATGCGTGAACAAGAAGTTGACCCCGTGCAACCTGCTCTTGCACAAAATGATAATCAATGGCTATATGTTTAGTGCGATCGTGAAACACCGTTGTCACAATAGAGTCGGCATGGCAGCCTTGAGTCCGAGATCTTGAAAAAGCTGTTGGAGCCATAGCAGTTCCGGGGATGCATTGGCAATGCCTTTATATTCAGATTCGGTAGACGGCCTTGCCACTGTTGTTTCTTAGAGCTCCAAGAAATGAGATTGGGCTGTAGGTGGACACAATATCTACTCGTCGACTGACGGTCATCTGGACACCCGGCCCAGTTAGCATCTGTATATGCATTGAGTCGAAAGGGTGGAGACCATTGGAGATAGATGCCATAAGCAATAGTATCTTTAAGATAGTGAAGAATCCGTTTGATTGCCGTCTAATGGTCATCCGTGAGAGAGTGCATAAACTGGCATACCCTATTGACCGAAAAGGCAATATCTAGCCTTTTCGGTATTGTAAGGCTCCCATCGTGCTGCGGTATAAAGTGGCATCCGCCAAAGTTTTGCCTTGAGTTCTAGAAAGGGCTGTGACAGCACCAGATGTTGGCATGGGTTTGATATGCTCCCTTTGGACCTGTCGCAGCAGATCAAGGACATACTTTGCCTGAGTGAGAGATAAACTGCTTGCGCTATGTTTTGCTTTGATCCCAAGAAAGTAATTGAGGTCACCCAGATCGTTGAGAGAGAATTCAGTGCCTAAGGCTGTAATTACACCATGAACTGCTCCCTGATGGTTTCCTGTTACAATTATATCATCAACATACACCAAGATGTAAACCAATTGACTATTTTGATTTTGCTTTCGAACAAAGAGAGAGGTGTTTATCTGTGGTGTGATGAAGCCAATCTGTTGGAGAAATTTTCCCAGCCGGTTATACCAAGCCTTGGGGCTTGTTTGATCCCATATGGTGCCTTCTTTAGGTTATAGACATGATTAGGTATCCGATCATCATGGAATCCCTATGGCTGGGTCATATAGACATTTTCTTAATGCATCATTCAAGAAAGCATTGTGAACATCGAGTTGTCAAATAACCCAGTTGAATGAGATGGCAATAGAGTGCACAGCCCATATAGTAGTTGGTTTCACAACCAGGCTAAACGTTTCGAAGTAATCGATACTCTCTTATGTGAATCCTTTTGCAACTAAGCGGGCTTTGTAGCGCTTAATTGAGCCATCAGCATGTCTCTTGATTCGGTTCACCCATTTGTTGCCAACAAGATTCATAGACTGGTCATAAGGTACTAATGCCCATGTCCCATTTCGGACCAGTGCTGCGATTTCCTCACTCATAGCTAAACGCCACTTTGCCTCCTTGTTGGCATTAGTGAATGATGTGGGTTCCACCTCTTTGAATGGCTAGGCAGTCAACAATGCCATTGGGAGGGAATGTTTAGAGGTGATCAAACCAAACTTTGTGCTCGGCTTTGTAATGCTTGCTCGTAACCTAGTCACTATGGGATGATGAGAGGTGGTAGAAAATTGTGATGGGTCATGAGGGACAGCTGGTGGAGGGCTATTATGATTGGATGTAGTTTAATGGGTGTTGATAGTGGTGTGACAGTTGTTGGTGGTGGGGGTTATTATGGTCAGATGTAGGTGCAATGGGTGGTGATGGTGATGTGGTAGTAGATGGTGGTGGAGGGGTAGTATCGGCAGATGGGAGCTCAATGGGTGGGGAAGGTGATTCGAGGGGGACAGAAATATTGGGGATAAGAAGAACAATTGGTATTTGTTGGGGCGCCAATGGAGAAGGGCATGGCAAAGGGATTGTTTTACAATCAATGTGTACATGCATTGAAGATGAGGGATCAAAATTGACACATTGCTGAGCGAGGCCTGCATAAGGAAACAACTGTTCGTCGAACACCACATGCCGTGAAATGTTTGTACGTCCAGTTGTAGGATTAAGACATTTGTAACCTTTGTGTGCATTACTGTAACCATGCAAGACACACTGGGTAGACTGGTTTTGAAGCTTGTGAGATGTATACAGTATGAGTCATGAGTAACAAGCACAATTGAAAATACGAAGCATTTCATAATCAAGTTTGGTCCTAAGCAGTACATCATAAGGGCATCGGTTTTGGAGGACCGACATGGACAAACGGTTGATGAGGAATGTAGCAGCCTCAAATGCAGGTTCCGAGTATGAATTGGGAATATTAGCCCGTGATAGAAGGGTGAGACCTGTTTCAACCACATGACGATGCTTTCATTTTGCTCTTCCATTTTGTTGTGGCATATGAGGGCATGAATATTGACGTGTGGTGCTGTGCTTCCTAAGATGGAATAAAAAAGTTGATACTCATGAGCACCCATCAGATTGAAATACTTTAATTTTGAGATTAAAGAAATTCTTCACATATTTCTGAAATTCAAAAAATTTATATATTGCCTCAGATCGCCTCACTAATGGAAAGAGCCTAGTTAATCGACTATGGTCATCAACAAAGGAGGATAATATCGAAAACCATTAATAGAAGTTACTAGTGCCGGACTCCAAATACCTGAATGGATGAGATCAAATGGATGGGTAGCCTCCATCGTTTTTGTAGTAAGTGGAAGTTGATGACTTTTGCCCATTTGACAAGTATCGCATATAGTAGGTGGAGCGTGGAGAATAACCTGGAGTGGCAGGATGCCCAAGCCGTTCATGCAAAGTTCTTTAGTGACCCTTTTGCCTATGTAAGAAGCCGGTGGTGGCCGTTGTGGGTACTGCAGACATCGTGTGGGCTGGCCACTCGTCCCCTTACGTCTGAGCAACCACATTCTTTTCTCTCTGGGAGAGGCTCTGAGTCATTGCACAGAAAACTGGGCTCCATTATTTGTAGTCGGGTCTTTAGGGGGGAGGTGGGGGAGCGGACTGGTTCATTTATTGTTCTTTGGGGCAAAAATAGAGATTTGGAGTCACCACCTGAAATTAAGGTTCAGGACCAGGTGTGCCCGTTTTACCAACAAAATGGGTGGAAGTAATTCCATATAAATATAGGCATTGGTTTGCAAATCAAAGTCTAGGTAGGGGGTCAAGTTACAGAAGTGGGTATTGTGAGTACCCTTCTCGACTCCGGTAGTTCTTGCTTGCTATTGGACAAAGATGATAAAGTATTCATTCCTTTCCTACCAGTCTAATGACATGTTAACAATTGCTAGTTTATACTATTGCATGCTGAATGTATCATGAATTTAATATTATTTCTACCCCCATGTTGGTGAGATGAAGATAGAATGCATACTTGCGAACCAGCTTGCGGCCTTATTCTAAATTATTCTATAAATAGGAATGTAACTGCATAGCACGTACCTTGATCCGTGCTATCTCCAACGGAATTTAAAGAAAGCAGGAAAATATGCATAGTTATGAATAGAAATGCAAGCAGATGAAATATCTACATTTCCCCCCTCTTATTAGAACATGTACGTACATGAAAGAAGATGGAAATGATGGGGTTGGAGGACCGGACCCGACAGTAACTTCATCGGGTTTCCTACATACCCTTGCCTAAGGATCAGGTCAGAAAGGTTTCTTAAACGAGGATGGATGTGAATGTGTGCAATACCTCCTTAAACGAGGTTGTACGTGAGATCGTACGCGAAGTAAACTCTACGTTGTCTACATATCTCCAGATGGTTTGGAGAATCAGGTTAAACGTAGTTCAAACATGGGTTTTTCTCAAACAGGGATTGGGGTCGTGAGATAAGTCTAAAAGAAAGGCGAAGCCAACAAACATGCATGATTTAAATAAAACACGCTAGGGAGTTTACTTTTTCCCCAAAATTTTATACTAAAGGTGTAACAAAATTACCTTTTGAATTTCTGCCCGGTTCGGGGGCAGATCATCTCCATCTTGCTTCGCTGGGAAGGATGACCCGCAAGGGAACTTTGGGACTAGCTTCGGGTTTTTGGCAAGTAGGGGTGAAAAACTAGGGTTAAAGGTCCCATGTCTGCAATCTGGATCTTAAAACAAACTTAAAATGAGGAAAGGAGGGTGCTATTTATCCGAAATTTTGGGTGTGTGCGCGGGGCTACGGTACATTACCGTGGCTCCGTGATGCTGACGTCGCGGGGATGATGTATTGTGTATGACTTAGTGATGTCATGATGAGACGTAGTGATGTTATGATGATGTCACAGCGCTGCAGAGGAAACTCACGGCTCTGTGTTGTTGACGTTGGGCCATTATGCAGCACGCGGTAGTGACTGCGGCTCCACAATGCATGATCGAGGGGCCGCGACTAAGCTAGCGAGGCACCTTCGCGTATTTCTTAACCTTTGAAGGACATGACTTTTAATCTGACCATTGGATTTTGAATGTAATATGTCAAATCGAAGCTCTTTCTGAGCATTACAGGATGATGCAGGCATCGGCCACAAGTTAGGCCAGATACCTTGCCGAAAAGGGCTACATAAGCATATTTCCACTTTCTTGTCCAAACAGGGGAAAGGGGTGGAAATCGGTGCATACAACCGTCCTTTTTTGGGAGGAATGTGCCTTCCAACTGATAGAGCCCCTCCTTAACCTTGCCGCGCAACAGGCTGTTCCCCATCACGCGATCCTTAACACAGCAAAAAGTGAAAAGTGGGATAACTCAAAGATGACATTGTTATCTTGAGTAAATCGGCTTACATAAAGCAGATTTTTAATATCTTCTAATGTAAAGGAGCGAGCTTTGGAAAGAAATTTAGAAAGTATCAATGTGTTTAATATTCAAATCTGCACCATTTCCAACTCTGATTTGGTCGTTACCATGATATGGAGTGCTGACTTGCAGGTTTCCCATAATTGGATGAACCGTACAGTGGTGGAGGGTAAACACATCCATATCTTCTCCCACGATGCCGCCACGCAGAGGACTTTTGGGGAGGATCGGGACTGAGAGGAAGGTGGCAGGGTGGGCTGTATGCCATTGTCACGAGTGCTTAAGTTTGCTTCAGGTGTCGCCACATCAATAGGGACAGAATGGTGCTCTTTTATGAGCTCTTGATTCAATAAAAAACTGTAGAAATTATTAATTGACAATGGGTCCAGGCGAGTAGTAATAGAAGGGGCAAAAGATCATAGTCCAAGGTCATATAGGATACTCAGGATAATATCAAAGTCCCGGACTGGACTCGCAGCAGCATTCAGATTGTCAATGAGGCTCTTGGCATGTTGGAGATAGTCGGCGCTGGAGAGTGAGCCCTTTTTGGGCTGTAGCAGCTGGTACTTCAGTTGCATAATTCTTGCCTGGGACTGTGAAGCATAGATTCGCTCCAAAGTTGATCAGACTTGCACACGATGTAGATAAGCGAACAACATGAGCAAGAGTGCTCACTTAAAGAAGAGATGACCCAGCTAAGAATAATTTGATCTTGTTTAATCCATAAGAGGTATGCAGGATTAACAGTTAAGGAGGGAGTAGGAGTTGAGGTGGTGGAGTTGGAGGTAGGGGAGGGTGACTGATTTTGTTGAGGGATAGGAAACTCACCCGTGACATAGCCGAATAGATGATCAGCCCTTGGAAGTGGAAGGAACTGTGACTTCCATAGCACATAATTGGATCGGTTCAGATTCACTGGGAGGAGCTTTGATGGAGAGACAATTGTGGGGGAGGTGGTAGAGGAGGCAGGGGAATCTGTGGAGGGAGATGAGATTGTAGATGCCATGTTGGAGGAAAAGACATTGGTCTCTTTACAGCTCTGATACCATGAACGAGAGAGAGTTGCGTGGATGTCAACTGTCCATAAGAATCGAACTCCTCTTGCGGGATTGCATGGACGTCGATCATGTATTTAAATTTTGAATTTCACATAACAGGTGGCGAGGATGAGGATGAAGCAAACTCAACTTCATCCAAATGGCCAGTTTCCGTTATAGTTAGTATGTCCTTCTCTTTTGCCACCTTGACTAGGATTTCCAACTCCTAAATATTGGTATGTGTTGGAGAGATCAGTTATGTGTTACTTTTAGATGTCTGGAGCTGGATCATCTTGCTCTGGTATCTTTTTTTTTTTTTTTTTTTTTTTGGGTCTTTGGGGGCGGGGGGATACAAACTCAACAAGATTTGTATTTGTGGCTTTTCCTTTTATTGAAGGGGCTCATTCTTAGCTCCTCAATTGGAGATCTTGTTCTCATGAATGGATAAAATGGTAAATTCCCTTGGCTATGACCTTGCTAAACTAGGATTCCTTGGAATTGATTCATCTGTTGGTTAGGGTAATAGGTTGATTTTCCAGCTCTTATTGACCTTGAGTTGACCCCTAAGCTATCCCAGCATACCTAGTTGCATACATGGGTAACATGTTGACCAGCTAGATAGTCTTTAGGACTAAAGGAAATAGTTCTGAAGAATTGATGAGCGAATGTGATGTAGAATAAGGAGCTGTGAATATCTTCGAGGCTGATGATGATACATCATTTATAGTATACCATGAATTTTCTGTAGGTTACCATTTTTGTGGAAATTTTAGTATGTGCAACTTAAATTCTTTAGCTTATTAGTGTAATTGGTATTTTTGAGGATGCTAAACCTTCTTGAACAATTTTCTATAAGATCACTATAATTACTGAAACAAATTCTTTATTTTTTGTGGTATGTGGTGCTTCAGCTGGATGTGCAGTACCTTCATCCACATGCTGCTATCAATTCTAGCATTGGCTTGACTTCATTCCCGTTTTTGGAGCTAGCAGCAACCATTGGGACCAAGGAGATCAGTTTTGGTGGTGAAGTTGGCTTTGACCCTGCTTCTTTATCATTGATTAAATATAATGCTGGAATTGGCTTGAACAAGCCTGATTTCTCTGCTGCATTAGTACTGTAAGTAGAAGCCAAATCTACTTTTTTTTTTTTTTTTTTCTTTCAGTTCTTTGGTTCCCAGATTTTCACCGATGTTCAGCTGTGTTGTCTGCAAAATTACTATACTGTGGAGCTTTGAACTGCAAATATATTTTTTTAGAGTTCTGTTTACTGAATAGAGCTAGTAGTACATGAATCAGGAATTTTCAGGTTTCAATTCCCTTTTGCTATAAAAGTGAAAGTAGTTATCTTTTTTTTTTTTGGGGTGGGGTTGGGTGTTTTTTTTTTTTTTTTTTTTTTTGGGGGGTGGTTCTGAAGGTTGGTTATTTTGTCTACAGTCTTGGAAACAAAATATATGAAAATTTTTAAAAGTTTTAAGTCACTGATTAATAGAACATGTGTTGATAAAGTGTGAAATATTGTTCTATGTTTTGTCAATGAAAGTGCCTTTTTTTGTTCTATTTTTCATAAAAAATGCCACTAGTGTCTCCCTTTCTCCTTCTCTCTACTTCTTTATGTACCACAGTGATGGGAGCAACAACCATTAGACTCTTATATTTTCTTTAAAAAAGGGGAAAAAGCAAAAATGGTAGTGGCACCAACAGTCAGAACGGTTTTGGCAATATTGGCTCTTTCTACTACTTGGAGGAATGAATTAGTTCTGATTTTTTGATAGATAGGGAATCCCTTAGATTGGCCACAATGTTGGCTGAACAAGATGGGCCCCCACTATATTTGATATTCTCCTCCTTTTTTAACGTCAGTCCTATTCTTTTAAACTATTGATATTTCAGTCAAATTTTTATGCCTCTATTCTGAAATGTTGATCGATCAGATTGAGCTGAAAATCTACCTAGGAGAGGATGTGGCATCAGTTCCACAATTTGAGCATCAGCAAGAATCGCTACATAGTAGACAAGTCGGTAGTGCTAGAGTGGTTTCTAGGGCGCTCAGTTTTGGGTCAGCCCTCCCATAAAGATATTTAACCTGCAATTTATAAGTTGATAGGTTTTAGTCTTTATATTCTCTCATACACTCATCTGAAGATCTTGGAGTGGTAATTTTGTGGAGAAACATTTTCTGCAGTGCCCAATGATTGGGTCCTCTCCTAATCACCTTGAATTAAGGTAGGAATGAAAAAAAGAAAAAGCAAAAATCCATGGAATTATTGGCATAATTCCTTTGAGACTCATTTGGCAATTAGGATAGAAGATGTAAACAGAAGAGATGAGGCATAAATTGAGGAATAATGCATAGTGAGGTACCTTGGAGAGAGAAGACAAAAATATGAAAATTTCATTTTGCTTAGAGGGACATTCAGTTCTTATGTGTTCCTCTCTCTCTCTCTCTCTCTCTGAATTCTAATCTTAGTTTTTGTCGTTGACTGCAATTTGCTGTTGGGTTGTGGGGAATTTGACTGACTGGCTAGTAGTTCTCATCTTTTGAATGTTTTAAAGTTAAAACTCATGCTCTTTTTGCATCTTGTGTATGTAGGGGTGACAAAGGGAAGACATTGAAGGCTTCTTATATTCACTTGGTGAATCCAGTGAATGAAACTTACATTGCTGCTGAAATGATTCATAGATTTTCAACCTATAAAAATAGTTTTACCATTGGAAGCTCTCATTCCCTTGATCCTTACACTGTCATAAAAACACGATTCTGTGAAAATGGAAAGTTTGCAATGCTTTGCCAGCGAGAATGGAGACCCAAGTCATTAGTGACTTTTACAGTTGAGTATGATCCAAAGGCTGTTGATGCAGCCTCTAAGTTTGGTCTTGCCTTGGCCTTGAAGCCTTGATACTAGTGTCATCTTTTTTTTTGTTCAAATGACTTGTTTTCCATATTTTTATCATGTGATAATTTTTTTTTCTGTAAACCCAGGGTGGGTTAAGTTTGCCCAAATTATTTGAGAAAATAAGGATTTATTAGGTTAGTGATGAATTTGTTCTTCAGCACTGGTGAAATTAAATCCAGTTTTTTAGGAAGCTCATATAGGCATACAAAAACAATTTTTTGTAACCCAAATTTGAAACTATTATTGGTTTGTCATTGACAGATGGTGATATATTAAATATTAGATTGATGGATTATTCTCTTCACTTGGTTTTGGAGTCAATAGTTATTAATGCCCTCATGAGTTTGGTTGGTGGAGTGTGGACATGTTGTATTTATAATCATCTACTCAGGGTTTGATTTTCAGGCTAGCTTGACTTTTCTGAATGTCAAAATAATGTGTTGAAAAAATTGAAAAGGTTATTCTGTCTGAAGAGCTTTAAGTAATGAAGATGCAAGGAGAGCACCTAATGCATTGTGGGTTGTATGGTTGAGATTGAACATCAAATTTATTTGGAGTTATATTGAGTGAAACTCCATCTATCCAATGATTATAATGTTGGATTGATCCTTCATGTGTTAGAAATTTCAATGAAGGAAATCATCAAGCGTTACTGATTTAGTTAGAGATATCAGTCACGTTGGAAATTAATGTTTCTTTTTGTTTGTAAACAATATTTGGCATTAAGTATAGGAGGGATAAGATTAAAGAGAGAAGTTGTTAAACTTAAAACCATGAAATAATTTCCAAAAAAAAAAGAAAAAAGAATTAGGGTGCTTGGGTAACTCAGGTGGAAAAAAAAAGTTTGCAAATTTAAGAAATTCAATTCTTTTTTTATTTTGGTCATCTTAGTTGTACTTTTTTTGCCGTTCAATCTATGATCAGACTTGTTGGATGTCAAAATCATGAGAGACAAAAGATAAGGGCATCTAAGTTTCAGGTCGATCAAATAAGGGATCACAAAATATCATATCTTAAGGATTTCTTTGGATCCAATTTTTTTATTTTTTTTATTTCAATTTATTACTGTTTTTAGTGTTTGGTATCATTCATAAAGTACTATTTATGAGAAACAAAAGTGGAAATGAGGTCAAAATCTTTCAAGAGTAGAAAACCTCTTTTTGATTTTTGAGAAAAAACGATTTGTGACTGTTTTTGCGGCATCTTTAATGAGCACGTGGTTTAAAGTCGTTCCAACGGCTTAAAAATAAGGAGAAAATGGTAATAACACGTTTTTTTTTAATAAAATCGTTTGTCACAACCCTCCAAATACCAATCATCTACCTCCTGGAACGCGGATCTCCAAAACTTCCAAGGAGGAAACCCTCTTCTCTCGTCTGAATCGTAAAAGGAAGGAGTCCGCCTCTTCTTGGTTTGGAAGTCTGTTTCTGTCTCTTTGTCTTCTCTATTTCTTGTTCTATCTGTCCTTTGTAATTTTATCGAGCTTTAATGGTTGCTTTTGGTGGATGGGCTTCTGAAATGGGTTTGTCGCTCCCTCTGTCAATGCCTTGTTGGGTTTTCTCATTGCACTTCTGGGTACTTGAAAACCAGGGCCTTTGAATAGTTTATTTTACTTTGGTTTCCTTGAGATCTGAGATCCCTTGTTGAAACCATCCACATTAGCCATAAAACCTGCAACTTTTTCATTCTTTCCGAATGCAAGATTTCCTCATTTCTCGAGGATTTATTCACCTGTTTTTCTGCATTTGAAATACTGAAATTTGAAGAGAATGATACCATCTTTCACTTGTTCTTAATAATAAGCATGGTATGGTATGAATTAGTTCTATAGAAATACTCTTCAAAATGATTCCAAAGTGAGGACATTGTTATCTTATCTTAATCTTTGTCGTCCTAAATTTTTTGTTTCTAGGGTTAAAATTGATGATATTGCCTTGTTGGGTTTTGCATGTTAAGGTGTAACAATCCTAAGAGGAGATGACATGGAATTGTAGCTTGATTGGCTCATTTGAGAGGTGAGATGATTTACAATCTGAATGTTTTGGAATTCCTTTCCAATTCCAAATATCAACTAATGGGGGACAGATGGGAGGGAAGAAACAATGGAGAGTGAGTCAAAATGTTAAAACACATTGCTTTCTGACCATGCAATTTCATTGGAAGTGAATGATGGAGCACAAGTTCAACCCTTAGGAATTTAAATGCACAATATTAGATAGGATTAGACTTGGCTAATTCATAAATTGGATTTCTAATCTTCAGTCAATAAAAAAAAGTTGCAAGTAGTGCATTGGAGCAAAATGTTTTATTATTCAAGAAGTAAAAGCTCCATTTTCTGTTAGCAATAGGTGGATCTATTTTCTGTTAGCAATAGGTGGATTTATGTTGTTTAGTTCCATTTTTATGGTATGCAATAGGTGGATCCATTTATTAAAATTATAAAAATTATTATGGATATAGATATATCAAACTTATTTTTCATTCTACACTCTATTTTTTATTGTAGCTACCAAACAACTTTTTATTTTTGACCATAAATGATTTTCAAAAATGATTATTAATAAATAGATATAAAAATAAAAATAGAAATGGATCCAAAGAGAGCCTTAGAAAATTCCGCAACTTTGAAGAAATCCAACTCTTATTTTTTTTATTTTGACCACCTCAGTTATACTTTTCCGACCATCCAACTGCCGATCAGATCCATTGGATGTCAAGTCCAATGAAAAAAAGATAAGGGTGTCCAAATTTCGTTTCGATCAGATAAGGGTTTCACAAGATATCATGGTTTCAAAATTTTGTAATTTGAACAAACAAAAATATATCTTTATTCTTAGTAGAATACCAAATTATTTTTCATTTTATAATCTATTATGCATAGCTTCTACCAAACAACATTTTATTTTTTATCAAAAATAAAATTCAAAAATAATTTTTGATAAATAGGTTAAAAAACAAAAATAAAAATGGAACCAAAGAGAGCTTAAAGTTACACTATATCTTCCGTCTTCGTTCTATTTATCTTAAAACCCTTTGATTCTTTAAAAAAAAAAAATTCATTTGACTCCAATGTTGATCTCCATAATTCTAACTTGACATTAATCTCTACTTTTGTCTCATCTACTAAATAATATCATCAGTAAAAAACATGCACCTAGAAACTTCATCTTGAATGTCTTTAGTTAAATCATCTATAATGAAAGCAAACAGATAAGGGCGTAAAGTTAATTTTTGATGTAATCTAATTGTAATCGAGATTTTACTACCTTGACCCCTCACATTTCTCACACTAGTCACCATATTATAATACATATTCTTAACTATATCCACATATTTACTTGAAACACTTCTTTTCTCTAGTACTTGTTAGATTAACTCTCTAGGGACTTTGTTATAAGCTTTTTCTAGGTCAATAAAGATCATATAGATGTCTTTCTTGTCTTCTCTAAGTTTTTCTATAAGTGTTTTAATTAAGTAAATAGCTTTTGTAATGGATTTATCTAGCATAAAACCAAACTAATTCTCTGTAATAGTAGTTTATTGTCTCATGCGAGTTTCAATAACTCTCTCCATATTTTCATATTATGACTTATTAGTTTTATGCTTCTGTAGTTCTTGCAGTTCTGAATGTCACATTTATTTTTATTAATTCGGACTACAATGCTTCTCTTTCATTCATTTGGCATTTTTTTTTGTACTCATAATTTTATTGAACAACTTAGTTAGCCATGATACTCCAAACATTCTTAGACTTTTCCAAACTTCTATTGGGATCTCATCTGGACTTGGTGCTTTGCCTACATTCATCATCCTTAAAGCTTCTTTTACTTTTGTCACCCTAATTTTACGTATATATCTATGACCCGTGGTGTCATGGTAGATACTATAGCTTGTAACACTATATTCAAAATGTCTTCATTTAGTAGGCTATAGAAATAATCGTTTCATCTCTCTTTAATGTCTCCATCTCTTACTAGAATTATACCATCTGTACTTTTAATACATCTAACATGTTTTAAATTTTTACTTTTCCTTTCCCTCATCTTAGTCATTTTATAGATAGCTTTTTTTTTTCTCTTTCTTTTGTGCTCAAATTATTATAAAGATTTTAATATTTCGTTGCCCTTATTTTTTTCACAATTTTTTTGGCTTCATTTTTGGCAAGTCTATATGTTTTTAGATCCTTTATATCCTTAGTCTTTTATCATGTCATAAAACTAAATTTCTTAGCTTTAATGTCTGCTTTGTATCTCATCATCCCATCACCATGACTCTCTAGGGGAATGACGTTTTTCTATCGATATATCTATGACATCTTTAACAACTTTCTTAATACAAACAGTTATCTTATTCCACATTATACCAGTGTGTCCCTCAAAGTCCCATTTTTCTTGATTGATTACATTATCAATAAAAGTCATCAAGATATTTCTTCTTAAGCTCAATCACCTTATTCTAGGGCAAAAAATCGACATTTCTTACGATTTGGCGTAATGAGACACATATCCATGATCAGTATTCTATGTTGAGTGGTTAGGCTCTCCCGTAGTATAATTTTACAATCTTTACATAACAACCTATTAGATCTTTTAATTAAAAAGAAATATAATTGGCTACTATGATGTCCACTTTTGAAGGTGATTAGATGCTCCTCTCTCTTTTTAGTTTATAACAAAAAATCATAAGCTAGTGGTAAAATCTAAAATTGAAGCCCCATCCTCATTCTTCACTCTAAAACCATATCCTTTATTTACACCTTCATAACCTTTACATTCTCCCCCTGACATATCCATTCAGATCATTCTCTATTATAATCTTTTCTATTTGTCTATGACTTTGCTCTAAACTATCCATGTGTACTCAAAATTGTAGTTTACCACTCGCATCTAATCTATTTGGGTTGTGTAACGCTAATTATGTTGACTATTTCTTTCTCCATCACCAACTTGATGGCTATAATCTTATTACTGTATCATTTAATATCTCCAACATCATTCTTTAAATCTTTATCCACTATTTTATCAACTCATTTGCTATTATTTTTATCCCTATAAATTAAGGGTGTTAAACAGTTTATAATCGGTTTAATGGTCCAGTTTGGTGCAGTGTGGTATATAAAAGGGAAAAACCAAAGCCGAACTGATTAACTAAACAGTCTCAAAATTGAAACCAGAACTGATTAGTAATCGATTTCGATTGATCGATTTTTAAACGGTATCTCATTAATCTGTTTTGCTTGTGGTTTATAAACGGTTTAACACATCGGTTATTAATCGATTTTTCATGAAAATGTTCAAACGGAAAAAATAGAGTCGAGATTTGAGAGAGTGAGACTTGCTATACCTAATCACTAATGCCTATTTTATGTTTTTCTTTTTTTTTGGTTTTATGGTTTAGGTTTTTGGGAATTGGGGTTAGGTCTTAGGGAAATAATATATTAATTGGGGTTGGGGCATTGAGGTTGGGGGGAGGAGGTGTTGGGAAAATAAAATATTAAATTATTAATAGGGAATGACTAATGATATTAGGGTTTATTATTTTAGCTTTTAGGAAATTAAACGGTTTACATTTTATTTGGGTTAATCGGTGTCTAGCCGGTGTAACTCGTCGATTTAAACAGTGGTGTAACTCGTCGATTTAAACTGTTGAAACAGTTTCAAACCGATTTATTAAACAGTGTCATATTTTAAACCAAAACAACTGATTACTAAATGGTCTCTCGGTTCCGGTGCAAATGGTTCGATTTGGTTTCAGTGCAAATGTTGCATCCTTACCATATACCAAAGTTTAAAGTCATCAAACTCCTTAGTTTTTTTTACCCTTTTCATCTAGTCTCTTGAATGCAAGCTATTTAATTATTCTTCTCCATCTTCATAACATTTATCAATTCCAGACTCTTACCGTTAAAGATCATATGTTCTAAGATGCTAATCTAATCCTACACTTACACTTATGGACTAACTTCTTGACCCGCATTCATCCACGGTGCGAGTTTGCCTATTTATCACGGCATCCAAGTGTCAATGCGGTGGCCCTTGCCTATTTATCATTCACATATGGACATCAATGCAGCGGCCCTTGCCTATTTTTCGCTACACTAAAGACCAGGTGTAAAGCGTCATTTTCGGAGAACGCCCTAACATTATGCTTAATATCTTTTGTTTGTGAATCCATGATAAGGTTTTGGCTAGTTTTTTCTGGGTACTGACTTTCGACTGTCAACCTAACGCACCAACCCTCCTCCTTTGTTTGGGCTTGTTACTGACAACATAATACGAGTTTGGGTTTGGCTAGGTTTTTTTTAGGTACCAACTACCGACCTAACCTGCCATCTTCACTGTTGGCTTAAAATGGTCTTATAACGGGCTAGACGGTTGACCAGTCACTCTAGCCTTTGACTGGCACAATTCCAACAATTATAAAATGGCTATAAAATAGTCATATTTCTGAACTTGGTTCTATAAATAAAGATGTTGTGCACATCTCAAAAAAGATTTTGAACCTTAACCTAAATGTCCCTTACTAAAGTGCAGAAGCTTGAAGACAGACAGTTCCGGAACTCATAGAGAAATTGTGTGTATTCGAATTATCTGACTAAAGTGTTACATTGTCCTATTTATATACAAACAAGAATTATTAAATAAGACTAACATGAGTGACATTACTGTATGCCACTATATGCATGTGAGACTAAATGAGATGACATGTATTCCTATTACCTAACATGCCCCCTCAAACGGATAGAGGAGACATCCAAAGGCCTAGCTTGCCAATGAGAGTTGTGAGTGGGCCTTGACCCAAAGCTTTTGTAAACATATGGGCCCGCTATTGATGAGGACGAATATGTGGTTTTTATAAGCCGAACTGAATTTTCTCTAAAATGAAGTGGCAATTCATTTCAATGTGTTTGGTTCTTTCATGGAAAATTGGGTTTGCTGCTATATGAAGCACAGCCTAGTTATCACAGTATACACTAATAGGTTGAGAATGAATGTGCGAAACCCAAATCACAAAATAAGGATTTCAACCATGCAATTTCACATGTTAAGGTAGCAAGAGCACGATACTCAGCCTTGGCGGAGGAATGATAAACGACAAGTTGCTTCTTGGTTTTCCAAGAGATCGAACAGGACCCAAACAATGTAATGTAACCAGTCGCCAAAGGGACAATTGGCCCAGTCTGAGTCACAATAGCTAGTAATAGTAGGAGTAACTGAACCAGAAATATGAATACCAAGAGAAAGAGTCCCTTTAATATAGCGAAGAACACGTTGTGTAGCTAATAAATGTGGATCATGCGGCTGATGCATGAATTAACTCAATATATGAACATAATAGCACAAATCTGGTTGTGTCACCGTTAAGTAAATGAGTTGACCAATAAGTCTTCTATAAGTGGCAGGATCAGATAGAAGTGCACCAGAGTCGTTGTCCAGTTTCAAGTTCTACTCCATGGGAAAGGAGCTGGGCTTACTACCAAGGAGACCCAAGTCTGTTAACACATCTAGTGCATACTTTTGTTGAGTTAAATTAAGTCCATCAGAGGTATTAACGACCTCAATGCCTAGAAACTAGGTCAAGTAGCCCAGATCCTTAATTTGAAAATACTGCTAAAGTTGGGCTTTAGTAGTTGCAATATATGTCTGATCTGATCCGGTTATAATTATGTCATCCACATATACTAAAATTGCTGTTTAAATGGATCCACTATTGAAAATGAATAGTAAGAATAGGGGTTGAAGTCGGTTTTTTCTAGCATGACGACTGCTTTAGCTGATTTTGCCATTGTAGAACAATGGAAGCAAATACATTCATATATTGTTAAAGTTCCATCTGGCTTACATGTCTCAGTAGAGAATTTTGTGAGAATTTTAGCATTTAGAGTGCTATAGGAAGACCTGATCATTGTAAAGAGAAGAGCATGGCTAAAACTCCTTTTGCTTTTACATTTACAGTGGGATTAACATGTGGGTGTAAATTTGGTGGAATAGTTCTCATTCAACCTAGGAATGACCCTGTCCATGCGGTTGTGGGGTCAGTATGGGTTCGTGGGATTAATCAGACCAAAGGTCTGGATACCGGTCATTAGCAGTGATCTTTTTTTTTTTTTTTTTTTTTTTTTTTTTTTTTTTTTTTGCCATGCATGTATTAAGTAGATCCCATGCTAGGTTTTAGTGTATGGGTCGGCCTGGCCAGAATTGGCCGAAGCCAATCCCTCACAACAAGGGCGTTGGCTCAGTTAGATCAGGCCATTTTTGGCTAGTTAAGGCATGATAAAAGGTAAAGAGAGAATAGTTCACCTACACATATTTGTATTTTCTATGAGATTCCATCACCGTTCATATCCAATAAGTCTTACATCACATTGATGGCAATGAGATCCCACAGAGAGTACAAGTAAATGTACAATTGATCCGAACTCCATTAAAGAGGACTGATTGATCTAATTATCAGTACTTGAACACTGATTCCATACAATCGAATCTGTCTTTACCTTTTAACATTGTGATAGAAATGTAGATCAATAATTGATTTAACAAAAGTAACTACAATGCTATGTTTGGTTACAAGGGGAAAGGAAGGGAAATGAAATTTTTTAACTTAAAAAAGAAATATTTATAATGATTACAACACATTTTATCATATTGCTATGTAGTTAATTCCAAATCATTCCATATTTAGTTATTAACTTAAACTTCACTTTATATTCAAATTCCTTACATTTAAAATATAAAATAAATTTTATATTTTATTATTATCATTACTAAATATATTAAAAAATTTAAATAATTTATACAATCATTTTGTATTATCATTATAAAAATTTTTATTTTAAGTTTAAATTTTTTTCTTTCTTTGTCCTCTCAACTCCTCTTGCACAGCCAAGTGATTCTTCAAAAAGGTTTTTTTTTTATTTTTTTTATTTTTTTTGGGATGAAATGGTATTTTAATAACTTTTAAGGGAGACTGAAATGACAATGTATTTACTAAAATAACCTCGTGACCACCTTCAGAAATGTAGCAAATACCCCTTGGGCGTTGGAGTCATTTGAGATCAGTGGAAGTTTCCATTTCCGTGCCCACGTCTTTCCTCTCTGCATTTTCTCCATTCTTTTCTTTATTTTCCTGTCTCTTCCTTCGCATCGACGTCTTTTGGTGGTGAAAGAGGAGAGGGGGAAAGAAAAAACGACACCGAGATCTAATTTCCATGGCAGTTGTCGAACAACCTCTGCCTCCAACCAGGCGAAGATAACACCCTCTTCCTTCTGGTAATCGAGTAAGACTCTCTTTTCAGCTTGGATTTTGTTCTTTAGGTATTTGTTAGAATCATTTGACATTTCTTCTCCTGTAACGATAATTTATAGCTTAGAAATACGATCTCTACATGCCTCTTCATTTCTAAGTAACTTATATATTTGATTAGATCTTTGGTCAAGAATTTCGAGATCTGTAATTTTATTGCATGATATATATGAATTATAGTTGAATCTTATTGTTTTGGTTGTCTTCATTTTGATTTGTTGTCATTACATGAGTTTAATCTGCAATTGATTTGAGATCTGTTACTTTATAGAGCTCAAATTTAATGCGCGGCGGATCATTTGCTTGTTTTGCTTATGTCGATTTGATCTTTCTCCTTGCAGGTTTTGTTAGCCTTGGGTTTCGCTTGGAGATATTTTCTGGTTTTGATTTGATTGGGAGAGTCTTTCGTCTGCAAATATGTCACACTCGCATGGCGATACCGTACCATTACACCCTTCTTCCCAGTCTGATATTGACGAGATCGAGAACCTTATTAATGCCAGTTTCCAGTCTGGGCCTGCTACAGTGCTCCCTGCGAGACCACCCAGTCCTCCCAGAGCCTCCATTCCTGTGTCTTCATCTCCATTTATGGCTTCCAATCTTCCTCCTCCTCCACAGCAGAAGTCTTCTAGTACTCCTGTTCCTCCTGCCTTGCCTCCTCCGATTCCTCAGCCGAATTCTCACCAAAATATATCTGTAAGTGGGTTTGGTTCGCCCCCTAACACACTGACGGAGCCTGTCTGGGATACTGTGAAGAGAGATTTGTCTCGGATTGTTAGTAATTTGAAGCTTGTGGTGTTCCCTAATCCATTTCGTGAAGACCCTGGGAAAGCTTTGCGGGATTGGGATCTTTGGGGGCCATTTTTCTTCATCGTGTTCCTCGGTCTTGTATTGTCTTGGTCAGCATCCGTGAAGAAGGTGACTTTCATAGATTTTGTAAAAAAAAAAAAAAAAAAAAAACTTTTATCTTCTTTAAAATGGTGATAATGTCTTGGTATTGTGCATGTTTGAAATACTGTCACTCTAACCACTTTGTGTGTTTATCAGAAATTGATAACCCTGCTGCCGTAATAACATTACTAAGGTCCAACATCTAAAACATATATGTAGTATGCCATGATTCTTTTTTTTTAAAGAGGGGGGGTTGGCTTGAATTCATTCATTTCTTTTTAACGTAATTCTGCACAATTTGTTTATTCTCAGTATGGTCATCTGTATCTTCTGATGGGGAACCTTTTTTTAATGAACTTGAAATGTGTCTTTTTTTTTTTCCATTATAGAATGTTTGCTGATGAATAATAATGTACATTAAAATACTTCATCACCCCAAATTTCTTGGGTGATTCACCCACTCAATCTTGTTACGAGTTATTATATATTTGTCATATGGCAGCTTTGTTGGCACCCCAAAAGAAGATTACTTGTTATCCATAATCTCTCTACTTCCGTAGTATATTCAGCAGGAAAGTATTTGAAGAATGTCAATGTGTCCGATGGGGAATGTTTGAGTTGCATGAACTTGAAATGTGGTCTTTTCATAGTAGAACATTTTTGAGGACTCGTGATGTATACATATGGAGAAAAATATTATTATCCCAAAGTTCTGTTGATGTTTCTCCCACCCAAACTTCATTGTGTTTCCCTATGTTTGCTATGTGGGATCCTAGTTGATCAAATAAGGACGACCTGCTACCTACAACCAGCCCTGAATCTGTTGTAAGTTCAGCAAGGAAGAACTTCTAATGTGGTAAATTTGAAGCTTTAAACTTTTATTTTTCTGTCATAAAAGTCAAAATTTCTTGGCTGAAATCACAAAGGAAAAAATGATACAACTAGCCAACCAGATTAGGAACCAAGGATTTGATCAGCTGCACCAGAGGTCCCGATCTAAGATATTTTCCTGGCAATCTAGGGCCAGCAAAGCTTGCTGGTTGTATGTTCCAGTAGCCTGTGATGGAGAAAGAAAAAAGGGGGGGGGGGAAGAAGAGAAGAAGGGAGAGAAAAGATAGGAAGGAGGGTAGTTGGAGAGAGAGAGAGCAGGCTGACAGGAGGGCCAATTGTTGGGAAAAGAAAGAAAGAAAAAACCAGATCAATAGCTAACACACGCTAAAATTCATGATTTCTTCAACTAATCGAATAATCGATGGGGCTTACATGTACTGAACAAAACTCAAGACCAATATAAAGTAATATATTCTAGGAATCTTGACCTTATAAACTAATAAAACCAAAAATAGAAACTAAATTTAAGAGAACTCTAACTTGCTAGTCAAGACAAAACTAACAGGTATGAACAATGTCTCACCTAATCCCATGCTGATACGTTTTTAAAATAATTTCCTCACTGCTAGCTAATGGGCCCCTCTACTATTAGTATCGATGCTTAAAACAAAAGACTCGAAACAAATTATCCTGCCTCTCTAACCTACATTGTTACCATACATCCAAGACAAAACACAAATCAGAGGCCCAGAATTGAAGATCAAAACACATACAATGGCAGTGATGATGCTCCCGCATCAGTTGATTACTTGGTGGGCCATGCAGTTGGCTTAGCTTAGGAAATTGGATATCTGACCATTTTTTAGGTCCAACAATCCATGTCTAAATTCTGTATGGTACTAAATTACTAATGTGCATTTCTGTTGCCTTATGCAAGTAGAGCAATCTCTCCTTTTTCTTTTGGGAATAGGCAGAATCATCCACCAATAAAGTCGTATAAAGAAAAATAAAACTGAAAAAAAAAAAAATCATATTTGAACTTCATGGTTCATTGTCCCCAGCTTACCTGAATAGTTAAGTACTTGGTACCCCCAAGCTCAATGGCTATAGAGGTGATTTTGGCCTTAAGAATATAAATGAATTGGAAGAGACTTAAAACGAGAATGCTAAAAGACTGGCCTTTTCTAATATAGGGTAAAAATCTCCAAGGGCTTCCTTTGCCTGATTTGAATTTTCCCATGTTAGTAAGAGAGTTCTCTTTGATCTATGGTCGCTATAACCAAAGATAAGTTGGGATCAAAGTTATTGAAACAGTCACATTATTTTTGTTCTAGTAAAATATTCTTCTCAAAGAGCTGTCTCTTAGGTCTATTCCTAGATTTTAGCGGTCATGCTTTCCAGAGAACATTCATGAAAATGTAGCCCCATAATGCACTGCTAGTGTTGATTTTGAAGATCATCACGGTTCTTCAAATTGAATTGAGAGTGAAGCTCCTGGATATTAAGTAATTGCCTTTTGGATTCAAGTGTTCTCAGCTTTGTGTAACTGTGTTGGAGTCAATTGGGCCCTTCGAGATTGTAATTTTTTGGCTGGCACTAAAGAAGGCAGAATTCATTGCCTTTCCCTCATTTATGCTTGATGTGCATGGAGAATAGGGCCTCAGTTGCAACTTTGATCAAAGATTTTGGCAAAAACTTCTTTAGGTTGAGCTGGATCATCTCAAATCATATCATAGAACCTAGATCTCATGTATTGTCATCTTCTTCCATTCGGTTTGAAGCCAAATAATACTTGAAAAAGAATCTTTGCACTGTATAGGGAAGATAGTATCATTTTTAGTAGATCAACTGAATGGTTTTCAGTATGTTCATCATAACTCTACATGATCATTTGCCTTCTTAAAGTAATTAAAAAAGAAAAGAAAAAAGAGGAGAAGATTAAATCAACTTAGATGCTTTAGTTAATGCAGTTCATGGTTATAGAGAATATCTAGAAGCACAAACCACACTGTAGTCTAGGAGCAATAGAAATAGATACTAGCAGAGCAGGACAGAATTCACAGCTATTCGAAGAAATCAAATATCCCAGAAACCCGTAGTATGTTCAGCCTAATTTTCTGGTTGAGTATAGTAAGATTTCAGATCTATCAAACGACGTAAGAATCTTCAAATAAGAAACTTGAAAATAAATGAAACTCAACTTGCTTATATTTCAAGCTAAGATCAAGAATGGAGAAAATATAACAGATACTGACAGTGAGATTTGGTAAAATGCTTAAAATATGATGCAAGCAGAACCTAGATGATCAGGTTTGAAGAATAGAACTAAATTCAGCTGGTAGAAATTCAGATCCATTAAATCAGAACAAGGACTAAAGAGGAGAGAGTGAGAGAGAATATGAAAGAAACAATAGGAGAAGAAGAGGATTAAATAAAAAGAGGGAAGAACTAAGGAAGGATGTCGCTTGGCTGCAGGGAGTAACCAAAACTAGAAAAGGAAATTGGGAAGAAAGTAATTGGCCAGAAGAAGAGCCTTTACTAACATTTGCAGACTCAACAGCTCAAAAACTCCCAAAAAACTTCAATCTCTTACCAAGTCATCTCTAACTGATGTGCGGTATACTTAAATTTCATAAACTGACTCATAAAAGGACTTCTAATCACTCTCTTATATTGACTTGACTTAATATATTTAAAACAGAACTCTATACTTTCAAAGAAGTATCCTAATCTAAGTCAAATACAATCTTGTGTGCTAATTTCACCCCACTTAATAGGTTTATTACTAAAGCCTAATACAACAAATAAGCCATAAACAAGAATCCCAAGGCCCATCCTTGGCCCAATTGGGTTATTTTGATTACATTAATCACCCATATGTTGGGGGAAAAAATTGTCTTTGAGTATTAAATTTATAGAAGTATCCTCATGACATGAACAGCACCAATTTTCTAGTTCAGCTTGAGGGCCAAAATATTTTGCACAAATATAAAATCAGCAACTGTTGTCATTTTTCACCAAAAATCTGATGCGGTAGGACAAATTCGATAGGAATGGAGTACTCCATTCAATAAGGCAATTGAGCTTTGTTCTTCCTCATGAATGGAGTACAGCTCCTTTGTTTCATTTTGCTGCATAATGATAGGTGTATTGTTGTGGCCAGAAAACACCTTTTTTTTTTGTAAAGCTTTATTAGTGCAAATCACTACTTGTTCAGCCACAACTTCTTCCTTCTTGTCTTCATTTGCTTCTCTAATTCCTTTTGTTATACCCTTCACTAGTGGGTTCATACTCGGTAATTTTGGTGCCATCCTCTTGCTATACTCTAGTAGATAGTTTAGGATTTTCTTAATGTACAGAAACTTTTATAGAAGATTCTTTCTTCCGCTTCAATTCTTTCTTTGTTATTCCTCGAAGACAATTTTAACTAGTCATGTAAGACATAAGAAAGCATACATTCTTCTCACGATCAAGTATACCTTCATATTCTTCGAACCATCATCTACCGATTTTGATGATGTGCTTTAAGATGGAAACACATGACAGGAAGTCAAAAAGTAATGAAGAAAACCTCCCAAGGAATTCATCAGTCTCAGCAGACAAGTCCACCACAGCTTGCAATACAGTACTTTCCTCGCATTCATTGTCCATGTAAAGCATAGCCAAGCTCCCGTTAGGTAGATGAAGATTAATACAAGGGACATAGAAACATATTTGGCTAAAGTTCACTTTGGCTCTGATACCAAATAATGTAGTTCAGGGCTCTAGACGATGTTCTTGACACAAACCACACTACTCGACCAGAAAATTAGGCTGAACAAACCACTGACTGATGAGATACTTGATTTCTCCTAATTGCACAAACCACACAACTCGACCAGAAAATATGGCTGAATGGAGCACTGGCTTTTGTGAGATACTTGATTTTTCCTATTACCTGTGAATTTTGTCCCTGTTCTGCTAGTATCTATTTCTGTTAATCCTGACTGTAGTCAAAACTGCTTATTTCTACCTAGGTTTATAATTAGGGTTCCCAATACAACAAATAACCGATAAACAAGTATCCAAACCCCATAGAACCCATCCATGGCCCCAAATAATGTCTTCTTCATAGGCCCAATTGGGCAGTTTTGACTGCATCATTAGAACTTATCAAGAAAAAGAAAAATAAAAACCTGACATGGGTCAGGTGTGATAGGACCTTATATTTTATGGAGATAGCATTGATAATGGAACACTTTCTGCTCTCCTCTATTCTCTAAAATTAGCAATATGCTTGTTTAGTTCTGCAGGTGACCAAATTTGACATCACATGTCAATGATTTTATTATTAATTTAGTACATGAATGGATTTAAAGATACAGCTAGTCGACCCCCCTTCTTATTTTTTTAGTATATTTCTATTTTTATATATATCTTGCTGTTTTGTTTTTCGAATTAGGTGGTGCTGGTACTCTCGATTTTTTTTTGTGGGATGCAATTTAAGTAAAATTAGATAAAAGGCATGAGCATCATGTCAAGAAGGGTTGTACATAAAATGACTATATTACCTCGTCTCTTGTAAAATATTAGTTGCAAAACCATTAGAGTTTGCTAAATTTCATGGATGAAATGATTTATCTCTTTCATGATGATTCTCAATTAGGTGGCATGCTATCGATCACATATGTTTATGCTTATTTTTATTTAGAATTAATGCTCAAAATTGGGTGGGGGGTGCGAACACAACTAAAGAAAAAGAATGTACAACCTAAATTCAAAAACCAAACCAACATTACCTGCCTAAAAATGCAAATAGACTTCTAACTAATTTCTCAAGAAAAAGGGATCAAATAATTGCATATTTAAGTTCATTTATGTTTGTAGTAATTTGTATGTGAGTAGTTATCCATGTAACAATGGAATGTGACGTTTCTGGGAATCGCAAGACAAATCTGAGCCATTCATTTTTACAATTTTTTTAATCTAAAATGTCAGTTCTTGTTTGGAGTTGGGAGAGTACACCGTAATGTCTAGAGTACCGGAACACATGCATGGATATACATGGGATGCATGCCAATGCTAAAGTGGGTATTTAATTGAATCAGATCTTGAAATTTGACATATGACTAATCTAGGCCATGATCTCTCTATCCAATGGTTAATGGACACATCATCTGCTGACACGGCAGAATAAATGCCTTATGACCTTCGGAAAAGTAACAAACCCTTATGACAATTATAATTTGCCTTTTTTTTTTCATGACAAGTTCGAAAATGAAAAATGTTGAATAAAAATATATGAAACTACTGCACGAAAAAAGAAAGATTTCGGTCCAATAAGAAGAATACATTTTGTTCTCATCAATTGGGTCCTGTACTCAATGTTTGAGGATGAAAGGGGAAGAACAGTGACAATGATTTATCAAGAAGAAAACATTATCTCAAAGAGCAAGCCTTCATTTATTGTTTCCTCTAGAAGTGGTCCAGCTGCCTCCGGTGGCTTGGAGACTAACTGGAAAAAGGCATACCTAGTGCACAAGATTCCCGTCATTGTGGGGTCTGGGGAGGGGTGGATATATGCAGCCTTACCCCGTGCAGAGAGGCTGTTTCCCAATTTGAACCCACAACCACTAGGATGCAATGGAGCAACCTTACCATTGTCCTGAGGCCTGCTCTCTTTGAGAGTAACTGAAACTATCTCATTAAATGTGGCTGTCATTAATGTGGTCTATGAGATCTGTGGCATTTTGTTGGACTAGTCTTTGATGATGTGTTAAATGAAGATTTTGTGTTATGTGTTTGACTGGAAGGGGATTCTCTCCTCCCACGAAAAAAAAAAAAAAAAAAACTAACTAACCACTAAGCTCTCCCACCAGACAAACTCAAATCTGATCCAAACGAAAAGTTCTCAATCAAAATTTTGGAACTACTTCGACTTTGGAGAAATTGTATTATTTCATGATGTGGGAATCCTTGAGCCATCATACAGCATGGTTTCCATGCCCCCAGAGATTGCCATGGTGTACTCATGCCCCAAAGAAGCACAATGGGTGGAAATGAAAGCAACCTTCAGGGTCTGTCCTGTTTTATCTCCTTAGGTTTCTGTTCTGGGTTGAATTGGTTGTGTTGGTTGTGTTTTTTTTTCTTTTTTGGGGGGTTAGTGCATTGAGTTGGTTGCCATTCATTCATGAAAGGGATTTTTACATTTTTCAGTTCCAAGTGCATCTTTCTGTGTAGCCATCTCTATCCTAGGTCCAAGTTCCTCAATCTCTAATGATTTGTTTGATGGCAGTTAAGTAATTGGGCCAGCAAACTGGGTACTGCTTGGTAGTTGCCTGATCTTTTCTAGTGTACAAGAACAGTAATGTGGAACAATGATGCATATATTATATACCTGTAATACAGAACTAATGATGTTCCTGTGTCTGTTGGACATTTTTATTGTGGTGTTGGGAGTATCAAAGCTGCTCTAGATGTCCTTATTGGGTTGATATTTGTAGGATGAGAAATCTAGGTTTTTCCAGGGAAGCAAAACATATCATCTTTGAGATTGAGGGGTAGTTTAAGTCTAATGGCATTGACCTTAATCAGTATCTTGTGTGTGTCAGTTCATCCAATAGCAGCATTCCTCAAATGGGCATTAGATCTCATGAAGGCCAGGCCCTTGATGCCAAACTTGATTATGGGGGACCTTGTTCTGTGCATTTGATTTTGTAAGTTCCAAACTAAATGATCTTGCACTTAAGAGAGTTGGAGCTGCTTGTTGCACTCATGAGATGTGCATGTGATACTGAAGTTGGACATTCTCTCTCTGATGAGGGTGAAATTCCAAGTACCCAGAATTGCAGTGAACTGGTTAGAACCAGAATAAAAATATGTCAATAGCACAAGATCCGACAGATGGATGGGAACTATATTTTAACACAAGATAGGGGATGATGTTGTGAACACTATATCCAAAGATGAAAACTATCCAATGGTTGACTCAAGAGTTATGGAACAATCCTAAGGCTGTTGTACTAGTGAAAATATGCAAGTGTTTTTTTTTATGGAAACTTAGGTCTCACGATCTGACCAATGGATAGAGGATCAGATTGAATGGTAATGATTTAAAATGTCATTTAATTAAAGTACTAGGATATGCTGTCGATCGAATGGCGGAAGCAAAAGATACGATGAGATTCTAATGGAGATGAGAGGTGGATGGAAACCATTAATGGAACTGATAAAACCAGATCTGAAATTAATAGACAAATACTTTCTTGATAACTAATGGAGGGTTAGAAGAAAAAGGATGTGAATTTCAGGATTCACCACCTAGAACAATATAAAATTCACCCGAGCTTCCCACCACAAGGTGTCAACTAGATTCCACACCAACTCCTTTCCTTGATCGAAGAGAAGATTTTTCCATTGCAGGAGAGGTAGCAGGCAATATTTTATTCATCAAATTCGTGCTAAGGCTTGTAGCCTTTTACAAATCTATATAGAAGACTCAAAACAAGAAGCAAACTAGTCCTAGAACTCCAGGCACTAACTTTCCTTGGAGGTAATTTATTTCTAATATAATTCTACCTAAATTAAAGGAAAGTAACTTAAACACTTAAAACACTTAAAATACTAAACAATAAAAATCTTAAAACAATAGAAGTCTTATCCAATTAGATAAAGATTTTTTAACTAGATAAATACTTACTCCCTAAACTTGGGATGCTAAAACACTAATCCCGCACTCATACTTTATACCCATAGTTTAGTCCCATTAAAGTGGCTTATTACAATGAAAACCCATGAGATCAAAGGCCCAACATACATATAACCCAACCCAAGACTTATTTCTACTAAAATAAGCCCAATTCGGTGTTGTATTTGCATTACTCTCTCTCTCTCTCTCTCTCTCTCTCTCTCTCCTATGTTGGGAATTGGGATTTTCTAATCTGTGTGTCTACAGTAATTCAGTTCATGTGGGTGTTCTACATATAATGATGGCAGTTGCACTAGTCTGGCTGGACAAACAAGACCCAGTTGGAAGGCCAAGAAGAACCAGGCCTAAATTTGGCCATCGGTTCCAGTAAGGATAGATTGGTAATTTTGGTAAAGTTTGGGAATTAATATTATAATTCAAATTAAGTTGAAATTGGGTCTTTAGAGGCTGTTGACAGGTACTTAGATAGGAGTCAAGTTTCAGTTATTAAGTTAAATTTTGAGTCCATAGGAGAGAGAACATAGTTTGATGGTAGCGTAAGTTGAGTCCAAGAGTTTTTTATTTCAATTTCAGGTCATGAAAAGGAATCTGGTTTGGTCAGTAGCTATGAATATGTACTTAAACCACATACAGAAGAATTGAATGAATAAGATTGAATTTTTTATAGTTGCTGCTGTTGCATTTCTCTGGTGTGATCCAACCCTTCTATTCTTCTTGCTGCTTTCCCTTTCCCATGTTACGGACACAGTCTCTGTTTCCAGTTATCTTTCTGAGACTAGGTTTTGGTTATAACTGCTTATCTGCTAATCTGATTGAATCTAAACTTCGTAACTAAGTTTCTGTCATTGAAATCTCTTGATTCCAATAATTGGTTACTGGTTTATCATACTAAATCTCCATCTCTGTTGCTTCCCTGTTTTTTTGATTCTGCTAACAGCGTATTGTAGAATCTCAGGTTATAATAATTTAATATTTTTCTGGATTGGGACTGTTTAGTAGGCTTGGGTAATTCTGTTGGTGAATTCCCATCCCTATTAGACTGAATTTTTTTAGAGTTATTTACAGTCTGTTTACCACCCATCTATTCTTCCTAATTTCTAAATTCCAGAATTATTTACTTTTAAGTACAGCCTCTGGTTAGTGTTTCGTAGTTACCTGAAAAACCGGGTCTTTTCCTTCTTAAAATTGCACTACTTACAGGTTTTTTCTGTCTAATTCTTCAAAAATTTTCAACCTGGTCCAAGTTACAGCCTCTGTGATCTTTCTAGATTCTATTATAGGCTCTGAACTACACCATTTTAATAATATAACTTGAATAAGCAAATATACTTAAAAGATATGTTTAATAGATGAAAAAATGTTTAAAATAAGGAACGTATGATAATTGGTAAAGAGTGTTTTACATAAATTCTAGGGTGGAAATGCATTTGAGATGAGATTGACATTTGTAATAGATAGTCATTAATTGTGTCCGACATAGTGAAATTTCACCAATTGGATTGTCGACATTATTTCCCTTCAGTTAAGAACTTACTTATGTTGTGAGAGGAATTGAGGTACACTAAGTTAGTACCCTGATGCTCTCTCCGTATCTAGAATAAAAGGGCATATGGGTATTCTTGCTGGTTCTGTGTGAGCCTTTTCGTTTATTAGTTGGCTCTCACTTTGTGTCATATTTGAAAGGTACTTCAAATTGGTTAAGATTGTTTGTAGATAATCAATATGATCTGCGTGGGATGAGCCCTGCAAATGAGGTTACTTTTCTGGAATTAACTGGTATATATATATAACAGAAACAACAATAAAGTCTTATCCCAACTAAATAGGGTGGGCTACATGGATTATTTGTCTGTCAATCAGTTTTGTTCGACGTCATACTTGAAGCAAGGCATAAGTTATACATGTCTTTCTTCACCAGCTCCCCTAAGGTCATCTTAGGTCTGCCCCTAGCTCTTTTAGACCCTTAGGTCTGTCCCTAGCTCTTTTAGACCCTTCAATCTGAACTTAATCACTCCTCCATACGGGAGCATATAACGGCCTCCGTTGAATATGGTCATACCATCTCAAACGACTTTCTTGTAGCTTATCATGTATCGGTGTTACTCCCAAATCAGCGCTAATACGATCATTCATTTCCTTATCCTTCCTAGTTTTGCCACACATCCATCTTGGCATCTTCATCTCAGCTACACTAAGGTTATCAATATGATGCTTTTTAACTGCCCAACATTTTGCACCATACTGTCCTATAAAATTTTCCTTTAAGTTTTAAAGGAATACGTCGATCACACAACACTCCATACGTATTTCTCCACTTCATCCATCCTATTTTAATCCTATGTGAAACATCATTGTCTATATCACCTTCTTTGTTTATGATTGAACCTAGATATCTAAAATGATCACTTTGTTATATCTCCCTCTCAAGAATGTTCACCACCTCATTATCCGTCTTTGTGTAACTAAAGTTACACAACATATACTTCGACCATAAAGGGTTTGGAGGGACGTGTTGAGAAGTTGGAGGCTGAAGTAGGCATACTTAAAAAAGGGCAGCAACAGATTATGGAAAAAAACTCTAAATTCGATGAATTGCTTGAAAAATTGAGTGCACAACTTCCCAACACCAGGCAGGAGATGATTGAGAATCTGATGTTGGACCAAGTAGCATTCTTTTCAATCGTTCCCCACCAACATTGCTTATGTATGTCTCATGTACGACCAAGGTGGAAACCATGGAGAAGCGTGCTAAAATCAAGGCATTGTTGGTGTGTCTTAAATTGCAGCCCTATCGGTGGATCTACAAGCATTGGCCTCAAATATTTGTCCAACCAAAGGTGCGGCGGGTTAACAAACGTAGGCCGGTTGGTTCGGCCGGTCCAACTTGTGGTCTTGAGGACAAGACCGAAATTAAGGGGGAAGGAATGTTACACGCACAAAAGACCACGTGGCCTTGCAATTGTATGAGGTGGCATCATGACATGGGAAGTAGTATGGGAAGTTACGTTAGTGTGATTAGTGTGTGGGTAGTTATTAAAATAATGGGTTAGTAGTGTGGTAGGGGATAATGGGAGTAGTTATCACAAATTATTTAAATTTTATTAATTTCAGTAGCCATGTACGTGTAAGTTGTAACCTTTTGGAATGCCTATTTATATGGGTTCTTATGAATTAGAAAATGTCTATGAATTTGAATTCCTAAATTGTGTCCTAAGAAATAGAGGTAGGTTTCCTCCAATAAGCCAGAGGAGGTTCCTAGGATTATTATTGTTGTAACAAGGGTTTGGTATTTTTCCAAATGTCACAAGGAGTCTATTCTGCCACATGGGCCGATGATGTGTCTATTCCGACCATTGGATAGAGAGAACATGACGTAGATTATCCACATGTCAAATTTAAGTTCTAATTCGATCATATACCTCCTATGTATTGGCATACATCCCGATATATGTCCATACATGTTTACGAGTACTCTAAACATTACTATAACACTCCCTAAGTTGGAATGGGTTAGATTAAAAAAATGATAAAAGTGAATGGTCTAGATTTGTTTTGTTATATTTCCAAATGTAACAAACCTTTGTGTTTTTTTTTTGTTTTGGGGTAGGTAAAAAACCTGTGTGTTATATATATATATATATATTGCTTTAAGAAATTCACTTTGTCAGATTTTTTTTTCCTTGCAAGATAATTGGTTTTCTGAGGTTTTTCTTGTTTCTGGTTGGCAGTCTGAGGTTTTTGCAGTTGCTTTTGCACTCCTTGCTGCTGGTGCTATAATTCTGACACTGAATGTGCTACTCCTGGTAAGCATAACTCTGTGTGTGTGTGTGTGTGTGTGTGTGTGTGTGTGTGTGTAGTCTCATGCTTTGTATTTTCTGTTGTGTCAGGGTGGGCACATCATCTTCTTCCAGAGTCTAAGCCTTCTTGGTTACTGCCTGTTCCCTCTTGATGTTGGGGCCTTGATCTGCATGTTGAAGGACAATGTGATAATAAAGGTGGTCGTGGTTTGTGTGACTTTGGCATGGAGCTCATGGGCTGCATATCCATTTATGAGTTCTGCTGTCAATCCCAGGAGAAAAGCCCTTGCACTTTATCCGGTCTTCCTTATGTATATATCTGTTGGCTTTCTGATAATTGCCATTGACTAAGGAATCAAGAGTAGGTACTGGTGATCACATCAGCCAATGAAGTTCACATGTAGGCATTTCAAATTCCGGTTATCTTGCATGTCATGTGTGATTTCTTGATTTTTGTTCCAATTTTTTACCTACTTAACTTTGGAAGACTTAAAATTGTCAGCTTACATAGTGTTGTATAAGCTTGGCATTTTGCATAGTTGTATTCTATGGTTTGCAAAACCCTAGTGAGGTGGTTTCAAGTTTATTATCTAAAGCCTTGGTGTGATGGTAAGGTTGTGATATTGCAACCTAGTGATTACGGGTTTGAAAAACGAAAACAGTCTCTTGTCATTTTGGGGGTAAGATGCTTACATTCTACCTCTTCTCAGACTCTACAGTAGTAGGGGCTTCAAGCATTGGGACACCTTTTTTTTTTATCTTTAATTTTCTGGCTCAAAAGAGAGATAAGAGAAGAGGGGGGGGGGGGGGGAGGTTTACTACTATTTTTTGAAAGGCTAAAATCTCTCCTCGAGAATCCTTTCAATAAGATTGAAAATCCAATGATAATCTGGAAACTTCAACCTGAGCTATATGGAAATTCAAACAATTTGCAGAACCCAAATGTGCTCCCAGATAGCATTCGGACTCCATGGATAAAACTGCCTTGAGTGAAGTCTCCTTCTCGCTCATCCTTTTAGAGCAAGTATGTTTCATGGGCTTGGAAGAGGTTGGAAAGAAAATCAAACCCAACTTTATAGAGATGGGTAAGTTAGGGTTGTAGGAACAGGTGAACAGATCAACAATAAATAGTTTGACCCACAGATCCCTGATATCCAATCCTTTAATACTTCCAGATCATATCCCATATAGAGCTAAATACAATGCTATATTTGACCTGATATCTCCGATAGATTGCAACACCTCTGTTAGTGAGTGCTCTTTGTAGAAATTGAACTCTTAAACACGAGCAAAAAAATAAATCAAAATAGTAAGAAACAATCACACGATACAAAGATTTACGTGGTTCAACAGAGATAATATGATTACGATTAACTCAATAGCTCATATACTCATGTGATGGAATACAGGACAACTTACTCCCACAAAGTTCTTTCAATCCATCCACAAAATTCCCAAAGGTCTACCTCTGCATCCGAGGCCTGATATCCTTGTGTACATATGTATCAAGTCGAGGGAGGGACTTGTCAACAATGCAAGCTACAATAACTTGCTTCCACGGCTTACAAGGAATGGTATCACTCATGAGTCATGAAACTCATGACGAGTTTCCATAGAAGGCTCATCTAAGGCCAAACTTTATTTGTTTTCTTTGGAAAAGCTTGCACGATATAATCCCAACTAGGGTTAACCTGGATAAATTCCTAACCTCCTTCAATAAGGTCTGACCTAATCTGGGCAGCATCTATAGGGATTCAAATCCTCTCCATCCTCGGTATTGGATGGAGAGGGGGTGGCCCCCTTGGATGTGCAACAAGTGGGGTTTAGGTGAATCCGATCCCTCCAATTTAGCCGGTGCATAAGCCGACGGGGTTGGTTCACTTTGTCGGCTCTGATGGAGGGCTCGGATTCACCCGGACCCCACATGTTGAACATCTAAGGGGGCCACCCCCTCTCCATCTGATACCGAGGATGGAGAGAATTTCACTCCGCATCTAGACTCAGTGTTTCAACTGTAACAGGTGCATACTGAGTACTCCATCAAACAGTTAATCCACAACATAATATTAGGCATTCACTTTGCCTAGTCCTGAGATTGGTCTCCTTCTATTCTATCATTTTCTAAACTCTTTGATATGTATGATTAGTAAAATGGATCATGGGGCTACATTCGATAGGTTCAATCCTCATCTCGCTATGTATAATCAACATTTTTGTTTTCTTAGATCATTTCAAAAGAATATGTATTTTTCTAGAATAAAATGTTTTATTTTATGGATCTCAAATATCAATTTACTGGATCTGTGGTCTGATCATGGTCTCATCAATGGCCTTGGGACAAAAGGGAAAAAAAAAAAAAAAAAAACCATGTGAGAAGGGTTGGTCCAAGTGTCTGAGTCATTTCTCGTCTAACTTATAGACCAAAGTTTAATTCAGTTTTAAATAAGTTAAATTTTTTTCCAAAATTTTCTTTGAAAGCATCACAATTTCTCAAACCATTTGTTCAAAATATAAAATTTGAAATTTGGATTTGTAAGTGGTCCTTCCAAAATGGAGACTAGGAATTGATTGTCAGCCAATCAATGGATTTTGAAGTCAATCAATGAATTTTCAAAATTAAGATTAGTTGGCAATCAGGCTGAATACCTAAGGCCAATTTTATAACTGGTAAGAAGACTCTGGTGAATTCACTGGTTGGTTTTTGGTAAATTTTTTAAGCTGCTTGCGTTCTACTGATCAATGTCTTTGGATGTTAATTCTTTTGATCTCAATTCCAATGAACGTGTACCCATTTTAAATACTGTTATTTGAGTTCATCTGGTTATTCAACTTGAATCTCTGTAATTAAATCATTCTTGTGGATCTACGATAACTAATTTCAGGTTTTAGTTTTCCTCTGTAATTCAATGTTTACTTAGTTTGATTATTCTTGCTTGCTATCTTTCTTTTTTGTTTCTTCTCCTTTCCTCCGTTATTCAATCACTTGGTTAAGCATTATGTTGTTGGATTCCAGTTCACTGTTGCTTGATGGATAACTCAGATGTTTTCTTTGAATCGTTTGGTTTATATTTTTTTTATTTTTCAAATTTGCATTTTTTTTTTACCTTCTCATCATTGATTTCGGATTCACATCGTCTTCTCCCAATGGTTCTGGGAGGACAGTGGCAACCTTCCTCGGATGGTTGTCACGTGGCTCTCGGTGAATCCGAGACCCACGTCCGAGCCGACACCCAGCCAATAAGCCAAGTTAACAGGGGGGTGTCGCCTCGGACATGGGTCTCGGATTCACCAAGAGCCACGTGGCAACCATCCGAGGAAGGTTGCCACCGTCCTCCTAGAACCACTGGGAGGAGACAATGTAAATCATTTTCTTTCAATAACACAGACCGGATTCTAGTTATAATTTTGTATCTAGTAAACATTGATCTCAGTATGTTATCTTTTATTTTCATTAAGAGTTTTCTTTTCTAAGTTACAATTCTAATTAATTTTTCAAATTTTATTGTGTCAACTCTTCTTCTTCTTATTTATTTATTTATTTATTTACTTTTTTTTTTTTTCAAATTCAATTAAAGTGTTTAATTTTAGTTTTATTTATTTATTAGGTAGAACTGAAATTATTTATTAGATCATGATGTGCTCATAGCTTGAGTGACATACATATCATACAACCATGGAGTGTATAATAGCCAAACCGTCAAGCACGACTTAGACAGGGTTTGCGAAGCGAGGGAGTCAACTATCTTGTTAATCTCCCGCGGAATGTATCTAAAAAAGGAGGACACAAAATCGATAGACAAAGATAGAATATCATGAACAAAAGAAACAACATCTAAAGGCGGCTCCCAATCTAAATTGTGAAGGAAATTTATCAAAGGCTGGCAATCACTCTCAACAATCAGGTTATCAATGCAGTCCCCTATTGCTTATAATAAGCCAGCTCTCATTGCCAAGCATTCAACTTGCAAGATTGAATCATAGGTGCCAAATAGGTAACAACGGGCCGGTTCGGGTCAAAGGGGTGTCCGACTTTATAAGATTTGACCGAAACGTTCCCACTAAGTGGTTTACGCTGGGTGAGTTGTACTGTGCACTTTAACTAATGGGTTGGTCCAGTGTCGGTTTGTTATCTGGTTGGGTTTATCCGACTGATTTTGGGTCGGTTCAATTTCGATCCATTTACTAACTTGGTAAGGGATGACATCTTACTTTGGTGTTGATGGGGTTGACCACCATATGTCCTAAATCCAAGATTTAGTGTTTAACGATCGGTTTAATTTGGGCGAAGGTGAAGTTCAGTTCAAGCTCTATCAATTCGGTCTTGGCCAATCCGCCTTAACGGGGTGTCCAACGGGCTAGTCCGAACTAGACAGGGACCGATAAATATTATAAACAATAAACCCAAAACATGCCCGACATTAGTTATGTCCGATTTGGTTTTGAGTTAAAATGGTTTAAGCTACCGGTTAGGTCCCAAAATTGACACCCCTAATAAGAAAAAGTTGTGATCCAGAATAATCCCAATGTTATACCTCAAACTTCCTCTAGCCTCTGATTGGAGAAAGGAAGCGGCTGAGTTCAGGGTAATAGTAGAGCATTCGGGGGAGGGTGCCAATATTGAACCTAGCTAATTGTAATTATCGCTTGGAATTTGTATGGAAGATGGCCAAGACATGGTTAACTCCAAAAATTCAATATACGCCCTTTCAGCTGCTGAAGCTACATCATCTAGCGATCATGTAGGATGACAGGTATAGTGTAGTCATTCTGAGATTTCCGAAGTAGTCAATAATAAGAATGAACTATGGCAGGCATGCAGTCTCACATCTTTTTAATTTACCTTCATTATAAATGAAGGTCCAACTTTTGATCCAATCTGATAGGGAAAGTGATGAGAATGAAACGTAGGATAAGGAGTTGGACAACTAAGCCACACAAGGAAAAGAAAAGGGACAATCAAACAATATATGATCAACCTACTTGTACTCCATATCGTTGACAAGTCATATCAATGGATATGCAGCAATGATTGAGCACTTATGTAGTGGCCAAAGCTGATGACAAGCACGCCATAGAAAATTTTTAATCTTCGATTGGGTAGGGAATTTCCAAATCCAATCTCACACCATGCTTGGGATAGTGAAATGCAAATGCTGATGTGAGGTGGAATGTTTAGTCTCTCTTTCTCTCGGATTTTACTACGTTATAAGTTATATGCACTTTTGACGGAGAGTTGTCCATCCTTAGATCCACCCTAAACTTGATAATCTTCTCGAGGCAAAATGCTTAACTGAATATCAAGAACAACTTTTTTATCCGTAGGATGACGAAATTGATCCAGAACATCTACATTCCAGCCATATTAGTTTGATTAATCAATTGGAAAACCCACATAACAGAAGAACCAGGAGGATTAGGTTCTTGAAGCTTAAAATTTGGTAGAGTCGGAACCTATTGATCATCCCAAATCAGTATATGTTCTCCCATCTCAACATGCCATAGTAATCCTGTGAAGAGAACCTTACGCTCTTCCAATATACTTCTCCAAGCCCAGGATGGATTGGATCCAAGGTTTGCAATTAAGAAGCTTTTCTTAGGGAAGAAAATAGACTTTGGAACTTTGCCCACAAAGTGTTCGGGTATTTCCATAAACACCAAGCCACCTTAGATAATAGAACATTTGTTGTGCAGGCAGGTATTACGAAAACCCAAACCACCCTAAGATTTTGATTGACATAATCTTTTCCAAGAAACCCAATGCAGCTTCGAATATGATTCATCACCACGCAATAAAAAATTGCTTGTAGATTTATGGATTTTGTCATGAATGAAGATCGATAATTTGAAGTGTGAACCAGCATAATTAATCATTGAGAAGGCTGCCAACTTCAACAAAGTTTCTTTACTAGACTGAAATAATAGTTTTCGAGACCAACCTTGAATCCGATGTAAATATTTGGGTTGAATAGGATTGTAGACTTCTGAAAAATTTATTTGTTGCCGACTTGCTTCTTTGAGATTACAAATTTTCCACCAACTTCACTATGAGAAGAGTAAAATATCATCTACAAATAAAAAATGATGAATAGAGGTTAACCAATCACACACCCAGATACTAGAGATAATGCATCCCGTTTCCCACCAACTTCACCTATGAGAAGAGTAAAATATCATTTGCAAATATAAAGTGATGAATAGAGAGAGGGTAACCAATCACACACCCAGATACTACAGTTAGTGCCATCCTGTTCTGCTTTCATTAACATATATACTAGTAAAACCTTGTGAACATAGAATAAACAGTGCCACAAAAAGGGGATCACCTTGGCAAATTCCCCTACTCTGAATCACACCACCATGTTCAACATATATATATATATATATATATATATATATATATATATATATATATATATATATATATATATATATATATATATTTTAAGATATGATATTTAATGGTAGTGAAACACACCATGATCATGTCTATCTACCACCTTGAGAAATCAAGTCGAAATAACATACCTTTAATAAATGGTCACTCCAAGCAACCATAGGCATGCCACATATTCAACTTCACAGCTGAGAACTTCCTCTTCCTTTTTTCGTTGTTCCATAATATAATGAAACGTTCATATGCCACAAGCACATTACCTCTGATTGAACGTCTAGGAATAAAGGCCGATTGGGGAAGAGGAATAATACCATCCAGCAAGTTCTTTAATCTTGATGCAAAGATCTTGGAGATGATCTTGATAGCCTACCACACAAACTTATAGGTCTCAACTGATCACAAGATTTCGACTGAGGAACTTTAGAAATAAAACAAATAAAAGTATCATTCACTAAAAAAAAACTCCCAAACTGCTGAAATGGAAAAAAATCAAAAGCAACTAGTCGGTTTTAACCAGATTCCATAATTTTTTTTAGAGAAACCAGGTGGTAGTCCATTAGGTCCTTATGACTTCGTCAGACCCATATCAAATAAGGTTGCCTTATTTTTCTTTTCAGTAGGATAGGCCTCCAAAAGTTGGTTTGCAATCTGGTCTAACAATCACTCAAGGACTTGTTGGACTTTATGTTGTCATTGTTGGCAACTTGGCTGATGTGACAGTATTTATGAGTATTCAGTCAGAGAAATGAGGAGAGAGAGTGTCAGTGTAGAGAGAGAGTGTCGGTGCGGTGGCACGGATGTGGCAACTTCGCTTTATGTGTTCTACAAGGTTCTACATATGTTTTGGATGACTTACAATGAGTTAAATGAGATATTACACGATTTTGATGAGAGAGAGTGTTTGTGGACCCCATGGTGATGTGGTCGAGTTTCGATGATGCGACCGATTTTTCGATGATGCGACAGGTGTTCTGAAGCTTTTCTAATCATGTCCATGTTTCTCATGTTTACGGTGTTGTGGCATTAAAGAGAGAAATTCAAGAGAGAGAAAGAAGAAAGAGAATCAGAAGAGAGAGAAAGAGGAGAGAGAAAAAATGTGAGTGGGACCCACAGGTATGGTGGCAAGGTGACATGCCAACACGGCAGCCCACGGCACTTGGCGTGCATGCACACAAAGTTTCGGGTTCAAATTCCAAGGTTTGACAGAGTTTTAACTTTGGGTCTATGTTTGGTGGGTCCCGCAGCAGGTTCATGGAAATCGACGGTGGAAAGATGTAGAGCGTCGAAGTTATCTTTCCAACGCAACTTGAATCACTCAATTCCGGCGTCGGATGAGCGAGATATCGCAGTTTCGTCGGATCGCTCGAAAAAGTGATTTCACAAATTGTTTAGGGGCAATTTCGGTATTTCATAAGTTATTTAAGGGCATTTTCGGCAAGTAACAAAGAAGAAGATCCGATATCAGTGGCCAAGAGAGAGCCACGCTTCTCAGATTCTAATCTGATGGACCAGATTGAGGCGGGCTAAGGTGTAGTGCGACGATCGCATCTTGATGCTCCCGTGACCCTTCGGATTGGGCGGATGCAGCTTATTATAATGCTATTTGTTGCATGGAATACTAACCTGATTCCGTGTAGCGCAGGTGCAGATTATATAAGGAAAGATTCTCTTTCCTTATCCGAGATTAGCCAATCTTCAAACTGCCATAACTTCTTCATCCGAGCTCCAAATCGGTCCGTTCAAATTGCAGCATTCATATTTTTCGATGCCCTATCTATTGGGCGCCGTTGGGAATCGAGAAAAAGTAGAGAAAAATTGAAAAGAGCGTTTTGAAGCTTATGGGAAGGGTTTTCTAGGGTTTCGTGCCCCTGTGGGAGTGATCAATCACCAACTACCTCTTCTTTGTGCATCAATGAAGTGTTAAATCCCCTATGAGAGGTCAGTAGAGCTTTTTATTTTCATATTCATGGTGATTATGGGTTGTGTGGAAGAGATTGGAAGCCCGTCGATGAGGTGTGTCTCGTGAATCGATCTCTATCATCATTGAAGACTGTTAGAGAGTACCTAAGGGCAGTGTGAAGCTTCGGAGATATTGATGGTCATTCGAAAGCGGTTGTAAGATTTTTCAATCCCCTATCTATTTGTTGCTTTCAATATATTGTATGCTAAGCGTAGGTGAAAATTATTGAATACCTAGCTAGTGGGGAAAAATTGTAAGGCATAATTATAAGCCTAAAAAATTGTGACTTGCTCTCGTGGGTGCGGAGTTAAAGCGTGGTGTGTTCGGTGGGTCTTGGACCGTGGGTCGTTAAGCTTCGAATCTTGGCGTTGGTCGCCTCTCGGTTTATCTTCGGGAAAACCTAGGGTTAATATCCTTGTCTTGTTAGAGACTAAAAAGCCGAAAGTGTTGGAGTAAATACGGAGCCCGTTGGGCATTACTCCGGTGGAGTAGCCATCACACACTTGTGTTGGTGAACCACGTAATATCTCCGTGTTCATTGTGTTTATTTTCTATTATATTTTGGAGTGCGTGGAATGGCTTGCGGGATGGGTGTGCAAATCGGTAAGACCTAGCCACCGAGTGGTAGCGAGGTAGATTTGCATACGCTTGTGTGTGTGTAAAAGAATATATCTCCACGGCTCGGGCGGCGATAATTAATCGGAGAAAATTTCGGACAATCGATTCACCCCTCTCGGTGTCATATCAAGTTCATCAATTGGTATCGAGCAAGGGCTCGGTGATAGCTTAATCAAGAACCGAGAAGATCGGAATAAAGATATGGCACCGGGAGAAAGTTTTAACGAGGCCCCCATTGTTTGATGGGACAGAATTTGTATTTTGGAAGAGAAGAATGGAGATCTACATTGGGTCTCTTGGGTTTGATGTATGGGCTTCTATTGAGAATGGCTACACTCCTCATGATACGAATGCTCCCACAATAGTAGACAAGAAAATTTTTGAAAATAATAGAAATGCTTTAAATGCTATTCAAGGGGGACTTACAAACAGTGAACTAGCTAAAGTCATGGACTGCAAGACAGCAAAGGAGATTTGGGATAGATTGATCAATATATATGAAGGAGATAAAAAGATCAAGGCATCAAGCCGCAAACATTGGAGGTCGGTTTGAGAACCGAAGATGTATGAAGATGAGACCATTGACCAGTACATGAACAGAGTTAATGAAGTGGTTAATTCCATTAAGAGGACTTGGTGAGGACCTAAAAGGTTATATTGTTTGTCAAAAAATCTTAAGGTCTCTTACTCCTAAATTTGAGTCAAAAGTATCGGCTCTTGAAGAGACCAAGGATTTAGAACATGTGACTATTGATGAGATTCATGGAGCCTTAATGCCTTTTGAGATGAGAATAGATCCGAAACCTTTGTTGATAAAACAAGTTGCCTTCAAAGCCATGAAGAAGATGAAAATTTCTAAATATTCGATGAAGAAGAAAGTGAAGATGAAGCCACAACTCACTTTACTAGAAAATTGAAGAAGGGGTACGGGAAGGTATAAGAACAAACTCCCATTCAAATGCTTTAATTGTGGTAAGGTTGGACACTTTGTTGTAAAAATGTCCAAAGAGGAATAAATTTGATAGTGATGATGAAGATGACATCAATGACGGATTACAAGGCCAAAAGCTTCAAGAAGAACAAGTCTAAAAGAAAAGCTTTATTTCCAAGAGGAGCAGGTGACACTTCATATGATAATTCGGATGATACTTGAGGAGGGTGAGTCTAGTGAGGCTTTGTTCATGGTTTTCCTTGAAGAACGAGAAGAGAACAAAAATGAAAAATCAAGCTCAAGCGGTGACGAAGAAGGTGAAATAAATTTTGAAGCGAGTTTCAAGCGGCTATGAAGGAACTTAACAAGGAACGAAAGAATAACAAGTTTGTCTCAAGAGAACTTAAAAAGCGAAACGATTGATTCAAGACTTGAGAGTTCAAGATGTAGAGTCCAAGAAAATTATTGACGTCTCAAGACTCGGCTTGAAGCAGTATCTATAGACCACTCTAAAGAATGCGACAATGCGAGGTTTGAAAGCTCAACTTGAAATACAAGCCCCTGTGATGAGTAAATTTGAAGAGCTTGAGAACGAATTTATTCGTTAAAAGCAAAGGTACTGAGTATGAAAAAAGAAGAGCATGAAAGACAACAAAAAGTTGAATCAACCCGATGAGCCAAGAAACACTCCAGTGCATCCTAGTAGCTACAAGCTAGATGGAATTATAAATTCTAATAGTGCCAACTCAAAGAAGAAAGGTCCCATCTCTTTTGTGAAAGAGAATGGAAAGGGTAAAAGCTCCTATGATTTATGTCCAAGAAGAAAATCAAGTTCCTATTCCACGGACTATTAATGCAAGACAAGGTAAGAGAGTGAAGCGGAGTAACTTCTATGGAAGAAATTATCCCAATGCACCACAGAGACGGATGAGGTACATGACACCTTCTAGGCCAAAATCTTATTTTTCGGGGATATTGTTATAAATGTAATGCTTATGGTCACAAGATAGCTACATGCAAATTCAACATGAGAGAAGTCGGATTTGAAAGTAGAAATCGGTTTGCTTCCCTTGAAGAAAATTTTGTTGAGTGCTACAATTGTCATAACTATGGGCATATTGCAAGAGAATGCAGAACAATTTTTTCATTCACGCCACCTCAAGAAAAAAGTGACACAACAAAGGGAAAATGGTCAAAAAGAAAAGTTAAGCGAGAGAATGAACAAAAAAACTCCACCGGTTGTTAGAAAAGTGTGGAAAAAGAAAATCATTGCAAATTTTGTAGAAGGACAAAGTAATGATGTTGTATGCTTCGAGACAACTCTCAAGACACATGACAAAGCTGTCTTCTTGGATACTCGACGGTGGATGCTCTTGTCACATGACGGGTAACAAGAAAATGTTTCAAAGGCTTCTACGGTATGAGGGAGGTATAGTGAAGTTTGGAAACAATGAAGGGGCCAAGGTAACCGGGAAAGGGTTCTATCAGGATCAACAATGGAAAGGTGAAACTCCATGATGTGTTTTTATGTGTCGGGACTCAAGCACAACGTTCTCGGGCATCGGTCGGATTTGTGACAAAGGGCATGAAGTGATCTTCAATAAACAGGGGATGTGAGATCAAAAGAGTTGTGGTGGCAAGATTGTGGCTTCGGGACGGAGAACCTCAAGGAATTTATACACTCGATAGAGAGTGTCGAAGATTCATGCATGACCATGCTCACTAAGCGGTGAGGTGCTTGGAGTGAGGGGAGCAGTGTGTATTTGCTATATCCTTTTTGCTCCCGATGAGAGACTCGGGGGGAGTCCTATGGTATTTATGTGTTGAGTGGTGTATGCATATGTTTGTTATATTTCATCTCCTTATGTTGGACTCGGGGGAGTCCGGTGATGTTGTTTTGTGTTGATATAATTGTTTATTATTTTTTTGGGCCCATAGGATTGGAAAGATGCGGTGGGCACTCCTATGTGGCATGCCCCTTTGTATTTGTTGTCAAAGGGGAGAAAGATCTCATGTGCGTAATGAGTTGCCAACAATTCCAAAGGGGGAGATTGTTGGACTTTATGTTGTCATTGTTGGCAACTTGGGCGATGTGACAAGGATTTATGAGTATTCGGTCAGAGAAATGAGGAGAGAGAGTGTCGGTGTAGGAGAGAGAGTGTCGGTCGCGGTGGCACGGATGTGGCAACTTCGCTTATGTGTTCTACAAGGTTCTACATATGTTTCGGATGACTTACAATGAGTTAAATGAGATATTACACCGATTTTGATGAGAGAGAGTGTTTGTGGACCCCCTGGTGATGTGGTCGAAGTTTCGATGATGCGACCGATTTTCACGATGATGCGACAGGTGTTCCCGAAGCTTTTCTAATCATGTCCATGTTTCTCATGTTTCGGTGTTGTGGCATTAAAGAGAGAAATTCAAGAGAGAGAAAGAAGAAAGAGGAATCGAAGAGAGAGAAAGAGGAGAGAGAAAAAATGTGAGTGGGACCCACAGGTATGGTGGCAAGGTGACATGACAACACGGCAGCCCACGGCACTTGGCGTGCATGCACACAAAGTTTCGGGTTCAAATTCCAAGGTTTGACGGGAGTTTTAACTTTGGGTCTATGTTTGGTGGGTCCCGCAGCAGGTTCATGGAAATCCGACGGTGGAAAGATGTAGAGCGTCGAGTTATCTTTCCAACGCAACTTGAATCACTCAATTCCGACGTCGGATGAGCGAGATATCGCAGTTTCTGTCGGATCGCTCGAAAAAGTGATTTCACAAATTGTTTAGGGGCAATTTCGGTATTTCATAAGTTATTTAAGGGCATTTTCGGCAAGTAACAAAGAAGAAGATCCGATATCAGTGGCCAAAGAGAGCCACGCTTCTCAGATTCTAATCTGATGGACCAGATTGAGGCGGGCTAAGGTGTAGTGCGACGATCGCATCTTGATGCTCCCGTGACCCTTCGGATTGGGCGGATGCAGCTTATTATAATGCTATTTGTTGCATGGAATACTAACCTGATTCCGTGTAGCGCAGGTGCAGATTATATAAGGAAAGATTCTCTTTCCTTATCCGGAGATTAGCCAATCTTCAAACTGCCATAACTTCTTCATCCGAGCTCCAAATCGGTCCGTTCAAATTGCAGCATTCATATTTTTCGATGCCCTATCTATTGGGCGCCGTTGGGAATCGAGAAAAAGTAGAGAAAAATTGAAAAGAGCGTTTTGAAGCTTATGGGAAGGGTTTTCTAGGGTTTCGTGCCCTGTGGGAGTGATCAATCACCAACTACCTCTTCTTTGTGCATCAATGAAGTGTTAAATCCCTATGAGAGGTCAGTAGAGCTTTTATTTTCATATTCATGGTGATTATGGGTTGTGTGGAAGAGATTGGAAGCCTGTCGATGAGGTGTGCTCCGTGAATCGATCTCTATCATCATTGAAGACGTTAGAGAGTACCTAAGGGCAGTGTGAAGCTTCGGAGATATTGATGGTCATTCGAAGCGGTTGTAAGATTTTTCAATCCCCTATCTATTTGTTGCTTTCAATATATTGTATGCTAGCGTAGGTGAAAATTATTGATATACCTAGCTAGTGGGGGAAAAATTGTAAGGCATAATTATAAGCCTAAAAAATTGTGACTTGCTTCTCGTGGGTGCGAGTTAAGCGTGGTGTGTTCGGTGGGTGCGGACACTGGTCGTTAGCCTCGAATCTTGGCGTTGGTGCGCCCTCCGGTTTATCTGGGAAAACCTAGGGTTAATATCCTTGTCTTGTTAGAGACTAAAAAGCCGAGTGTTGAGTAAATACGGAGCCCGTTGGGCATTACTCCGTGGAGTAGCCATCACACCCTGTGTTGGTGAACCACGTAATATCTCTGTGTTCATTGTGTTTATTTTCTATTATATTTTGGAGTGCGTGGAATGGCTTGCAGGATGGGTGTGCAAATCTGGTAGACCTAGCCACTGAGTGGTAGCGAGGTAGATTTGCATACGCTTGTGTGTGTGTAAAAGAATATATCTCCATCAGCTCTGGGCAGCAGTAATTAATCAGAGAAAAATTTCAGACACTGATTCACCCCCCCCCTCTCAGTGTCATATCAAGTTCATCAGGACTGTACCAAAACATTTCATTGGCTGATTGAATTAAAAAGTGTTTATGATCACCACTTTGTAACCACTCCATCCGAGACTTCTGGCTCCACATGCCCTCCTCACATCAACCCTCCTCTAAATCCTCGAGTGGAAGTTCCTCTTGGGCTTGCAAAGCTAGAGATGAAGGTTGACTCTGTAACCTAGTTAAACTGTGTATCCATATGGTTAATTACCCAAGCACGATCAGCAGTCCCAAGTCCCGACGCAATCTGGGTACTTTGATCACATGGATTCAGACATCCATGGATGGGGATCCATATTCTCTTCTCTTCATGTATGAGTTTGGATAGGAGAGTTGACGGCCTGGATGGATGGTCGCCACCTGGTTCTCGGGTGGATCCGAGCCCTCCATCCTAGCCAAAACCCCTGTCAGCTCAGTTTATCGGCTCGGATATCGGTTTGAATGAAGGGCTCGGATCCATTTGAATCAGGTCTTACCACATTGAACCAGGTTCACCCATCATGGTCGAGTCAAATGGACCAAGGGCGTGAAGGAAATCGAGATCCCAGGTATCAAATCGACCTAAAAACACTTAAATTAAGGGAAGGGTCGCATACCCAGCTAAGCAGGGTCGGACCTCCCAAAACAAAGAGTCAGACCCTCAGTTTTGAAGGGAGGGTCGGACAGCTTAAGACCCTAGGGTCGACGGGATCATCGACCCTCCCATCGACCCTCGGATCCTGCCGAAAATAGAAACTAGGAAACTTCGAGATTTTCGATTGGATTCCTTCCTAATCTCAAATGGACTTATTTTAGGATGTTTATAGCCTATTTAAAGGACGTCCCTAAGCCACTTTCACTCCTTTCACAACCCTAATTGAATTGAGAGAAAGAGAGGAGAAGGAAAAGAGGAAGAAGAGAGGCAAGGAAGAGAACCTAGCAAAAAGAAGAAGAGTTGCAGAGAAAGATTAATCTTCTCAGGTATGGATACTAATTCCATGAGTTTCTACAGACCTTAGGATAGTTATTGGAGAGAGAGTGAACTCGGAGAAACCCAAACCATCCATCCATGGTTAGGTTTTCATGGAAAACCCTAGGAGAATGCATGAAAGCCATCTAAGAGGATGATTCATGGTTTCAGACCATGGAATGAGTGTTGAATGGAATGTAGAAGCAAGACATAGGACCCCAAACATGAAGGATGGATTAAAAATGGAAATTGGACCAAAGTGCACCGAGGGTTGCACCCAGGGTCGATAGGCCATCCGACCCTAGGTGTTTCTGACCATCGACCCTCAGCATTCGGGAAGTCCAGAAAGAAGGGAGGGTCGATAGACCCATCGACCCTAGCATCGACCCTCAGTTAACAGAATGATTTTTAAATCTAAAATTAATTCTAATTAAATTTTATCGACTTTGTTAGGTCTTCTAGCAATATAATAACATTATAAAGGTGATTCTAAAGCTTGGAAAAGTATCTTGTAGCAAGCTAAGGTGATGAACCTTAACTCCAAACCAAATTGGTTAATAATAAACTGTTTTCTATTTCTTGAGTCCTATGCAATGCTTGATTCTATGCGAATATGTTTGTAATGTGCATACAGCATGCCATCCAATATTTCTATTATTTGTTCATGCATATTTACTTTATCGTTTATAACATGATGATGATGATGATGATAGGAATAGGCATGTGCTTGTATGTGTGTGGTTGATGTGCTTGATGCGAGCGAGTATCAGGGGAGGTGTGATGAGAACGTCAATAAACGTTAACCTTTGGCGGGTCTCAACACTTTAGCTCTATCTCTAACTCAAGTCTTGTGCATTGGCATCGTCGTATCGCCATTACTTTAGCAGAACTATTATGTCGTAGAGTATTAGGGGAGGTGGTCTCGGTCCTTGTAGTCTCTGACTCTACCGGGGGGCCTTAGCTCTATCTCTATGGGCATTCTGAGGGATGCTGGGGTGAGGCTTTGGATACACTGTTTGGCATTAGGATTGATTAGTTGCGAGCCCAGTTTGCAGCCCTCGCCAACAGGGGCTTACGTGTTGGTGGTATGACACTATATAGCAATAAACGTAACCTTTGTTATATAATGTTCATGATTGGGTGCATGTGAGTTGACGATAAACGTGATCTTCGGGTAACGTCACACACTCGTGTATAGAGGCGAAGTCAATAAACGCGCCCTTTGGCTACCTCAACCTTTCTATAGCATACTGCAAACTTTAAACCGGACAAAGATATAAATTGATGTGCATGCATATGTATTGTTGCATTGTTTTGGCTACTCACTGAGCCATGATGTATGCTCACTCCTCGATGTCGAATATTTTTAGTTGATGATGCAGGTTATACCGTTGAAGATTATATGAATACGTCTGCGTACGGAAACGTGGTAGCCATGGAGGTTGAAGCTGAAGCGGATACACACGACTCCTCTTGCGAGTGCAACTCGTGTGTATTTGATTAGATGTTTTATAGGTTTCTTTGTTGGATTTATTAAGACATGTATTTGGTATTTAAATATTTATGTCTCAGTTGAAAACAGAATAATTTACTATTAAATTAATGATATCATTTTAGTTCTCAGTTCATGTTATTATAAGACTTCTGTTATTGTGTATTTACTCTGATTATGATTATGGATGTGTATAAGTTTAGATAACGCGGGGATAGCCTATTTGAGATCCTGGTTGAACCGTTGATTTATTAGCGGTTCATCACACCATTCTGGTTAGACCAAAATTGGGGTGTGACACACTGACTCGACCTAATATCTCTTATTCGGTCAATAAAGGTTGTCAATTTCTGAAGGCTCCAACTGATGAACATTGACAAGCCGTCAAACGCATACTGCGTTATCTCAAGCACACCTACACTCATGGCCTGTCTATATCAAGGGGACCTTGCAACCAATTCTTTGTGTACAGTGATGCTGATTGGGTCGACTGTGTAGACGATCATTGTTCAACTGGTGGTTTTGCAGTATTTTTAGGTCCTAATTTAATCTCTTGGTCAGCTGAGAAACAGAACACCATTGCCAGATCATCTATCGAGGCAGAATATCGCTCCTTAGTAGATACCACTGTCGAATTACAATGGCTCCACTCTCTCTTACATGAACTCGGTATTATGCTTCCTCAGTCTCTAATTTTATGGTGTGACAATCTCGGTGCAACATACCTCACTGCTAATCTAATTTTTTCATGTACAGACAAAGCATATCGAGATTGACTACCACTATGTTCGATATTTGGTTGATCAACGTCTTCTCGATGTTCGCTTCATCTCAACTCATGACCAATTGGCTGACATTTCCACCGAACCACTGTCCTCCATTCGGTTCAATCATCTCCGGTGCAAGTTGAAGATCGATCAACGACCCTCTCCCACTTGAGGGGGGATGTTAAGGAGAGAATTGCTCACCGATTACAAAGATTCAAATTCAAACTTTGAATTAGAAAATTAAAGACAGAATCTTTCACCGGTTACAATTTAAATTCTCACCGGTTACAAAGATTCAAATTCAATTTTTGAATTACAAAATTAAAGAGAGAATCTCTCACTGCTTACAAATATTTAAATTTAAAATTTGTAACTTACAAAAACAATAACTGTATTTGATATCCAGCTCTTAATTCCTCTCATCGGTTACAAAGATTCAAATTCAAAATTTGTAATTCAAATACACAATGTAAACAACTCCAGTATATTATAAATATACTTGTACCCAATATATTTGGGCAAGGCTTTAAATCAATTCAAAATTTCAGATTTTACAGTCGTCACCACCAATCCATCTTCCTCTACTTTTTGTTAAGTTTCTAATTCAAAAGTTTGAACTAGTAATTGAAGGGACTCTCACATATATATAAGACACCCAATGTTCTAGTCTCTAAACAACAACACTCCCCCTCACGTGTTGTCTTCTTCTGGGTGGCAGTAGACGTGGCATGCGGTCCCTCTTTTGGATAACTGTACAGAGTGAATCTAGAACAACTCTGATACCATGTTAAGTTTTCAACTCAAAAGTTCAAACTTATAAGTGAAAGAACTTTCATGTAGATAAGACACCCAAGGTTTCAGTTTCTTAACCAATGTGAAACTATTCCCAACACTCTCGCTCATGGGTTGATCCTCTTTTGGGTGATCATACATAGTGAACCTCTTTTGAGGATTACTATTAGAGGAAAACTTAATCGATCGAATTTCTCGTGAGCTCCCATATCGAGCTTGTCTGGGAGTCCAAATCTTTTAACTCAAAATATCATGCATGATCCATGCTTTCTCTGAGATGGATTAGTTTGATTATTTGCTTTGAATGGTAGACGAGATGGGGAGGAATGGGGTAGAGCCAAATCTGATTATTTCCCTTATTTTTTAAAACGCTTTTTTCTGGGTTCTCACGTAAGAACTCTTTGCTTATATTTTCCTTCTACTTCACATTTTAGTATTTTCATGTATGGGGAAATGGGCTGCGGAAGGGATGGGGAATGGGAGGAGAGAGAGAGAGAGAGAGAGGTGGAATAAATTTGGGAAATATAAAATAGTTTTTGCAAACATGGGTACTTTGTTGCAATTTTTTTTAATGTTTAATTTAGATTATGATCATTCTAATAATATTTTAAATCATGACAAACAAGATAATACAATCTGATCTAAGATCATTATTTTTAATTTTTTTTAATTCATTAGGAAGATAAATTTGATCAATATACTTTAGCATTTTGTTTTACTATGATTTAAAATGTTAGATGAACAACCACATTTCAAATAAAAAATTTTAAAATGTTAAAATGTTATGATTAAACTTTATCCTTTCAATTAAAATCTTTTTGAAGCTACTGATGGTGTGAGTATTTTCATCGTTGTTTCATCACCATCTATTTACATGTACTGACACCATTTTGTGCTCAAGGCACTTCGAAACAAATTTTTAAAACATTAAATACCTTGAACTTAAAAAACTTTATATTCTCCATATGTTTTAGTAGAAATATGTAAGTGTCCATTGGTTAGGGAAAAGGAACTACACACTGCTACACACTAGTGGTGTGTAGTTCTCTCTCCCAATCTCTCTCCTCTTTCAAAGGTTCTTTTAGTTTAATGATTTTTATTCTAAAACCAAAAGTATATATACTAGCATATGAGATTCCAGTATGTTCGGCCAGCATCTATATGTTTTTCCCTTTTTTCACATGTACTTTTATATCTTTTTTTATTTATTGTAAACCTTACAATCAATGGCCCAAAATAAGGGATGTTGTCTATTTCAAAGGAAGACAGACCTTGGGGATCTTTCATGATTGGCTCTCTCATAAGTCATAAAGGGATTAATCCTTTTTTTTTTTAAAGTAATTATCCATGTAAGAATGGAATGTCATGGGAGATCTTTCATGATTAGCCTTTTCACTTTTGTTACATGTAAAGATGAGCTCAACTTGTCATATCTCTCTCCCCCTCTCTCATAAGTCATAAAAGGAATTAATCCTCATTTTTTCTATCTTTTAGGTAATTATTCATGTAATAATAGCATATGATGTCTTCAAAAATTACAAGACAATTTAAACCATTCTCTTAAATGATTTTTTTTAATTTAAATAATCTATTCTTACTCAAAGTTGGGACAAAATACATACATGGACATACAAATGATGCATGCCAATACTAAAAAGATAATTAATTAAATTAAATCCTAAAATTTGACATATGACTAAAAGAGACTATTTTGTCTTTATCCAATTGTTGGAATAGACACATTATTTCCCATGTTTTGACGTTTGGAAAAAATAAAAGAAAATTGTGACAATAATAATTCGGCTTTTTAATGCTTATCTTTCTATAATATTGAATTATATAAAGCAGTGTTATCGAGCCACCAAGCTCCGTTTGATTCCAAAGGAATTCAAAGAAAGGAAAATAAAAATTTTCAAATCTAAAATGATAACTTACATAATTACTACTAAATGATTGTATAAACTACTTAAATTTCTTATCATATTTAGTCATATTATATTTTAGATGTAATTCTACCCTAGAGTGGGGGGTAGGTCTTAGTGGGAAAGTTATAGATACCTTTCCATATATTGTAGATTGTGTGCTTCACTTAATTTCTTCTTTAATGTAATTCTTTTTATATTTTAAATGCAAGGGATTTAAATGCAGATTAAAATAATGACTAATAACCAAATAAGAAAGATTTGAGATTAAATAGATAATTATGTGATAATCATGTGCTGTAATGATTACAAAAAATTTGAAAAACGATTACAATTTTTTTAAACATCAAATACATTAACCTTGTAGATATCTACACTCTCTCTCTCTCTCTCTCTCTCTCTTTTCCGATCTACATGCTGCAACCTATTTTCATTCACATATTCTACTTTAACCTTGTTGACAATGAGGGTCTGAAAATTTTGAATTGAAACCAATATGATACAGTATCAGTATCACCAGTTTGCCTTCTTTATCATATCAAAACTGTTCCGAAAGCCAAATATGATGCAGGTTGACACCATTTAGCTTGGGGCAAAGTCAAACAATCCTTTAAAATACTCTCCATTAACATAAACATAAGGAAAAGGATGCAAATCCTCGTGTCGAGAGGCATGAGTCATGATGGCAAAGCACGATTGATGTGACTAGTCGACACGAGACGATTTTTACCAAAGAAACACTAATTTGATTCTATGTTCCAACAATAGTAAGTTATTATGGTACAATATCTCTGTTTATCGTTGGATTGGATACGGTACTTCTTACCAATGGTGGAGATTAATAGGGAGTCCAATTTGTCTCCAATTATCGGAGTTAACTCCAATCACCCACTCCAATCGCTAGATGGGCGAATGGAGCCTCCAATAATTGGAGACGAATTCAACCCATTAATAGGATTATATCATGAATGATACACAACATTTCCATCCTTTATTAAACTGCCTCACACTTCCTTAGATGCATCTAGTCATCTTCTTTAATGAAAAAGGCAGTAGAGGGTCCCAAGGACGGGTTGAATTCGTCTCTAATTATTGGAGGTTCCAATCGCCCATCCAACAATTAGAGTTAATCAGGCGCACCAACCGATGTATTGATAGGCGAGCCCAATTAACTCTAATCGTTAGATTGACGAATGAAACCTCCAATAATTGGAGACGAATTGAAATCTCCAAAGACCAGTGACCTAGTCTCCACTGCACTATAAGCCAGCACTCTCTCTCTCTCTCTCTCTCTCTTTGATTTTATTTATTAAGCTATGTTTTAATGAGTTTTAAATGATTTAAAGACAAAGTAAAGTAATCACTAATAACCAAATAAGAAAAGATTTGGAGTTAAATACATAATTATGTGGTAATTATGAACTGTAATGATTACAAAATTTTAGAAGAACATTAATTAAACTTCAAATACCTTAAATCTTGTAGATATCTATTTTTTTTTTATACGTATCTGCTTGATTCTATCATGAATTAGAAGCTGCAATTTATTCTCATTCACATTTTTTACATTAACCTTATTGACAATAACAGTCTGAAAAATTGGAATCGAAACCGGTATGATACAGTATCAGTATCATCATTTTGCCTTCTTTATCATATCAAAATTGTTTCGAAAGCTGAATATGATGCTGGTTGACACCTTTTAACTTAGGGCAAAGTTAAACAACCCTTTAAAATACTCTCCATTAACATAAACATAAAGAAATTGACGCAAATCCTCTCGTGTTGAGAGGCATGAGATTGATGCGGACTGGTCGACGGGAGACGATTTTTATCCAAAGAAACACTAATTTGATTCTGTGTTCCAACAATAGTAAGTTATTATGGTACAACCTCTCTGTTTACCGTTGGATTGGATATGGTACTTCCTTCCAATGGTGGAGATTAATGGGACTACATCATTAATGATACGCAGCATTTCCATCTTTTATTAAGCTGTCTGACACTCCTTAGATTCATCTAGTCATCTTCTGTATTTAATAACTGTAGAAATTCAATCTTTTCCCTATTTCGTGAGTACTACCACTGTTTGAAACTTGAAAGAAATGTGTTTCTTTCTGCCATATTCCGATCTTGAGATGGATTTTAATGGTGGGGGCTAAAGATTTTTTCCTTTGAAGTTGTATCAACTTATCACATCACCTGAGAACCTCAGAGCTCAGAGACTACCAATTTGTCTTGTGAAAGCCAATAAATCTCTTATAAGTTTCTTGTTCTTATCTCAAATTTCTTGAAGCAAGTGCAGCAAAACAAATCAATTTCTTCAGATACTGTGGGAACCAACCAAAGCATTTTGTTCTCTCTGTTTTGTTTTGTCTGAACTCTGAAGACTGAAATTGTTACTTGTAGGGTCAACAATGGCAGAACCTTGGTGTCCATAAGATTTTCTTGCTAGTTGAGCTTTTCTTGCCTGCATGGGTTTTGCATGAAGACAATGATGAGAGTGTCAGAGGAAGAAACCCCAAAAGGATTCTGGGGATAAACAAGCCAAGCATTAAGACAATGAGCCCATCCATATTCATCCAAAACCCTTATAATCTAGAGTGGACAAGTATTCATCACCACCATTGTAAGAAGAAGATCTCTTGGAGCTGATGTTGTGGGTTTTTTTTTATGAATTATGAATAGTTAAGTAGTAGGTGGGATTATTATGGACTGGTTTATGACAGATGTTTAATAGGTTAAAAGTTAAAATTTTTGAAATCAGTAATTAATTAAAGGGCAAAAAAAACAAGGGAAGAATACAAATTTTTGTCCCAAACGTTTAGGACAGGAACCCATTAAAACAAGTCTATGGGTATCTGGTGCGTTAAGGGCCAGAATGACCTAATTTAGACACCTGTAAAAGGGACAGTGACCCTAAGAAGAACCAAGTTTTATGCCTCAAAAGTTGCCTGGAACTAAGGAAGAAGAGAGAGAAAGAGACACCCAGTAATCAATCCAGTTTAGGGGATAAAGAAGAATCATCAGGAGATTCTCCATTTATTTGGTATCACGATTTCCAATCCCTTCAATATCTCACCTAAAATAAGAAATGTAAGTGGCTGGAGAAGGTTTTTCCAATGGGTTCTTGATACTGCAGAAAGCCAGAAACCCAGAGGAAGAAAGACCCACAAAAGCTACCTGCTTGTGAAAAGAGAGAATCTAATGAAAAAGGCAGCAGAGGGTCCCAAGGACCAGTGACCCAGTCTGCACTGCACTGCACTATAAGCCTGCTCTCTCTCTCTCTCTCTCTCTCTCTCTTTTTGATTTTATTTATTAAGCTATGTTTTAATGGGTTTTAATCAATTGACTCTCTGTCATAACAGTCATTATTACAATTCTCAGTCACATGCCCTTGTTTTGTGATTTTAAAAATTGGAAAATCTCTGTTTTTGGAAGCAAATTAATTACTGTTTCAGTCTCATTCGTTATCTTTCCAAGATTTGAAATATCATTTCCAAGATTTAAGTCCTTCACGGCAACATCCCATTCCTATATGAAGAACAGGAAAAATCCCAACCACCATGAGCCAACAGAAAAAAAAAAAAAAAGAAGAAAAGAAACTGGCCCCCCGTTCTCTCATCTTTCTCATCTCACCCAACTGGATTACCCTTTTTGTTTTCTTCCTCTCTTCGCTGTTTCCACGTACTTATATTCTGTGTAGACAAACCAATCTCGTCCCTTCCTCAAACCCCTTTTCACCTTCTTTTCTCTTTAACCTTTTCTTTATTCATCAAACTACCCAACTCTCTCTTTCTCTCTCTATCTTTCAATCAAAAGGTGTAAACCAAAACCCAAAACCAATCACTTTCTCTCTATAAATATTGGGCAGTTTCACCCAATCCCTCCATTCTCCAAGATTCTTTTTTTCCTCTGCAACTGACTCATACAGAGAAAGAAAAAAAAAATTATGAAGGAGCTTTGGACATCCTTGGCTTCTTTGATGGGTCTCTTGGCTTTCTCCCAAGGAATCCTCCATGCTTTATTCCCACAAGATCTTCGATTTGCGCTGCTAAAGTTCTTGAGCCGTTCCTTCCAATGGTTCTCCTCTTACTGCTATTTTGACATCACAGAGATCGATGGTGTCAACACAAATGAGCTCTACAACGCAGTTCAGCTCTACCTCAGTACCTCTGCTTCAATCACAGGCAACCGTTTGAGTCTCACTCGAGCCAGGAATTCAAGTGCCTTCACATTTGGGTTATCAAACAATGAATGCTTGATCGATACCTTCAATGGCGTCACAGCGAGGTGGGAGCATGTGGTTACACAGAGACAATCTCAGAGCTACGCATGGAGACCTGTACCTGATGAGAAAAGAGGCTTCACTCTTCGAATCAACAAGAAAGATAAGTCCTTGATCCTTGATTCTTATCTTGATTACATTATGGAGAAAGCCAATGAAATCAGAAGAAAGAATCAAGATCGACTTCTTTATACAAATTCTAGAGGTGGAGCTCTTGATTCAAGGGGTCATCCATGGGAAGCTGTGCCCTTCAAGCATCCAAGCACATTTGATACACTGGCCATGGATCCTGCAAAGAAAGCCCAGATAATGGCTGATCTTCGAGGGTTTGCTGATGGGCAATCATTCTATCAGAACACAGGTCGAGCATGGAAGAGAGGGTACCTTCTATATGGCCCTCCTGGTACAGGGAAATCAAGTATGATTGCAGCCATGGCTAATTTCTTGGGTTATGATATCTATGATCTTGAACCCACTGAAGTTCATAACAATTCAGAGCTTCGGAAATTACTGATGAAGACGACATCAAAATCGATAATTGTTATTGAAGATATCGATTGTTCGATTAATCTCACCAATCGGACTAAATCTGTATCTGCAGGTAGAACTGCCCACCATGATCCTCTTTCACCAGACCTTAGAGGTGGAACAGGTGAGGATGGTGGAAATTCGATTACGCTTTCAGGTTTGCTGAATTTTACAGATGGGTTGTGGTCTTGCTGTGGGAGTGAGAGGATTTTCGTGTTCACCACGAATCACATTGAGAAGCTTGACCCTGCATTGCTGAGAAGTGGGCGTATGGACATGCATATCTATATGGGCTTCTGTTCTTTTCTTTCATTGAAGATTCTTCTGAAGAATTATTTGAGATTGGCTGAAGAAGATATGGAAGATCGCATTTTGAAGAAGTTGGAGGAGGTAATTGATGAAGCCCAGATTACTCCAGCTGATATTAGTGAGATTTTGATAAAGAACAGAAGAGACAAGGGGAAAGCTCTGTCTGAATTGTTGGAGGAATTGGAGAACAGGGCTAAAAGGAACCATGAAGAAGGGGCTGTGGGGGAGAAGAATTCAACAGAAATGGAAGAGGAGGAGCAGGAGAAGAGAGCTTTGGAATCTCCAAACGAGGGTTCTGAAACGCCAGAGAACTGTAGCAAGGAAGAAGATGAAGATCAGAAGGAGAAGATGAACTGATAGGAGGATTCAATTGAAATCTTTTTGTCAGATTTTCAAATTTTAATAGTTGAAGGGATTTGTCACAGTTGACTGTTGAGAGAGAGAGAGAGTTGTTAGGGAGAAGGCAGAAATAGGTGACTGTAGAAACTAGAAATTTTCCCTTCCTTTGATTAATGAAAACTAAGCATCAAAAAAAGAAAAAAAGAAAAAAGAAAAATCCCTTCCCTTTTTATTTATCTTAGTTTATATGTTTTCTGTTATGTTTGATTCAATAATTTAAGTTATATCATATGATATAATCCTGTCGTTGCATTTGCATGTGGGCTGCTAACCTTTTCTTAGTTTCTTAAATGTCATTATAATTCTCAATCTAGACTTGTCACTCTAGATTAGGAATCACATTCAGGAACCCATGTTATTTTATATATATATATATATTTTTTATTTCTACACTAAGATCCTTTTGGGATATCAAAATCTATTCAGCCACATTGCTAGCTAGCTGTGTTGGTCTGTTGGGTGCTTCTGTTATAAAACAAGGGGTGGAACTGAACTGCCCATTACCACATTTGCAATACCAGAAAATAAATAATTTTTAACTTTTTCACATTGGTATGCACTTGCCAAGTGGACAAGGGATGACATATCGATTGGACTGGACACAACTTCGGACACAAATCGGTTGCTATGTCTCTGATTAGAATCACTTTTGAAGCATCAAATTAGCCTGTTTCTTGCTAGGATTGTATGCAGATTTTGGATTGCTTTGGTGATAGAGGTATGTGGGTGTCTTACACTAGACCAAGGTTTGAATTTCATCTGCATCATTTGAAAAAAGAAGAGAGAATATGATTACTCTTCTTTCTGTTCCAAGAAAGGCTAGACAGCTTTTAGGGGCTTTTTCACTTTATGGGTTGGAAAGGTAGATCTTGGGAACTCCTCTGGATCTTTGGCTTACTGGATGACAAGGGTTGTCAAAATTTTGTGGGTTGTTGGGGTTTAATGTGAAAAACATGTCTTTGGAAGCGCATGAAAAGCCAAATTACCATATCTTTCAAAGGTGTAAAGTGAAAGTGGAGAGATTCAATCTCTAGACTCTCTTAACATGGTATTTTGAGACAAAATGGTAGGTTACAAATTTCAGATCCTAAAGTGTAAAAAGTTTGGGTTGCCCTAGATAAACAATCATTATGTGACACTTGGATTTCATTATTTTATTATTTTATTATTTTATTATTTTATTTTTCTTTAATAAGCATAATGGGAGCATTTAATCCCTATCCAAATAATGGGTGAGATAGGTAATGACCCGGGCCATGGTGGTGGGAGCCTCTTGCACTGGGTACATTTTTTCTTATAGGTAACTGTGATCTGGCAGTTCTCCTACCATTGTTGTATTAGTTGGCTTTACCTCTTGTTTTGATGGCTGTGACCTACCAAATCCCGGATTTAGGGTAAATACTGCAATGGATTCAGGGTCACCAGAACCATAAATGGTGAAATGCTTTTCTTTTCTTGGGGTTAGTCGGCTGGGGTTGTCGTATTCTAGTTTGATGAATGAAAGAAAGGGTTGGGGTTCATACTTCAGATTGGGTTTGGATCGTCTCTTGTTGTTGGAGTCTTTTCAGTCGTGATCCAGCGATTGGAGTCACTCAGTGTGCATACCCGGTTGAATTTCAGCCGTTGGATCACGGATCACGATTAGAGGGATTGGATAATAGAGAATGATCTTTTTCCGTAATATCTGAGCTTAGGGTAGCAATGTCCTGAGAAAATGAACCGGGACTGCCTACACACAGATCACTGAAGTTTTGAAATGGCCCAACCATGATCGGATTGTGTTATAGAAATTAAGGACATGTTTGGTAATACTCAGGTGGAGTATTTCGGGCGCTTTGGTTGGATTGTGTTATAAAACTAAGGCCATGATTGGTAATATTCTGATGGATTATTTTGGATGAAAGAAACTAAGGTATGATTGGTGGTGGAGTATTTCTGGTGATTTTTATTTTAGAAAAAATTTCATCTACACCCCATCAAAGATTGTTAACATCATCTACAACCACAATAATGCAGAAACATCACCTAGGTCCCAAAATTTGGCTGTGGTAATCAAAGAAGTCCACTCCGTCAGTTGATTTCCGTTAAATGCTGACGTCAGATGAAATAAAATTTTCCATGGACAATACTACCCTTAGAGTAAAGAGATAGGAAATGAAAAATGGGGTTCTCAAGAGAAAGAAATCGACGACAACCATTAGTTTCAGTGCTTCTCCAATTACTTCCGCTACAAATTCTTTCATGTCATCGTTGACCGACGACACAGATAGTAAGCAGCCTTCCTCATCCTCGACGTTTCAGATTACGAATCTCTCTCAGGTTTCCTCTGCTGGTCGGCCTCCTTTGAGTTCTTCTTCGTTGAAGAGGAAGTGCAGCTCCTCTGACAACGCCGCTGGTAAATGCAGAACCTCTTCTGGCCGTTGCCATTGCTCGAAGCAGAGGTTTGTTTTCTCCTTTCTCTTTTGTGATCTTATGGGTTATTGTAGAAAATTTGTAAAACCATGAAAGAAAGGGGCTAAATTGTTACAATCTGATAAAACAGGAAATCGAGGGTAAAGAGAGTGGTCAGAGTCCCTGCAATCAGCTTGAAGAAGGCCGATATCCCAACCGACGAGTACTCATGGAGGAAGTACGGACATAAACCAATTAAAGGATCCCCACATCCAAGGTTTGTAAAATCTTCTACTCAAATCACTCTTTTGTCCTCTGTTTTAGTGTTCCTTTTGAGTTCTGGTGGCATCTGATACATGAAATATAAATATTAGATCTCTAATTTACTATGATTAGCATCCTGTTCTTTCGTCTTCTTCCCCATTTGTGGCTGTTTGCTGGTGTTCTTATTCTGGTTGGTTGCTTATGGGATTTCTCAGGGGTTACTACAAGTGCAATACGTGAGTGATAAGAAGAAGAAGAAGAAGGGAGGGGTTACTCACAAGTGCAGAATATGAGGAAGAAGAAGAGAAGGGAAATGAGGGGTAAAATTGTATTTCAATTATTTTAGTGATTTCCATCAGTTAAGTGGACCTAGGTGATGTTTCTGCAATCTTGTGGGTGTAGATGATGTTAACAATCCTTGATGGGGTGTAGATGAAATTTTTTCTTTATTTTAATTTTCTGGTATACGTGTTTTTTTACATTTTTTTTTTTTTTTGGTAAAAAAGAAATTCATTGATCAGAGAAACATAGGGAGATGCCATAGCATCTAAATTACAAAGATTAGATAGCCATGGATCGAACATGGACCAAGTAACCATCCCTGTACCAGTTACAGCCCTCCTAGCAAGAGAATGAGCCACAACAATGGCCTCTTTGAAACATAACTAAATCGAACAGAAATCCCCAGATTACAAATGGCTTTAACGTCCTCCATAAAAGAAAACAGAAAATAAACACATGGTAAACATAACGCAGATCCTCTCCCCATGTGGTCACTACACATTCTTGAGAACTATCCATGGATGTGGGATCCACCTCTGGAGTGTAGGATTTACATCTCCTAGACTACTCTTAAGGGTTTTGGGTGATTACTAGGAGGGAAAATGATCTGGACTCTGGTAAACGGCACTCCCACAAAGTGAGACCTTGATAGTAGGGAGAAAGATTTTAAAAATATTTTTTTTTACTCAAAGCAAATCGACCTACATTGGAGAGGTGTGTCTCTTCCTAATAAACACATAAATGACCAATGAATGGTATGTTTGAATAATTAATAAGACACGTCTAATGGGAAGAACATAATTTTTGGGTATGTTTCTTGGAAATAACTTTTCGTGTATTTTTTCTTTTCCTATAAATATAGAAAGGAGATTTATGTCACGGACTTCTTTTTTGAAGAAGCTAACTCGCCCGTGCGGCACTCGTGCAACCCTCCTATTCGTTACACAAGTCAGCCTACTCACTCAAAACTCCCTTGTTGCTAAGACTCTCAAGCCTTACTAGCAATCAAGCATTGTAAGAGTTCCTTTGCAATACAAGTTGCTCTTTCATAATTCTCTATTGTGTGCTCTCTTCTTTAGTAAAAGGTTAGGCTGACTTAGTGCTTCAAGAAGGGTTGCAAGCGATTAAGTGCCGCACGATTGGCTTAGTTACACTAAGACGATGACATTTAACTTATTTTTCTAACAATAATTATGGGGTTTCAATCTCTTACTTTGTTTTAAATCATTTTGTATTGATATTGTTTTTGTACGAGTTAAGTAGAGTTCCTACATTTGCAAAGAGGTGTATCGGATAAGTGCACATTATTGCTAGAAACCTAAACCGTTTTATCTTGAAAACAGTTTTGTATTACAAAACCAGATGCACCACATAATGCAGATATTGATTTTAGGAATGTCGATAGTAGCAGGTCTTGGCCTCCTTGAATACCCTCTTGAACAATTCTCCTATCACATCTACGTCAACAAACAATTGATTCTCGCTTGGGGTATCTAAGATTTTTTCTTATTTTTACAACAAAAACATTATAATGATGGTTTTGTTGAGTTCAATTTTTTGCCTTTCGACAGAATGAAATCATAAGGACTAATGACAAGACATAACGAAACCAACAAGGCCTAATGATAAAGACATGTCAATAGACATATATGGAAAACAGTAGGAAAAGATATGAAAGCCACATCATAATTGACTCCTATATTTGGTTAATCATCCAAGGTGGGATTTTCTTTTTTTCTTTTTTTTTCTTTTTGCAAAAAAATGGGCTTTCTTTTTAAGGGTTTTTTTTCCAACAAGAGGAAACGATACTGTTTTCTGATTAACCTAAGAAGGGCCAAAATATTGGGATCCGCATCCTATCCTTTCCTCCCAAGTGTGAGGACGGAGATATTCCCATTGGATGGTTGACAAGTGACTCTGAAGAGAATTTGAGTCGACACCCAATCAATAAACTGAGTCGACAAAGGGTGTCGATTGAAACGTGGGGTTCAAATTCTCCCAAGAGCCACGTATCAATCATCCGACAGGGGGCATCCCAGTCCTCCGGGAGGAAAGGATTTAAATCCAAAATATTGTTTCGGATTCACAAGAGTTCCATTCATTGGAATTAAAATTAAAAAAAAAAATTTGCAATTACTTCCCTGGTTGTTTGTTCAAATTTCAATTTTTAAATATTTCAAATAATTACAATTGTTTTTTTTTTTTCTATGGGTGTTAAATTTAATATGTAATGGATAAGCCTACATTTTTAATGATTTGTTAACAATAAATCACTTCCATTCTTTGACGAATCCACAAAGAACTTTCTTTCAGTGAGCAGAAGTATGAGACATGACTAGCGACAATGATCGGCGACAGCTTTAAGTGAGTAAGGTTTCGAATCTATCAAGTATATTATTGAGCAAATTTCATTTATTTTATCACATAATTAAATTGATCTTTGCCATTTGGAATTTCGATTTTGATTTATTCTGCATCAACGTAGTTGCCCGACCTATCTTTCTTAATTATAAATGAAATCTGATTTAATTTGATAAATCTTAATTAGACTATGCTGAACAGGATTGGGATCCTCTATATTGAAGTCACCCCTGCAGTGATGATCTTATCCATCCAAAGTAGGGCTGTGTATATCTTAATTCACTCTCAGTGTATCGAGATAAATATTAATTTATCTTGATTGACTCGAATTCTGTATATTGAGATACATGTCAATCTACTTTGAGTGAATAGGATCCTCAGTACAAACTCGCGTCACTAGATATGATCTTTTTCCATGTTGAACATAAATTCCCTAAAATTCAACGGAGGATGCTTTTGGAGGTCTTTTATTTTTTTCACCCTCTTGGCCTCTTCGATTCTAAAAAGGAAAACCTGCAACTATGGATGAAAATACAACCATTTGATTGGCTTTTTCCTCCTTACGAATTATACTAGAGAATCATCGTTTTATGTAAATTCAACAAGTGAGAGAGACTTTAGCTGTAATTAAGAAGGATTTACCTCCTTCCTCACGACAAAACAGAGAAAGCGGAAGACTTAAACTGATTCGAAGGAGAGTCCTTCATCATGTAATCATGAATCAATCTGGGATTTCAAATGAAGGATCACCACATCTAGGCCTAATGGTTTCAGCGGATAAAATGGCAAACAGAAGCCACGATCTGATATGAATTTCTCTCAACCCTAGCCTCGCAGTAAAACAGAAATCTTTTGTTCGTCCTTTGCGGTAAAACCAAACCCTTCTGTTCGTCCGGATGTTAATCTCTGACTTCGCTGCCGCTACCATATCTCACTTTGCACCTTCGACTCTGCCGTCAAGTTGCAGAGAGAGATAATCGTGGTTAACCTCTTGACTTCGCTGCCGCTGGAATATCGCACTTCGCATCTTTGCTTCCGCCGTCAAGTTGCAGAGCGAGAAAAAATGGCAGAGAGCTCGCTGTGAGCAGCTTCATTCGTTTGGTTTTCGGGAGGGATATGAGGAAGAGCTCGGGAGTGAAATGAGAAAGGAGAGGGAGATAGGGTTTCCACAGGGTTTAACTTACTATTTTTGTTCTTAGGGTAAAAAAAGGTGTCTAAGTGGCAACCCCATTGGATAGCCCAGACCTAGGATCCGGATGAATTGGAGTCATCCATTAGAGCGGACACTCATGTCGGTTCGGTTTGTGAGTTCAGATTCATTGGAACCTCAGATATCAGCCGACATCCAATGGGGCCATCGCCTCTCCTCCCGAACGTCTGAGAGGAAAGGATGTGGATCCGTAAAAAAGTGACTTCACCCATTTACGGGGTTATTTCAACCATTAACAACTTATAGTCAATTACACCTCAGCATCTTAACAGAAGATGCCTAAGGGACTGGAGCTGTGTGTAATTATGATATGAACTGGGGATGGAGTTATAATTGTTTGATATCTTTGGGATTGAAGATGAAATTCAGGCAAATAACACGGGAGGTAGTTGTAAATTTTTCTTCGAAAAAAAAAAAAAAAACTGTATACTAGATACGTGGCTAGTGTTGCATCTATTTTTATCAATGAATGTGCTAGTTAATGGATGAGGGTAAAGTGGTAAATTGGTTTATAAACAGTTTATCGTTTTGGTCCAGTTTGGTTCTAAACTGCTATTAGTAAAATTCAAAATTAAACCGATTTATTTTTTTCAAATTAAAATTGAATCGATTAACAACCTATTTATCGGTTTCGATTAATTAGTTCATAAACACTTTCTTACACAGTTTATGAGAATGAATGAATATTTTAGGACCGTAATAGTTCAACAATAAAACTTTAAATATTAAATAGTAAACTAAAAATATCATGTTGCATTAGTATTGACACTATGTCAAGGCATAGCATATTAAAATTGTATATCATATACAAAATATTATACATCTAGTTAGGCTGTTAACTAGTTTTATTAGATTTCCTTCCTTTTGGTTTTATTTAAACGGTTCAAATTGGTTTTTTATCAGTCAATTTTGATTCGGTTTCTTGGTTTTGGTTCAAAATTAACACCCTTACAGTTAGATGGGGAAGGGATGCTTTAATTTGAACATGCTTTATCCGATAGTCTGTCGCTATGGGTTTAAAAAGTTGTCATCAGATGCTTTTTTTTTTCTTTTTTCCTAGAAGTCAGTAAATAATATATTAAATCAATATATAAAGAATATAGAATCAAACTATCAAAAAACTGAGAATACAAGGGAAGGGAAAAAAAAAACAAAAACAAAAGCCCCCTAGAACCCCACCTTCGACAAGGCCATCAACATATCCCGGAATACGGATCCACATCTTCTCCTCCCAGTGGTTATGGTAGGACGGAGACACCCCCGTCGGATGATTGACATGTGACTCTTAGGAGAATTTGAGCTACACGTCAAAGCCGACACCCCTTAGTTCAGCTTGTTGGCTGGGTGTCAACTCGGACATGTGGCTTGGATTCTTCTGAAAATCACGTGTCGATCATCAGACGAGGGCGTCGCCGTCATCCTAGAACCACTGAAAGGAGAGGATTTGAATCCCCGAAATATCACAAGCACTCCCAAAGATCTTTAAGTCGAACTGTAACAAGTTCGTGCTGATGGACAAAATCTTAGAGGATACGAAAGTGTTTGGCGTACCAGATGTTCAACACCTTCATTTGGGTTAGGATACTCTTTAGGGATGCCATGGGATTGATAGATCCATCAAGGGATAGGTTTGGGTTTCTTTAACAACTTGGCCTACTTAGGACTCTCTCTCTCTCTCTCTCTCTCACATCGAAGATGATACCGTGTTGGAGATTGATGTACATAAATGTTATCGGTCAATCAATGGCTCACACGTGATGTGTGAATCTCCTCATCCAAGGACGTACAATTCCACCTTTACCACATAGGTAGAGGCACATTTGACTATAACCATATTACCAGGAGTATAACTAACAAAAGTAATTCCGGTAAGTAGTTAGGAAGGCGGGGGGTGGATCCCATGTCACACCCTATAAATAAACTCACCTACCAAATATAACATCACGTCCCACTTATTGTCATTCTAATGCTCGTCACCTCTTACTGCTAATTGCTCGGAATTGAATTCAATATCAGAGTGTACCCTCGGACCTCGAGTATAGCCATTCTTGTACTCGTTTTTTGTCATCTATTGTCTAGGTCCCACCATAGAAGATCAGTTCAGATTCCACCAACAACAGATATCGTGAAATTGTTTCCTCGACCCTTATTTTCTCTCAATCAAAACTATTTGGAACAATCAATCCATTCAGTTGACATCAATAAGGTGCCCAAGTATACCCTAGCAATTAATGGTGCTGCCTCTAGTCCCCTCCATTTTTTCTCCTCTCCCACCTGTCATGGCCCGGAAAAAAAATTTAACCCATTGACGGAGGTGACAGTGGGGGTGGTTGGAATAGAATGGCAATGATGCTGTTGTGCATGGTTGTGGAACTTGGAATCAATTCAGCCTTGATTTCAGTCCATCACATCCTAATCCGAATCGAAATTGATGTGAATAACTAAAACCGAACCAATTAACATCCTCATTTGAGAAGTGCTTTGCCTTGTAAAATTGTTTAGAGAGGCAGATTGGTGCTGATAAAAGCTAATAGCATTGATGAAACTCTTTCTTTCCTAAAGTAAGATGGATGGAAGCTATGAAAATAAAAAGATTAAAAAACATAACAAAGTGTGTTAAATTAAGGTGATTGCAATTATAGTGAATCTCTCAGGCACATCAATAGAGTATGTAAATTAATTTTTTAATAAAAAACTCACATGGTCAGAGAGAAAGAAGGGAGTGTAAAATGAAAAGGTATGAGAATACATCCCACAATAATATGGCATGGGGATCTTTTTTCCTTATTATTTTTATATGGTTTGTTTCACAACCCTTCCCTTTTGTTTCCATGCAACCAAACTAGAGAAAGTAAAATATTTCCCCACTTTATTTTACTTCATGACATGTTAGGCAAATAAACGTAATCAAATGTAAATTGTTTAATTTGGGGGTTATAATTTTAGATTTTAGCCAGAAAATTAAACAAATTGAAATATTTGTTTATTAAAAAATATATATATTTGCCAGTCATTTTGTGTATTTTAGCCCATTTAATAATGAGTCTGTTTGAATGTAACTAACGTTGTTACAATATGTAGTTGTAATCAATTTCCTTTAATGCACATTCAATGGACCATCATAAAAACCTCAATATATAGAGCAGCAGTTCTGTATTTCATTTTGGGTATGGAACACCGTGAAAAGACCTTGTTACAACACGTAGCCTTTCGCAATTGAAACTAAAAATGGCATTTTGTGAAAATTTTCGAATGGGTTAGTTCTATAGAAAAAATATCATTTTATGTGAAATAGACCTTAACAAAATGGCAAAATATCATTTTATTGGAGCAAACCAAAATTTCAATCCGAAATACCAAAACTTTATTTTACTAGAACAATCTGAAATGTCCACCAAAATGAAAAGGGTTTATATGTCTTCTTATATACTTTTCCTAATAATGAATTTTTTTTTAACTAAAAATCAATTTATTCATTTCGTGAAGAAGCTAAGGCTACAGAAGTACTAATCTCTTATAGCCAATGAACGTATAACACTCAAACTGTCATACACGAAATTGACAGGTTTCCAAGACAGAATATCAGTGAACATATTACTGTCCTTGGTGAATGAAGAAAAGAATCCCAAAAAGCAACCATCTGTAACATGTCACGAACTAATGCTTCGGTAGCTATTGGTGGTGGATGAGAAGGTTGGTTGAGAGCTAAGATAAGTTCAAGATTATCCGATTCCAGCACCAAATTATCTTTCCCATTGGCTGTTACTTGAAAAAGACGTAACGTGCGCGTTCCCAAACGATCTCTGGATTGATTAGAAGATCCTTTCAATCGGCTAGCAAAACAGTACCCAAATGATCTCTCAAATACATATCCTAAACCTATAATAGCTGAACCCAAAATAATGAAGCATCCAAATTTAACTTGAAATGTTTGTATAGGAGGAGGTTCCCATGTACAGAAATGGAAATGGAAGAAGTTGATAGGGACAGGAACAAGGGAAGAGAAGAAAGCTGCACATTGAGAAGCTCCAGGGAGGTTTCCTACTAATGATTTCAAAGAATAAAAAATAAAAAAAGTAAATACATCTTAAGGGCAAGTTATATAAGTGAGAGTATTCTTTTTAGACAGGGATAAAAAGGTAAAATTACATACAATATTCTATCATAAAGTCAATATACATTAAATGGAAATTTCACTTATGCATCAAATCTGGATTGGGATCAAGGGAGTTCACTCTGTGAGCATAAAATTGGAGGGACTGACAACAGAAGAGGATCTTTTTCATTAAATTTAATCTTTTTTTCACCTTTCTTTTTACCAGTTTTCATCTTACTCTCCGACCCATTAGAGCTTCTTCCCTACAAATCGTTTCTAATAACCTGTGGACGTGAGACATCGGTCTCTGTCTTCCATCCTTGGAACCCAGTTTTGTTATTGCCATGAACATCGTCACCTATTATAGCATATAAGAGTTTACCATATTTGAAGAGAATGGAAAAACCGGCGCTGATGATGATGATGATGTTGACAACGAGGAAGAAGGGAAGAAGACGGGGTGGTAACTGTCCATGACAGACTGACTAAGCAGAGGAGATGACCCCGGATTTTTTCCTTTTGGAAATCCATAGAGAAGAAGAAAAAGCAATGTTAGTTTTGAATCTCAGATTTGGATGGATTGTTGATTAATTGTGGAGGTTTTCTCAGATGTATTTGGCTGAAGAGTCAGTCGATTTGGTTTTCTTCAGCAAAGAAAGGTTTTGGATTTAATTCGATCATAGATAGTTTACTTTGTTTTTTCTTTTGAGGAAACCGTTCTCTGATCATTAGATCCTACTGTTCTCATTATCTGGCTCAGAATTTTCCCCTGACAGAGATGATAAGAACCTAAATTAAGCTTTTTAATTTTTGCAGTTCATTGTTTTAGAATGGATAAGCTTCTCTTCCCTATTGACGACTAAAATGTTTCCTGAAATAAGAGAATACAAGTCCATGGACTCCTCTGCCATAAGCAATTACAGACGGGTCTCTAGTTGTTTTAACATCATCACTCACTTTGAAAGGTATGAAGGGAACGATGGAGTGGGGTTGTAGACCTGCAAACCTACTTCAAGGGCGGCGTGATTTTTGGACGATTACATTCCATGACTGGTGGTTAATTCAGAGCCAAAGTCAGTTGACAGAAATGGCCAATGTTAGTTGATTTTTTGGATTCAGACCAACTCCAACCTATTCAACCTATTCTGCTTCCTCAATCCATACTCCAAAAGCCCACTGCTAAACAGGGAACCTGTTCCCTTTAATGGAGGTAGAGGAACATATTGCTCAACCCTAACACAAGCTCCCTACTAGGTTGAGTGATGATACCAACCTTCTGGTATCCATATCAACCCATATCATAAGATAGTTGAATGGGTCCCACAGTTGGCCGGTTCGAATGGTAATTGTCCCCTACAAGGATCATACCCTTGGAAACAGAAGAAGGGGCAAAGTCAGTCTCAGGATTACCCAACTGCCATCCCTATACCGATGTAACCTTCAAAGATGAAAAGGATGCAGAGGACATAGATTAGAATGGCAATTCCAGGGCAGTAAATGGGAAAAGAGGGCATAATTGAATAACCATATGTCGGATTTCAGGCTTCAATTCAATCATCTGCCCACTCCGCATTGCACATTCACCCTTTGTTTTTTCAATGGTTCCAAACAAACAATGGTGCTTCATACCATGAACCTTGTTGTGTGATTCAATTGACAATGATAATGTTCACCACGTGATAATGTGTTCAAGCCCATTAGGATTAACAGAACGATGTTTTTACCACTATTTTCCATTTCAGAGTCAGCTTGTTTGGTTCATCAAAACTCCCGCTCTGCATTGGTGACATTGCTGAATTCCTTGGCACATAAATCATATGAGCCCGCTGTGTTGGTACATAGATGCAAGTATAGTTTCACCGAGACAAATCCTCATTTTTTGAAGATGATCTTATTCACAACATCAACAGGTAAAGCATAAGCTGGATCTATGGCTTTCACCCCTGGATATTCAAGCAGTGAGAGTCCTGCATCAACCATAAGAAAGTAAACGGAGATGTCATATATCTATACAAGGCTATAACTAGAATCTCTAAATCATACAAAGAAAAGATTGGAGGTTGGGAATAGGCTAAGGCAACAAGCAATGTAATCGCATACAGCCTACATCCTATGGCTTAGAATCCACCATGCAATTAGGAAGCTAGGCACAGAACCTGAATATGATTTGTTTACGAACAGGGCTGATAAATCTATCACTAACTCGGCAAAAGCAGTTGGTTGGGGCCCGTATTAGACTTTTTTTTTAATACATATATGAAATTCCAGGCCCTGAACTATACATATTAATTGAGTTTAATGCACCAACCTGAACCCACTATTACTGAGAGGGTGTTCAGGGTTATGAATGGGCATGTATATATCCGATTAAACAAGAAGAATTTCTGGCCAAATAATCATATGATTGGATGATTGCAAGAACATCCTGCCCAACCATGAAAGCACCAAAAACCAACGCCCAAGATCTTCATGTTTTTACCTACCGAATGGGAATTACCAGTACCCCTGGACAACATATCCATGGGTTGCAAGATTGCCGCTCACCATCTGACATGAGCATTCAATATAAGGGTAATGAGTAAAAAAAAAAATCAAGAGCTTTTTATACCAGCAACGCCAAAATATGTATGGAAAACATCAACAGCATCATCGGGTCTATCTGAAATTCCTCCATTTTCTTTGTCCTGCAGTTCAACACTTGAATGAGAAAATCTTAGCTAATCTGAAGTAGAAATTCCTGAAAGGTATCACGCTAAATGCTAATGCATCTCAATTTCCAACAAAGAAACTTGATTCATTGAGTTCTGAATTAACCTGACAGTCTAATATGAATCTTGCAAGCTTTTCTTTGTCTATCCAATGTACTCTGTCAATCATGACCAGGCTAGAAAGAACCCACCATGAGTAGCAGACCTGAAGCAATACAGGATTATCGATAAAAGATATTACAGTGAAGTTTTCCAACGAAAGCTCAAATTTCAACAAACTCACATCTGGAAGCTTCTCAGGCCGCCCATTTAGACCTCCAGATTTAACTTGCCGCTCACATAACCACCACCCTAGGAGGTCTCTGTCAATGTGGTGCAAAGAACCTGTTAATGCAAGGGCACCCACACAGCAAAAGACTGCAAACACAAAAACCAGACCCGTAAGTTATAGTCTTCTCATTTTACCACGCAAAAACAAAACCCTCAGAACAAAACTACATAAGGTATTACTCTAGTAAATAATATGGTTCTCACAGTTTGGAATGGACCCCAGAATATATGTTTGCCAACATTTGAGGGGCTATATAGTGCAAATAATGGTTCTTACATTTAATATCCCAAATTAAAATAACAGGGGTCTGGTTTTCTTTTTTTATCTTTTTCACCTCCAAAGCCCACCACTACCATCTCCCTCTCTCAGGCTTCAGGTGGAAAAAGGAGTTCCATCCCCTGACCCGCTACTATTCCTCCCCATCCACCTCCCAACCTACACAACCTAAAAAAAAGAAGGGGAAAACATGTCCTCTGCTCACTGCCTCTCCTCATCTATGAATTTCGTTGATCGGTGTTTCAATGCAGAACCTGCAAATACTGTCACCTCCTTCTATGCAGATGGAGAAAAGAAAGCAAATTCCTTCCATTAGAATCCCTTTTAAGTACGCAAACTGATGGGATTTCCAGAGCCTAAGAGGTAGGTTTCAAAAGCTAATATGTAACCGAGAACCGCAATGAATATAAAGGATCAGATTGATACACTTTCAATAACTCGCAATCAGACTGATAGATGCACTTCAGAATTTAGGAAGATGTCTTATTCTATCTAGGAAATAACATATCAGAATCTAGAACCAATCCATTGGCAGATTCCAAGGTACAGATGAATCCCCCCCGGCGGTCAGCCAGACGGTCGAGTGACTGCTAACTGTGGTTTCTAATTACAATGATGTGATTTCCAAATGTAACAAACCCTTGTTACGATAATCATAGTTGTCACTTCAGAATTTAGGAAGATGTCTTATTCTATCTAGGAAATAACATATCAGAATCTAGAACCAATCCATTGGCAGATCCAAGGACGATGAACCCCGCGGCAGCCGACGGTCGAGGGCGCTAACTGTGGTTTCTAATTACAATGATGTGATTTCCAAATGTAACAAACCCTTGTTACGATAATCATAGTTGTCACGCCTAGGCGTCCAGGCGTGAATCCAGGGCCTGGGCGCCTTATGAATGTTGCCTGGGCGGTCGCCCAGGCTCTCGGCGCGCCAGGCGCCGCCTTGAGCCTTGGGCGCCGGAATGCCTCGGGCGCGCCTTGGGCCTTATGTGTGTGTTTTTTCCTTTTGATCTCTGAATTTGCTTCACAGGATTTATTAGGCTAGACAGGAACAACATTTACCAGACAGACTTATTTATGACTAATATCATTTAAGTAAATGATTATATTTCATTTACTTAAGATATTATTCATAAATAAGAAATACCCCTATTTGAACCAATAAAAATAATTAAAATTCAAATTCCGAAGGATAAAAGTCAACCCTTCGTTCAAGAACAAAATCGTATTTTCGGGTGCGGGGGCGATTTTCAACTTCAAAATGCTAGGCTTTTTTCCAAATATAAAAATTTCATAAATCTTATTATAGTAAAGATCACTAAAACCAAGAGTGCGCCAAAATAATATCTTGTTTGATGCCCAAAAATAATTACATTGACGACTTTTAACAGATTGCGTCCGAACAAGGTTGACCGAGTGTAACTCCTTCATATACTCGGTTCAAGCAAAGGATTTGTTGGAAAGCGATTATACTAGCTTTGCAATGAATTCAGAGCTGAACAAATAAAAAGGAGTTACACCCGTAAAATTTGTTAAAAATAAGTAAATGTTAGTCATAAATACGTGTTGCCTACTTAACTCAATTATTTGTTTCTTTGTTGTTTTTCTTATATTAATTAAGTATGTCTTAAATGTTTATTTATGTAGAATCGCATATATATAAACATTAATATAGCATTAATATATAAAAATATAATACAGACGCTGGTCGCCAGGACGCCTAGGGGCGCTGGCGAGAGGGGGCCAGCGCCTAGGGCAGGGATGGCCTCAAACGCTTGGATCGCTTGTGCTTGACAACTATGACGATAATAACAACTACGACTATGGGAGTCCAGGGGGAACAGTACACGGGAACATCACTTATTTTACCTAATATCATTTAAGTAAATTATACATTTACAACACATATTTATGTTTAATATTGGTATTTTGCTCACAGGAACAACACTTATTTTGGAACATCTCTTCTTATCCTTTTGGGATTTGAATTTTAAACTATTTTTATTGGATTCAAATGGAGGGTGTTTGCTTATTTATGAATAATATTTTAAGTACGGAATCATTTACTTAAACGATACTAAACATAAATAAGTGTTGTTCCTATAAGCAAAATACCAATATGCCCTAGAGTATCAAGCCTTAAATTAACAATTTCACCCCCGAGACAGCCTACCAAACCACCCAGGCAAAAAATGTATGGCACTGTCGAGGTCTCAAAATCTCGGGTCACGACTAGGTCAAGATGGGTCAAGACTTGAGATTTCAAACCTTGCCTATGCTTTCCAATTATGGTTTAGTTGGAACCGCTTTGAAGAAAAGCTATCAACCTTCTCAAATTAAAAAAAAAAAAAAAAAAAAAAAAAAAAGGAGACATGATGCAGAGGCATGTGCTTGATTGGATTGTCATGACCAGGTCAAGATGGGTCAAGACTTGAGATTTCAAACCTTGGTTATGCTTTCCAATAGTGCTTCAGTGGGAGCCACGTGTCCCATCATAGTTATGCCATAAAGAACAGCATTAAGCTTTTCAAATAAAAAATAGAAAAAAAGAAGATATGATGCAGAGGCATGTGCTTGATTGGATTGTCATGATCCGATTTGCGGTTAATTATGTAATTTCCTTTTATTTTATTTTCTTTTATTTTACTACAGAGAGAGAGCTACGTAGGAGTTTTAGTTTAAGTGAACTTTTAATTCTGTTTTAGCATTCGACTAGGATTAGTAGCTTCAGTTTCCCTAAATATCCATGTACTCAGTTGAAGAAAAGAAATTGAATTGAATAGAATAATTGAATGGAATGAATAAAATTTTGCTTTCGTATGCTACTTGACTCCTAACCATGCGACTGGTTTTCTTTTCACCTAACCTGATTTCTTCTGTCAGGTGTGTCATTCTAGTTTCTTCCCTCTCATTCTTAGTCTGCTGATCTCTTCCCTGTTAATTTCTGTTCTTTGTTCTGCTAGTGTTCTTTCTTTTCGTTTTGCTGTGACATACGTTCTGGGTTGAATTTCAAATCAATAGATCTCCCTGGTTATTCATCGATTTGGGCTGAAACTTTGGGAAGCTCTGTGGGTGACCCTCCCTGCAAATCATTACCCCTAGACCTTGCTGAAGCCGAATGTGTCAAACAGAAGAACAGACCTGGTTCTTACCTTACCACCAGCTTAGATTGCAGCCTCTGATTTCCACGCTAATACCTGGTCATTGGATCTAATAGGGTTGGGTGACTTGATTCAGTAATTGAAATCTGAGACTAATCGTTGCTTCCTGAGGGAGAACTGTCAATTAAATTCCGACTGAGTTACTGCTGGTTTTATTGTTCCTTCCTCTTAAAATTGTATTGCCTATCATTGACAAAGGAAAGAGTCCACTTCAGATTGAGGTTTCTTCGAACTACGTCCCACAACCGCATACCTTCCCGCTCAGCCAACCACCACCTACACCATACATTCCCCAAAATCAGAGAGTCGACAGATCAAAATCCTTTTGGAGGAGTTGTGAGCCCTCCACCAGGGGGCCCTTCTCATGTCCCACCACCACATGTTACACCACCACCACATATTACAGCACCGCCAACACCATATATCCTCTCTCATGCTGGCATACCCTCCTATGTATATTCATGCACCCTCTCTCCACACTTAAAATTCTTCAAGGGTGTTCTTACTAATCAATGTTTTATTGTCACTTGGCAACTCTGTTTGGTTTGACACTTAATATGTGAGTTGGAGACCTTCGGGTCTACATATCTATAAGCCTTCTCCATGTGCCACGTGGCATTACTAGGGTTGCTGGCGTAAAGTACCCTCTACACCCACGGTGTAGAGAATCAGACCCCTTCAAACTATGATGTAACTCTCATTTCTTTTTGAGTCACTTTAGAGCCTAGATAAAGAAACTGGACAAACTTAATTTATTTGGTCTCATTGGAACAGTTATTTGGATGCACAGAAATGATTGTCTCAACAATCATACAAGACAATCATACAAAACCAAATCCTCATGCAGATTTATCCAGGATCAGTAAATGATTCAATGATTATCCTTTATCAATCAACAATGGAACCTAATGCTTCCTAATTCTTGCTCAATAAATGATGCAGCAGCAAACAAGGGTTATCAGTTGGGTCAGACGGGACCAGGAATGAACCAATAGACTTAATTTTGAGTGCCCATTGGGTTATATGGGTCATAGGCTGACTGTTTTTGGATTTTCAATTGTAATGGGCCAAATTCTATAAGCCCAATAATGAGGGATTTGAGTCCTACACGAGATTAGGTGTTAGTTTCTAATTTCTATTCTCAGTTTCCTAGAAGATTTAGGTTAGATTTGGTTATTAGATTCTAATTTTAGTTCTTGAAAAAGTTATGTAAGCCTATGGTTAATCGGAATGATTTTGAGTAATGAAATATGGGTTCAGCCCTTTAGTTCTTTAATGATTCAGAGCACCGTGCTGTGGTGATTTAGTAGGTTCCCTGGTGGTGATTCCAGGAAACCCTTGGTGATGATTCCAAGGTTGGGGTACTGGTGGGATGTCAGCCTGCAGTTCAGGTGGGACTCCTGAACATATGTTCTTTCTTCCTCTTTCTTCTTCTTCTTTTTCTTCTCTTTACCTTGTTCTTCCATTGATTTATTAGTTAACATATTCTGATTCTAGATGGTTCTTTTTTGAATCTAAAACTCCAGTTTCTTGGAACTATATTGCTACTAGATGTCTAATTCTGCTTGCTGAAAAACTGCAGTTTTCATTTTCTAACAGTTTCTAAAATCTTGTTTCTATTTCTGATTTCAGATTAGTTACTATTTCTGACTCTAACTTTTGTTATGTTCCTAATTTTTCAGTCTCAGTTCCTAAACTCCAGTTTCTAAGCTTGAAAGTTATTATTTTGGTTAAGTTTCTAATTTTAGTGGTTACTAGTTTGGAAGTCACTGTTATTGGAAGTTACTAAATCTGGAACTTTCCAATTCTGGATCTGACTTTCTATTCTGGTTCCAACTTTCCTAATTCAATCAATTCTTCAATAGAACTTGATCTGTCTGACAATCGGATCTCAATAAAACTTTTTTGGTTTCTATCCCTATAGCTGTAATCCTGTCGCAAGCTGATCTCCCACTGGATTGCACTAGTTCGAGATGGAAATTGCATTAAATGCTTCCATCATTGGTAGAGACCACCACCCAGGTACAGTAAACTAAACACAGATGCCAGCTACATCTCTGATAAGGCAAGCAACAAGTTGGTTCTATGAGACAACAAAGGTCTGTGTTACGCTATCTCTGCGAAGCAGGATCAGCATGCAGGAAATTGCAACACCATTTTCATCATGTTCGAAGCCTAGGAATCGCTAATGTGATTCTGGAGACAGAAGAGAAAGAAGTGGTTGATCTGTTGGAAGACAAAATTTTCAACTCATGATCAAGGCCAGTTTCTAATTAGCTTTTAAATTTATGTTCTGAACTTCCAGTTTGTAAGATTAAATGTCTAGTGTATGCACCCAGAGGAGCTAATAAGGTTCCCACAAACTAGCTAGAGAGGTACTAGAAGTAGATGGTACCACATATAGGAGTCATCCACGTCCATTCTGGTTTGCTCAGTTCCTAGATCGTCATTCTACTGTTACTATGAGCCAACATAAAGTTATAATTATTCAAACCCCCCACCCCCAAAAAAAAAAAATAAATAAATAAAATTTACATATCAAAGCATTAATGAGTAATTGTATATAGGCATCTCCCTCTTTCTCAATTTTGGGTTTGCATGTTGGTCTACACCAGTCACTCTTTTCTCATATATGACAACAGACGCTTGTGTCAGTGCCCACATATCATAGGAAAGAACAGGTAGGAGAAGACTCCCTGCATAAAGGAAGTCCTTACTTCCACGATACAAATTGCATCGAAATACACCAAGAAATGCAAAAGGTTTTGTACACACTACACAGCCGTGTACAGAAACAGTTGTCACTTCATCTGTCATTTACTCATAAAGTGACAACTGTGTACTACTATTCCTTGCCTGATTACAGTGGCAGGCCCACAAGATTAGACCATAGTTGTCAAGGCGTTGCCTAGGTGCCGCCTAAGCAGCCTTGTGATGCCTTGAAAATCGGGCGCCTTGGTCGCTTAGGCGTCCTCGTCTGGCCTCCAATGCATTGGTTCGCCTAGACGCCTTGACAACTATGGATTAGATGGATATGGCTGGAAATCTTCGTAGAATTTTATTTTAATTGGGAAATTTTTATAATCTTCTATTTTGGGGGAAATTTAGATAGATAGGAGTTTTATTTAAGAGTTCCTTAGTTTAATTTTTATTTCCAGATTTACTAGGAGACTAGGATTTTATTTCCAATTTGTCTTTAACATATTAGTAGCATATTAGGAGTACTAAAATTAATTTCCAATTTGGAGTTTTTTATTTTTCTTTATATATTGCATGTAACACAGGATTCATTCAACTGAAAATTAAATAAAATGAAATAGATTGAATTTGTGTGGCTCTGTGACATGTCCTGCTGGCCTAGAGCTCTCTCTCGTTTCTTTTTCCCTGCGACTCCTTTCTTTTCCCTCTTATCTCTCTTCTTCTCTGCAACAACCGAGAACTTCTCAGGTACTTTCCCTCTTCCTGTTCTTCTATACTTTCCCCATCTTCTTTATTCCTCATAGTCTGCCATTTTCTTTTCTGATTCGTGGTACTAGCAGTCCACTTGAGTTGATCAATCTCCGTGGTGGTTAACCAGTTGGACTTGAATTTCTGGGCAACGATTTCCAAAACAACACTCGAAAGTCCCTCCTTTGTTGAGAACCAAAACCTGTAACAACTGCTGGTTAGTTCAGCTGGCCCACTTTGTTTCAGCAATTTAAATTTATTATGTCGCTTTCTGTTTTGAATCTTTGTTGGTAATCTTGGACCTCTTGGTAGATCTGTGGGTGGGTTACTCCTTCCTAAAATCCTAATTGATTGATGATCTTATGAGGAAGAACCAGCTCCCAGAAGAGTTCCCAGTTTCCACTTCTTGCTCTCAGTTGAGAGCTTGAAGACAAACCTCCCCTTCCCACAAGACTATAGCTTCCACTTTCGTTTATTTTATTTTATTCTTTTTCTTTTAATTAGTTTATAACTTAATTCCCTTTTGTCCATCACCTAAGTTTGCTTCAGAGATTGCCCCTCTCCAATAAATCCAATCCCCTTCATATCCCTTTCTTCTTCACTTACCTATTACCCTCTTTAAAATTCTGGTTTATTACCGAACTTCCATTACATCCTTATACTTGGACTCTTGTCACTTGGGTGGGCCCATTAGTGGACCAATTAGCGTTTTCCTGGCCCTAGGTCCGCATCATTGGCCCCCACCCCAACAGAATGAAGGGATCATGCACATACATGACCATGTAAAACCGGACCCAAAGTAAAATAAGAAAATTGAACTTTTAAATTCATTGAAAATAAGCACAGCCTACAAGTACAAATTATTAACAAATACTCAGACCTCAGAAAAGACTAATTGGAAGATATAAAACATACTTTGCCCAGCATGAGACTCCCCACCAGGTGTGCTTCCAAATCCACCATCTAAATTTTTGCACCTCACAACAAAGTCTACAGCTTTCTCCACATTGATCTTTTCCAAACGACGTAAAATTGAGAGACAACATATCGCAATATAAGAGAATCTACAGATAGCAATTAAATTCTTCAGAGCAGAGCACAGGGGTTAAATAAGGGTAAAAACATTTTTACACCCCTGTTGCTTTGGGGGAGGAGGAGAAGGAGAAGAAATGAACAAAAAGAATTAAAACAGCAGATAGTGGAGCTAAAGATTTCCCAATTTTTTATTTTGACTTATCATCTTTATACAATCTTTTATCCTCATAACTCAATATTAAGTAGGCCACTTAAACCATGATTGGAATACAGAAACATGTGCAAAATAACAAGAGATTAGGGTAAGAGGAAACTGAACCTGGTATCCACCTCACCCCAAATGTCCCCAGAAAAGGATCCATCTTCATTCTGCAACCCAGCTACATCTAATTTTAAGGTCAAGTCAACCATCAAATTGAACAAGCTTTCCCTTTCTTTCATCTCCCCAGCCCCAAAAAATCAATGCAAATTTAGAACTAAACATGACCATTTCCTACATCAAACCCAGCTATGTCCTTCTTCTTTCTTTTTAATTTTAAGCTGTGAAAGATGAATTTGAGAGTAAAATAACTCAAGGTCAAGGCTAAAGCACTTACTAGACTGAATTGAACCAATATGTATCATAGACCATTTTCAAATGTTAATAAATGACAAAAGGCATCCCATATGGGCAAAAGCATAAGCGTTATGAGAATACACATGACAACTTTAGAATTAATAAATGTACATAATCAATGAATATAGATTTTAAAGATGAAGATAAATTCAAGTGAGAATACATGATTTCATAGAACCATTTAAGCTTGTTCAGGTTTCATGCAGCCCCATTGTCACAAATCTCATTCAAATGCTTTTACAGTAATTTGGTTCACATAGGACAAAGACATACTAACTGACTATATGGAAATAATTGGAAGGAAAAAAAAATAAGGAACGAATGAACCAAATCAAACCTTGTCCTGAAGGATACAGTTTGACACCTTATCAATGTCAAGAACATCTAGCTTGTCAAGGAGGGCCAAAATTTGCACAGCACTCAAGGTATACAGTATGTGCGGGTCATGTCCAATGTTACCAGCAAAGCCACCTGCACAGACAAATTCCTTTATATCTATAAGCAACAGAATGCATACCATATTGATCTTCCTAAAAACCAATGAGTAGAAGCAAAAAAAAAAAAAATTGTTAAACTGTGTTAATTCTCACTGCACATGACCACCTAGATCAGACCTATCAAATGTATTATTAAAGCATTAATGGCGTTGTGTGTCTGTAGACCACTTGGTCATCGAAAAGGAGGGTAGTGCTGTTCCAGTAGAGTTGACGAATAAACTATAGTGGGTGAATTTGGTTACGACCTGATTCGTCTTGGCACTTCATGACCCATGAAACAACTTCATCTTGATCAATGGTTTCAATCTTCCCAAGAAGATCAAGAGTGGTCAATCCCCAGTATGCTCCATTTATCCTTAGATGCTCTATCACCAAAGATACAAAATCATCCTTCTTCTGCAGACAAAGTTGCCCAAAGTTAAAGGTCAACCCATGAAAACCTGATCATAGCAGGAATTTTAAATGTAAAGAAGCAATGTCGATTATCACAAAAACCTTTAAAGGACAAACCTTCTCAATAGTCAAAATGTAGCGAACATGTTTCTCCATTTCTAGCTCCCCCATTCTACAACCTCAAGCATAAGAACAAATATCAAAATTTACTTGGGAATCAGAGCTCCAAAATTAATGCCAAAACCTGAGAGAGATAGAAGATAAAAAGGAAAAAATGTAAAGAAAAATCAGAGCTTGTAGAACTTTGAAGACTAAGTTGCCCATCATCATTCTGTTATGTTATTATGAGAGGCTAATTGAGGTTGAGCCCATATATCAATAAATTTACATTGCGAACGAAAATCGTTTAAGAAGATTGATGTACATTATCTCATTTGCAATTCTCCAAAAATAATCGTCGTTGTAGTTGATCTTTGTACTTCTCCAATGCCTGTAATAGGCAGGGGCCACCAGAGCTAGACATGGAAACACCTCTTGCCTGAGTTTTTTGACGTTCATTGTAAAATGTGGCCGCTATAGAGTTACAACGGTCTGGGGTCGCAAGATTCGACCAGGAGTACTGAAAATGAAGTGTAGTGGTTCTAAAGGGAGGCAGCTAAAACAATCTCCATCCTTTCATATGCTAATTCAGTGCCATTAAAGAAAGCTAAAAAAAATTAAAAAAAACCTACAGTGTAACCCAACCCAGATACAGAAACCTGCAAACCCTAGGCACCGATTGGGATAGAAATCCCCAGGTACCGAGTGAGAGAGAGCGAAAGAGGAGGGAAAGAGAGAGAGGTAAGAGGTAGAAAGACAAGAGAGGAGAGAGAGAGAGAAAGAGAATGAGAGATGGAGAGAGATGAAGGGAAAATACCTACTGCTTGCAGAGAACGAACAAGGTTTGATGGTTCTTCGCGCAGGCAAGGAAGAAGGTGTGCTCGGTTCTATGGTTTTATCCGGCACAATTTAGACTTTTGATTTTTTTAAACTGTTGAGAACGTAAAATCTTGGCAAATATATATATATATTACAGCATTGACAGCAGCACTGTTCATCGAATTACAAAAACACCAGAATCACTCTTAAAAAATTGTTACCAAACGAGTTGGACCAGATCAAAAACCAACTAAGAACCAAGTTGGACCGGTCCTCAACCAAATAACCAATCTTTAAAAGCTTGAAGAAGAAAGAATAACCTGTTTTTTCAAGTCATTGTTCACACCAAGGAGACATGATTGTTGACCAGACTAACTATAATGAATTATGATAGCCTTCCTTTGGAAGCCATCTTAAAAAATAAAATTTTGTTTGTTTTGATTTTTGGTTTTCTTGGTTTGAGGCTTGTAAATGTAAGTATGAATGTGGGTCAATTAATATATATTTTGATTTCGGATGGATTGGATTTTATTTTTGGTTTCTGTTGGGTCGGCAATGGTTTAACCCGTTTGACTTGGATCCTTTAGTGAAGTGTCTTTACAAATAAACATTTTTCTTGGAATGCTTTGTAAAGACATGTTAGTTTGGAGAGGCACACTCTACCCTCGAAAGGCCTTGAAAAAGACATGTTCTTTTTAGAGGAAGGGCAAACCTTAAAATAAACACAATTATTAGATTATTTACTTGGTTCTCTCTCTCTCTCTCTCTCTCTCTCTCTCTCTCTCTTTGTAAGCACATATTATGTATATTTCCCTTTGTTTTCTAAACATTGTTTTTGTGAAGAATTGTATTACCATTTTGCATTTGGCTTGTGTACAACTACGATGTACTCGAAGGGATGCATCAGACGAGTACACGTTTGCAATTGGAAGCCTAGGCTGCTTTATCTTAAAGTCATTTGTACATCACAACCCGGTTACACTATAGGGGGCAAATACTTAAGGACTATACCAATTGTGTTACGACCTAGTCATGATCATCATCTTGAGTAACTATCATTACAATTTCATCAACAAAGTATTAGATTCGTTGCCAGATAAATTAGTTCTCGTTTAAAGTTCTACCAACATTTTACAATAGAATTTGCATTACAAGAAATGACAAGATTTTAACCTTGTTAGAGGAAGTATATAATATTAAGGAAAAATTACGAGTACCTTCTCTCTGCAATTTGCCGTTGGCCCAAGTACACCTAAACATTTCAAACAATTATAAAGACATCTCCTAAAAGCAAAGTAAATTAAAAAAAAAAAAAAAACCCTAATCTCTTAGTGATTTTCATTAATTAACGGAGCAAAAAAAGGTTTAACCTTTAATTCCCAAAATGCCCAAATTATGAAGCGAAGGGGACTTGACCCTCATTAAAGAATGAATATCTTCCTCATTTTGCTGACGATCCGCAGTGGAAAGAAAAGGGTCGCCACATGCAACTTCAAGCTATCCATCCATTTACAATCTGCAACTTCAAGCTATCCATTCACGGTGGAAGCTACAAGTCACCACGACGTTATTACAAGGCTGTGCTCAAGAACCATCTGATTGTGAGCGTTAAGTGATTGGACGTTGTGAAGACAGCGATTACGAGAGCAGGGAGATGTTTGAGAGCAACATGGAATCAGTCGGCGGTCTCCGCCCACCCCAACATGGTCTCTCTCAAGCGTATCTTCAGACCAAAGAAGGCGTATTTTCAAACCAAAGAAGAGGAGAGACTCCTCATTTATGATTATCCATGGTAAACTCCCACGGTATCAAGAGTTAAGCAATTCCACTCAGCGGCTATTCCTCCATTTGCCTGATTTGTGTCTGAGCTTAATTCTTAAGTCGTTAAACAAATAAAGATTCCATCACAGAACACAATACACTTGCACAGGCTTCAGAACCGTCGTCTCCATTATTTAATTTGTTTGGTGCATATCTATATGATCGATCAATCGGAAGCATTGGCTATTTTTGAGTTCTGATCTCTTTCTTGGGTTCGCTGGGTTCAATACTCAAGTGGATTTGGTTCCCTTAAAAAGTTCAAATGGAAGACTTAACAAATGGGAAAATGCTAGATAGATTCGGATGGGAAGACGCAGAGTAATATAATCAATTTTTTTTCTGTAGGTTCGAGATCAGCAAGAGCGAAGCCGCTGCACTGGACGTCGTGCTTGAAGATAGCAGAGGATGTGGCATAGGGGTTGGCGTACATAAACCAGGTGTGTCCTCCAGTCCTCCAACTTAGAAATAGAAGAACTCCGGTCGGCTAAATTGAGAACAATAATGTCGATCATCACTTAAGAAATCCTGAGTATCACTGGATGTCAACAGTGGTCGGTCATGGAAGATCGAAAAATCACAAGACAATCCTTGAGATCTTTTTTCTTTCTTCCATTTCCTTCTCTGCAGTTTCTTTGAAAACAACTAAGGGTAACATTGTCTATTTAAAATTATGTTTTTCTTTTTTTTGGGTAAAATAAAGCTATGTTTATTGCTTCCTACAAGGAGAACAATTGTAATTGTTTGAAACGTTTAAGATGTGCCTGAGTTACGAATAAACTACAGGGAAGATACTCGTAAAATTTTCTAATATTAAAAAAACAAACACTTAGAATTATTTAGAGCCATAATTGACTGTCCTGAATTATATATAACAGAAGGCAGTTTCTTCCTCTTCTGAATCTCAAATGATTATAATAAAATGTTACCACATATGGTAGCCTAAGCCATGGTGGCCTAAACTTGGATAGCAGTGTTGACAATAGATCTCCCCATATATGGGTTAGGTCTCAGGAAAGGATAAGCATTTTATGATGTTATACAAAACAACCCACCATGAACAGACCCCCAAGGAGTAACTTAGTTGGCAAGGACAAACACTCCACAAGTCACAATGAAAATGTCATGAATTCTCCTTAGGACCCATCTATCTAACAATAAAAAAATATAAAAAAAGCACCACCACTAATTACCCTGGTCAATGACCCCATATCATAACTCTACCATTGAAAAAGTTTGATTTCCGTAGACAACAGTCATGAGACAGCCTTCTGTATCATTAAAACATCATTCTAAGAAACTCAACATGTGAATAAAGGATCTAAAGATTTACCTGTCCACAAAATTGGACCCTATCCAACATACCACATGTCATGAATCATGATACAGTGCTCTCCATCATTAAAACATCATTGAAGAGAGAAAAAAATATCACAGAAGGGAACATACCATTTCATCGCCCCATCAAGACAAACTTCAAAAGACAGTAAACAAAATGTTGCCACTACTATGGTCCTAAATCTTCATAACTCTATTTTATCACTTGATAAACTCTATTTGGGCTGAAATTTACATATGAAGAAAATACCTGAGAGCTTTCCTCTCTACAAAATTTGAATCCCATCCATCATGCCACATGACAAATTTTCAAAATAAATAAATAAATAAATAAGCTTATCTAGTCAGGCTGACCAGATATACTCTGCCCATAACATAAGAACTCATTTTCAAATCAAGAATAAACACCATATGCCACAATCAACAAACCCTCAGTCCCTGCTAACCTCAATAATCCCGTAGAAGTTAAAGGTGGACAGGTCATTATCTTTCTACTGTCCAGTCAAGGCACCTATCGTTGCCAGTTGTGTTCAAACCAAAACATGGCTATCACAGTTTCACCTCCAATATTGATCATCCTTGTCCCACTGATTCCCTCTGTTCCTATACCTCCACACACACACACACACACACACACACACACACACACACACCCACAACACAAAAAGGTTTCATCTACTAAGAACAAATTCTGCAAATGGGCAATTTTCCTGTCATTTTTTCTTGGGTCTTCATGCTTTTGATTAGATAACACAACTCAAACAAAAAATAAAATTTTTGATAGTTAACGTTGAGACAACACAACTTGAGCAAACAATAAAAAATATGATTAACTGGGAAAATGGAGGAGACAACAGATATACCTCTGCAACTCTATTAAAATTTCTCTTTTGCTGAACCAAAAAATAAATATGGGATACAAAATTTCAGGGTATTGACAGTAGTCAACAGCCACAATTCTGGATGCACCAAAGATGCAGAACAAAGACAAAAAAGAAAGGGAAATTTAAGTAATATTTGATGGCCATGATGGAAGGTTAGAGAATTGAAGGATCTGAGCATTCTTTGGTGGCTTACTCAGCATGTTTGCTGTGGAAGCTTTCTCTAGGCAGCAGATCCTTGACTCTACTTACAGATCCCCTCTCCCTGAAATGACAAATTAGATATCGAATCCAAAAAACCAGGAAAACTGTGGGAAAAAATTGCTTCAAACATTTGACGGCAAGGGAGAAAAGAATTAATGTAATAATAAAGTACATATTGAGGCCACAATCTCCAATGGTAGGTATGCATGCCTCTTAATTTTAAGAGGGTGGGTCGTAGACTGGGCTCTCCTGCAGTTAATATGCAGCATCAGGATAAAGCTATCTATAATCTGCACCAACGGCTTCTCGTACGGACTTGAAACCATCTCTTTCTAAGCACTGTGCCAGCTCAGCCTGAGTAAAAGAAAAATGAATACATAAGCAAACACCAAACAGTTGCCAAGAACGAAAGAAAGGCGTGCTAAAATTGATCTTTGAGGAATATGATCCCAAGTAGAACGCAAAATTGTCATAACCTGTACCAGACAAGTCACCTTTGAGCTGGAAAGTCGAGATCAATTAATTGACAGGATCCACTTAAGAGACTTCCAATACCAAAATTAAACAGATCAAGTGGTCTGGTAGATTTCAAGTATTACCAAACATAGTAAATTGAGTTGAGTCATTTAGCTTTCCCTTTTCTTTTTTTCTTGTTTTTTATTTTATGAACAGTGAAAGTCATACCGTCCTTTCGACGTAAGAAGACATGGGACTTCAACTTAGCTGGTAGGGATAGCTCTGAACTCAGGTTCAACTCATATAGTACTTGCTTATTTTAGCAGTCATTAATTTCTCAAACCCTGCTTACTTTCTTTTATTAATTTTAGGAAACACATTTACAAAACCATACTTGAAATCTTTTTCTTCCGAGTGGCCAAGCTTACACTCAAATCTGTAACCCACAGCATTCCATAAAGATTTCCGGCCTAAAATTCAACCCAATAGGCATCCAAACTTGAAAGAGGGATGACTACCCTCATTGTGAACAATAGTCACCACAATCCCCAATAATCTCAATCTAGATAAATCTTCATGCTTGAAAGGGCAAAACCCAACAGAATTAATCTCTGCATAGAGAGAAAGCATGTCTTAAAAAAGCACAACTTGGAGAATGATGGACCTTCCCCGGATATCAAATCAAGATTAAGACTGAAGGATTTGCTCTATAAACAAGCCCAACCAAAAGTTTTCTAATAATAAACAAAATAAAAACAGGAAGACAATAACACTTGCAAGATATGCTAAGCTTTTAAAAAAACCTTAACAAGAATCCTAAAAATACAAGGTAATCTCAACTTCAACTCTGAACCCCTTCTCCAACCAGGGGAAAAAATTAATCCAGAAATTCAAATCATTATGGATATATGCACTCTATATCAATCTGGAAAATGACTCCTACTGTAACAAACCAACTTGTGGTTAAGATTGTATGAGAGCTCAAAAATCCAAACTGCCCAAATATATAAAGACAGAAGAATATTCTCAAAATTTAGAAATGCAAATAAATATGTGTGTGTAAGAATATACTTAAACCAATTTACGGGTGTACCTTAATCTGGGGAATGAGTGCAGGCCCTTCATAGGCAAAGGCTGTGTAAAGCTGAACAACAGTTGCTCCAGCTCGTATCTTCTTGTATGCATCCTCACCACTGGATCAAATCATTTTAAACACATGCCGGTAAACAGATTTAAATGTTAGTAGTCTTCGTCTTCACAATCACCAGAAGATGGCATTGTCACCAAGAGAGCGATACTAACCTGCTAATACCACCGCAACCGATGAGAGGGATCTTTCCCTGAAAAAAAGGAGTTACATAAAAAACATGAAACATGACTGTGAATAATACACTCTAGAACAACTAGTAAAAGTTTCTCTAGCACTTGAACTCATTAGATCAGACGGCAGTTTTTTGGTAATGTGTAGTTGTAGCAGCTCACCCATTGACAACTTCCAACAATAAAACCAAAACACATGTTTCCCTATGGGTAAATCATGCCTATACCTTCAAAATTTTATTTTTTAAATAATTTCATCCAAGACCTAGTTAACAATGTGCTTATGGGGCTATACATTGTTGGCCCTTCACTTGGTAATGACTGAAAATAAGTATGAGGTAGTTTGGTGTAGAATAAGCTCCAGAGAAGTTCAGAGTATATAATAAAATATTAAAAACAAGGGTGTATCTGGTTGTCACCTGTGGTGTTGAACTTGGAAGGTGCAACCTTACATCCTTTACCCATGTTATTCTTTGGTTCCACATGGAGGGAAGGGTAATTCATGCAATTACACGAAATCATTGAACCATAATCCCATCAACCACATTTAAAATAGGGAGTTTTCTAGTGGTTGACAGCAAGGCAGTGACAGTTGTTTCCAGCAATTTCATATTATTAGATTCTTCACCACAAGCAACCTCCCTCCCCACCCCGTAAATCGTCCCCCACCAGCGACCTTCCTCCCTCCCATCCTTTCCACCTCCCCACCCCCCAAAAAAAAGACCATTTTGCATTGGCTTACTTCTCTGACCTGTCCTTCCCCGAAGATGGCTCCAGCCAGTTAGGGATGGCCTTTCGATTGACATAGTAGGGGGAAATGGCTGGATATTTGGGAATGAATTACCACCTTCATTATCATGTAAAAGTACAGATTTGCTCATGGTCATGATTTTAAGTATCGATACGATATGCCCTGTATCCATCGATATGTATCCATATCAGCATTGATCGATACGATACTCTTCGATACATCTCTTTTTTTTTAAAACAAAAAGTGTATCCACATATATTGTCCGTATCGAACCGATACGGCTTGATACACTTCGATACGGTCGATACACTATCGATACACTTAAGTTTCCATTCTCGCAAAAAATTTGATACACCTACCGATACACCTCGATACGAACCGATACGGTCGATACACACATATAAAGCTTGATTCAACTGATTTTTTTTTTTTTTCACTTTCCTGGTCTTCTTCTTTGCTGGAAAGTGAAAACCTACAGTTCATGTGAACCGAAGTTTGTAGCTCATTGAACGTCATCAATTATGCCCTTAATCCTTAGAAATACTTCAAGATTGCTTATTATATTGTTTTTATGCTTAAAAATTGTGTTTTGAATGTTCCCTAATTATTTCTGTGTGTATCTTGCCTCGTATCCTAGCGTATCCACGATACGTCTCTTTTAATTGTCCGACTGACACGCTACCGATACACGTACTTCAATCATTGACTCACAAAAATTTTGGTGGATCATAAAGTCATTGTGAAATTAAACATTATGTCCTCAACTTAAAAAAATTAAATTAAATTAAATTAAATAAAAAAAATTCACATAATCAGGGTTAAGGCAAATAAACGATATTAAGACAACTAGATTTAGCCAAAAAAGAACACCCTCCACACAACCCCCCACCCTCCCCTAAAAAAAAAAAAACGAAAAACAAAAGATAACCAAAAAAAACATACCCTTGTCAAAAGGTACATCTCCTTCAATACATTGGTGGACAGATTAAAAAGAGGCTTCCCGCTTAAGCCACCAGGTTCTTCAGCCACCGGGTTCTTGCTTACAGGATCAGGTCTTGAAATGGTTGTATTTGATATTATCTGAGGCCGATCATTATAAGCAGCCAATGACAAATCTTGCTACAGTATAAAACTTAAACAAAGAGATAAACTAGAAGCAACATGGAGAAACAGAAGAGCATACAATTCAAGGGAAAAAAAAAACACTATTATCTCCATAATGGTACTACAAAGAAATTGTAGTTTATGCGTAAAATAAAGTATAGCGTTTCTTCCTAAGAAATTGAGGATTTATACAGAAAAAAAAACTTGAAAAGGCCAGTAAATGGAGTTCCCAATGGTATAAGAATTGGGAAAAGCATGTAGGCAGTTTCTTCTCAAAAGAAACATTAATTCATTTCAGAATACTTCTAAGCACCTTTAATATAAGTATTATGGAGAAATCAGTCAACAGGTTCTCAGTGACAGAAAGACATACCTAGTTAGAGGGGATAATCTGAGGAACACAAATGGAAGCTCAACAAATCTTAATCATTACAACTAGGACAAAGCCAAGACTTCTCACCTGACAGAGCACAAGTGATGCAGATAAAAAGAAGCAAGAAAAGGAAGAGCAGCAGGCCTTTCGATAGAGCAGTCCAGCAGCCCACTATAGACAGGTTACTTCAGGGTTTTAAGCTGTTATGGCACTCCTAGTTAAGTCAATCGATGGGATTGGTAGTCTTATAATTCACTTCTGTTATTTAATATTTTATCTCTATCTACAGAGACTAGAGTCGGTCTTCTAGTACATTAGGGGACTTGTTATGGCTGATCAATGGGCTATCTTATCCCCATCTGAATTTTATTTTTTATCATGTCTTTTATATAACCTTATCTGTAATTTTTTTTTGGTGAATAAATAATTGTATTAATAGCAGCCCAAAAGAACAAACTTGGGAGTCCAAAAGGACAGAGCCAGGTTCAAATACAAAGGATAATAAAAGAATAAAAAACATGGAAATCCTATTCACATTGAAGTTGGATAGGTAAATCCCAGGCAGAAATGATAAAACTATTCCTTGTGGAGCCAAGGCCAGGTCTGATGATAGGAAGCAGAACTCCTCGAACATCAAAGACAACGCAGCGTCCCAGATTTGGGAGAGATTCCTAGACTTAGGAGTCCACATTCTAAGAATTCTTTCCATCCAGATGTGATAGATCGTAGCACAAAAGGATAATTTTCCAGTCAAATCGTACGGACCAACGACTAAGCATCCCTTCCAAAATGCGGGAGGAGAAGAGGCAGGCAAAGAAAAGGTGTTAAACATCTTCCTCCACTGACCAACAAAAACAGCACCCTATCTTTGGCATCAATGCTTCTCGACCAATGTGACATACCCAGACTGGAAGAGACCTCAAGTCCAGCTTATCAAAGCACAGGTAAGTGATTGTCTGAGAATAAATGGTTTGCAAGCATACACCATAAACCCCCTTTCCAGGACACTTAACTTGTCATTTCTTCAGTGAAACAAAAAATGAAGGTGCCATTTTTTGCAAGGTAAGCATCCACTCCTCCATAGTTGTCAAGGCGTCGCCTAGGCGTCCAGGCAGTTTTTATAAGCCTGGGCGCCAGGGCGCCTTATGAACATGAGAAAGGCAGTCGTCCAGGGTGCCTAGGCATTGCCTAGGGCGCCTTGGACGCCCAGAATGTCTAGGAAACCGCCTTGTTTTCAATGTGTTTTTTTTTTCCTCATATTTTTTCCTTGATTTCTAAATTTTCTTCACAAGATTTATTAGGCTAGACAGGAATAACATTTACCAAGCAGTACTTATTTATGACTAATATCATTAAAGTAAATGTTTCATTTACTTAAGATATTACTCATAAATAAGCAAATACCCCCCCCCCATTTGAATCTACTAAAAATAATCTAAAATTTTCAAGAACAAAAACCGTATTTTTGGGTGTGGGAGGCGATTTTCAACTTTCAAATGGTAGGTTTCTTTCCAAATATAAAAATTCCATAAATCTTATTATAGTAAAGCATCACTAAAAACCAAGAGCGCTCCAAAATAATCTTTTGCTTTGATGCCCAAAAAAATAATTTACATTCAAACAACTTTAAACAGTATTCGCATACTACCATAGTGTAACTCCTTCATTATAACTCGGATTCAAGCAATCTCTGATTTATTGGAAAGTTGATTATGCTAGCTTTGCAACAAATTCGAGATTGCTTGAATCCGAACTATATTAAAGAAGTTACGCTCCGGTCAAATTTGTTAGAAGTACGCAAATGTTAGTTATAAATATGTGTTGCCTACTTAACTCTAGACACAATCCCAAATCTCAACGTACAATAGCAAACTTGGGTCCACACCACATATTATCATTTTGGATATATTTTTTGTTTATTATAAATATGTTTTTTTTATGTCCTATACTTTATTCATTATTTGTTACTTTGTCCGTTTTCTCATATTAAATAAGTTATGTCTTAAATGTTGATTATTTATATAGAATGTTGCATATATATAAACATTTATATAGCATTAATATTTTAGAAATAAAAAAAATACACTGGCAACACCTTGGTCGCCTAGGCGCCCAGGATGGCCCCGAACGCCTTGGATTGCCTTGTCGCCTTGACAACTATGCACTTCTCCATTGGGTCTCCACTGTCTTAAAAGAGATTTCTTAATCAGATCAAAAGGGAGTCTCTGGCATATGAAAAGGTCTACAAGCATGTTTCCCCACTTAGATATCTTCCTAAGAAGGGAGTTAATCAGACAGACAATCACCTTGATCTCATCTTCCACAGCGGGACAATTGGAAGTGGAGAGAAAAGCCTTCACCCTAGGACATGGGGGGAGATGCAAAAAGGGCACTCCAAGGCATAGATTGAAATCTAGGTTTCAGAAATCTCGAATTTATCGACCTAGTAGAGACGAGATTCAATACTAAATCAAGTCTCAACCAAATCTCGGTCGAAATACCTTTTCAACCAACTCCATGGTTTTGGTTAAACCATGAACCAAACAAGTCTATATGAGACCTGTTCTCAAGAGCCTCAGTCAAAATTTCGACCGATACCCTCTCTTTTTCTCACTTCAAAGAAAAATACTACCAAATAGGTGGTTTTTTGCCAAATCTTCACTGCACAATGCTAGGGAGCTTGCTAGGAGTGTGGAGATCATTGCTCCATCACCGATTCAAAAAGGATCAATAGTAATCTATTGGTGATCAAAATTTTATATATTGAACACTGTTGGCCAATCTACGGTTCCACGGTGTTGGAATTTCTATGGCTGAAAAAATATTTTTTTTAAATACCGAAATTAAGAAAAATATATAAATAATTCAAAAAAAAAGGGGCAAATAGGGAACACTATTTTGTTTTCATTTCAAAATTGAGGAAAATTTTGAAATGTAATTTCAATGTGTTCGAGTTGTATTTGCCAATTTGGTGCTTTCTATGTTATACCATTTTCAATTTTAGGGTATTAAGCCTACTATATATTTTAAAAAAAAATCCAAAAAATTAATTTTAGTCTCTGTTGATGTGTGTAAGGTAATGTAAGGTTGTTGTTTCTTCTATGTAACAGTGCTATGAAGAGATAATGGCTGCACAGGGCGAGGGCGATGAGAGGAAACGGCAGACGTACGAACATCGCATAGCAATATGCAATGGCGATTGGAGGTGATAGAAGGAAAACCCAATGTAATTTCTGTGGGAAGAGGCGTATGTCAGGTGGGATCACAAGATTTAAGCAACACTTAAGTGAGACAAGTACCAATGTGGCTAAATGCCATATGGTTCCTGTGGAGATTGCTAAAGCCGTAGTTAAATAGATACAGGGAGGAGAGCAGTAGAGGAAAGCAGATAAGGAGAAGGTTAGGGTACAGTTTGAGGCACCCGATAGGATGTGGGGATAATGATGATTCTGATGAATCTAATTATGATATAGGTAGTGATATGATAGGCGGCGGAGTCTAGAGCCCTGCGACAGGCGAAAGTGGCTAAGAGCGCTACTTATGATAGATATGGAACAGGATAGGGCGAGGTAGTTCAGGGGAGGAGCAGATCCATCTGGAGCAAGTAGCAGTGGTAGTGAATAATCTCAGTCACAATCACGGGGTCGGGGGTTGGCAGCGATGTTTAGAAGATCAAAGAGTACAAGGGCACCACTCGAGCCAAAGTCGTAGCCAAGGGAAGAAGAGCATGTTGAGATCCTACGTCAAGATCATAAAATTTTTAGGAAGGGCAATAAGCCAAAAAAAATTAAAAAAAGCAAATGTGGGGAGAACAAAGGAGATGGAAGGGGATGCTATGACTAAGTGGATGTTCAACCACAGCATCCCAACAAAAGCCACCACAAGCCCCTATTATCAAACTATGCTAGATGCAGTTGCTAAGGCTAACCCTAGGGTTAAAGGCCCCAATGCATATAAGATTATGAATGTGTATTTGCCTAAACACAAAAAAGAATTATAAAATTGGATAGGCAATTTGAAGAGGACCTAGAAAACATATAGGGTGACAATTATGTGTGATGGTTGGACTAGCTCCATAAGTAAGTCAATCATCAACTTCATGGTCAACTGTGATGGGAGGACAATGTTCCTCAAGTTTATGGATGCATCCGCCAAGAGGAAAGATGCAAATTACGTTTACAGCCTATTGAGAAAAGTAGTGGTTAATGTTGGGGTAGAGAACGCCGTCCAGATTAACGGAAGTAACTATAAGAAGGCAAGGGAGCAAATGATAGAATGATAAACAATAGTAGATACAATCTCTTCAGGACCCCTTGTACCGCCCATTGCATTGAGATGTTGAAGGACATGAGCAAGCTTCCCAAAGTAACATGTGACAACATTTATCTATAACCATGGATATTCATTGCAATTGCTGAGGGAAAGATGTGGAGTGGACTTGGTCAGACCCTACATCACTAGATTTTCCACAAAGTACATAGCATTGAAGAGCTTCGAGACAAAGAGGACTCAGGTCAATGTTTGAATCAAAGGAGTGATTTCGTTGGAGGGAGTCGGGTTCCCCTAGTGGAGTGGAAGCACTGACCACCATATCTTCTAAGGAGTTTTGGCAAAAGTTGAAGGTGGTAGTCAAAGTTTTGGAGCCAGTAGTGAAGGTGCCGAGACTGGTAGATATTGCTTTCAAGCCACTATGCCATTACTATATATTGTCATGGACTTGTTGAAGGGACGTGTTTATGCGCGACCACGTGGCAGCAACAACTTCATCAAGATTATCAAGGATCGATGGGAGAACCAACTAATGCATCCACTGCATAAGGTTGGTGAGTAAAGTTGATAATGTATGTAATTTAACTTATGTAACAATTTGCAATAAAGAAATAACTAGAACCAATGAAACCGAAATAGAGAGAGAAATAAAGAAAGGTAAAAGAGGGATGAATCAATTCAGTTCTTCCTCTCCTTTTCTTTTTTTTCCTTCTCTCATTCACGGTTACTTTTCTGGTTTTCTTTTAGTTTTGTTACATGGTATCAAAGCGGGTGCCGTTTTGAGTCGTTTAAAGCTCTTCATCCTAGTGGGCAGCCACCACTACTACAACTGCTACTGCTGCTTCCGTTGATACGTTGGTTCAAAGTGAAGCTTGTGCTGCTGTTGTTGCTTGGTTCACAGTGACCTATATTGTGCTGATATTGCTGCTTGGTTCCCGGTGACCTATACTGTGTTGCTTTACTACTATTGTTCTGTTGTTTCTATTGATACGTTGGTTCAAGCTGTAGCTCTACATTCCCCCATGCTCCAGCTTAGGGGGTGTTAGCGTCATCGACACTAACACAGCTCACTGTGAGCTGTGGGACCCACTTTTCTATTCTTGTTATTCTCTTTATATTATTTAGATTATTTTCCTTTATTAGGATAAATTGTTAGGAAACTTTCTTACTGGTTATTTGTTTCCATAATATAATTGCCAACATAAATAAAGGAACTACAGGAAGAGGAAACAATCAAATCAGTTCTTCCTCTCCTTTTTTCTTCTCCCTTCTCTTATTCACGGTTACTTTTCTGGTTTTCTTTTAGTTTTGTTCAAGTTTCAAGGTGCCTGTTTCGGCCTACCTCGAAACCGAGATATCTCGGGTTTCAACCAAAATTCGGTCGAAACCTGGTATTTTTCCCAGGACATCTCGAAAGCTTGATTTCGAGACCCAAAAATGTTTTTCTTGATATGAGTTTTTTTTCTATAGTTTATTTTAACCATTTTACACATATTCCCACATTAGTTTAAATAAAAACATCCAAAATGATAATATTTGGTGTGGACCCAAGTTTGCTAGTGTACGTTGAGACATGGAATTGTGTCTAGAGTTAAGTAGGCAACATTTATTTATAACTAACATTCATGTACTTCTAACAAATTTGACCGGAACATAACTCCTTTAATATAGTTCGGATTCAAGCAATCTCGAATTCGTTATAAAGCTAGCATAATTAGCTTTCCAACAAATCTGAGATTGCTCGAATCTGAATTATAATAAAGGAGTTACACACCGGTCAAACCTTGTCCGGAGTACGTGAATGCTATTTAAAGTCATCTGAATATAAATTATTTTTTGGACATCAAAACAAGAGATTATTTTGGCACATTCTTGGTTTTTAGTAATGCTTTACTATAATAAGATTTATGAAATTTTTATATTTGAAAAAAAAAAACCTAGCATTTGGAAGTTGAAAATTGCCCCCGCATCCAAAAATACGATTTTTGTTCTTAAACTAAAGGGTTAACTTTTTATCCTTCTGGAATTTGAATTTTAAACTATTTTTATTGTATTCAAATGGGAGGCATTAGCTTATTTATGAATAATATCTTAAGCAAATGAACATTTAATAAATGATATTAGTTATAAATAAGTACCGCCTGATAAATGTTGTTCATTTCTAGCCTAATAAATCTTATGAAGAAACTTCAGAAATCAAAGAAAAATATGAAAAAAAAATGAGTCTAGGTCGAAACCTAATGAATTCGACGAGGCAACACGTTTTTATACCTTCAGTTAGTGCATTTTTTTAACCGAAACCATGGTTTCGGTTGAAACCTGTTCGAACCCAACCTGGGTTTGATCGAAACTTGATACTTTTTCGATTCGAGCCTGGGTTTCGTCTCGGCCAGGCTCGAAACAGAGATATCTCGGCCAAAACCACTGGTTTCGATCGAAACCTCGAACCATGGTTTTGTTAGACTTTATATACGGACCAATTGTTAGTTAGTATCTAATTTTAATCATGTGTCAATTTCACAATTTGCAACATACTATTTAAACCCCAAGTATCAAGATTTGCATATACTTGGGTTGAATTCGGAACTTATTTACGCTGTAACACGTTGTTGCAAAGTTGGAGCCAAGTTCGACATTACAGTCAATTGCAAAATTGAAGGTGAATCTATAGTTTAATTGCTAGAAAGTTGGTCTAATGTTTAAGTTTCTGAATGGGTGTAGATTAAAACTTTTAGGGATGGCCTCGGGAATTTCAGAAGCCCCGCCACAGTGGCTGGCCAAGATATGACTGATCCTGGTATGCAAGTAACATATCTAATTTGATATGTATTAGAATTTCGGACTAAATGAGATATGTAATTAAAATGTGTTCTTATTCTCATGCAACTGAATGGTGGGTGTTGTATGACGGAGATGCATCTGAGTTGAAGAAAATAGCAATTAAAGTACTAACTCAGACATGTTTTGCATCTGGCCATAAATGAAACTGGAGTACGTTTTCCCTAATCCATTCCAAGAGGCGAAATTGATTGGGCTCTAAGTGGCTCAATGACTTGGTATATGTGCTCTACAACATGAAGCAGAGGATGCAATCCATACGCTTGGTGCAAGAAAATGATAATTGCCCAATCGAAATGTTGGCATCTTACAATTGGAGTCAAATGATGAAAATCCCTCAGTGGAGTAGATCGGACAGAGCAATACTAGTGATGGATGAGCCTCGGGGGGAAGCCCAACCCAGTTTGGCCAATCAGTTGGGTGCTGATCTAAACCGATTTTTGTCCTCAAATGAAGATCACGTACATACACAGTCACCCCGACTGTATGGCCCCCTGCTAGCAGAGATGATGCGGAGGACTCTGATTAGTCTGGTAGCGCTACTCCCACACTGTCTGATGGTAGTGACACTGACAAGTCTAATGACTCTGATCACCATGGTGGTGGAGGTAATAGAGGTACATTTGAGTAGTACGATATCTTTAAGGAGCGAGAGTTAGAGCCGCAGCCACCACTTGTTAGATACACTGGGGAGACCCAGTATAGTCATGCCACACAAGATACAGATCATGGTGCACATCCATCCTCATCATGTGGAAGGTATTTGCAAGGGCCTCATCATTGTTTTCAACCAGATGAAGAGGATGTAGCATGAAGAACATTGAGGTGGATAGCCTGTATATTGGCATTTGAGGATTGAATATCAGGGACAACACTAGACATGGGCAATGAGGTGTCCCATCTTTTCCCGCATATAGCACCGGTACAGTTCATATGGTTATGGTGGTGATTACCCCTTGTTCCCAGTGTATATCGTTCTTCCGTTGATGCTCATTCACATAATGGATCCAATTATGTGGACCACCTCTTCTCCTTCTTAACCGGCCAGACATACACCCCGCAACCAAAGACACCATACACTCATAGGGCATCTGTATCTGGTTCTTTACAGTACCGCTATACTTCAAAGTTTGATGAAATGTAACCAATGTTAGGTATCCTTGCCCACGTTGTATTGATGCCACATTTAAGGCAACTGTGGAAGATTATAAGCACTTCTTCCACGTCATGGTCCACATTTGTCGTTCGGTCTAAGGAAAATTGTCGTTGTCAAGTTTATGACTTTCATAAGATAGCTCCTCCACGACACTCTACATGGAATTAGACATTGAGATGGGGTCATGGGGAGTTGGGGGCATCAGTGTATCAGTTTTTTTTAGTTTCAAGTTTCAAGTTTGAAGTATGATTGTATATCATTGTATGGTCTACTTATTGGGTTGTTTGACAATTAAACACTTCATTTTTTTTCTCGTACTGCACAATTGTATTGTCTCATTTGACAATTTTTTTTTATCTTCTACTAGAGTAACATTGTGTAGAATAGCCAATATTACCTTAGGTTTTGATGCGGGATCCGGGTTGAGAAAACCCTAATTAGATCCGCTAGTAGGCCCACCCAAAACAATAATCAATTCAAACAATGATGTAATGGCAGAATCGTAAATAACACAAAAACTCAACCAGTAATGGCAGATTTGATAATAAATCAAACTCTTCTAATAATTTGTAGAGACCCAAATAGAACTTTAGAATGAGATTGGAATTCTATTGAAATATATGAGGGCAGTGTGGGAATTAACATAATAGAAAGGATAACTCATGACTAAAGGAATAAGGGAGGGGCAATATGGGAAAATAAGAACATAAAGCAATCAAAGGCACAAAACGTGACTTTGTCTTCAACCTTTAGCAAACTAGAACCAGTGGAATCTGGGCAGATTTCGAGTGAGAGAACTCACTCAAATTAGTCCCGTTCGTTCCGAAATTTCAGGTGCAGGTTCGAAACATTCAAGGCTGCTGATTCCACCTATTATTTCTCCTAGAACCCAATCAACAAGAGAGATTGAAGGTCTGCAACTCAGTTTGGCGGTAGGAGAAAGTAGAAGTGAGTTGCAGATTTTGAATCTCACCAGGGAAGGGCTTATGGGAGATGATCTTCAAGGACTTGGGTCATTTATGGGGGTGAAAGTTTCAGCCAAACTTTGAGAGTGATAGGAAGAAAGAAGAGGGAGATCGATGGGTTTTGTTGGGGCTGGGTTTACCGCCCAGAACAGGGGAAAGTAGGAAGAAAAGAGAAGAAGTTGGGAAGGAAGAAGGGAGGAACAGGCCAAGGAAAGGGCCTATAATTTCTTCCCGCAGACTCACTACCAAAACTCAATTCTTCCTTTCATTCAAATTTTCTAATCTGTAAATAAAAACCTAATACATGTTCTATTTAAAGGTAAAACTTTCCTAAACTAATTAACATAAGTTTAGAAACTACATATTGTATCTATGGAATGAAATCCTTACTCAAAACAGAAATAATAGATAATGAAATCTAATATTGAAACTTCCTATTATAATTAATCATCTACCACCCCTTTCCAAACCAAAAGGTTGGTTTGGGTTTGAGCCGGTTCAGGTTTGGCTTGGGTAGCCAAATTGGCTCGTGTAGATCCATCCATGACACTGCTACTGCATCAACTCTCCGCTTCTCAAAGAACTCGACTCCGTCGAGTCTGGATAAGGACCAAGAATACCATCAGATCGAATGCGTTGGAAGAGAAGCGAGTTAGCATTCTTCTTAAGCTTGATGGCGGGAAGGTGTTTTGCCAGAAGAAGTTGCATATCGAACCCACCGAATTTGAAGGTGTAAGTATTCTCGTACCCATCATGCTGAACCTTCTTGTCAAACATCCAAGGACGACCAAGGAGAAGGTGACAGATCTTGAGGGGTAACACATCACATCGAACAGTGTCGATCAATCCGCCGATGGAATACATGACCAAGCATCGCTCATGAACCTTAAGATTATTGTTAATTTATCCATCCAACCTTGTAGGGATGCGGATAGGGCTCTGTCTTCAAACCCAACTTGTTAACCATATCTTCAGAGACTGCATTGGTACAACTGCCGCCATCAATAATCATGGTGCATAGGGAACCGTTGCATCGTACCCATGTCTGGAAAATATTGCCACGTTGTCAATCATCCTCTTCAGGTATCTGTGTAGCTAAGAGAGGGCGAAGGACCATAAAAGGCTGGTGTAACTGATCAACATCACTGTCGCTGTCATCACTATCATGCTCGGCTGCCAAATATACGATCTCATTCTTACGTTGCTCTTCTGTGGCAGTAGCCATGAGTTCTTTATCGGCAAAAGCAATGGAGCGATTTGGGCAATGGGAAGCAAAGTGACCGAAACCCTACAGGTATAACATTGGATCTCAGCCCTCGATTTTGAAGGAGGTCTATCATAACCACGCCAAGGCGGAGAATATGGACGGGTCGGCCGTGAAGATGCCATACTAGAACCACTTTCTTGGGGTTTGCTAAAAGACTTCTCTGGTGGTGGAGCTTGCTTGACAAAATTGGTACCTTTAGAGAACGCCTCTGGAAAGTTTCTCCGGTTGTATGGCCGCTTAAAATTTTCCTCTACCTGATATGCCACTTGTACAGCATCCACCATTGTATGTAACCTATTTGAAGCCAAGGAAGCACTAATCTGTGGGTGCAAACCATTACGGAATTGTGCGACCAAAACATCTTCATCCCAATCAAAATCAAATCGGGTAGCCAAATAATAGAATCGGGCCACATATTCTTCAACAGTCATATTGTCTTGCCGTAATTGAGTAAACTTGAGATGCGTCCGTTGCTTGTAATCAAGAGGTAGGAATCGTCGGTTCATTGCCGCATACATCTCAGCCCAAATATTTATTTCACCAATGCCGCGAGTTTGATTTTGTTTCTGATATTTAATCCACCAAACTCGTGCCGTGCCCTTCAATTTAGCTTCTGCAAACATCAATTTCCTAGGCTCTGACAATCCGTACCATTTGGAAAATATCTCCAAGCTATGGATCCAGTCAAGATATTCCTCAGGATTTTGGTCTCCACTAAAATCAAGCACATCCAGTCGTGCTCCTTTGTCAGCACCAAAAATTTCTCCATGTCGACCAACTCCATATGGTGGTGGGTGGTGGTGGTACGTGTCGTGATGGTAATGGTGGTGGGGATACATTGGGAGGTGGAACATGTGAGGCGGAGTTGGAAAAATCCCCAAGTATGGGACTCTTACCTTTTATAGCTTGTGACAACAAGTCAATGGACGTCTGCATTTTTGCCATCATATCCTGAAAAATTAAAATAGAAGCATCTATCCCACCAAATCGGTTTGATATACCATCAATGGCCGTGTTAGTTTCCTCTTTGTCGGTGTTAGCACGTGCGAGGAGTTCATTTACTCACCATGACTGCAGGATATTCGCTCTGATACCAATTGATGCGGGATCCGGGTTGAGAAAACCCTAATTAGATCCGCTAGTAGGCCCACCCAAAACAATAATCAATTCAAACAATGATGTAATGGCAGAATCGTAAATAACACAAAAACTCAACCAGTAATGGCAGATTTGGTAATAAATCAAACTCTTCTAATAATTTGTAGAGACCCAAACAGAACTTTAGAATGAGATTGGAATTCTACTGAAATATATGAGGGCAGTGTGGGAATTAACATAATAGAAAGGATAACTCATGAATAATGGAATAAGGGAGGGGCAATATGGGAAAATAAGAACATAAAGCAATCAAAGGCACAAAACGTGACTTTGTCTTCAACCTTTAGCAAACTAGAACCAGCGGAATCTGGGCATATTTCAAGTGAGAAAACTCACTCAAAATAGTCCCGTTCGTTCCGAAATTTCAGGTGAAGGTTCGAAACATTCAAGGCTGCTGATTCCACCTATTATTTCTCCTAGAACAGCAATCAACAAGAGAGATTGAAGGTCTGCAACTCAGTTTGGCGGTAGGAGAAAGTAGAAGTGAGTTGCAGATTTTGAATCTCACCAGGGAAGGGCTTATGGGAGATGATATTCAAGGACTTGGGTCGTTTATGGGGGTGAAAGTCTCAACCAGACTTTGAGAGTGATAGGAAGAAAGAAGAGGGAGATCGATGGGTTTTGTTGGGGCTGGGTTTACTGCCCAGAACAGGGGAAAGTAAGAAGAAAAGAGAAGAAGTTGGGAAGGAATAAGGGAGGAACAGGCCAAGGAAAGGGCCTATAATTTCTGCCCGCAGACTCACTACCAAAACTCAATTCTTCCTTTCATTCAAATCTTCTAATCTGTAAATAAAAACCTAATACATGTTCTATTTAAAGGTAAAACTTTCCTAAACTAATTAACATAAGTTTAGAAACTACATATTGTATCTATGGAATGAAATCCTTACTCAAAACAGAAATAATAGATAATGAAATCTAATATTGAAACTTCCTATCATAATTAATCATCTACCACCCCTTTCCAGACCAAAAGGTTGGTTTGGGTTTGAGCCTGTTCAGGTTTGGCTTTGGTAGCCAAATTGGCTCGTGTCGATCCATCCATGACACTGCTACTGCATCAGGTTTATAACAGGGTTCAACGTATACTGCCAAACATGGTGTAAACCCAAACAATCACATATATGATTATTTTTGTAATTTTATGGTTTAAATGTGTCTATATATGCTAAAAGAGAGTTTCCCTAGAGTATCAGGCCTTAAAATGGTCATTTGAGTCCCGAGACACATTTTCAATTTTTGCGGGAAAATGCAGAGTTACGCTAAGATCTCGAAAATCTCAATTTTCGACAAGATCGAGACCTAGTCGAGAACCGAGATTTTGAACTATGCTCCAAGGTCCCTGAGGACAAGAAGACACAGGCCTAAACGCACCCTCTTCCAGCACCGAGGGGGTTGTTGGAGGAAAAGAAGGGGGGGGGAGGAGGTTGACCATTACAAGAGACCTAACAGCCATGGAAGGCGGAACTTGTTCGGGCAAAAATGAGCGAGAAATGGGGCAAGAGTAGACAATTACTGCTTTCACTCTTATTTATAATTCGGTCCTATGTTTCAACTTTGGTTAGCAAAAGCTAAAAATGATGTAAGAGCCATAGGCCTCCCCATTGATTTGAGCAATAAAACACTCAGTATTTTGATATTTTCTGAAATAGCTATGGATTCCTAGCCTGGACCTAGGTGGATTCCTGGTCAGTTATCTTCTTTATTTTCTGTTCTCTGCTATTACTAATTCCATGAGTGTCATTCTTTTGGGGTACCGTTTGAAACAATTTTAAATGTTAAATTTGGGAATTTTATTAGTTTATTTGGTCAAAAAGGTCAATTCCCCCTGATGTGGAAATATTGTGGACGTCCAAACTTCCCATCAGGCCATTTAAAAGAGGTCCTATATTCCTCCACATATAACTATAAAAGGTCATACAGCTCAGTCCATCAACATATAAACCCATTCTAGAGTTTTGCTGATTGATCTGTAAATTTGAGGGTTATTTCTTTAATCCTTTTACTTATCAGTTTGAAAGAGATGCTACCTGAAAGTATGTCAGATTGCTTAGTTATTTAGCTGGCTAAATCTTCTCCAATCATCTCATTAAATTTAGGTTTTGTCAACACCTCTGCATTTCTTTCAATTTTCATAGAATTTTTAAGTGTTCTGATTTTGAAGTTAGAGACTGAACCATTGCTAGTTTAAGACATCCAAGCCGAGGGGTAAGCATTGGTTGCAGAATAGTGAACTCGTGAGCCCATTAACCTGCAGGCCAGAAGTTTGTTCCCGCATCAGCCTCCTACCTACAACAACCTGAACGGTAGAGACAAGAGAGAGTGCTTGCAGATTTAACAACTGGCATCTCCAAACCAGCGATTTTACACCATATTTTCTCGTAACGGTTAAACATATCAAAAAAGGAAAAATGCATGTGGCACAATCATGGTTCAAAATCTCAAACAGGTCAAAACGAGATCTGGTCTCGGCCAGTTCTCGATCAGTTCTTGACTGGTCTCGACTTCTTCGACCAATTTTTTACTAGTCTCAACATAATGTATATATTATGATTGTATGGTCTACTTGACTACTTTGGGTTTTTTACTATGATAATTAACTAATTAAGTGTTATTATGTTTATTCTTCTCCTAAAATATAATTTTACTAGCTCATTTGGCCTTCTTTGATCTTCTTATAATGTAACATTATGTAGAATACCCAATATCTACAATATTACCCTGGGTTTACATCTGAACTTCAGATCGACACTGCCAAACATGGATGCAAACCCAAACACCCATCATATCTGATTATTTTTACAATTTTATGGTTTAAATGTATTTATGTATGCTAAAATAGGGTTTCCCTGGAGTCTCCGGCCTTCAAATGGTCATTTTTTGCCCGAAACACAATTTTTTAGCCTTTGCGGGGTTTTTACAGTGTCTCGAGATCTCAGTTTTCCTGGTTTTCCCAAGGGTCAAGACACCCTCGAGACTTGGGATTTTGAACCTTGGGCACAATTTCATATCACAGATATGTCTAAGTTAAAGAATGTTCATCTTCATGATGGAAAATAGTTACAAGGTAACATCACACAAGCTACTAAATAAATAGCATCTCAAAACTGTTCGCCTTTAGGCTCAATCTTATTTTGTCTCGTTATTTTGAGGAGGTGGTCGTAGATCAGGAAAACCAAACGAGAAAGGCAAGCGTTGAAAAAAATTCCACCTCCTCCTTTTCTAACAAACATGAGTGTTTGGCGTTAACGAAACATATTAATAAACTAACCAAACATGCATAATGGTTGTGTTTGAACCTTTGATGGCAAAGAGGGTTTAAAGCAAGTCAAATTAATAAGCCCTCTTTGCTACAGGACCTTAATTCAGTCCAATACAAAAATCTGCAGAGAAAAGTAATGAAAAAAACCACTTATCTTGAAATCTAACCGTCAGAATTAGATGAAACTTGGTATGGATGACCTTTGTAATGATTGTGAACACCTTCTGAAGTTTGGGGAGGATCTGAAAAGAACTATAGGAGTTATGAGTTTCGAAAGCTTGCTGTACCTGCTGTACCTGGTACCGCCCAGATCTGGTTATAGTTCAGCTAATGTCGATGGAAATTGGTAGCAGATCAGCAAGACTTTAGCATACTCAGCAGAGAACAGTGTCGCCAGCCAATATTGATTGATTGTGAACTAAAACAAAGCTTAGAATCTCAAAGAAAGAAGAAGAAACAATTGGTTGAGTCTCACAACCTTGAGAGACTCAACCAGAAAATAGAAGTTTTAAACTTTACTTTTTTCTGGAAAATCTAACCACCAGCCAGCTTCTACTCCTCTTATTTATAATGAGAATCCTTACAATTACAATAGGAAAGAGATAAAACTACTAAAACTAAACCTCCTTATAACATAGGAAGGTTTTAATACAATGGAAAGAAAACTTTCTAAATCTGAAAATAGGAAAGTTTCTAAACACTTTTAGGAAACTAAATTTAAGAAAGTTTTTAGTTTCCAAACAATTAAAATTCCAAATAACTAACACTATTTTTAGGAAAGAAATAAAAAAGAGTGAAAATCTGCTGTTGGTACTGTTCACGTGAACAGTACCGTGAACACTGTTCACGTGAACAGTGTGGGCTGGTCAGCAATTGGGCCTGGCCCAATTTTAGACTTTCGGCCCCTTCTGGAGTAGACTTGGGCTGCATCAGCTCCCCCCGGCTTAGAAACATTCGTCTCCGACAAATGGAGGAAAGACATATAGCGATCATAAAAATCAGGGTCGATGTGCTTGAAGTCATCTTCATGTATCCACGTCTTTGTCACTACGTGGGTGCCCTTTCCACTTGATTAAGAACGACTGGTAACCTCCACCATTGCGAGTCATAGTATACTTGGAGTCCAGAACATCTTCAATTTGTTCAGCGGAAGGAACGACAAACTGTGGAAGACGTAAAGTATGTTCCGTATCTCCTTCGTCAGAATGATGACCCGTGTAGAGAGTCAAATCAGCAACGTTGAAAATGTTACTGATAGCCATGCCAGGTGGGAGCTCAAGGACGTATGCATTAGTTCCTATTTTCTTCAGCACCTTGTAGGGACCCATCTTCCGTGGATGTAACTTGGTAGCTTCACCAGGAGTGAATCTCTCAGGAGTTATTCTCACCATCACCATGTCACCGGGCTTAAACTCCACATAACGGCGATGACGGTCTGCATTAGCTTTGTATGCTTCATTGCTAAGTGCTATTCGCCGTCGAACATCTGCATGTACTTCTGTGATATGACGGATAAATTCATCAGCTTCAATACTCACACGCACTTGAGGTGGGAGTGATACAAGATCGATAGGTCTCTTGGGTTGGATACCAAGCACTATTTCAAATGGTGTACGGCCCGTGGTCCGATTGACGGAGCTATTATAAGCAAACTCTGCTATGTCAAGAATGGAAGGCCACGTCTTCTCATAATCACGAACAAGGCATCGGAGAAGATTACCCAAGCTTCGATTCACTACTTCAGTTTGCCCATCTGTTTGAGGATGGAAGGCAGTTGAGTAAAGCAATTTAGTATTTGTCTTCAACCATAATGTCTTCCAAAAATAGCTCATAAATTTCACATCCCGATCCGACACAATAGTCTCGGGTAGCCCATGGAGACGTACCACTTCCTTAAAGAATAGGACAGCAACATGCCTTGCGTCAAAAGTCTTCCGACAAGGGAGGAAGTGTGCCATTTTTGAGAATCTGTCCACTACTACAAATATAGAGTCATATCGTTCCCTTGTGGATGGCAAGCCAAGGACAAAATCCATACTAATGTGCAGCCATGGGGAATGAGGCACCGGCAATGGTGTGTACAAACCAGAATTTTGTTTGGTGCCTTTAGCTAGTTGACATGCACGACACCGTTGGACCACATTTTGCACATCATGGGGTAAGTGAGGCCAATAGTAAAGATGTGTAACTTGTGCTATTGTCTTATCACGACCAAAGTGTCCACCTAAACCACCTCCATGTAACTCTCGAATTAGGTATTGGCGTAGGGACGTCTTTGGGATGCATAACCGTGTTCCCATAAACAAGTAGCCGTCTTGAATCGAGAACTTTGGATCGGTTTCACCTTGCTGTAATTTTTGGTATATAGTACCAAAATCTTCATCTGCTATGTACTCCCCTTTGATATGCTCAATTCCTGTACTTTGGGCTGAAAAGGTACTCATCGTATTCACTTTGCGGCTCAATGCATCTGCTACTTGGTTCTCTTTTCCAGCTTTATAGTTGAGGGCAAAAGTAAACTCTTGTAAATATGAGATCCACTTAGCATGTTTGTGACTAATGGTCCGTTGGGAGTTAAGAAACTTAAGTGCTTCATGGTCAGAGTAGAGAGAACGAACTCTTTTCCAATGAGGTAGTGTCTCCAATGTTTGACCACCTGTACTACGACATAAAGTTCTAAATCATAGGTGGAATACCTCTTCTTGGCATCATTGAGCTTTCTCAACGTAGAACGCCACCGGATGCTTTTCTTGCATAAGTACCCCCTCCATTCCCGAGTGTGAGGCATCAGTAGCCACCTCGAACACACGGTCAAAATCAGGTAGGTGTAGGACAGGAGCTTCAGTTACAGCTTTCTTTATAAGATGGAATGCTTTGGTGGCTGCCGGGGTCCATTGGAACAGACCTTTCTTTGTCTTCATGCACTCTGTGATGGGTGCCATGATAGAGCTAAACCCTCGTATGAACCTCCGATAAAAGGAAGCAAGACCGTGGAAACTACGAACCTCGGTGAGAGTTTTTGGGAATGGCCAATTAGTAATGCTTTCAATCTTGGATGGATCAGCTTCTACCCCTTTGGATGTAATAATGAAGCCAAGGAAGACTACCTTGGGGAGCATAAAAGAACACTTCTTCAAGTTCAAGTACAACTTCTCATCTCGAAGGACTCTCATTACTCGTCGTATATGATCTAGGTGGTCTTCGTGGCCTTTGCTGTATATTAGTATGTCATCAAAGTAAACAACAAGAAACTTACCGATGAACGGTCGGAGTGTTTGAGTCATTACTCTCATGAAGGTACTAGGGGCATTAGTTAACCCGAAGGGCATAACCTTCCATTCATATAATCCGTCTTTCGTTTTGAAGGCTGTTTTCCATTCATCGCCGGGGCGAATACGGATTTGATGGTAACCACTCCGTAAATCAAGCTTCGTAAAGACAGTAGCACCTGTCAACATGTCCAACATATCATCAAGCCGTGGAATAGGGAATCGGTATTTGGCGGTGATTTTGTTGATTGCTCGCTTTGTCGATGCACATCCGCCATGTTCCATCTTTCTTAGGTGTCAAGAGTGCGGGTACGGCACATGGACTCATGCTTTCTACAATGAAGCCCTTTTGTAATAGTTCATCCACTTGTCTTTTGAGTTCCGCATGCTCGTAGGACTTAGACGGTATGTGGGCAGGTTTGGTAACACTTGACCCGGGGACTAAATCAATTGCATGTTGTATGTCCCTCATTGGTGGCAACTCATTAGGTAATTCTTACGCAACAAGATCTGCAAAATCGGACAAGATAGATTGTATAGGGTGGGGAAGGTTAATTTTTTCGGGGGTACAACTTCCCTAGCCATGAGGGCTATCATTACACCTCTTTCTTTACTTGTTTCTTCAAAGTCTTGTTGATTGAGTATCAATAATGGGTGATCAATTTGCTGTCCAGCCTTTGAGGATGGTCCTTTTCCCTTGTTTTTGCTAGTAGTGGTTGGCTGGTCCTTCTTTAGAGCTTGAAGGATTTGTTTACGCTTCAGTTGTGCAGCTCGTAACCTGTTTTTCTCGGCTGGTACATTAATGGGTTTCAATATCATGGGCTTTCCATCAACATCGAGTAACATTGGTTCTTGGTACCTCCAACCAACACATCATGATCATATAACCATGGCCTTCCCAATAGTACATCGGTCAATATCATGGGGATAACGTCACACCATACCGTATCATTGTAGACCCGCTTGTAACGGAATCAAGCACCTTTGACTTACTTCCAATGTATTACCGTTGAGAAGTGAGACCTTGTACGGTTGAGGATGAGTTTCAGCCTCTAGTTTAGCATCTATTACAAAAGCTTGTGACACAACATTAACATCTGCTACCGCTGTCCACAATAATTTGAGCAAGCTTAGGTCCACTAGACATGCGGGTGGTAAAAATACAATGACGACGCCAATCTTCCCTTTTGATTCAGCCACTAATATCCGACTCACAACATGTATTCCAAGGGATGCTTCATCTTCTTCATAGTTATACTCCAGATCATCAGCTAGGGCAGCATTATCATAGGAATCATCTTCTTGTGGTTCCCACACGCGGGAATCAGCATTGGCTTCCACGGAAGCCACTAAGGAATTGCCTTTCACTTTTCTTGGACAATCTCTTGCATAATGGCCATAGGCATTACAATGATAGCATTGAACACTGTTATTGGGGGTTATTGGTCCATTTCCCTTTTCGATTACCGTGGGAGTATGACGAGGTGCAGCCAGTGCTCTTGGGAGTTGGCATGGGTTTCTTGCCTTCATTAAAATTTGGGGTATACCTTCTAGAGGTCTTTAGGAGTTCTTCAGCTTGAAAAGCTTTATCAACACGATCATTAAGACTTACAATATCAACCACACCCATTTTTTCTCTTATTTCGGTCGTAGTCCCAAACGGAATCGAGACATCATTTGATCATCATTGTCTCGTGAACCTGACCGTGCACATAATTGATCAAATTGGTATACATAGTCTTCCATACTCATATTACCTTGACGAAGATTGTTCAGTTGGTCATGCAACCTTCTTTGGAAGGACCGAGGCAAATACTTTTCTTTCAATTCTTCCTTCATCTCCTCCCAAGTAGTGGGTTCTCTACGACTCCTCATGAGACTATATTCATAGTTACGCCACCAATCGCGAGCACCCCCACTAGTTTAGAGCGGGCCAATTGCAGCTTTCTAGGTTCGGGTAGACTAAACCAATCAAAGTAGTCATCTAGGGCATTCACCCAATCATGAAAAGCTTGGGGGTCTTGTCTTCCATGGAACTCCTTAAGATCCATTCGCACCTTATGGGTTTGATACCGAATAGGTTGATTGCCATCATAGTCTTCATAGGGTGGGTCTTGGTATTCTTCTCTAGGGACTCTTTGGGGAGCCCTAGGAACACGCCTTGGCATGAGGTTGGCTATGGGAATTTCTCTTCTAGGGGCTTCTAGTCTGGCCGGCCTAGGATTATTCCGTTCCTCCAAATTACTTATTCTTCCATCCATACTGTCTAATTTGGCATCAAATTTGGTCAATCGTTGGAGAACCAAATTAACAAGGTCATTGAGATTATTGAACTGATTAGGAGAGTTAGAACTCTCCTCAGCCATGCTCTGATACCAATTGATGGCAAAGAGGGTTTAAAGCAAGTCAAATTAATAAGCCCTCTTTGCTACAGGACCTTAATTCAGTCCAATACAAAAATCTGCAGAGAAAAGTAATGAAAAAAACCACTTATCTTGAAATCTAACCGTCGAATTAGATGAAACTTGGTATGGATGACCTTTGTAATGATTGTGAACACCTTCTGAAGTTTGGGGAGGATCTGAAAAGAACTATAGGAGTTATGAGTCTCGAAAGCTTGTTGTACCTGCTGTACCTGGTACCGCCCAGATCTGGTTATAGTTCAGCTAATGTCGATGGAAATTGGTAGCAGATCAGCAAGACTTTAGCATACTCAGCAGAGAACAGTGTCGCCAGCCAATATTGATTGATTGTGAACTAAAACAAAGCTTAGAATCTCAAAGAAAGAAGAAGAAACAATTGGTTGAGTCTCACAACCTTGAGAGACTCAACCAGAAAATAGAAGTTTTAAACTTTACTTTTTTCTGGAAAATCTAACCACCAGCCAGCTTCTACTCCTCTTATTTATAATGAGAATCCTTACAATTACAATAGGAAAGAGATAAAACTACTAAAACTAAACCTCCTTATAACATAGGAAGGTTTTAATACAATGGAAAGAAAACTTTCTAAATCTGAAAATAGGAAAGTTTCTAAACACTTTTAGGAAACTAAATTTAAGAAAGTTTTTAGTTTCCAAACAATTAAAATTCCAAATAACTAACACTATTTTTAGGAAAGAAATAAAAAAGAGTGAAAATCTGCTGTTGGTACTGTTCACGTGAACAGTACCGTGAACACTGTTCACGTGAACAGTGTGGGCTGGTCAGCAATTGGGCCTGGCCCAATTTTAGACTTTCGGCCCCTTCTGGAGTAGACTTGGGCTGCATCAACCTTGTTGTTCCAAATGCTTTATGATGTGTATATGACGAACCAAGTAATGTGCAATCACATAAAGATATGCTGATATTGTAGAAGAACTAAAATGTTTGCTAAGTGATGTCTAAGCATCACCCCAGAAGCCAAGGCTTGAATTTCATCAAGATCTTAAAAGAAGAGATCAATCAAGAGAGCCAAGAGGTGAGAATGATTCAAGCAAGTTAAAGTTGTTCAAGGAACAAAGAAGCTCAAACAAGTCATGCCAACGAAGATGAAGCTCTTCAAAGCATCACGGGACTCGAAGAAGTCATGAACACACACTGGAATACTCAAGACCCAGTATTAGAAGCAAGCAACTCATCAAGAGAAGCATCATCTTTCATAGGATTAGTTTCATATTTATAAATTCATATGTAATCCTACGCCCAAAAGCCCAAGAATATTTTAACACACATAACTTACGAGGTCATTGACCAAGTCAAAACAAGTAAAATGTGATTTTACAATAGGGGGCGGTCAACTGGGTGTCAGAGTAGGGACACTGGTCAAGACCTGCCAACGCTGTTTTTGGCATGGTGGTCAACCGGCTGGTAGAGGCGGTCAACGACCAATGTGACCATTGGCTTAAATAGTCTTATAATGATTATTTTGGCTAGGTGGTCGACTGGCAGAGCTCCAACAATTAAAAAAGGCTATATTTCTAGCTATTGGAATTAGCTCTAAAGATAGAGATGTTTTGCACATCTCAACCACAACTTTCGAACTTAACTTTATTATCATTTATTTGGGCTTACAATTGTAAAAATCAAGTCTTGCACTTTGCTTGTATATCCGCCTATAAAGAGGCTTCATGTAAATGAGTGAAAATACTCATTCTCTTTGTAGAGAATTGGGTTGTATGCATAGTTGTCAAGGCGACAAGGCGATCCAAGGCGTTTGGGGCCATCCTGGGCGCCTAGGCGTTGCCTAGGCGACCAAGGCATTCCCAGTGCATTTTTTTTATTTCTAAAATATTAATGTTTATATATATGCAACATTCTACATAAATAATCAACATTTAAGACATAACTTAATTAATATGTGGTGTGGACCCAAGTTTACTAATGTACACTAAGACCTGGGATTATGTCTAGAGTTAAGTAAACAATTATTTATGACTAACATTTGCGTACTTTTAACGAATTTGATCGGAGCGTAACTTCTTTAATATAGTTCGGATTCAAGCAATCTCGAATTCGTTGCAAAGCTAGCATAATCAGCTTTCCAACAAATCTATGATTGTTTGAATCCAAGTTATAATGAAGGAGTTACACTCCGGTCAAACCTTGTTCGGAATACGAGAATGCTGTTTAAAGTCGTCTGAATGTAAATTATTTTTGGGCGTCAAAGCAAAAGATTATTTTGGCGCACTCTTGGTTTTTAGTGATGATTTATTATAATAAGATTTATAGAATTTTTATATTTAGAAAAAAGCCTAGCATTTAAAAGTTGAAAATCGCCCTCGCGCCCAAAAATATGGTTTTTGTTCTTGAACTGGGGGGTTGACTTTTTATCCTTCCGGAATTTGAATTTTAGACTATTTTTATTGGATTCAAATAGGGGGGTATTTGCTTATTTATGAATAATATCTTAAGTAAATGAATTACTTAAATGATATTAGTCATATATAAGTACTGCCTGATAAATGTTGTTCCTGTCTGGCCTAATAAATCTCCTAAATAAAATTCAAAGATCAAGGAAAAAATATGAGAAAAAGACGGCCGCCCAGGCATTCTGGGCGTCCAAGGCGACCTAGGCGTCGCCTAGGCGACGCCCAGGCACCCTGGGCGACCGCCTTTCTCATGTACACAAGGCGCCCTGGCGCCCTGGCGCCCAAACCTGTACAAACCACCCGGACGCCTAGGCGACGCCTTGACAACTATGGTTGTAGGAGATAAAGTTCCCACAACATGAGAGGTTGATTGCCACCTTGAAGGCAATTGTGAGAGGTCAGATTGCTACCTCGAAAGGAAATTGTGAGAGGTTCAGTTGCTACCTTGAATGGCAATTGTGTAAAGGTTTGATTGTCACCTGGGAAGACAATCTTCAGTAGTGGAAATCGAAGACGAGGAGTTCTTGGTGGTGGATGTAAGCAAGAGGCCAAACCACCTAAAAATTGTTGTCTTCACTTTGTATCTCTATCACCTCCTAGTTTCTCATCCATCATCTTAGTGCAATTGAGTTGTGTGATCTAATCCATCGTCAGGGTTCAATCTTGAACCCACTTGGTCATTCCTTTTCGGGTATAAAAAATGGGAGATTTCACTAAGAGATCTCCTTTAAGATCAAACAATCATAGTTGTCAAGGCGACAAGGCGATCCAAGGCGTTTGGGGCCATCCTGGGCGCCTAGGTGCCTAGGCGACCAAGGCGTTCCCAGTGCATTTTTTTTATTTCTAAAATATTAATGTTTATCTATATGCAACATTCTACATAATTAATCAACATTTAAGACATAACTTAATTAATATGTGGTGTGGACCCAAGTTTACTAATGTACACTAAGACCTGGGATTGTGTCTAGAGTTAAGTAAACAATTATTTATGACTAACATTTGCGTACTTTTAACGAATTTGATCGGAGCGTAACTCCTTTAATATAGTTCGGATTCAAGCAATCTCGAATTCGTTGCAAAGCTAGCATAATCAGCTTTCCAACAAATCCGAGATTGCTTGAATCCAAATTATAGTGAAGGAGTTACACTCCGGTCAAACCTTGTTCGGAATACGGGAATGCTGTTTAAAGTCGTCTGAATGTAAATTATTTTTTGGGCATCAAAGCAAAAGATTATTTTGGCGCACTCTTGGTTTTTAGTGATGATTTATTATAATAAGATTTATAGAATTTTTATATTTAGAAAAAAACCTAGCATTTAAAAGTTGAAAATCGCCCTCGCACCCAAAAATATGGTTTTTGTTCTTGAATAGGGGGGTTGACTTTTTTTCCTTCTGGAATTTGAATTTTAGACTATTTTTATTGGATTCAAATAGGGGGGTATTTGCTTATTTATGAATAATATCTTAAGTTAATGCTTAAATGATATTAGTCATAAATAAGTACTGCCTGATAAATGTTCCTGTTTGGCCTGGGCGACCACAAGGCGCCCTGGCGCCCAGGCCTGTACAAACCGCCCGGACGCCGACGCCTAGGCGACGCCTTGACAACTATGCAAACAATTCCATCGCATTGAGTATGATTGCATGTGTGACAGCATCTACTATATCAGGAATACCAATGAACCCAATTATTGCAATTGCTCAGGACACCCTATTATCTTTATACATAAACATAATAAATAGGTTGCCGACTCAGCATTAAATAAAAAAGTGCCTTGTACTTCTGATAACAACTTTATTCTAACAAATATACCCTCCTTGGGTTGCCATTCTGGTCCACATAAACTAATCTAGGAGCCACATTAAATTTAACGAAGTAGCAAAAGTGAACGGGTAATAAACATTATAAAGTCAATTCAATGACATATAATCAGAAAGCACAGAGTAAAGGGAATACTAAAGTCATATCTAACCCAAATCTAAAAAAAATAGTGAGTTGAAACTGTGATCATGGAAAAGTTACCAATCCATCCAAGCGGAGAGTAAGAGCAACCTGTAACGACAAAAGAAGGAAAACATAAGAAAATTTAAATGGAATTAAAAGATAAAAATAGTAAATAAAATAAATTAATAAACTGTATACTGCTGCGATATCTTCAAGGTCTTCTTTAGACAAGTCTGGAGCAATTTTCACGAGCAGTGGTGGAGGGCCCTCTTCACCCCATTGCATTTCATCACGAGCAGCTTGTACCTTCAGGACAAAAGGAGCGAGCAATTGGCCTTTCAGTTGGTAAGGGCAGGGAAATCACTAAATATGTTCACGATGATCCAAACCTTCTTAATAAGATCCTTTAGTTGTTTTCTCCCTTGAAGTTTACGCAATCCGGGAGTGTTTGGTGATGAAACATTTATAACCTGCACAGCAATACTAGTAGCTTGTATGGTCTAAGTTTAACGAATTCTCAAGAAAGTTCAAAGGTTCAGTGGCTTGATTAGAACTGGACTTGCTCTTTTGGCACTCTGATGTGAGGTCTTTTCTTAGAGATAATGGAGCATAATTAAATTTTATCAGCATGTTAGGCATTTAATTATTTCCATCCAAAAAATAACATTGAGAATCAAGGATCTAAGTTAAACAGAAAAAAATCATGGCAACAAAAAAAGAAAAAAGAAAGAACATACCAAATAATCAGCGTACTGGGACAAAGTATGAACCCCTTGAACATAGTCAGCAGCGGCATCTTCACTTGTCTTATTCTTGCCAAGATTAACCCCAAGAATTCCAGGGCCCGCTTTTCCTCCAGGTTGGACATCATCATTGGAGGAGACCGAAGTCCTTGATATTTCAGCCAGCTTTCTCTTACCATGCTGGGTACCCAACCGTTTTGCAACAGCCACAATTCCTTCACTATTAAAGCCACACCGGTTTATGATTGCACTGCCAATAAAACCAAGCAGATTCACAACCCATCACAAGAAATAGGAATAGGAATGAGGCAAACACAATTACCAACTCTTCTAGATGCTTATGAAACATGGGCTCCACAAGAATGAGCAATTTCAATTTAAAATATTTATTGAATGAAAAAAATTAATAGGATGTAATATACATGCGTACCCCTCCTGTCGCAATCTGAAGATACGAGGCTTTGGATTACCCTCCTGTGGAACAGGAGTTACTGAGCCCACCTCTACAAACCCAAATCCTAACCCTAATAATCCTTCAACAGCCTCAGCATTTTTATCAAAACCAGCAGCAAGGCCTACTGGATTTGAAAACTTCCGCCCCCAAATTTCAAGCCCCAATATTGAAGGATCTGGCCTTTTCTCCTTTGGAACCAAACCACGGGCTGCTGCAGAGAGTCCTAGCCAATGAGCATCCTCTGGGTCCAGAAAGGCAAAGAATGGATTCACAAGTTTTGTAGCTGAAAATAGCCAACCACTGCAGAATGTAAAAAGAAGACAAGTTAATTAACAAGAAAAATATGACAAATATTAATTGAATAAAGCAAAGCTAACTCATATAGGCATGAATATAAAAAAAAAAAGGATAACAGAACATTCGTGTTTCAAAAACTAAAAAACTTTTTTTCTATCAACTTAGGCTCTCTTTGGATCCCTTTTTTTTTTTTTAAATTTATCAAAAATCATTTTTGAAAATCATTTTTGATCAAAAATAAAATGTTGTTTGGTAGCTACAATCAAAAATAGATTGTAGAATGAGAAATAGATTTGGTATAATAAAAATCTATTTTTGTTTCTTCAAGTTGCAAAATCTATCATATGCTGTCTGTTTCCTTTTCTTCCCCGTTTGCCGCTGCAACCCCTTCTTCGTTTTTAAGATTCAAGAAGATTTTGTCCCATCATTTTCAGAGTTCATGTTTTTCTGTCCATGACTCCATTTACAGTAATGGCAAAGAAGGCAGAGAGACCTCGGGAGAGTTGAATTCCACAAACAACAGATAAAAAGATGAAGCAGTAGAAGGACATGATGATGGTAGCTCCGAGGAGGAAGAGAACTGAAGCGGTGGAGATACTAGCAGCCATGATTTAGGGAGATGGTAACAGCGGCCATGGATTTTGCGGGCTGGACAGGCATGGGGATCCCCAAGAAGAAGCCTGTGATTTTATCAGATCCTAAGATTGAAGGCAAGAATGTCTTTTACTGGTTTCAGATTAAGAATAGTAAGTTTTCTCCAACATTTTTGAGATTCTCTATTTTTTTTTCTTCTCTGCAAATATACAATATTTTCTCAGGGACAGAATTTCTCATTATAGATTCATTCATACGGTACAACATTTTGGTCTAATTGTTTAAAATCTAGCTGAAGCTTGGTTCTGATTCAACCAAGGTTCGAAATTTCCGTTTTGGACCTGATTTCAGCCAGGGCCAAAACCCAAATTTCGGCTGAAATGCCAAAATCTTGTTTTTTTTTTTTTTTTTTTTTTGAAATGTAATTTTGGTGGGAAAAGAAAAGTTTTTTAAACCCAATTTTTTCCAATGATACTTTTTTAACCTTCTTCACATATCCATTGAATTATTTTCACTAAAAAAATCCTAAATTTGGACCGAAACCGAAATTTGGGACCGAAATTAAGGATATTTATACCAAAATTTGGACCGAAACAGCGATTTCGACTAAAATTTGGATCGAAACCGAAAGTTGGGACCGAAATTTGGTACTTTCCCATTTTGATACCTGGTTTCGTTTCGGACCAGTGAAATTTTGAAACATTTCAGAACGAAACCAAAATTTTGGCCGAAATTTAGAACCATGGCTTCAACAACAACAACAACAACAACAATGCCTTATCCCAACTAAATGGGGTCGGCTACATGGATTCTTGTCCTCCAATCAACTCTGTTCGATGTCATACTTGAAACTTTTGTTTGTGAATCCATGTAAAGAGTTTGGCTAGATTTTTTTTGTGGTTCCGGCTGCCGACCTGATGCACCAATCCTCCTTTATCCAGGCTTGGGACCTGATTGTTTGGATAAAATCATCTCCGATTCTCATAATATCAAGCAGCAAATATTTTAAAATTCAATTTGTGGAACAAGTTTGACTTCAACTCTTAGAAAAATCTAGAAGCAATAGAGGCATTGACATAGACGTTAACCCTCTAAAGTTCTTTGGAACAGTGCTCTTAAACTGTATCACACCATACCAGACCATAGCAGCCAAAGAACACCTGCAGGGATGACAAAGAGAGCAGCGACAAAACAGGTGCAGCAATGGCAGAAATGCAACGGGCAGCAGGAAAGACGAGAGTTCGCAAAGAGTAAGATTTTGCACGGAAAGGGAAGATAGCAGAACCGTTGAACAAATTGAAGTCAAGAATCAGGTCTGACAAAAAGTGAACTGTAGCAGGAAGAAGAATAGAGAAGAACAGGAAACGAACAAACGAAGATTACCAAGAATCCTGAGAGGAGAGAGAGGGATTAGAACAAATGTTATAAAAAATAATAATTTTACTAATTTACCCTCATTAAAAAATACATGTTCATTAATCCATGAGCAAAAACAACCAAAAAGAGTTTTTGGCCAAAAATCAAAAAGAGGTCTGGCCTATTTTCATTTTTGTTTTTCATAAATAGCACCAAAAAATGATACCAAACCCCTTTAAAAACAAAAAATTAAAATAAAAATGGATCCAAAGACAGCCTTAATTGATGATTTTCAATGTAAACCTCAACCATGTGAAGCACTCAGATTGTTGCAAAAGCTTACACACACCCCATACCAAACAGTATCCCACTGACTATTAATATCAGAATCTTAACTGATCTCAGTGCAGAAGTTAAAAAGCCCCATCATAAAAGATTATGAATAATCATGTTAATCCCCACAAGGACTGGAGCAGAATTATTGTTCAAGATCCTGTAATTTCTAGATTTCCAAAGACACCAGATAACTATCCTACAAATTAAAGCCCATAGCCTCTTACCTTTGCATTGTAACTTCGAACTAGAGGGTCAATGACATAAAGAAAATATCACAGGGAGGACTCCAATCAATGCTAGTAGAAGGAACATAACGCAGGGTGGCAGGGGCATAATCTCCACCCTTCGATGTGACTTGTAACTCAATTTTTGGGCCTTTGAATTTTATCTTTGTAACTTGAATGTATTTTAGGCTCTCTTTGGTATCATTTTTCTTTTTGTTTTGTAGGTGTATGTTATCATTTGTGGGTGTTGTTTATGAAAAGAAAAAATAAAAATAGCCCCAAAAACAAAAAGAGATCAATGCCTCTTTTTATTTTTCGCCAAAAAAAAATTTTGCTTGTTTTTGCGCAAAACTTTAATGAGCATGTGTTTTAAGTGAGCGTAAAATGGTAAAAACAATATATTTTTTTTATAACATTAGCTTCTCATCCACCCTCTTTCTTTCTCCTTCTTTGTTTTATGATTTGGTCACCATAAAACACTTTTTCTGGCCGTCCAGCCTTCAATATGTTCTGTCGGATGCCAAGTGTAGCAAAAAACGGTAGGAATTTCCAAATTTCAAGTCGATCGGAGAAAGAAATCACTAGATTTCAATATTTGAAAAATTCTGCAACTTGAAGAAATCCAACTCTTGTTCTAGATTTCAGCCACCTCAGTTGTACTTTCTGGCCGTTCAACCTTCAATCAGATCCGTTGGATGTCAAAACCAAGAATAAACAGTAAGAGTGTCCAAATTTCAGGTCGATCAGATAAGGGGATCACAGAATATCAATGTTTAGAAAAATCTACAACTTGAAGAAATCCAACTCTTGTTCTTGATCTCGACCACCTCAATTTTACTTTTTCGGTCATCCAACCTCCAATCAGATCCATTCGATGTCAAGGCTAGGGAAGAAAAAGGTAAGGGTGTCCAAATTTCAAGTCGATTGGATAAGGGGATCACAACATATCATGGCTTGAAAATTTTACAACTTGAAGAAACAATAACATATTTTTATTCTTAATAGAATACCAAACTTATTTCTCATTTGACAATTCATTATGCATAGTATCTACTAAACAACATTTTATTTTCTTTATCCTATTTCTACCAAACAACATTTTATTTTTTTTATCAAAAATGATTTTTTTAAATGTTTTTTGACAAATAGATAAAAAAAAACAAAAGGAAAAATGGTACCAAAGAGAGCCTTAAGTAGTGAATTCTAAATTACAATCGGGTTAAATCATGGATCAGCTTTAAGTCTGCATCTATTTGCCCTTGTTATGGATGATTTAACTAGAGACATTCAAGATGAAGTTCCTTGGTGCATACTTTTTGTTGATGATATTGTTTTGGTGAATGAGAGAAAAGCAATGATTAATACCAAGTTGGAGTTTATGGAGACCAACATTAGAATCAAAAGGTTTTAATATATGTAGAACGAAAACGGAGTATATGGTGTGTCACTTTAGTCACACAGGGACGAATAATGAGGTGGTGAAAATTGATGAGAAGGAGATACAGCAAAGCGATAATTTAGGTATTCAAGTTCGATCATTAATAAAGAAGATGATATAAAGAATGATGTTTCACAAAGGATTAAAATATGATGGATGAAGTGGAGAGATGCGTGTGGAGTGTTATGTAATCAGCGTATTCCTTTAAAACTTAAAGGAAATTTTTATAGGACAATCATTCGACCAGCCATGATGTATGATGCAGAATGTTATAGATAAATTTAGTGTAGTGGATATGAGGATGTTGAAACAGATGTGTGGTAAAACTACGAAGGTTAAGGTAAGAAATGATCGTAATAGAACTGATTTGAGAGTAGCGTCAATACATGATTTGCTATGAGAAAGTTGTTTGAGATGATATGGCCATGTTCAACGGAAGCAGTCCTAAGATGACTCTAAGGGAGGTGGTGAAGAAAGACATGCATAGCTTAGCTTTGTTTCAAGTATGACCTCGAACAAAGTTGATTGAAGGGCAAGAATCCATGTAATTAGTTGTGATAAGGCTTTGTTGGATGTACTTTAATAATACATGAAAGCATACATAAGATAATTTTAAAATATCTCATCTTTTGTTTTAAGCGTGTTGGTATTAGTAATAGGGACCATTAGCTAACAGTTTAGGAATTATTTTATTTTAAAATACATTAGCATGGGATATTGTGAGGCCTCTTCGTAGCTGCTGGTTTTGTTTTGTTTTGTTAAGCAAGTGTCTAGATGTGTCCTTGTAGTTCTAAGTTAGTCTAGTCATTTTAGTTAGTTAGTCTAGTTCTATTTTTCATTACCTTTTGGGCATTTAAATAGTTAAACACCTATCGATTGGATTTAGAAAAATATAGAATTTTGTGCGAAAAGAGTTGGTAGAGTGAATGCCTCTGATCTTTCTTCTCTGTCCCTTCCCACAGCTGTCTCTTTCACTTCTCTTTGGACAGCATCGTTTCTCTCTCCTCTCCTCATGCAAATCAGCATCAAGACAGATACTTCCTAAAGTACAAAACCACCAATGCAGGAAGAAGAAGAAGAAGAACACCAAGCCAATTCTTAGCCTTGCAGTCCTAGTTTGGATCCTGGTTCAGTGAACCAGGACTGGCTCAGGATAGGTTCACCCAGTCGTGAGTGACTAGGAGTCTTGTCCTTTTATTTATCTCTCTATTTTATTAGTTGTAAGAGATGGAATGACTCATAAGTTCCATCTCTATTGGAGTCTGTTTTTCTTTTTACCTTGACGGAGTTTTAGATAAGATTGAACTCCTTCTAACTGCCTGCAGTTGAAGAGTTCTGTTTTCTTTTTGGGTAAGTAGAAGAGTTCTGTTACTAGTCTGTTTCTGGTTTTACCATATTATCTGTGAAGGAGTTTATTCCTATTGGCTTTTTAGACCAGCATGTTTGATGCTGTTATCTTCATGGTTGGGGTTGTTGGGTCAAACCCCCCCCCCAGTCAAAAGAGTAAGAGGGTTCTTTTTTACGGGTTAGTTCTGTATTTTTTTATTCAATTTTGTGGAAGATAGATAACGATAAGGTTGGTAGGAGGTTTGAGTCTCAGTTACCTTTCAATTCTGTTTTAGTTTTACATTACAATTAGGATTTAGTTTTTTTAGTTCCTTCAGATACAAGCTGTACCCATCAATTTATTGGATTGGAATGATATTGAGTTATACAGTGCTTGGTACATTGCATTGCCTGATCGCAGTCTGATGGTCTGACTATTTATTCTCCCTTCTCTTTCTCATCCTCCCTGGCTCCTTTCCCCCTCTCAGGTGAGCTTCTTCTTCTTTCTTCTTCCTTCCTCCTTATTTCTCTTTTCTTCCATTCTGTTACTGTTACTGTTACTGTTCCTGCAGCTAGCGGTACTGGCAGTCCAACAACTTTGGACAGATCTTCCTCGTCTCTTTCCCTTGTGGGTATCAGTTTACCACTCTGGGGCGACCCAACCCTTTAAGTATTGTCCCCTAAAGTCTCTTCTGTAGTGACTTCTTGGTCTGAAACCAGACCTGCTATCCTCCTTCCACCAGGTCAAGTTTCATATTAATAATTATCTGTCACTGTATTTATTCAAGAAGTTTGGGAGTTGGGATTCGAGTCCTAAATTCTTAAATGATTTGGGGCATCGATTGAGAGATTGTATTGATTGCAAAGGCAACCTCTGTACTGCTGGTTTGTTTCTTACAAGAGGTTGAAGACAACCAGGTCCTCTTAATTACAGATAAGAACAACTTATAATTATTCAAAGGTCCCTGTTTCTTTGAGCTTGTTTCTATTTAGTTCAGTCTCTATCTTAAATTCCAGAGCTGCTCTCTACCTTTAGTTTAATTCCTGATTCATCCGCTATTCGGTTACCTTACTTTTAAAGGCCTCAATTTACAAATTTGCCACTATCATTGTTAATTGATCATTTATCACTCTGGGTGGACACATAGCAACCCAAATTTAAGGTTCTGTATCCCAAGGTTGCATAAATGTTGGCTCCTAACAGTTTTCTATAAATAAAGAGAAGGGTTTAAAAACTCCCCACGATTTTACTGTTCCTCAAAAGCTGGCTTTGCCTTCTTATGATCTGGAGGATTCAGAATCTTCATTTGCGGGATATAACTACCCCTTGGTGAGATGTTAAGGTTGTTTGATGTGACCATAGCCTAGTTCCAGGTGAGATGCTTGGTTCATATCAATACATCTTTCTATCATTCTTCTTCAACCTATCCATTATCAAATTAGGTCAGTAACTTTCCAGTTCTATTCTGATTTATGCATAGCTTGGGAGGGGTTTCCCGACGGGGAAACCATGGACCACGGTATCTCCCCATGGCTTCGCCTATGAAAGGCCCTTCCTTCTCAATGCCGGGCATCCATCCAATGATTCAGGGAAGGGGCCAGGCAGCAGGGAGCACTGAGCAATGGGGGGGGATAAGGTAGTCTCCGGTTGCTGGAATTTTGGGTTTTTTAGTTGTCAAGCCTGAGTTTCAAAACAGACCTCATATTTGACAACTGCAACTAGGGATTCTTAGTTTTCTGGTTTCAAAACTGAATCGTGTTGCAGTTTACTGAGAGTCCTACTGTTACCAAAATTCCTGAAGTTCTCAGTTCTGTTTTCTGGACCTGGGTTTAGTTTTCTGGTTTCATGAATCACGTTGCTGTTTACTGAGAATCCTACTGTTACCAGAACTCCCGAAGTTCTCAGTTCTGTTTTCTGAATATGGTTACTGTTAGATTATTCTTAAATCAGATTTCTGTGCACTGTTACATCTGATCTTCTCTTACTGATATTACTCATTATGAGTTCATATTAATTGCTGATTGGGATCTCACAAATCAGTTATGATTACTGTTCTGAAGTTTGTCTTTAAGTATCCTATCTGTTATCGGGGATATTATTCTGTTAACAGATCAAACCCTTACATCTGGTTTAGATTTTAAGCATGATCCAGTATTGTTAAGTCAAGCTGAGCCAAGCCAAAGCCGAGCCAAGCCAAGCCAAGCCATCTATAGCTAGGACAGCTATCAGCTAGGCTGGCCAGTAATGGGACAGCTGTCCTAGCTGTCCTAGAATAGCTAAATAGCTTCTACTTACATAGTTTCCTAAAAGTACACTACTATATATATAGTTTCTACTTATTTGTCCTTCCTAAATTAGCTATTACTATTATTAGCTACCTTCCTAAATCAATCTTTGTATTTTGATAAGTTTCTATTTTCAGTTTAGGAAAGTGTGTACTAGGAAAGTTTGTGAAGTCTCCAAAAGCAAGATTGGACTTTCCTCCTTTGCTAGTGTGAACAAAGAAGGATTGACCAGTCTTACTTTTCTATTTGTATTTGAAAACAACTCTATATATATGAATAGAAGAGAAGAAGAAAGAAGTTCTGGAAAATTGAAGACTTTTCTTGCAAGTTCCAAGCTGGGTCTCTAAGCTGTGAGACTCAGCCACAAAACCCCATCCTCCTTCCCTCTTATCGAGTTGCATCTCCCCTTCTTTTCCCCTTAATCTCCCCATCAATATCACTACTTTCTCCCACCCTCTCTCTCTCTCCCCATTGACACTCAGTGCTGTTTATCTCACTGTTTTATGGAACCACTCACATCCTCTTGCTGCCGCAACTAATAGGAGGAGTATCGAGTGGTGCTGGTCATGCTTCAAGAGATATTGAGTTGGCACTAAGACTACCATTGTTCTCCATCAACTATAAGCACTAGATTCTAACTTGCGGCTTCTACTCGGGAGCTCCACTTTCTGCAGAATTTTGAAAGGGCCATACTTTCTACTCCTTGGGCGGATCGACCTCAAATTTAGGTATTGATCTTCTTCATTGTGACCATAGTGGTCAAGGCATCAAGGCGAACCAAGGCGTTGGAGGCCTGACAGGGCACTTAGGCGACCAAGACGCCCGCCTAGGTGATCAAGACCGGCCTAGGCAACCAAGGCGCCCGATTTTCCAATGCGTCACAAGGGTGCCTGGACGTTAGGCGGTGCCTAGGTGACGCCTTGACAACTATGATTGTGTCTCTCCGTTCGACCAGAATTTCGTAGCCATCCAACGGCCGCATCGACTGGATCAGATAAGTTTTCAGTCCTGGTTCATACTTTTCATATACAGAAATCACTGTTTTGAAATGTGTGTGTGTGATTTCAATTGTTATCCTTGGAAACCTACCATTAGGGCTGGTTTGAAAAGATCCTATTGTAAGGCTAGATTCTAAATTGATTGCCAAACTCTAGCCTTGCACCAAGCAGTTGTTCCATTATCTGATTCTGTCCTTTGAACAGAATCTAAGTCATATCGGACTGGTTGATTGTTATCTCCTCCAATTTCTTTTTATTCTGGTTGAAACATCATTCACTGTGATTCTGGTTTAATCTGAGTTTCTGAAACATAGTTCCTTAGGCATTTAGAAACACATCATCTCCCTTCTTTCCCTCCCCTATCCGTCTTACTTTTTTATTACTCTTTTTTCCCCGTAGCAGGCTGGTGAAACAGAGAATCCAGCGAGCCTCTTTTCTAATTTTTTTTATTGTAACCAGAGTCTGTGTTGCAGGCTTGCAGAAAATCTAATCTTTGATTCATAAGCTTGGATTAGGGTTTGGCCGGCTGCAAACAATCATGGGGAACGATAATATCCCAACAACACAAGCACTAAAATCCCTCAGGCAACATTCAATGTATATTAGTCTACGTTAAGCTGTGCATTACCTATTGATGCCATTTAACGGGGAAAGAGAAACGACTCTCGGTCAAGGAAGCTCTGATCAAGCAATTCAAAAAATCGGAACAGACCAGGCTAGTTCTGAAATGGGATGCCAAGGAGAAAAAGTTCAGACTGTAAGATGTACGACATAACACAAATCAGTAAAAGCATTACCCCAACTACCGGAGGTTGACAACAGAAATCCTTTTTTGCCACTCCATTGGGCAAGGGCAGATGTTTAACTGATAATGCTATAATATAATCATCGGGGCAATTAGCACCACCAAGTCCATCACAACCACTACAGACTCATATTTTCTAACTATTCAATTTCCTAACCAAATTCAACTTTAATGCGGAACAAAGGAGTTATACTTTGACCACAAACAATGGTAATTTATAGAGTTGATTTATTATTTGTTTGTTTGCCTGAATATGTACCAGTAAATCAACTTCAGAATGTCCTTCCCAAAATTACAAAAAACCAATCTAAGTTTCATCAATACACAAAGGACAAAAGGAAAGCAGGACTCTAGGATGTAGCGCAAGATTGTTAAGGATCTCTGTGCTTCCTTCAATATTAGATTGAAGCATAACAACAGGTAAAAAGTATATTCTAAAATTATTCCATTGAAGTAATCTATAAAAAAAATTAATAAAAACATTTTAAATATTTAGTTTAACTATATTCTAAATATAGTTAACAGGTAAAGAGTCCATATTCTAAAATCAACTCAGAACCTCCTACCATCTGACAGCACAAATGTTAAATATTTAGTTTAACTAATAGCAAGCTTAAGAACCATAGAAGAATCTCATTGCAATCTGATTAAATTACAGTTCATAAAAAACATTATGCTACACCCAAAGACACATATTCATGATCACAATTTGGCAGTGTTAAAACAAAAATAAATGAACAAGTAAAGTGTTACATGAAAATGACCACCCAAATTACTCAAATATCCTAAATAATGTACCAGAAAGTTGCCTCATCTGCAGTACTCACATAAGCCCCCCCAGCTATCAGCAGGCCTATCGTGGCCCCAGTCAATAACATCCCCTACAAATCAAAACATAATTTGGAACTTGAATGTTTAGAAATCAGATTAGTCAACATCACATATATTAATAGAAAGAGTATACAAAGACAAAAACTTATCCAGCATAAAACCCAGAGTTATTATATTCAAAAAAATTCCCCAGAAGCTCAATTCTTTCTATTTTTCATGTAATTTACAGCTAAAAAGTTATTGCCTTGTCCTGGGCAAGGTAAAAATTCTAGTCAAACTGTTGAATGCACCAGAAATTTTGCAGTAAATGCCATATAAATGCTGAAGTGAGAGAGCACAAGCAGAGGCAAGACAAGCATCCAAAACAAGCTATTGACACTAAAGTAGTATGATAAATAAAGCCTGGAGCCAAAGTGGGAAGAACTCCGAAGGGAATCCTAAAACAAAGATCCCCATTTGAATTAATGCCAATATGGAGTAGGAGCCAGTCTAGGTGTCTGCTTATTCTACACTAGGAGAAATGTTTAATAAGGGAGATTTATAATAAATAAAAAAAAAAACCAAGAACACATGACGTTCCATGTGTTGAAAATTGAAACCCAACCTTGAAGATTCTTTCTCCTCTTTTCAGAATCCATTACTGAAGTAGCATATTTCGTAATCAAATCAAGCTCAAAGTTTCTTAAAGGAAACAAGTGAACAGAATTCAGAGACAGAGGAAGGAAAAGGTTAAACTGAACACATACTTTCTTAGAAGAATGAGGGATCTTAGGAGCAGTTCCAGGAGCAGTTCCAGCTACCGAACTGGAATGTCTGGAGCCATCAAAAGCTTTGAGATTTGCTTTCCTGTACAAAGCCTCTCTTAAAAAATTCCTCGAAGCCCTCGCGGCCATGGAAGCACCCTCCTTTTTCTGAACTTTCTTCAATAAAATTTGCTTATCTGAGAGCCAAAGAAAGAAAAGGTATGAGCTTTACTGGTTCTGAATAAGAAAAGACGATAACTTTCAGGTTCTCTTGCTTAACACACAGAGAGATAAAGAGAACGGAGAACATTGTAAACTTGGAGACTTGTTCGGCCTCCTTTAAGGAGACAAATAGTTGCATATCTAAGATGGTTCGGATTGATTTCGGTAAGAGCCGGCAGGCAAGCGGTGCCAGATTTGTCTCTGAGAAATTTGTAATTCATCCACTAACATTAATCTCTCAAATCACATGAACACATCCCGCATTGAAATGGAAAATGGAATACCTTCTTGTGCCAAAATTAGACCGACAGTAATCCTTGAGAAGAGAAAAATATTCCCTGCAAAACAAACATCTCTATGCTTCATTTGGATCAAATTAGAGAAACCAAGCCACATCTCTCTAGGGTTTTGGATTAGATGACCAAATGCCAAGAAAGAGAGAAACAGTGATAGGAGAGAGGAAGAGAGAGAATGTTGGAACCATCTTACCGGAGATAGTCAGAGGAGATGAGCGTCTGTGGAGGAAGAATCCGCCAAGGAGTTGAACTTGAACCTTGCGTAAGATTGCAGCCCGTTTGGGGTTTTAGATTATTAAATTGACTATTTTACCCTTAATTGCCCCTTTTGCTTTCGACGGGCGGTAAACGAAAGGTCGAAAATCCCAAACGAATTCAAGATCCGTTATGCTGTGTTTGGATGTATAGAAAAGAAAAGAAAAGAAAAGAAAAGAAAACCTCCCCTCAAATTTTCCGAGGTTTGGGTTACCTTAGGATTGCAATTTCGGTTTCGTATCTGGTTTCAGCTTGGACTGAAACCAAAATTTCGATGGTTTTAACCGAAATTTCAGCGAAACCTGATAATAAAATAAAATAAAAATGGCTTCGAATGTCATTAAAAAACCAGAATGCCACTTGGAACCGTTTAAGATCACTCATAACATTCCAAATTTAAAATTCCAAATTTCAACATAAACTCATAGTGTTTTAGCCACATAAACCCAATTGGTTTACGGCTGAACATGTATGAAAGGACTTCAAAGAGTAAAACTTGTGTTGGCCTGTGAGAAAAGAGAGGTTAGGAGGATTTATCATTTCCAGTCTTATTCGAAAGTGCAAAGCCATTCCAATTGAAATAAGTCCGAAAGTTCATTCAAACAAAAGAGGTTTCATTCGAAGTGTATTTCCAATTTCCACATATCAAAAAACTATTAATTCAATCTATCCATGGACTCAAAGGTTTCGATAATTTTTTACCTAGGTTTTAAATTCAACTCAAAAAAACCCAAGTTTCGATCAAGTTTTAGTGAAAACCAAAATCACTATAGAAACCAAGTTTAGAAGAGGGGAAGAACGAAACTCACCTGTTTTCGGCACACCCTACTACTCTTTTGGTCGAGATGGAGACGAAACGGACGAAATCCAGTTGATTTCAACTGGTTTCATGGAAAGAAGAGTTTTAAATGGGAAGAAACCCTAATAGATTCAATTTTAGGTCGAACCGGTTGTGCTATTTCGGTCGAAGCCGAAATATGGTCGAAACAGAAATTTCAGACTGAAATCTTGTAATTTCTTAACCGCTATCCATTTTGTTTTGGTTTTCACAAAACCAAAATATTTCGGCCAAAATCCCAAATTTCGGCCAAAATTCTGAACATTGTCTTCTAGCCAATGGTAGATTCCATGATTTCAAATTGGAAATGTCTCAGATAATGTGCTCTTTTCCTCCCGCCTCTTAAGAAGAAATCTCACCTGAGAGATGTTGCAGTCAATAGTCCCCCAAGCGTCCTTCGGCTGGTCGGATCTATGAAGGAGGAAACAAATAGGCAAGAGTGTCACACCCCAATTCCGACTGAACCAGAAGTGTGAGTGAACCGACTCTAAACCACGGTTCACACCAGGATCTCAATAGACCGTGTCAACCAATCATTCCCAAGCAGCCTAACTAAATCAGAGATTAATACATAGCAGCGGAATATAAATAAATGAACTGAGATATATGTTGTAATTTAAAATAATTATTCAACTTATTCCATCATCCACAAAATTAAATAATAATTATTACAATGTAACAAAAGAAAATAACCATCACTGATAGAATACACAGAACGAGCACTCGCATGACGCATCATGCTCGTCTTCTACAGTCTGTGATTCCAAATCCACCACCGTGCTGTAAGCTGGAGCAGACATGAAGTCTTCCACTGAGTATCCTGCATCAAGATCTGAAAAGAAATCGAATATATTCAGGTGAGCTCACAACTTAGCTCAGTAAGTACAAGACCAATGCAACATACAAAATGCATGAGATAACATTACAAATTTAGGCCAGGTATAACTTGCAAAGTGCTATGGTAAGGTTTGGTGGCATCCGCACCTCAATGCACGAGAGTGTGAGCACACCCAACAGTCAGGCAACAATCCACACTACTGGTGTTGCCCCACATCACTCACTCCGGTATAGAGATAGAGTTAGAGTCTGACGGTCAGGCAACAATCCACACTACCGCGTCATCTCCCTGATACTCTATACCGTACCAATACCTAAACTCCTATTGGCAAGGGCTTGCAAGTGGGTTCCGTTTCTAACCAATCCTATATGTCAAACAGTATCTATGGCCTTACCCTGGCACGGCTCCCTACGACATAGGGATAGGGCTAGAGTCTGACGGTCAGACAATAATCCACACTACCGCGTCCTCCCCCTGATACCCTACTCGTACCAAGTTCGCTAAGGTAGATGACGATACGAAAAAGGTGTTAGTTGTGGATATATCCAGGGCACACTCCCCTTCACATTCCACACTAACGAAAATCATACACATGCCTAACATCCAACAATCCTAGCATATGAAATGCATGAATAGATAATAATAAAAGAAGCAACTACATGGCATGTGAAATGCACAGACATCAAGCAATGAATTCATATACAATTTAGTCACAAAGGTTTACTGTTAATTAGTTATTTAGAGTTTGGGGTCTTGTCCCTTACCTGATGCGTGATAACAATATCGCTCTGTGTCACAGGGTTTACTCACGTTGTCTACAGGTCCTACATAGTCATATTCATAGGTTAGAATTCATTTATTAATGTTACAGGTGGTCAGGACCATGTTCGGCCAAGCAAACCAGGCTCATAAGACATACCGGTCGAGGTACCGGTCTTAGTGGAGTAAGACCGGTATGGTGCCACCGGTATATACCGGTTCCGGTACATACCGGTCTCAGTCAGTGAGACCGGTATGTGCTTGCGGTATATACCGCAAGCCCATACCGCTGGACCTTGCGTCCAACCGGTATACTCCGTGGTTTGGATCCAAGAGCAAGGTCTCGAATCTCCCTTCCTTGTCGGTTATCGGCTAGGTTTCTAGGGTTTCTCCTAACCCACACTAAGGTCCAAGTATCCTAACGGCCTTCTGATTTCGACTAGAACGTCGTATCAAACCAGATCAGATCTGAAAGAAGACTAGGTCCATTGAAAGATCTAGGGTTTTGGATTGTCGTGCCACTTTACAGCTCCGATCTGACATCCTAGTATTACTAATAGTATAGAGCACTTACCGACGGTGTTCGTCGGTTGGCGGCGAGCTCCTCCAACGAAAATCTCCTTCCTGGGCAGTCTCTTCCTCCTTGCTCCTTCTCAACTCTCCTCTAAACGGCTAGGGTTTGAGAAGGATCAATGGAGTGTCATAATCTCTATTAATAGAGGAAAGGCGATCTTGGGAAGGTTTTCCACGATTGGAAACTTTCCAAGTTTCCATTCAGAGTGAGGGACCCGCTGGAGTCCGTCTCCCACATAAACGAAGCATACCGGTCGCACATACCGGTCTGACTGACTCAGACCGGTATAGTTAGACCGGTATACCATACCGGTTGCACCATACCGGTCTGACTGACTCAGACCGGTATAGTCAGACCGGTATGAGATTTTTATCATTTTTAAGTGGTTCTCATACCTGAAATTTGCGTGGTTCGTCACCGGCTTTGCCTTCTGGTCCCGTTATGATTGGAACACCGGTCACCGTATAAAACCACGGGTTAGACCCAGTTTTAGAACACGGCTCTTACAAAGAGAGTTCAAAAATCGTGAGGTCACTCTAATGCCTAAGTTAGAATTGAGCACAAGTAGTATGGCTCTCCGTCTGAGAATACGAGCTCCTAAACGGTGGGTCTAAGAGAAAGAGAGAGAGAGAGAGTTTTTGAGTAAAAGATTTGATCCTTTTACCTTTGCATTGTGTTGTTTATAGGAGAGGCATCGGGTGGTGGAAGTTTTGTTTTGCCCCTTAAGGATTTGGCACGATCGCAATCTTGCCATGAAAGTCATCTTTATCCCGAACTCTTTGCCCTATCGAGTGAACTGTCGTGTGGGTTGGTATTGCGGGTCAGATAAGGAAAGTTAGTGAGTTCTCGCAACTCAATCTGGGATATCTCGGGGTCGGTTGTGGGCAAACAAGCTATTATTCGTTGGATAAGGATCTCTAGAGATTGTGCTGATCGTAATTTCGAGATTCTTGTAGTTAGTTGACCTTGCTAGCTAGCTATACACTAGGAGTGAAGAAACGTGGGAGATCTAGGCAGACCGTGATCACCATCCCAAGATCTCCGTGATCTAATCTTGGCGTAGCTGACCTTTGAGGTGGTAGTCTTATGTGCCAGCATGTGGCTGGCCACACGTCTTCTGGCGGTTGGGACATGTCATGTGTCCAAACACATGTCCTTCCCCGATTGGTGGGGTCATTATGTCCCTAACAAGAGATGCAAGCAAATTTTGAGGAAGAAAATATGCTACATCGGAGTTCACAAGTAATAAAACCCAACAAAGTTGAAGGGAGAGTAAAACAGAAGGGGGGGGGGTGAGGGGAGGTGTGGTGCGGTGCAATAGAGATAAAAGTAGGGTTATGCTTGAGGGGTAGGGATGTATGAGAGGAGGGAGGTGTCACACCCCAATTCTGGACTAACCAAAATGGTGTGATGAACCGTCAATAAACCAACGGTTCAACCAGGATCTCGTATAGGCTATTCCCACTTTGTTAAATCAAAACACATTCCACATTAATCAGAGGTAATAAAGTAAATAGCGAAAGTCTTACAGATAATGAACTGAGGTCTAGTCATGATAAATAATTAATATTTCATTTATCTCAAAGTAACCAAAACATAATTTAATACATATTACAATATCCAAATACGAAAATTAAACACTAAGCGTATCCATAGTTGAAACGCTAGCTTGACGAATCACAATAGTCCTCCATAGCTTGCTCATCATAGCTGCCACCCGTTTACATGTTGGCTTGTTAACATAATCTTCAACCGTAATATCTGCAACATTATAAACTAAAAGATTTATGCGCACGAGGGTCAGCTCTCCAACTTGAGCTCAGTGAGTAAACAAAACAATGCTACAAACATATGCATGCATTCAATTCATATCTGTGGTCTGATATATAAGTTTGCAATGTGCTATAGAAAGGTTTGGAGGCCGCCGCACCTCTATACACGAGTGTGTGGAACTGATCAATGGATCAAACACCATTGCCGCCCCCACATGCATCCACCATGGAATAGAGATAGAGCAAAAGTGCTTAGGATCGCATCGCATCACACTTCCCCTGATGCTCTACCCATACCAACACGTAAGCCCCTATTGGCGAGGGCTTGCAAACTGGGTTCGCAACTAACCAATCCTAATGTCAAACACTTTATCCAAGGCCTCACCCCAGCATCCCTCAATACGTCCATAGAGATAGAGTTAAGACCCCCCCGGCAGAGTCGGAGACTACACGGTCTGAGACCACCTCCCTTGATGCTCTACGACGTAATAGTTCTGCTAAGGTAATGGTGATACGACGATGTCAGTGGACAAGACTTGAATAGAGATAGGGCTAAAATGCTTAGGACCGCACCGCATCACACTTCCCCTGATGCCCCACTCGCATCAAGTACACTAACCACACACAAACATTCACATGCCTATTCCTAGCATCATCATCATCATCATGTTGTAAATAAACTGAATTAAATATGCATGAACAGTAATAAAAAGAATAGAAAATGACATGTGATATGCACATTACAATCATACAATCATAGCATCATACATGGTATTGGACTCAATAAACGAAAATAATTTATTATTAACCAATTAGTTTAGGCCTTGCTCCTTCACCTTTGCTTGAGTGTAGATCCTCTTTCAAGCTTTAAGAATCACCTTTATATCAATAGAAAAACCTAACAAGTCGATAGATTTTAATTAGAATTCATTCCGACAGTTTTAAGCTTGTTGTACTGCTAGGGTCGTAGGATGGGTCGCAGGTAGGGTCGCAGTTTTCTGCAACCCCAGGGGTAGGGTCAATCATAGGGTCGGTTATCCATCGACCCTAGGTGCGACCGCAACCTCCCTGGACTTTTCGAGAGCATGGGGTCGATCCTGTGGTCTAGTATGGTCGGTTCCCAATCGACCCTACGTGCGACCGCACATGGTTTAAGTTGACCTTTCATTCTATAGTCTATTCTTTCATGTTTGGGTCCTTTGGCTTATTTCCATAGTCCATTCTATGATTGTTCTATGGCTTAAAACTCCAAGTTACTCACTTTACATAGTTTTCAATGATTTCTTCTATGGATTCCATTGAAATTTATCCATGGATGGATGATTTGAGTTTCTCTTAACCTAACTTCATCATAATTTATTCTAAGCTTTCAATTCAGATAGTGATTGAGGTTCATACCTTCTGTAGTCTGAGTTTCAAAGATTACTCTGAACTTCTTCTTCTTCCTTAGCCTTTTCTTCAAGTTTTCCTTCTCTTCTTCTCTTCATTCTCTTCTCTTTCTCTCACTTTCAATTAGGGTTATAAAATGAGTGAAAGAGGCTTAGGGACGTCCTATTTATAGAGAAAAACCTCCCAAAATAAGTCCCTTTGAGTTTAGGAAAGGTCCCATTCGAAATTAGGAAAGTTTCCTAATTTTCGATTCGTGCTGTTTTTGCTGTTTTCCTAGGGTCGATGCTAAGGTCGATGCTAGGGTCGCATAATCCGAGACCCATGCGACCCCACTACCAAAAAGTCATGGGTTGGACTTCTTTTGAGGTGGGGTCGACCCTACCTGTTTAGGCATGCGACCCTACCCTCATTTTGACTATTTTTGGGTAAAATTTCATATTGGGTTTTGGATTTCTTCACGCACTTGGTCCACTTGGCTCGACCATGATATGTATACTGGTCACGACACGAAATGTAAGGTTAGACCGGGTTCGTGGCGTGCGGGTCTTACAACTCCACCACCCTTAAAAGAAATTTCATCCTCGAAATTTGAACGTACGGATATTACAACTCCCCCTCCTTAAAATAAATTTTGTCCTCAAAATTTGAATTTACTTCGGAGTCAATAGGTGGGAATTCTGTTTCCGCATTGCATCTTCTTCCTCCCATGTAATCTTCTCCACGTCTTATCTTCGCCAGGTTATCTTCATATAATAATTATCCAAATTTTTGAGATATTGTACCTTCAAACTAGTGAACTAGGCTGGTACCACTTCAATAGTTAAATCTTCTATCTAATCCAGTGGATCCATGGTCAATACCTTTGATATGGATCTCCAATGTACTTCTTCAATGGAGACACGCGAAATACGTCATGCACACTAGACATGGACAGTGGTAACACTAGTTGATATACAACTTTTCTACAACTCTCCAAATTTTATGAGGTCCAAAACATATATCGGATACAACTTTCCCTTCTCGTTGAATTGTTTTTAATCCATGCATAAGTGATACCTTCAAGAACACTTTGTCACTTATGGCGAACTCGAGGTCTTGGTGTCTCTTCTGAGAAACTTGAGCTATCTTAGCCCACTTCTTTGATCTTGTCCAGACTCAGGTCTTACCATTCCTTATTCACCAACTTTATTTCAAAACAAAAGAATTTGACATTTCTACCGTACCATGCTTTATAGGTGCCATCTACATAGTAGTTTGGTAGCAACTTCAATCCACTTATAGCTTAGTTAGCCGCTCCAAAGCATACTGAGGTCGTATAGCAATGGAATGAGTTATCTTCCTAAGGCGATCAACAATCACCCAAACTGCGTCAACCTGGTGGGGGTATTTTTTGTGTTTTCTGGCGGTTGTTTTTTTTTTTAATTTTTTTTTTTTTTTTTTTTTTTTTTTTTTTAACACTTACCAGTTAGTGTGAAGAGGGGGGGCCGGGCGGCGCCCCAACACCCGACCCCCCCCCCACCCCCCCCCCCTTTTTTCCTCCCCCCGCTTCCCGCCCCCCCCCCCCCCCAAACCCACCAACCCCTAAGGGTAGAACCCCACCCCCCAACCCCAAACCACAGAGGGCCCCTAGGTTTAAATTTTATGGATTATATTACATTGTAGCGCGAAAATTATAGGAATCTAGAGTTGACAGAGATCGTAATGTGACATTAGTTCATTGTATGATGCTAATTTTAGATAGAAATAATAAATTCATTTCCAAAGGCCCGATAAGCGGGCTCGGATGGTTGTTGTAGTAAGCCATGTTGATCTTTGTCTTTCACCTTTACTTGGCGATAATCCGATAAACCGGAACACGCACTAAGCCACATCTGTTATCATTCCTCTTTACCAGTACAATATCTTCAGGTCATGATACCTATTGGTACTCCAGGATGTCCTGGATATTGAGTACAATGGACTCTTATCATTATCGTCTTCATGATATCTGAGTCTTTATCTTCAGGTATTCAGAATCTACCTCTGCATCTGGGTACCATCTCCGCATCCTAAGTAAATCAGATTCAGATTTTTCCTTCTCTAAATCTTCTTGCACCGTTCTTATATAAGGATCTATCGAAAATTGTTACTTCTACTTCATCCATTAATTCAGAGATGATCATTAATGCCACAAACGCAGTCGAAGAATTATTGCTCCATAAGTTCATCCATAAGTTCTCGCTCAATTAGATCATCACGAGTTTCTATTATACGTTACTCTCCTTCCAAATCTGAATCTATTGCTGCGAAACATACGGCAACATTCATACTGGGTCCTTCCTTGGACTTCATAATTTCCTTTTTCTTTAAGGCCTTAGCTACTACATTAGCCTTGCTCGGGTGACACTTAATATCACAGTCTAAATCCTTGGGCAATTCCGGCTATTTTTATCCTCATGTTCAACTCTTTCTGGTGAAGAGATAAATAAAACTCTTGTGTTCCTATTTAATCTAAATTCTTCTCCGTATAGATAATGTCTCCACGTCTTGATTGCATGAACTCTTGTAGGGTAATTCTTTTAATGCTCCTTCAATTTTCTTGAAGCATATGCAATCACTTATTTATCTTGCATCAACCCGCATCCTAGATCCAATCCGAAAGTTTCAATATATAGGGTAAAAGGTTTCCCTAGTACCGAAACGATCAAGATGGAAGCTGATATCAACCTTGTTTTTAGAGTTTGGAAACACTCTTCACACTTGTCAGTCCAATTAAACTTCTCTCCCTTCTTGGTTAGCTTGGTAAGAGGTACTGCGATCCTAGAGTGGTCCTCCATGAATCGTCTGTAATAACCAGCTAAACCCAAGAAACTTCTGATCTTCGCAATATTCTTTAGGTGTTTATCACCATATGATTACTTCTATCTTAATAGGTCCACTTTTATCCCTTTTTATGATGCTATGTGATCTAAGAAGATCACTTCGTTTATTCAAGTCTCATATTTCTTGGACTTGGCATAAAGCTTTTCCCTTATCAGCTGTTGTGAAGCTGTTTTAAGATCCGTTGTATGAGTTGCTTCATTCTTGGAATAAACCAAAATATCATATATGAAAACAAAGGAGGAAAGCGAGAGTAATAGAGGGGGATAGAGTAATAAAGGAGGGAAGTGAGGGAGAGAAAAGCAAGAGTGAGAGAGAGTGTTCTCTCTTGTCAGTCGATGAGATTTAAAATTAAAAAAAAAGGGTGGCAGAAACCTTGTCGGCGCTTCTCCGCTTTCCTATCTTGTGGGCCAGCCTTCTCTTTCTTCTTCCACATTTTTTTTCTCCCAACTCCTTTTCTTATCTGCTTTCTTCTCTTGCCGGTTTTTTTTTTTTTTTTTGTTTACTCATTCCAATTTTATCACTTTTTAATCTCGTTATTATTTTTTCTTCTCTTCTCTATCCAACCAAATAACAAGAAAAGGTTTTATTTTCTCTTCATTTTTTTTCTTTTAATTTCCATTTTGGATTCTTTTTTCTTTTCTTTTCTTAACATCCAAACACAGTATAAAAGTCTAAAGTACAAAAAGAACCCCAAACAAAAAATTTAGGGTAAATTACACAGACACCCCCTCTACTGTAGTGAAAATACACAAAACTACCCTGTTTTTTCAAAAGTTATACAGAATACCTCTATAACAATGCTATCATACAATCTCACCCACACTGTTACTTTCAACTTTACGACAGAAGGTCAAATTTTTTTAAGACAAAAATACCCTTATTCTGGTTTTTTTTCTTTTACCATTCTTCTGCTTCAACTTCTGATTCTCGTATCCTTTCCTTTTCCTCTTTCTCTCTTCTCTCTCTCTCTCTCTCTCTCTCTCTCTCTCTCTCTCTCTCTCTCGAAACCCATTGGTCATGGGAAGAACAAAAAACATTCCGACGTTAATTTATAGATTCAATAGCTTCAAAAAAAAAATAAAAAATAAACCCTCTTCTGAAACCCTCTCTTCTGAAATTTTCTTTGCCGTTTTCTTCTCGATGCTCCAGAGCACCTGCAAGATTCCGTAATCCTTGTCTCTGTTTGGCTTCTTGAAGATGCTTCCAATAGTGTAAGAACAAGAAGAGCCTGTAGTGTTTGTGGGTCTCTTCTCTGCTATCATGTGCATAAAATGAACTAAATGGGAAATTGAATCTCATAAAAAAGTGATCGGGATGAGTGTATAGGGCTTCTGAATTAACTTATGGAGGAAACGAGAAAGAACATCGGAATCTATTGTGGTGTTGATCATTCTGATTCGAGTTACACTCATGTAAAGATAGAAAATTTGGGATTTTTCATAGCTTGAGATGTTGTACGCTTGGTTTTAGAGGCTTGATTACGGTTTGAACTCTGGGTGTTGCTGGAAACTAAAACCCCCAAAACAATCGCTGCCAGCACCTCTCTCCAATCACTCCTCTTCTCATTTTCGTCATTACCGCCGCTCACAACTTCCTTGTCCAGAAAGATCTACATCTTTCATCCTTCCCAGACCCTAGCCCTAGAATCGAGAAACACTTCTGCCCTATCTCTCACTAAATTCAATTCTTTCCATTCCCTATTTTTCTGTTAAGAGAATCCCACAATTTCTAATAGTTGCCGTGGATAAGAATGAGAAGAAGAGGGAGATGCTGAGCGCTGGAGAAGAAAATGAGTTTACAGCAACTCGTGGAGGAGAAAGATCTACACCAATAGATTCTCTTCAGAGATTGATTATTGGTCTGATGGCTACAGATAGCCCAAAATGGTAAGGCATGGTAATGGCCTCTAACTTCAATATCATCCAATTCGACGAGTTCCCTATTTCGAAATCCCATCACTAGAGGTTGCACAAGCGGCGCTGTTGGGATTCCACGGCCTAGGGCCATGGCAGCAGCTCCAACAACCTTAGCTCTCGATTTGTTTTCGATTTTGATCGGAGCTCTGTTTCAGATTCTCATTGTGGATTTGGGAAGAAGAGAGAAGAAGGGTTTTTGATTTCAGACTCTGAGTTTGACATGTTGTCCTCTACCCCCACTCCCCAATATAACTTATGTAAGACCCGCACTCCATGAACCTGATCTAAACCCTTAATTCATGTCTTAACAGGTCTTCCAATCATTACCGGGCCAGACGGGACGAGCGGATGACAACCAAGTACGAAAACGGATCTAAAAGTATGATATTTTTTATACCGGTCTATGGTACCGGTCGATTGGTATGTCTGCGCGGGCAGACTAGTTAGATCCGAAAAAGGATCTATACGGGTCCCACTTTCCAAATCTCGAGTCTAGGGACTTTCCTAACGTAAGGAAACTTCCTAAACTCTATCCTAGTTTATTTAAGGACCCTTAAACCTCCTTAGAACTCTTTGATTGATCCTCACAAACCCTAGAGAGGAGAAAGAGATCGAAGAAGGAGAAAGAGCTAAGGAAGGAGGGAGAGGATCGGAGCTGCCGTTGGCCGTTACACGAAGAACACCATAGTTGCGAACCAATGGTAAATGCTTGAACTTCTCTCTAAGTTAAGCATTATAGATGATTAATCATGAATTGATCAATACCATGCAAGGCGAGGTATTGATCTAAAACCCTTAAATTTGTCGTTAAACCCTAATACAGTCGATAAACCCTAGATTTGAATTCTAGGCAATGAATCATAGGAACTAGGACTTAAATGGGACATGAAACAACTCTAACTCATTGCTCAGACCTAAAATTCATAGGAGAAATACTAGAACTAATAGGGGGTGACAGACGAAAGGCGAACACCAAGTTGGTGGTCTTCCTGAGGCATACCGGTCGACCATACCGGTCGCACCATATGCGACCGGTACCTCTCGGGGACTGGTCTGTGGGGGACCGATCGACCATACCGGTCGCGCCTTGCCCCACAGTGCTGCGACCGTTATCTGCAATCGGTATGCACTGTGAGGGTGTTTTCAATACCAGTTGATTTTCGACCAACGTGAACCCTAAGAAAGGTATTCTAATTCAACCCTAACATTGTGTAGGACCCTGTGTTAGCAAGTTTGGATTTGGTGACACGGAGCAAGCTAGCAATCAAGCGTCAGGTAAGGGAATCGGACCTAAACCCTAATAACTTAATAACAGTAAAACGTTGTTAGTAATTATGATTCTGTGGAATGGTGTTTGTGCATACTCGCATGTCATCTTTACTTTCAGTTAATATATTGTTCATGCATACTCGCTATGCTATGATGTGATTGTTAGGCATGTGATTATTTTCGTTGGTGTGTGGAATGAAAAGAGCCTGGGGTCTAGGATCATTCCTCACACTAGCACCTTTTCGTATCGCTTCTGTCTTAGCATGCTTGGTGTGTATAGGGTATCAGGGGGAGGAAGTGGCACTGTGGTCTCCGGCCTGGCCACTAGACTCTAGCCCTATCTCTATGCCGTAGGGAGCTGTGCTGGGATAGGGCCTACTGTGATGACATATAGGATTGGTTAGTTGCGAGCCCAGTTTACAAGCCCTTACCAATAGGGGCTTACGTGTTGGTATGGGTAGGGCATCAGGGGAAGTGTTGGCGGTGTTTGATCCGAACATTTTAGCTCTAACTCTATTCCATGGTGGGTGCATGTGGGACGATAGTGGTATTTGATCCATTGAGCGAATTCACACACTCATGTATAGAGGTGCGGTGGCCGCCAATCCTTCCTATAGTACATTGCAAACTTAAAACCAGACCATAATGTGAATGTTACTCATGCATCATGTGTGTTGCATTGTCTAATTGTCTTACTAAACTAAGTTGTGAGCTCACCCTTGTATATATACATGTTTTTAGATGTTGATACAGGTTACACTGTCGAGGACTACGTGGATGCTCCAGTATATAGAGGTGTTGCTGCTTTAGAAGTGCAAGTAGGGGAGGATGAGCATGACGCTTCATGTGAGTGCCCTTTCTACGTGTACCTCTAGGATATTTGATTTGTTTATTATATTTATTTTCAGTTGGATTTATAAATGATGTAAGGATAATTATTTATGTTTTGATGTTTTGAATAATTGGATAATTTATTTAAATAGAGTACTCAGTTCATTTAATTTAAGACTTCCGTCGTATTTAATTATATTCTGATTATGGTTTTATGCAATGGTTTGTATGAGTGGACACGGTCTTATTGAGATCCTGGTGTGAACCGTTAGTTTAGTGACGGTTCACTCACACTTCTGGTTCAGTCGAAATTGGGGTGTGACAATTTACCTTCTCAATCTCTACTTTTGGAGAAGAACACAAACTCTCATATGGGATTTCTTTGGAGAAGAACACGAACAGCTTGTTTCATTGGAGAAGAAAGAGGAATGATTAGTCTGTTTGATTTTTTTGGAGAACTCGAATAAGAGTATTTTCGTTTTAAAAAAAATTTGAGCTTCTGCAGTTAAGTTGAAAGTAACGATGTGGGTGAGGTTATATGATAGCATTGTTATAGGGGTATGTTGTGTAACTTTTGAAAAAGCAAGGTAGTTCTGTGTATTTTCACTACAGTATAAGGGGTGTCTGTGTAATTTATTTAACACATGAAGTACCTAAAATGTAGTTTTTTTTTTCTACCAAACTACTAGAAAAAATTTATTTTCTCTTTACTTATTTTCTTTTATTTTCTATTCTAAAATTTTCTTTTCTTTTTAACATCCAAACACAATCTATAAGTATAAAGCAGAAAAGGAACCCCAAATGTAAAATTTAAAACAGGAAGTACCTTATGTGAGGACAATGAGAAGTGATTCGCATCCTCTTCGAGAATAAAGAATCTGTGTTGGAGTCGCCACCTAAATTAAAGTCTACAGCCTAAAAATGTGTAGTCTCACCATAAGGTAAAACTTTTATTGACTTATAACCATAATATCGGTTCATTGGTCTGCACGAGATTGGGTAAGTATTAAGGGTACGATTTTGAGAAGGTGTTAGGCACCCAAACCGTCCGATCCGAAATCGGCCTCCTACTTTCTTTAGACTTTAATTCTGATTGTGCTTGGTCAACTGGATAATTAGGGTTCAATGGGGGGATGTTCTAAACCAAGTTGCTACATTGTTCAAACATAGGGTTCAACCAAACATATCCTTAAAGCAAACAAACAAACCAATACTGTACAGTGAACTGGACCAAATGATTGTTTGGTCTTGAATAGAATTTAGGAATCTTCCCAAATTACCTACGTATCTCTTGAGACCTTGGTCTCTTGAGAATCAGGTCCATAAACGTAGTTCAAACAGTATTTATGTGATTAAATATGGATGTGGCTTATGCATGTGCTTCATTAAATTTCAGATTTAAGTTGAAATTTATGCTTGATGTATGGTTTGGATTGAATCTGGATAGTCCCTATGGATCGAAGTATCGTATTTGGAAACTCTCCCAAATTGCCTACGTATTCTAGGGTTTGCCCTAGAAATCAGGTACGACGTAGTTTGAAACTTCCCATAACTGTCGAATATATAAATGCTTCAACCTATACTCCTACCAATTTTAGGTTTATCGGGTTATCTATCCCTACATTTTCATCTTAGGTTTATAGGGTTGCCTATCGTTACAGTTCATCTTAGGGTTATCGGGTCGCCTATCCCTATATTTTCATCTTAGGTTTATCGAGTTGCCTATCTCTATATTTTCATCTTAGGGTTTATCGGGTTGCTTATCCATACATTTTCATCTTAGGTTTATCAGGGTTGCATATCCCTACATTTTCATCTAAGGGTTCACTTTCCCTATTTGTTCTGTGCTTAAGATTGATGCAAAATTCTCTCTCTTTATCTGTTCTTTCCATTTTAGGATTTCTTTCAAACCAAACATAAATCACATCCATAAACTTTAACCACACCTGAACTACAGTGGTGAACCTAATTTTTTGAAGATTCTTAGATACGTAGGCAGTTTAGGAGATTCTAGATCCGGTTCAATGACATCAAATTAGATGGTTTGGTTTGGTTTAATCAATAGAGTCTAGTAAAGGAAAAGCATAGGAAACTGATCTCGATTGGACGGTTTGGGTGTCTAACACCTTCCCATAATCGTAACCTAATGCTTACCCCGATCTTTGATAGATCAAAGAGCCAATCTAAGGGTCATGAGTCAATAGAAGTCTTACACCATGATGAGACTATATTTGAGGTCCTAGACCTTAATCTAAGTGACGACTCCAAACAAATCATTTTCCCAAGGAAGATGCGAATTCCCTCATTTGTCCTCACAAATTCCTATCTCACCATTAATGGTGACACAGAAGCATCTCTTTTGTCGGAAGGTCAGGGTCTCTCTCTCTCTCTCTCTCTCTCTCTCTCTCTCTCTCTCTCTCTCTCTCTCTCTCTCTCTCTCTACCAACGATACATCCTATCTAAGTCATAAGCGATAAGGCAGGGAGCTGACGACAACTCGTTCGTATTGGAATGTTGGTGGCTCGAGCGGTGCTGACATTCTTCTGGTAAATCCTTTATAGCACTTACCTTTTCCCTCTAATTCTCTTTCCTTACAAGGATGCATCAGAGGTTCAAGATAGGTGTGCAACTCTGAAGGAGAGAATGATAGAGACTTATTTTGATTTGGAGTCTCCCTCTTGAGTGGGACTCTCCACTAGTTAGGGAAATTAAGGATAATTCAATATGTGTCAATCCTAAGGGAACTAAGGAAGGTATCCATTCCCTAATGCATAGAGGAGTTAGAAATGGATTGGGACCCACGGGACGTGATCAATAGCTAGGGAATATTCTATTTTTCCTAAAAAACGAATTAGACATGTGTCTAACTCACGGCCAGGCTTCTCAGCTTGTCCGGAGGCAGGGTCCGGTCCCACAAGACTAGGACTCCTCCGACGGGACTGGTTGCAACCAGACTTAATCTGATTGTTCTCGGTCCGATGACAGTTACTGACTTATCCTTATTCTTACCTGGTTTGATCCAAAATGAAATGTTGATATTGTGTCGGTTCTATCCACTAAGGGAAAACCTAACAAGGGAAGAAAAACCAAGTTAGACCGGTTTTTTCAGGTGCAAGTTTTACAGATAATCCGTCAGACTAATAGATCAGTGAAACCAAAATGAAGAAAATGAATAATGGACTGGTGTTTATAGGCATCTCCTTGTCTCCAACGTCACTTCGGACTCAGCCCTGACACCGCCACCTGGCGAGACCAAATGGGCAGCAAGTCCCATCCATTTAAAGCAAGAATGATGAGCAATAACCGTCACCTTGGATCCCTCCATTGACAACGCCACGGGGTAGCCTACGACCAGCCGTAGTTCTTCTGTAGCCTTGACGTCTCCCTTTGATAGTCATATGTGGCAAAATGAGATCAACTATAGTTCTGGCTTATTTAATGAAGGCGTAATTTCTGGGATCACGAAGAAATTTTGAAGATTCCATCAGATATTTTCTGACCCAACGACGGTTTGTGAACAAATCAAGATAGCCCATAGGGGCAAGCTCGTGCGATTCCTTGCCACAAAGAAATCAAAAGAGAACCGATTAGAGCTACATACACATAGCTCAGCGGGTTCCGACCTGCTCAACTCGGCTAAAAATAGCAAAATAAGCGTTATTTCTCCATCAGATCTTATAGACCCCAAAGAACAAGGGGAAACTGTTAGGGGCATAATGACCCCACCAACCAGAGAAGGACATGTGTCAAGACGCGTTGCCAAAAAAGTGCAGGCACAAAAGACTGCCACCTCAGAGGTTGGATACATTAGGATCCGATTGCAAAGATCTCGAGATAGCGATCAGGGTCCACCCAGATCGCCCATGTCTCCTAGCTGATGTCATTCTATCACAAGGATCTTGGAGTCACAATCAGAAGAATCTCTAGAGATCCTCCAACGACTATCAGCCCGTCTACTCGCAACCAACCGCAAGATATCCAGGATTGGGTTGTGAACTCGCACCCACTCTCCTGATCTGTCCTGTAACTCCAACCCACAAGGCATCTCACAGCTCATTCAGTTGCGCGAAGAGTTCGGGATAAAGAAAGCAACTACGGAAAGATAGCTAATTGTGTCAAATCCCCCAGGGGCAAATCAGAACATATGCCATCCGATGCCTCTCCTATAAATGCAACACACTCCTAAGATAAATGGATCCAATCGCTTACACTGAATCTCTCTCGGCTAAACCCACTATTTTGGAGCTTGTATTCTCATACCGAGCTCTATACTGTTTGTGCTCAATTCTAATTTAGGGATCGGAGTGGCCTGAGGGTTTCCAAACCTGCCCTCACTTGCCTATTTGCTTTCTTCGTCGCAGGTTGGACCAGCTAAAGGAAACTCAGGCGATTATTTGCAACAACAGGCATCATATCATGTTCTTTGCCAGGCAGTTTTGAAACTATTGCGTAATGGGCAAAAGAATCATCTGAAAACATGTGCTGCTGCTTCCGTTGATCAAGTACACTCTGGACTTCTTCATCGATGAGTTTGTAGTCTTCGATGCAAAGATGGCTTGGGAAGCAATCCATAGTAATTGCTATATCAACCCTTTTCATCTCATAATGGTTAATTTGTGATTCAGGAATCCACCATGAAAGCACTAAAGAAGCTTCCCTCGAAGAAAAACAAAAACACAGTAGATGGAGCAGAGCAGATAGAGAGAGAGACATAGGAGAGATGATATCATGTGAGACATCGTATAGTGTTTTTTTATTCCAAGATTTGTTGTAACTGGTGGTTGTAGTCTAGAACACATTTCGTTTTCTGGAGCCAGGCTAGAGAGGAACCTAATTCTTATTTATGTAGGTCCAACTTCTGAGAATCAACTACTGACAATTAAATTGGTTGGGTTGGCATTCTTGTCCCTCGTGATAAACTATATACAATACACAATTATTTTTATACCCTTACTTAACTTCTCAAATTTGAATTCTTCTCTTCTGTATGTCAGTGCTATTTACAAACTTAAGCTTAATCCTATCCTATAAAACAAATATATATTTGAAATTCTTGTAATGCCTCTATCCCATGATCCCATCCGAGAATGAATATGACTTTCCTTTTTTTGTTCCATTCACTAGAACCTCTTCTGCTCCAAGGTTCAATTATACCAAAAAAAAGAAAGAAAAAGTTTGGAGTTGAAATGAATCAGAGAAAATTGAATTTTTTTTTTTTTTTTTGTAGAATAAAAATTTATTGATAATTTAAATGAGGCACAGCCGAGGCATCCCCTTTACAAAGGTCAAAACCAAGGAGAGGAAGTAATTAGACAAAAATTGACTTATGACTATATAATGGTCCATTATTGAACTTGAGCACTAATTGTATTGTCACATAGATCATGAGGTTGTTAAAACTCAGATCAGTATTGGAACAAAGTCCATTATTCTACTCTGGATCACTAGGTCCAAATTCCGTTTTTTGATTCTACATGTATTGAGCCCAACCAGGCCAATTTCAGGTGCGTCCGGCTGCTTCCAGCAGAGTCAGACTAGTTTATACTGGTTGATTTGAATCAATTTTGGGATGATTCGAGTCGAAATTAATGGAGACATAGCATTCGTATGTCTGATGTCGATGCCAATAACATGTACAACTGGGGAGGGGAGTTTTTAATTGGCCAGAATCGAAAAAAAGATCCAAGATTCAACCAAATAACTTCAATTTCTTGACCAAAATCTATTTGTTGCCTTCTTTCATAAAATCACTTTAAAGTAAAATTGAAATCCAACCACCCAAGAAAACTTAGATTGAAAGCTGGGATGAACTCTATTGGGTAGGCTGGCGAGGGGAGGCTGGTTCCTCCCATTGAATATGGAACCGGACGCGATGGGTCCCTAGGAGGGAACTCGTACAAGAGAGGATCCAGAATCTGGCTAGTGGGGCCATGATTGTTTGAAATTTAAGGTGCATATTGAGAATAGTTCACGTGCATGTACTTGTATTTTTTTTGATGAGATTCTATCACCGTCCATATTCAGTGGATCCCACACTACTTCAACGGTGATGTGATCCCATAGAGAGTACATGTACATGCAGGGGATCCAAACTCTGCATATTCCGGAAGATCCACGTGTGTATATCCAATGACAGAATGAGGAATAAAGATATTCGTTTAATTTACGAAAACACCATGAGGAGAAAGAAGGAAAAAACTAAATTACAGCAGTGCTTTAAACCTGACTTTCTTCTTGGTAGGTTACAGTTCATTCATCCATACTGCTTATTGTCTTACCCCACTAAATTAAGAGGAAAAAGCAAGAAAAATCAAGGAGTGAGATCTTGGGTGTAGATATAGTCCGTATGATCAACATAAACCGTGGACTCTGTCGTCATTGCCTTCTTATCACACTCTTTGCTTTCTTTACTTCCACATTCATCTCCACCATTGCTCCCTGCTTCCTACGTATCACATTCATTGCATGGGGGAATACATATAAGGATACAAAACAACAGCCAAACAATCCAGAGAGAGAGAGAGAGAGAGAGAGAGAGACTTACGAGCAATGGCTTAACGGGAATGCCTGAGAGTGGGGCTTGTGAGTCTAATCCAGGAGGGAAGGTGGTGGTGGAGAAGGGTCTGGCTGCAGTTGCAGACACTAGCAGTAGCATAACAAGAAAAAAGAGCATCAAGATCCTCCCCATTTTCTTCATCAGCTATAAGCATGCAGTTGACACTTGAGAGTGAAACAAGCACAGAAGGCACAATTACAATGGCTTGCTCCTTGATTGCTAAGTGTTAAATGCTAGTAATAATAATGTAGAGAGAGAGAGAGAGAGAGAGTTGTAGAAGAAAAAAACTGCATGAGTACTGCTTTAATTGTTCATAGAGAAATGTGCTGTTAAGCAATTCAATCGAGTAGACACGATAAAAACACAAGACAATGTGAGTCTGTGAAATACACATTTTTTTAACCTTGCTGAGTGGCTGAGTTCTTGAATGAACAAAAAAAACAATCAAATAAAATCTCCTACGCTCATTTATGATTGATTGATCAAATTAATTTTACTTTCTTCTCTCGGAAACATCTCCCCCCATAACAGGCTACGGTCATCAATGACAACCCGTCTTTCTCTCTCTCTCTTCCCTCTCTTCATTAATGCAATAATTCAAGGAACGAAGATGGGTGGTGACTGGTGAGTGATGATTAATGAGTATTGGGTGATATATGTAAGCATTTTAATGTGTATTAGGGTTTTCTCATAGAATCCAATGATCCACCACACATAATCCTAAAATACAAAGGAAATTGAAAGGCATGATATATATATATATATATCATTTACTGAAGATTGAGTTTTGCTTGTTTTAATGTAGTTTTAATTAGAGTATTCCATAGCCATGTGAGATCTATTTTGGTTTCTGTGCAGACGAGTGTAAAAAGAGAGATTGACTATGGCTGTCGAGACCTAATCACGTATATAATACCACTCAAATCCTGAACCATTTCCACAACATACCGGATTGTTAATCTTTAATCCGTGACGAACCAGACAAAAAATCGATCAATCAAAACTTGAACTTCTACTAAACAACTGATTTAATAATTGATCAAACCCACTCATATGGAATCTTAAAATATAATCCAACTCATATTTCAGTGAATCTCAATCGATTGAGTCTAATGACTCCAACATCATGGAGAAATGGACAATTAAACCTGGTTGGTATCAATTATTAACTCAGTTCAAGTTGATAAAATTACAACTTCAGGGCCACTAAATTAAGGGTGTAAGATTTTTGATTTTTGGTTTGATTTTGATTTGGTTCAAACTTTAGTGAACATAATTCAAAACCAAATCAATTATCAACTGGTTTCAATTTCTTATGGATTCGATTAATTGATAATTCCTGTTTTTAACCACTTCCCATTTGCATTGCATTATGACATTCCCTCACGTACACACGATTGAGGGGAATTCATCCTGAAAATTCTATGAATTCTAGCATTCAAAGAGTAGCATTCAAAGAGTGGAAGTCAATCAAATTCAATAGTAATAAAATAGTAACGAGATAATAGAAACGAGAGAAAACGAGTACAAAAGATATAATATATTTAATTACTTTGACTTTTTAAATAATTATCTCGTCTCTCCATGCATTGACTTTGACTTTTGACTTTTGAGCCCAACACTCCACTGTATAATCTTTCCACTTCGGAGAGATGGACCTAGCGGCCAACATTTTAGTAGTCCTTGCAAGCTTGAAGGCCGAACCTCCCTCCATGAATCCGAGATATGTTATCAATAAGAGAATTAATAAGAAAATCACTATCAGAGGAGCTTTGGCCCAAAAAAAAAAATAATAATAATAATAATAATAAAAAACTCTGTGTATCATGCTGTTACTACATATAAAAGAGCATTTTAAGGAAATGTCAATGTTAGTAGCTAGAGATAATATCGAGGTTTCTTTGACCCATATCAAGGAGGGAGGGGTTCAAGTCGCTCAAGCTCTCAACTGCTCGAGGCACCAAAGGTGGCCAAGTTGAAATGATAATGTGGATTAATGGGTTAATATTTAGGATTGGGGGTACAACATAGGTAAGTTTTTTCCTATGTTCTGTTTGTTTTTATGTAAAATGATAAATAATTAAGAAAACTTTCTTGTAAACTGCAAATTTCCATTGTTTGTTTTAATGAAAAATGTAAAGGAAGGTAGGGGTGCAAGTTTGGCCCTATCGGCCCGAATCCAACTTGAGTTCAGATTGTCACACTCCAAAACCGTAGTCCCTTAGGTGTAACTGGGATCCCTTGCATTAATGCAACCTGGCCAATCCTACCCTAAAGATAATACTATTATAGTGTTTACCGTAAACCAACCATTTCACACACCCACATTTCATAATAGAATCAAAGTATAAATAATATGGAAATCTTTAATAAATATCAAGCTGAGTATCTATGTGATAAATATTAGCATAACAAAGTTTATCTCGAGTCAAATATCACAACATAAATACTGTTAACCAAATAATCCGGTATTCAAATACGTCTAATGTTATCGCCAGGTTTTGTTAAATCATTTGATTGGGACACCTGTCACAAAAGAAGAAAGACAATCGAGTTGGGCAGGTTGGATAACTCAGGGGCCACTCCAATACCTAAGTTAGCTCAAGGACGATAAGCAGATGAACTCGGGAAGAAGGTATCTTATTGGGGAAATGATGTTGGTATCTTTGTTAGGGTACAGCCCCCTCTTATAATATTGGATGACATGCAAGATGGAACTTGGTTAGTTGTATAGAACCCCTGACCGTGACCCTTGGTAGTAGGGGATTTGGTGTTGGCGTAGGCTCAGATACAAGTGGGAGAACCAAGGTAGTCTGGTGCATGCAAATCCCACACCAGGCTTGGTTCTTACCTTCCAATGGATGGAGCCACTTGCAGTACCAAGATGATGTTGAGGACTAGGTCTTCCCCTAGGGACCACTGTAATTGGAGATGGGATAGGGTCTTGGACGAAGCATATGATTGGGGAGGGTGGTCATTCATGGCATGTCGAGAGTAGTGACATATCTTATTCAGGTGACTGTCATTCATGACATGACGGGAGTAGTGGCATACCTTTTAAGGGATAGAGAACATGACCTAGGACCAGGAGTGGTGGCCTTTCTCTTCCCGTGCATGGGAGATTCTATCCTCTTTGGCATGACGGTTCTCTACCTTAGCACTTGCGTGTAATTATACTTGACCTTTATTATTGATTCATTCATTATTGCATGCTTGTTTATTTCCTTCCATCTTACTTAGCTCAGTGGAGCTCACTCCATCTGTGTATATTATTTTTTTTTAGATTTTGATTTAACTTAGACTGTGGTGGACTAGTGGATGCCCCTATTGTGGCTCAATGGAGCTCACTGCATATGCTGGTATGATGTTTGCGCCTATGAGGTTTAAGCTTTTGATTCCTGATTAGTCTAGATGTCTTTACATTTAGACGTGTTGTCCAAGACTTACTCATTTATGTATTTGAGAATCCATGTTTTGAGTTTTTGGTCGACAAAGAATATGACTTTTACTATTATTGTTTGCCACTAGCTCCATCAGCTTATATACCATGATTATTATTAAAAGGCTTCCCTTCTTTTATTTTTATCTTCATTGTGGTGTGTTATTGTGTTATGCATGGGTGAGATAGTAGTGACGTACGCACTCCATACTAAGGTCCTGGGTCACGATTGAGTAGAGGCAAGCAAAGCGACTCAGTCAGACGCCCTAGATATCGAAAATGGGGTGTGACAACTTACAATTGCTAAAACCTATAGATGGTAGTGAGGACGCAACTTTATTTCCTTATAGGACATTCAGCTTCAGCAGGTCAAGCTGGAAATATCTAGCAGAGACTTTGTGCCACGCCTCTCTCCACACTATCGATACTAGGCATCCCAACAAAAAGTATAGTCGAATGCTAGTCTAGGATTGGTCTAACTATATGTCAAAATTTGAGAATTAAATTCCAAAGAAACTAGGATGCAGTGGAGGTCTTTGTAGTCTATAACCAGTAAGGGTGTTAAATGGTGCAGTTTCGGTTTAACAATGCGGTTCGATTTCGATTCGGTGTGCAACGAGTAAAATAAAAATTGAACCATTTATTAAACGGTTTCAAAATACTTACCAAAATCAATTATTAATCGATTTCAGTTTTTTGGTTTTAAACGGTTTAGTTATCGGGAGGGAGAGGAAGACAGTTAGGAACAAAGTAGAGGGAAAACCAAGAAAATTATTGATTAAATTTTAATCATATATGAAAGTTGACTTACAATTTAAAAGTATGGCATGTGAAAAACATTAAAATAGAAATTAATTCTATAAATATTGACATTCAGCACTAAGAGATTAAAGTAATGGTGTAGTCGGTTTTAACGGTTCCAAATAGTCGATTTAAACGGTTTCGTTCTTGAAATCAGAATAGAACCGTTTAACTAAACGATTTTATTTCTGAAACCAAAACCGAACCATTTAATAATCGATTTTACGATTTCAATTTAAAAGGTTTGATTCGATTTCGATAAACGATTCGATTTCATTTTTAATACCTTAATAACCAGAATATAGTATGGTGATAAATTGGCTATTAACAAGGCTCTAGAATTAGGGCATATAGGTATAGCCCAGCCTAGAATGGGATAGGAGTATGTGAGATAAAGTTTTGGAACAAACACAACCAAGTGGATATATCTTGAATTGAAAGTGGCCAGAAGTTGATTTAAAAATATGGAATCTGTAGGAGTAAAGAATAAGATAAAAGATGAGGTATTGACCAGGGCTGAAACAACAACATTCTCAACAATTATCAAATTGAAGTATATATTCAATTAAACAGTAATATATATTCAATATAAGATGAAATTATATGAAGATGCTTTCTTTTATCATCATGCTTCTAACATAATCCATCCATAAAAATTAACCGGAGCTTCCATCACCATAATCACCATTACTATCGGATTTCATTTATGTAGAATCAGTTTGGTTGCATGGGAAATTAAAGGGAAGGGAAGTGAACTTTTTCAAACCTAAAAAGGAATCTTTTAATGCTATAACACTTCAAGATTGTATAAACTATCTAAATTTCTTACCATATTTAGTAATAATTCTTCTTAGATGTAATTTTCATTTTATTTTTCAAATGCAAGACATTTGGATGCAAAGTAAGTGTAAGTTAATAACTAAATATGGAATGATTTAGAATTATTTATGTAGTCATATAATAGCATGTACTGTATCATAATTTCCTTTTTAGGATTAAAAAATTTTCACTTCCCTTTTAATTCCCCTTGCAACCAATCAGAACCGTAATGAGAGAATGAGAGAGAAAAAAGCAATTGTGGGGTGACAAAGGCCATATATTTCTTGGTGGGAAAGCCTAAGCTCTTTGTCTCCGTTTGGAATAATTCTCCCCGTTCCCTCCTTTATTTTTGGATTTCAAAGGATTGTTCTATGTCTTTATATCAAAAGATTTTTTGTCAATTTTTTTTGAAGGGTTTCTCTGTATTCAATCTTTTATCTCCTTTCAATTTTTGGAGAGTTTTCTCTCATTCGGTTCCCAAGTTCTTTCATCACTTGTGCATGGATGTGCGCCATCACCGCCACTGCTACTACACCACTATAACAAGAATTGATTTTGGTTTCCTCGCCAAAGAAGGGTGTGAGAGAGAGAGAGAGAGAGAGAGAGAGAGAGAGAGAGAGGTGAGGTCCAATTTGTACGCATGCAATGATATAAAGGGACCTCGCATAAAGATACTAAAGGGTAGTGTATAAAGAACTTGGCTCGTCTTAACTAGAGCTGTTCCTCAAGTTGGTGATCCAATGACTGGAATCAGGCCATGCATATACCAATACATTAAGTGTAAAGAGCAACACTTCAAAGAGGTTGTGAGCTCAACTCCCTTGGGGTCTAACTATCAAAAAAAATAAAAAAAATAAACTAACCAATGTGACTTTGGGCTATACTTTAGTACACAAAACAGTGGCCTCTATACACGAACAGAACTTATCTCAAGTTGAGCTCTCTTTCTAGCGGTGATCCAGTGATTGAAGTTCACTCCATGTTCATACTAAAGCTAACCCTTGGGGTTATTAAAATTGGGTAGTTTTCTTAATAAATATTGATTGGGTACTGTCATAAACAAAATCTGAAAAGTGGGGGTAGTCAAGTAATTTTCCCATTAGAAAAAAAGGAAAATCTTTACCTATGATCAGGGTTAAGGAATTGGGATTGGATTGGCCTATCATGATTTTGGCCGATCCGAGTCGACTGATCCAACACATTTTAATTAGCTGATCCTAGATTATTTATGGCTTATTCTTGTTCATTTGGATCAGAATTGGCTATGACTGATTCTAATGTCGATTCCAATCTCTTGAACCGTGCATATGATATGCCATTCTGTTGAGATGACCTCTAAATTTGGCTTGTACTCATCCAAGAAATAGTCAAAAAGTTGATGTTGCAATGGTTGGCCATGCATTCATACCCCTAGTGGGGATCATGTAAATGGATAATCGAAAATCAGGATTTAATTCACATCCGTATTTGTTTAGTAGAATCCCAAACAATTCAGATAATCCATAATTTAATCTATATCCGATCTAAATAGATATCTTACTAATAAATAAAAAAGAAAAAAATGTAACTAATGATCTAGAGAGTTCTTAAAGATTTGAGAAATTATAGAAAATGAGAAAATGAGAACCATAAGATTATGACAATTGAGAGACATTGATTGAGTGTGAATCATATGCTCCAAGGGACGTTGATTACACAAGTTAGGGATGTAAACATATTATGAAAGTCCGAATACGATATCAATCTGTATCCGTTTGGGGATATTAGTTTTCGATAATGGTATATTTGGATCAACTATGCACATCTGATCAGTATTTGATCAATATTCGATTCATGTAACGGACAATATCCCATTCATCATGTGGGGATTTTTATTTTAACTTGAAAATAAACTTCTTCTTTTTTTTGGTAAAAACCCAAAAAGAAACTTAATCAGGTATATTTATGGACATACCGTAATGGGATCATCCTTAGAAATTAATTAAATTCATGTCTGAATTAAGTCACTAGGCCTGTATTAATTATTATTATTATTATTATTTGAAAATATTACAGACATCTCTTTTATATTTGAGAAACTACACATAATTACTCTGTCTTTACAAAAACTACACAGACTACCCCTCTAACAATGTTTTCATACACTCTCACCCACATCATTACTTACAAGTTAAGAAGAGAATGTCAATTTTTTTTAAAACAAAATAACCCTTAAAAAAGCAAATAGATCTGTGTTTTCTCTTCCAACTTAATTTCCTTCGCAGATTTGGTCTACTGTCTTTAATAGTGAAATGATTTTTTTAGTGTCACATGGATCAGATCTGATTTTTCTCGTAGGAACGTATCCAACGTTGTACGAATAGAGAAAGATTATAGCATTTGCGAGGGAATTTGGCAGTTTCATTCGGCTAATCTCTGGCATTACTAGTGGATCTTTTGGTCGAATTGGATTTTGTTGCATTCAGGAGCTTAAATTCTTCTGCTATATTGTTGATAGGTCATTGTACAACAACAACATTCTGGTTCTGATCTATTGTTTCCGGCTAATTCTTCTTCTGATCCTTTGTTTACTCTATTTCTTAGGCTCTCTTTGGTTTGTATTATTTAATGTATTATGAGTTATTTATGACAAATCAATTATGATAATAGATTATGAGTAATAAATAATGATCGTTTGGTACCACTAAACATAATAGATTATATAATGAGAAATATGTTTGGTATGCTTTAATGTGCAATTTATATCTATTTATATCTGAGGTACAATCTTTGAAAATATGACGATTTGAGTACCTTGTCTGGGATTTCAAAATAAGTTTAACAATTAATCTAATAGCGGGTTGAGACCTCTCGCAACAACAGTCTATTAATTTTTTATTGGGTTTTAATCCTAATTGATATAAACAATCAATAATAGATTATTCTAATAATGATAAACAGTAACTCATCTATTTGTAGATAATAAATTATATCGATTTATTTTAATTATAAATAGGCATTATAAATCATACCAAACAATCATGAATTTTATAATATATTATATAATACATTATATAATACAAACAAAGAGAGCCTTAGTCTCTTTCTCTCCATTGAATTCTGTTAAATTTACCTGTTGAGTTCAATGAAAAATAGTGGTGCTAATGGTCGACGTAGACTGACACATCAGGTCTCAGTCGTCGACAGATTCAACCCATCGAATCTCAGAGATAACTTCAGAGTCAAAGACACGACAAAAATAACAGAGAATCCCTTAACGGTCTAACACTCGACGCAGTCCTCTGTTCTTCTCGGAAGGAATATGTCAATATGGAAGATGATCTTAGAAGTTTCAAAAGCTCGTCAATGGCGGTTGTCAAGAATGATTTGCAGTTCCAGTAATGCAGTTTTAGTACGGTCATCGACTACCTGGACGGATAATCGTATTAATCTCTGATCCAAGTCGAAATTTTGTGATTTATTGAGAGAGGAATATCTAGTAATGTACACATTGTTTAAATTTTCATTTTTCTTCCAGAGTATCAATTTTTTTTTCCATTCTAATGCTTGAGAAGGTTTTGGAAATTGAAAATTTTTTTTACTGGAAGATTTACTATTTTGAATAGTGATATAAACTCATCGAAATTTCAATTTTTTATTTCAAATCCATAGAAAACACAGATCTTCGTTTGTTTTTTGGAAAATTTTCATATACACACCATTAAGGATTGAAAACCTCATCTACCTCCACAAGATTACAAAAACTTCATTTAGTACCCAAAAACTTTGCTCCGTTAATCAACGAAGTCCACTCCGTTACAAAAATTCCGTTAGTTGCTGACGTCAGATGCTTTGAACATTTTAATGGACGATAATACCCTTTTAGGCATGTTAAAAGACAAAAATACCCTTTATTCATTTGTTAACCAGTTCATTCAAGAAATTTATACTATTTCAACGGTCTTGATTGATGGTAAATAAAATAATATGATAATATGGTAATCATGAAACCCTAGATCTTTCTCAAACATACCCAGTTTAGAGAACTCATTAGAAAGTCTTCTGTAATTCTTGGAGGCCTCAGAAACAAGTGCGTTGTTGGAGATGCGCAGAGGTGGAAGGGATGGAGGGATAGAGGCCAGCTTGTAGAGGAATGGTAGAATGTAGGAGGAAGATGCGTTGGCATCATAACGTAAAGGGCTTGGAAAGGAAGAAGAAGCTGGGCTTGCATGGTAAGAAGGAACAGAGCTTGGGAATGAAGAAGATGTTGGGCTCAGTTGATGCGAAGAACATGGACTGATGTAGGTTGAAGTGCCTGCAGCTTCAGTTTGTGGTGGCTTGCATCCCTGTTCAAGAAGCACAAAATAGAAATCTAATCAATGTTTGTGAAATGGGTTGAATCAAGGATTGAATGTGGATTCTTCAAATGGGTTCTGTTCCTCCTTTCTTAAATCTCAAATCCTGTCAACTTTGGAAGGAAAAATCAAGCAGAGGAAAAGAACCAGAGATTAGAGATCACAAACTTCCAATTTCAGCCAAGATAGATCCCAAAACAGAAAACAAAAAAGGGAAAAAAAATCATCGAAAATTCTTGCAAAATAGGGTTTTAGTTTCTAAATGACCTTCAAGAACCAAAATGAACAAGATCTCATGAAAACCAAGAAAGTTTCCCAGGAATTTCCAAAACACTTTTCTGTTCGTGAAGATCCGATTTTCTTTGTTCATGAACTCTTAATTTTTTTTTTTCGGATTTCAGATCTGTCTTTGTTTGGTTCCAGATCTGAAACTTCTCGATTTTTCCAATTTCAGATCTTGAGATGTCTATTGAGTGATATTTCTACTATTTCACCTTACATTTTCTTTTACACAACTAGTGATTTTTTGGTTTCTTGAACGTTTCTGAAACATTCATTATCGCAAGGTTTTTCTTCAACATTTTCTCTTTTTCTTCTTCGAATTCTTGGGAATAGGAGGCCGGAGATGGGATGTCGCTGTGGATGACAACGGAAAGGGGGTTAAGGTTTGGGTTAGAGCGAAAAGGAGAGAAACACAGTTCTATTACAATGGTCAAATTAGTCATTCAATATATTTTTTTTATTTTTCAATTTTTAATATTAAGGGTAAAATTGTATTTCAATAATTCCGTCAGTTAGTTGGATGTGGTTGAGGTTTTTGCAATCTTGTGGAGGTAGATGATGTTTACAATCCTTAATGGTGTGTATATGCAAATTTTCCTTGTTTTTTTAAAGGTATTTTTGTCTTAAAAAAATTGACATTCTTCTGTTAAGTTGTAAGTAACGGTGTGGGTGAGAGTGTATGAAAGCATTGTTAGAGGGGTAGTCTGTGTAGCTTTTGTAAAGACAAGGTAGTTCTGTATAGTTTCTGTAGAAGGGGTGTCTATGTAATTTTTCTTTATTATTTTATTTTTAGGTAGGCCAAAGAAAATTGAATTCATGATGGCTTTGTTTGGTTGCAAAAAGAATTAAAATGAATGTGACTGAAATTTTTTAACTTTAAATGAAAACTTTTATAATAATAACAACACATCACATTACTATGTAGCTAATTCCAAATTATTCGGTACTTAGTTATTAAGTTACGCCACATTTGAAAAGGAAAATAAATTTTATATCTTATAACTATCATTACTAAATATGCTACGAAGTTTAAGTAATTTATACAAATCATGTTATCTTATAACTATAAAAATTTCCATTTAAAGTTAAAAAATTTCACTTTTCTTCATTTCAATTTCCCTTGCAATCAAATAAAACCAAACTAAATATCTTATGTTTATCAAAAAAATAAAATAAAATTAGATGTCTTTATGTAATATGCAATTACAACTGAAGGCAGGAGGTGGATCCCACCATACCCACTGAAGTGAAAGAATCAAAGGATGGGTCTGTAAAGCTAAATAATCTGAAAGTGGAATCTTTTTTTGGTGGAAAATCTGAAAGTGGAATTAAACACACGAGACTCTTGATCCAGAAAAAAAAAAAAAAAAAAAAAAAAAAAAGAAGAAGAAGGAAGAAAAATAGGACACCACTGGAAAGAGCTGTCGGTGTCTAACACTCATACCCAGTCTTTTTATTTAATTTTCTTTTTTATTTTTGGGTGACCGGTGCCATGCTTTGTCGACTTATCCATCAAAAGTCCAAAAGATATGGGTTATTTATTTATTTATTTATTTTTGATAATTAAAGAAATGGGTTAGTTAGGAATTAGGATCGAGTTGGGAGATAGAACACTCCATGAACAAGTTCATGAACCCAGTGATTTCAATCCAGGAAATGATCTCTTCACGTGTTCATCATTTATTCATTCTAACAAATTGATCATCGGTCCATTGGTTCAAATTTCATAAAATTGGATGATCTCAAAACCAGCCACACTCGTAAGTTATTTTCAAGAAATTTTTATTGAAAATTGAAAAAGTAAGAAGGATCGTCTGTTGGCTAACAACATCTGATAATTCAAGTGCTGAAGCTAGATTCAAATTGAACAAAGTACAAATGAAAAGCTACAGTAGTTAAAGCAGTTCCCTTTATTTAATAAGCGGAACAAATTAGGGCTTTTAAGAAGGATGAACCTTGCTGCTAGGATGGAATGATAATCCCTTCCATGCAGATTTCATTGATGCCGTGGCCGAAAGAAGTGCCGCTTCCATGTATTTCTTTGAGGCAACGGTGGCAGCTTTTTCCATCGATTTTCCCATCTTCTTCGCATTTCTTGCAACTCGAAGTAGGCTATCTAGTTCAGACTTCGACGCACGGTCTAGTTCCTCCTCGAAGCACCGGAATTCATCCATGGCGCTTTCCATAACAGAGTTGAGGTAGTCCTCTGCTTCTCTCATGTAGATCTCGGCTTCTTCGACCTCTTTCTCCTGTTCAGTTTCCATGGCAGCCCATGCCTTGTAGGCCTCTAATTCGTAGAGTTTCATCAGATCCTCTATTGTTGCAGGATCAAAATTCTTGTCCTGCAATGCCTGATCTGAAAGGAAGGTGAATTGATCAAAGAGAGCATCCATGTCTAGAGGTTAGAAATTTTGCTCTACCTAGATTTGTTCAATGGCGGTAGGTTTCAGATATTTGATTTCGGTGTTGTTGGCCTGCTGTCATTTTCCAAGACAAAGGGAGACGAGTTACGTTAGAATCTGACGGCAAAATACAAGGTTATACAGGACATCTCTTACCACTTGCTAATCGGGGCTCGGCTCAATAATTCGAACCTTCAAAACCACACCAGATCCAAAAAAAATACCAGATCCAACGGTGGTTATACAGCCAAGTAAGTTCATATATGTCCACAAAAGTCTCTATTAGTCCTCTCCTTTAGTTTCATCCACTTACAATAATCATTTTTTCCAAAAAAGAAAAAAAGAGATGTGGATAACTTTATTTTTGCTCGAAGAGCATGGGAATCAAACCCAAGTGGGGTATGAGTATGGGAATCAAATCTAGTGGGGTATTTGTAAGGATGTAAATGGATATTTGAAAATTCGGATCTCATTCGAATTTGCTTCTGTTTAAATTCAAAACGATCAAATTCGAATTCAAATAGCTAGGGTGAGATTCGGATGCAGGTTTGGATATTAGATGAACATGATTATATCCACTCTTTTTCCCCTAAAGATCTGTTATGTATTAATAAAGAATGCTAAAAAAGAAAAAAAGAGGAGAGAAATTTTCTCAGATACCCCTTAACAATTGATTTACTAAACAGAAGTATCCTATGTCATTTGGACTTACGTGACCATTTTCATAAATTGCCAAAATGTTAACTAGTGGCAACGAAGCATTCTCATCTCTGGGTGCTACGAAGAAGTACTTCTCCTTCTAGTAGTGGACGGATGAGGGCTTCCTGAAAATCAACGGATATTTCTTGGCATTCCACTGGTTAAAGAAGTACCACCCAGTTCGAATCCCTTGTTCCTTATCCATATGGCCGTTCAATTGGAAGAGGTGCAAGTTTACAGTCGGGACTTGGGCAATCCGACTAAAGAAAATGATGAAAGAGTAAATGCAACTCCACTTGTTCGGGGCAAGCTGGGCAGGTGCAATTTGGTAGTATTTGAGTATTTTTACCACTATTGGATTAATTGGAATCTAAAGCCCGACTTAAAGGTGTCCTCATACAGGCACAACTCAGTATGAGAACTGTCGTATGATCTTTCACTCTTGGTCGACTATCTAATCTTAAAGGATAAGGGAATCTCATAGTTAATCGGAATGAGTTAAGGCCTCACTCGGACAAGGTACATACTATCTCTAAAGTTGGAAGAGAAGAAAAAGAAACGGGCATAGAAGCACGGCATCGACAAGTAGCCTTGGACTCTGAGGTCATAGCCACAGTCGAGCTTGTCACCTCAGTGTCTATATGGATTTCATGTCTGTCCACCTCCTCAGAGCTAGTCTTGGACCCTCTATCAGAATCGAAAGGATTTGAGCCATCTTTGGATCCATCCTTCTCCTCAGCCCCCATATCCTAGTCTCAGACTTTGCATTCCTCAGAAGAAGACATAATAAGAAAAAGAAAATAAGACAGAAGACTTACTGATTTTGGTAAGAATATGCTCGGGGGTAGAGATACTAGCTGACCTTGGCAACAACCGACAACCAAAGTAAGCAAAAGAAATGTGACAACTCCGATTAGCAGAACACAATCGCATTAGAGTAACAGAGTAGATTTTAGAATGTAAGGAATGAAGAAATGATTGGGGGGGGGGTATTTATAGGGCACCGACGCCCCTTAGGTTCCCTCTCTGACAGAGCCATAAGGTGTTTCTGAACAGGTTAAGCACTAGGTGCATTTAATGTGACCCGATGGGTCAACTCAGAGGGTCCCAGCGTTTCACATTCTCAAACCAGTCACCCTTATGTAGCAGCAACCCAACGTTTCACATACGGATCAATCCAACCAGTTGCCTTGCATAGCCGCAACCAATCGAATCGCGAGCGATTCGATTTAGCTTGCCACCGATCAGTGTCAAGGACGGTCCTTCTCGGACAGGTTTACTTGGCTCAACAGACCGAGAACAAAAGAAGCCGACAACCACCAAAAGGAAACTTGCAAATTCTAACCTAAGCAATTCAACAGAAAAGACCAAAAGCTATTGCTCCTCCGAACCTCTTAGATTCGAAAGAACAAATGGCAACTGTTAAGGGCATTATGTACCCCACCAATAAAAAACGGCGTGGGAGAGCACATGTCATTAGCAAGACCCGATCCACTCAGCGAACCAAGTTTCGTATAAAGCGGGTCACTGAGAAGGCCCAGTCAGTGTAGTCTCCAAGCTTCGCAAGTCTCAGACTCCCGTAGTGCTAGGTCCAGTCAGCACCCAAACCCCACATAACTCGGACTTACGAAGAGCTCGGTCTAGGCAACAACTAAACTCTTCAAGATGCGGGATTCCGAGATACTTGACCTTGTCATCCCTTGAGCCTTATCTGTATTGAAACCGCACGGTTGATCATGCAGTGAGGCAAATGTGGACTCTTACCCTTACATGGATGTAACAAATGACAGAGATCCAAAACCCAAGGACTCCTACTCCTGCACGGACATAATAAATAGCAGAGATCCAAAACCCGTGGTTTCCTACCCGTGCACGAACGTAATGGATAGCAAAGATCCAACGTAACCAGTTGGCAAGTCAACCCGCTTATGGTCAAACTTGACTTTACACCATCAGATACCACATTCTATAAATACACCAGATTCCAGAGGTAAATGATCCCAACCTTTTACATTTAACTCTCTCTACAACCCCACTCATACTCGGAGCTCTTATTCTAATATTGAGCTTTTTATCTGCTTGTACTCAGAACTTACTTTGGAATCAGAGTAACCTCAAGGTCCCACAACCCGATCTCTTGTGCCTTGTTTTATCTAAATGCAAGCCCATCTTGCTTCCAGAAGGACGATTCAATTTTCGACTGCAACTCTATGATACTTTAGCCATTAAGATTTATCTTTTGTTTTTTAGGCAAAGGCATTTTGATTTATCAATTCCATTGAATTGAATAGTTAATTTTATTTATTTTAAATGAAAAAAGAATGCGATTGTAGAAAACTCATAGAATTTGTAGGACAATAAAATGTTCGAATATGCTAATCCAAACAGTCTATCATTGTAAGCCATGTAGACAGACTATTAAATTAATTAAAATCCTTATGGATTAGCCACATATCCAATTTTGATTCAAATTTCTTCAGACACTTTTGGTCGCAGATTTATCTATCATGTATACTTGTGTTCTTCAACCACCCATGTATAAACATACATCCTCTAATAATTTTAGATTTTAAATATTTTATTTTGCCACATGGTAAATTTTGTTAGAATTAAAAATTGACATCTAGTTACGCAAAATTGGTGTCTACATTTCCATATCTAATCTCCTTCCAATTAATCTGCCATGTTGAAGAAATTTAGACTGCTTGGAGAAGCTTATTGGTAGAAACTGACTGTTTATGAAACAGATTCCCCATTTTATGGATGAGAAGTTAAAAAAAAAAGACACAATATACCTAAAACCTAACAAAAGTTAATATAAACCCAACTATGAAAATACATGGAGAGAGAGAGAGAGAGAGAGATTTCTTGACTAGAAATTCAAGTTTGTCATGGTAAATTTTTTTTTTTTTCTAAAATTTTGAATTTTAGAAATGTTTATCCTAATTTTGGAATTATCACTTTTGTTTCGTTAAGTGGTGCTTTCAATTTGTTTTGAAATCGATTACAGATTATGGTCTATCAAATAGTGATTTTGTTCTCAACTTGTTACCAAATTGATTCCAAAATTGGTTTACCAAACACAATCTTACTCTCAAAAATAATGAAATCAGAAAAAAGTGAATTCAATTGGGAATCTACCAATGGGGAACGGGTGGTCATTGGGTCCCGTTTGATAATATTCCCGCTCTTGGATTTCATTGATTCTGTTTCCTTGAAACAATTTGAGAGTTGAATACTGTTCGATAAATTTGATTCGATTCCAAACTGTTGGGGAGTAAATTAGATTCCATTTGATTTTGGGACATCAAATTTGGGAGCTAAAAAAACTACTCTCGTTGTTCTAGAGCAAATGAAACAAAACTAAAAAATGGAGTCAGGCCAAAATGAAAACTGGACCACCGTGCCGCCACCACCACCATTGCTGCCACCACCACCTCCACTGCCATTGCCACCGCCACCACTACATCCCCACCACAACCATCGCCCACCGCTCCCACCACCACCACCAGATCTGCAATCAATTCTGAATTCAATTTATCAAATGAGATTTTATTCTCAATCAGCTCTAAAATTAGATCTAAAACAGCATTATCAATCAGTATTCTGTTTCAAAAAAATAAATTTTAAAACAAAAACAATAAAATAGCTCTAGAACAAAATCAACGGATCAAGAATAAAAGTGTTATTAAAGGGCCCCAAACGGCTCTAATGGTAGATGCTAAGTTTTTTTTTATTTTTTGGATAGGTGTAGATATCAAGTTCTTATTTATCCAATCTTCAGAATTAACATTTACGTTTTTAACGTGGCTATGAAGTCAGCCTCAGTTGGGACCTCAGGGGCTGCACTAATATGGTAGCTTGCCATTTACTGAAACGTCCTGCATTTTTTTTTTTTTTAATAGTTGATTATAAACGGATAGAATAGTTTTGTTGGTGAAGAACGGATAGAGTTCTGTCTCACTGTCTCGTTATAGTGACAGAGTTTCATCTATTTTCAGTCGTTTTGAGTTATTTTCGTGATATAGATGCTGCAGCCCTTACCAGTTATGTGTGAATTACTCTCATTTCTGAGGTTTAGAATTACTTGCAGAAGGGTATGTTGTAACTTGTGATTCTGATTCTAAAAGAGGATGTTCATGGCCTTGTTTGCTCCCCCTCCATGTCATTTCCCATCACTCACTGCTAATTTTACTGCAAAAACCAGTTTCAACCAAAGGCCTTGTCTCTCTTTACTTTCTAAGAGAAATCTATTTCTTTTGTTACCCGCAAAGGCAACTAATAATGGTGTAGGTGTGGTGGGTTCTGCTGATGATGTTGGGGAGGAGAGAGTGGTGAAGGGAAATGCTTCTCCGACTGGTTATGAGCATAGGTTGGAAAAAGAAGATGGTTCTCTTCAGTCGAATTGGGCAACTAAGATTTTGTCCAAAATCGAGGATTCGAGATGGGCCGAACAGAATTGGTATTTGAAACGGCTTGGAAAAGATGGGAAGACCAATTTGGGTGCCAATGCTGATGCAGGTGATTCTCTTCTTCTTCGTTTTTCTTTTTTCTTGGTAATTTGATCATGTATTATTTCTGTTCTTGGCTATTGGCATGAATTCCCTTTGGTTTCAACACCCCCCCTTCCCCCCCAAACCCCCCTCAAAAAAAAAAAAAAAAAAAAAAAAGAAGAAGAAGAAGAAGAAGAAGAAGAAGAAGAAGAAAAAAGAAAAGAAAAGAAAAGAAAAGAAATGTTGATTTGGGTTCTTACTTTTTGGTCTTCGGCTGCAGCTTTGTGCAAGATGTTTTTGTTGTTGTATTTCATGTTTTATAACATACAATGCTTTTGCTTGGAATTGGGGAAAATGAAAAGATTTTTTTAAGAAAACAATGATCCGGAGCATGTTGGGCGTGGATGGTGTCATTGGTTCTTAATTGCTACTTTATTTAATTTTTTTCCCCTAATCCATTAAGTTGCTATCTGCTAGTTAAAATGGAGCAAAAAAAATTCTCTAACGAGGTTTACATGGTTGTTTGCAAGATTGAAAGATAACTTATGGAGTTTTGGTTCAGTGGTCCCTTAGAAAACACTGGGACATTGGAATTTTCGTTTTCCTGGACTGTTTGAAGAAGCTTATGCTTCTTTGAAGGGTCGGGCAGGATTTCCCCCCCCATTTTTATTTTATTGCTCTACTAGGTGTGCCTTCTCTGTAATTCTGGGTTGAAAATAAACAACCTATATAGGTATTATTAGGAATACCAGTTTTGGTCCATTTTTTACAAGGTGATTAGAGAACTGTATCTATACACGTGCATTCTTGGCCACCTTTATAGCTGGATGCAAACCTCAAGAAATTTTGATGAGAAATATATCATTATGCTGCTTCTGAAGAAAGGTTTGCCATTCTTGACCATGGTCCATCAGTCTAAGCTCTTATTATCTTGAATGCCCATTATCAATTAATCACATCAAGTTAGGCTATCGTAAACACTAAATTCATGAAATCTTTTAATTCTTACTGACCTTCATTGTGAGACAGGTGGGGCTATCTATTATTGTTGTTTCCAGTCCATAGTTGTCAAGGCGACAAGACGATCCAAGACATTTGAGGCCATCCTGGGCACCTAGGCGCCTAGGCGCCGCTTAGGCGACCAAGGTGTTTCCAGTGTATTTTTTTTTAATTTTTAAAATATTAATGCTATATTAATGTTTATATATATATATATATATATATATATATATATATATATATATATATATATATATATATATATATATATATATATATATATATATATATATGCAGCATTCTACATAAATAAACATTTAAGACATAGCTTAATTAATATAAGAAAACCAACAAAGAAACAAATAATTGAGTTAAGTAGGCAACACGTATTTATGACTAACATTTGCTTATTTCTAACAAATTTTACCGGAGCGTAACTCCTTTAATATACTTCGGATTCAAGCAATCTCAAATTCGTTGCAAAGCTAGTATAATCAGCTTTCCAACAAATCTTAGATTGTTTGAATTCGAGTTATAATGAATGAGTTACACTCCGGTCAAACCTTGTTTGAAGTACGCGAATGCTGTTAAAAGTCGTCTGAATGTAAATTATTTTTTGGGCATCAAAGCAAGAGATTATTTTGGCGCGCTCTTGGTTTTAGTGATGCTTTACTATAATAAGATTTATGGAATTTTTAAATTTGGAAAAAACCTAGCATTTTGAAATTAAAAATCACCCCCGTACCCGAACTTGAGGATGAGAATTATCAGTTGATTCACGTCAGGTGGTGCCTTGCCACAGATTTGGTTCTTAACATTCAGTTCTCCAAGCATTACAATTGACAAGCGTGCCACACTATAAAGCCGTTGCTTATATTACTTAAAGATTGAATCTTAAGTCTGTGTTTGCTTGTCAAGAGAAGGTTTGAAGGTGTGCAAAGTGAAAGTAGGTGCAGGGAAGTGAAGAGGAAGAAAATAAGTTACATTTTCTAAATATGTGTTCACTTGTGATAAGTAAGTCAAAGAAAATGGGAAAAATGAGCAGGGCCTACTCCTTTTGAGCTTTCACCCACTCTCTCTTAAAATTCAAGCAATTCTTGACTGATTTTGTTACAAGACTAATTGAGAGAATGTGAAAGAGTCATTCAAAGTTCCAAATTCCAATACAGAAACCCCCCCACACACACAAAAAAAAAAAAAAAGACTGAGGGAAGTCACTATTCGGAAAAGAAATGTACTATTCTGTAGACTTCCACCCAGTCTCTCGCATTTTATTGACAAGTAAATGCAGTGCAGCTTGGTCGTTTTCTGGAGACTCCAAATCTCAGACATATGTAATAATACATAACAGTATACATCTTACAAAATTTGGTATCTGTTTATGTGAGTTATCCTGTCTTTTGTTTTTGGCAAAATAATTCTTGTCCTGGAATTTTCCTTTGGTTATTTGTCAATATTCTTGCCTTAAATCAGGATAAGAGATACATTTAGAATTAATTGCTGCAAATAATAAGCAAGTTAGAATTAGATACAAATATACCGAAAAAAGTAGGGTTTTGCTCTAAAAATGCAGTGAAATCGGAAGGAATAGTATCAAAGTTCATGCATAAGTAGAAGGACGAAAAGGAGGAGGGGTAAAGCGGACTGATCATTAAGAAGAGAGAGTGACAATGGAGGCTTATAGAAGATTCAATATTGATAATAGAATCATAAGAATTCAGAACCCTTCTCTGATTGTTTGAGCAGGAAAGAACCCTTGTTTTAGCTGGAGAAAAGGGAAAGCTTCTTTGAAGAGCAGAAGAGTTGAACAGAAAACATCAATACAAAGACAGAGAGAAGATCGTGGGAAAAGTCTTGGGTTTCTGCTGGCGACTGATTGTGAATCATGGGTTCTGGAGTCTCACTTAATGGTCTCTGAAATTTGCCGTTGTCTTGAGGGTTTGCATGTTCTAACAGTGGACAAAATATCTGGTTAGTTTTCTGGTGAGAGAGATCAATTTGTTTTCTGCATGACGATGTGTTTTATCTGGAGAGGGCATGAAATTACATTAACACCTCTAGCTTTTCATAGATTGACTACAATTTATCCCAAAATTCGTACAGTAGGCTCTGTATAATCAATATTTGCAATAAAATGATCCCTTACATCTAGCAGTATTTCTTGAAGCCAAGTTGGTTCTACCATCGACTAATAATTATTATGGCTGATAATTTTTTTTTAAAAGGAAAACTCTATCACAGTAACCTTCTACATGGGACAAGCTGGTGAAAATTTGTAAACTAGATCTTGCTAGTTCTGAAGGCAACCAGGTTCCAAACTATTGTACCATGTTTAAAGCATTATTCCTCAGTGCCTTGGAGAACTCAAGCAGGCATAAATCCTAATTGGTTTTAGACTCCCCAAGGGTTCGTGAATCTGCAGTTATGCTCTTGGAATTCCTGGTTCAGTCTTTGTAAATTGTTGCATGAGTGTATGCTTAAGTATACATTTTGCTGGAAATTTGGAGAACATATGGTGCTTGGTCGGCACAGTAAGCTCCTGTGGTCATCACAGAGATATGGGCGGTTGCTGTGGTGGGTTTAAAGAGCCAGCTTAATGTAGGTGGAGTAATGGAGGCATCTACAGGAAGCAAAAGGGATGGAAACTGATGGGTTGATTCCCTTCATCCTCCATAATGCCAAAGATTGCTATTTCTTCTCATGGAGGTCAGACTAATCAGCAATGATGGCTTATTTATTATCCTCTACTACAGATTGTTACTCATGTGGCATAATGGGATTCTTTGGGTGCTCAATAAATCGGTCTTCTTCAGAGTATTTCCTTCTGCCTTTGGCCATGAAACTCTCATTGGTTGACATACTAATGGATTTCCATAAAACTACGTTTCTTGTTGCCATTGGAGCAGTGGCTTTGCAGGAAGGGGCTTAACTGGTGGGTATAGCCGCTGAGCAGGAAGTTTATGCATTCGTTGAGCGTAGCCAGCATGGCATGCAGTCTCCTGTGAACTAGAGCAGTCTCTTCCAATACAGGAACCACCTGAGACCTCATCATGCTCCTGTGAGATCTCAGTCTCTTGGAAACCCTGAGGGACATAACATGCAAGGGGGTAGATGCTTCTTTCTTCTTCTACAAGCTGCAGCAAATGGCAATCGGTTAAAATTTCTGGCTTAGCCCACATCCTAAGGAATTTGATTTAGCCTTTAAATGGTGGGATCGGTGATTACAATTTATTTGCACATGTTCCTAGGCCATGAGTTTCTTTTTCTGTTTTGGTTTTTAGTATCTGAATGCATTATTGTGGATATGCACATTAGGAAGCATCTATAATTCTTAAATATTTTAAAGATTGTCTCACAGTTTATACTCTAAATAGTAAAAAAAGGAGACCTTTTCATCAAGTATCCTTTATCTCCAATAACTTTGTTTTGGTCCTCTCTAGAACACTTGAAAATGAGCGTCTTACATTTTCACTTAATGTCTTATTGTAGAAGAATAATCTTAATCCTAATTGTGTTTGTATACCTTGTGACAGAATGTTCATGGGCATTATCAGTTACCAATAATGTTAGAACTGACAAGAAGCCACTGATGTGGGTGTATGCTTTCTCAACTGGAGCAACAGCATGGTTGAGTTCAGCACAAGTAGCTCACTCAAGTGCAGAGATCAGATTGAATATGGTTTATGAGACTGGAGAACTATTTGAATTAGGAATTCAGCTATCTTACCTGCTTTTACTATTAGGCTTGCTCGGGTTTGGTACATTCTTTGTGATTCGCCAAGTCCTTGTTCGTAGAGAGCTCGACCTTTCTGCTAAAGAGTTACAGGTATGAAACTGTATTCCCTTTTCCTCTTCTTTTTCCATTTTAGTTCTGTTTTATTTCATAGGGCTATAGAACAATTTCATTGTACACTTGTTGGTGTATTTACTGTTGTCCTTCTGGAGTTATGGACTTCTTTGAGTCCTCAAATTCTTTTGCCAGTATTTTTTTTTTATTCCAAAGGATTTAATATCCATGGATATATTTGATGTAACTTTTATACACAACTATCAAGGTCTATGGAACATTTTTGACTACTTAGCAATGTAGTTTTTTTCTCATGCATTTCATTCTGCTTCAATTTTTTTTTTCTTTGGGGGTGGGGAGGGAGTGATTAGGATATCACAGCTGATCGAGGATTTAGAGTGTACCAGAGGAGGCATCGTAGATTTCAGCCCACCACTCCTTCCCTGTGGATTTAGGATGAGTTCCGAGGGTATCGTGTTCCTTGAGTACAGGACAGGAGCAGCATAGTTTCTAGATAGTTGTTTCTGTTTTTATTTCTATTTATGTTTATTTTTTGTTTCTGTCTTCGTTGTTTCTATTTCTATTTTTGTATTCCAACTAGTAGTCTTTGAGGAGAGTTGGAACGGATTCAAATCCTCTCCTCCAAGAGTTTCTGGAGGAGAGGTGGCGTCCCTAGTGGATGGACGACACCTGGGGCTCGGGTGAATCTGAGTCCTCCATCCGAGCCGACACCGAGCCGACTGGGGGTGTTGGCTCAGATGGAGGGTTCGGATTCACCCGAGCCCTAGGTGTCGTCCATCCAATGGGGGCACCACCTCTCCTCCAGAAACTCTTGGAGGAGAGGATGTGGATCCGAGTTGGAACAGCATGGTTCCCCATCCCACCGAGTCAGTTTTCACCATGTTTTTATTTTTTCTTTTCTTGCTGAGGTAGTTATAACTACCTCTTGTAACCCCTCTCCACTACCCCAGCCCCATGGTTTCCCTTTGTAGCCTTTTATATGCTTTCTTTTGGTGGGAAGACGAAAGAAAAATTATGAATGACTGAATGAATGATGGAACTACTCTCCGTTGCTGTGTAAGTCTCTATTTTCTCAATTCCTCTTCTTCTCCTTCCCTATTCTGTTTTGAACTCTGTTCTCCACCCCCTTCTCCCTATTATCTACCTCTGGTTTCTTTTCTTTTTATTTTTGTAAATCAGTTCCCCATCTCCCATACATCCCACGATACTGTTCTCTCCCTGTTCTGTGTTTATTTCTTTCTATATGGGTATATGTGTTCTGTTCTTCACCCCCCCCCCCCCCCTCTGCGGTACTTTTTTTTTTTCTTTTCTTGTTCCTGGTTTGTTGTTGTTGTTGTTGTTGTCCTTTTTTTTTTTCCTTTTTTCCTGTCTTTGCTGGACAGCAAACCTTTATGTGGACTGGTCATCTGTCTCAAACCTAACCAGGTTAGTATTTGTTTATCCTTTGCAGTGTTTTGTTTCTGATTTATAGTATGCTGGTTTACTTTTCTACTAGGATTTAAGCCTTGCCATTTTAAGAATTCTGAAAGCTCCTGGACAGTAGTACTTGATTACATGTATGCTATCTAATGTTGTACTAGTTCAAGGCTGAGCCTCGTCATGCTATTCTGAAAGCTTATGTTCTGTTACCGTTCATCTCACAAGTGTATTTCATGTATGTGCTGCCTACTTCAGTCAGTCCCAATTGGACTGCCATTAGTGAACCACTGTGGTTAACATTAATGTCATTGTAGGTAAATTTAGACTGTAGGATGTCCTACATCAGGGAGATATGTTCTCATTTATTTTTCTTTTGTGCTATTGTTTATATATACATTACTCTTGTTATCTTGAGCCTATATACTATGCAAAAGAACAGTGTCTTCTTTTTAATTATTTTATTTTATATTTTACTAGAGTTGCTTTATTTTAATTCCTGATCTTGGGGGGCTGTTACAAGGAATGTTCTAGCTACTCTCTCTCTCTCTCTCATGTTCAATTTTCCTGATTTCCAGGAGCAAGTTCGAAGTGGTGATGCTAGTGCTACTGCGTGCTTTGAACTTGGTGCTGTAATGCTTAGGAGGAAATTCTACCCTGCTGCTATAAAATACTTGCTGCAGGCTATTGAGAGATGGGATGGAGATGATCAAGATCTTGCCCAGGTACAGTGCCAACTTGTGCCATGGAAAATTTATTGAGTGAAATTATCCATTGTCCCTGATGATGTTAAATTTTAAGTCCATGCACATGGTGGCACAAATGCTTCTTGTTACATACTACACAATGGATGCACCAGATCATAGAGTTGGCAGGATCTGTGGAATCACCCTAGCTTCATGGATTTTTTCTCTCCAATCAGCTCTATTGAAAGTGATATTTGATTCCAGTCCTAAACTATACATTACATGTCTTTCCTTACCACTTCTCCTCGAGTCTTTTTAGGCCTACCCTATCTCTTTTGGCTCTTTCGATTTGAAATAAACTACTTCTCCGTACTGGAGCATTCAAAGACTTCCGTTGCACATGTCCATGCCACCCCAGACGAGTTTCTCACAACTTCTCATGAATTGGGGAAACTCCTGGGCGGTCTGATGAATGAATGTGAATAGCACCATGAGAAGTATTATGATAGTTAGAATACCACAACAAGATCTTAATCTTTCCTTTCCTTCATATATAGTAGACAAACTAACCCGCAAGCCCCACATTGAACTAGGCTTCAAGGCTGAGCCTCATCATGCACCTCTGTCATTCATAGAACTGACTCTCATTTTCTGTTCTGGTTCTGGACCTATCCGGTCTGGGGAGCAGCTGTCTAAGTGTCTTGCAGCTTTGCTTGGCTTGGGCTGAAGCTCCATGGTGAAGCTTAGTCTTTGGTCGGAAGAGATGGTATGTGTCCATTGACAAGACCAGTTTCTGTTGACGAGAATTTAGACGATTTAGATAGGAATTGGAAGAGTTGGTTTGTTAGGCCTTGAATGAAACTTACCCTTCCATTAGTGATGTTTCCTTTCTTCAATTGTTCTTGATTGCTTGTGTTTTCGATAGATCTACCAGTTCTTCTATGATGGAAAAATGCTTCGTGGTTCGAAGTTCAACAATTGTGTGGTGTCTTACCAATTATGGATGGGAGGCAGGCAAGCATAAACGAGCGATTCCTCGCGAACAAATGCAAGTAGGAGCCTGGGCTTCACACACACACACACACACACACGAGTAGGAGGTGATATTCGGATAATCACATTCAATGATGGTGGGAGGCTTTATGAGTGGGAATCAGAGTTTCGGAGCTGAACTCTAAATCTTTGACATTTTTCTTGGATAAAAGAGGGCATCACAAACAAGGAAGAATTTTTATGCTTTTGAGATTCATTCACATTTTATTTATTATAAACAAAATTAAAAGCCCTATATTCTTCCTTTGCCGGCCATTGGCTCATTATGGTTTTTTGCAATCTAATATTTTTTATTTCTATATATAGGATGGAGTAATGGGTGTGTAGGATGCTAAGCAAAGATGTGGGGTTTAATCATGGAATAAAATCTCGGCGATATCTCGCCAATCTAGCCCTTTTCGACATTAGCCAAGACGAAAACAGGGTCAATAACCCTTTTCGTCTCGGCAGATGCATAATCTCGCATTTTCTCGTAGTTTTTCACTATTTATCGCAATTTCTCGTCGCAATTTCGCTTTTTGTTTTTTTGTTTTTTCTCTTTGATAAAAGAGAAAACTCACTGTTCTCGGTCGAGAACTCGACCTAGAACTGCTGTTTCCTCTTCTTTGTTAGTTTTTTGAAAATTTTCTCATTTCTTCCTCATTCTTTCTTTGTTTGGACTTTCAACTTGCAACGGGTGGTGTTTCGGACTGCGGGGATTGCTTTGAGAGCTTTATATCGACTGTTGAAGGTTAGATTCTTGCCCAAAAATGAGATTTTTACATGAGACTATGAAAGAGAAAAAAAATTGGTAGAATCTGATGAAATTTTTATATGTTAGATATGTGAGCTCGATCTTCTAGCTCACGGTTTCAGATTTTGATTTTGGTTGTTGTATGCATTTTTTTTTTCAATTATTTGCATTTAAAAATTAATTTTCAGCAATTAAAAATTAAAATAATTATTAATTATACTTATTTTATGATGATGACCTATTTATATGTTAATCACCATTGGCCAATCTACTGTCCTACGGTTTCAGATTTCGATTTTGGTTGTTGTTGGTATATTTTTCAATTATTTACGTTTAAAAATGAATTTTCAACAATTAAAATTTAAAATAATTATTATTTATACTTATTTGATGATGATGACCTATTTATATGTTAATCACCTTTGGCCGATCTACGGTCCTATGGTTTCAGATTTTGATTTCGGTTGTTGTATGTTTTTTTTTTTTATTATTTTTATTAAAATTTTTTTTAGCAATTAAAAAATAATTTAAAAATGGTTAAAAATGCTATAAAATTAGGAAATTAAAAAATAATTTAAAAATGGTTAAAATATTGAATAAAAAATAGGAAATATAATTTAAAATTGAATGTTAAAAAATATTATAATCGCATTTAAAATATGAAGAAAATTTTGAAATGTAATTTCGGGCCGGTCCGGGCCGGTGTTCAAGTTTGTAAGGTTAGCCCAACCCAAAACATGTCCATTAAGAGTTGGTGGGTTGTGTGGACACAATAACAATCGGGCTGGTCCGTGTCGGGTTTGTTATCGGGTTGGGTTTATTGAGGTGATTTGGTGGGTTCGGTCCGGACCGGACTTATCAAGCTTTATCGGGCCTATTTTATATGTAAAGATATATGACCTATTTTATTATTTCTATCTATAAAATTAGAATCATTCATTCTATATGCATGTAATTCGAATTGTAAGAACAAATTAACATACTCTTTTCAACTATAGATTCATATAATCTTTCCGATCAAGGATTAACTATAACAAAGGTAATATAATCCATCAAAATTTAAAACCATTAAAATTAAGATGGTCCGAATGGCCCTTACCGGTGTTGGGTTGGTATTATTGGTTCAAGCTAATGGCTTCTTAACGGGTTGGTCCGGTTTGTTTTAGTTTTTAGTCGAGAAGAAACATGTCCATTAAGGTTCGGTGGGTTTATCGGGCGGGCAAGGTCCGTGCTACCGGTCCGGCCCATTTTTGACACCCTTAACCCGTGTAATTGGATTGGGCAAAAATGTTTTTCCAAATGCCCGCAATGTCCTGTGGAGATATCCAGGGCCATAGGTGAACAGTTGAGGGGAGGGAGGCAGAAATTGAAAGAGAAAAACAACAATTTGAGGAGGCAGTTTGAGGCACCATACCATAATTCAGTGAGAAACATGAGGCTGAGGAGTGGGATATAGAGGATATGACAGAGGCAGAGGCAAGACAGATGTGCCATGCAACAATGGCTAGTAGAGAAACTCTTATATCAGATGCGGAAAGGAGACGGACAGGAGCAGGTATATCTGGAGCAGGTGGCAATGGTAATGGATTTGCTCAGTCTGAGCCATGGAGATGGAGCAAAGGGATTGGTTCTTGGTTTTCTAAATCATGAAGTAAAAGGGAAGAACCTGTGCCTCAGCCACGATCACGGCATGATTATGTTCTAGTTCTAGAGCAAGATCCCGGAGTCTTTACGAAGCAAGGTAGCAAGCAGAAAAAAATAAAGGCACTGTTTGGAGGAAATAATAGGGAGTTAGTAGGGTATTCTTATTCTAAGTGGTCGTTTTATCATGGCATCCTAGCAAACGCCACCATGGACCCTTTTTTTCAGAGCATGCTAAATGCAGTTGCTGAGGCAGGTACAGGGATTAGAGGGTAAAATCAATATGAGCTAATGATTCATTATTTGCCTCAACATAAGAAGGAATTACAAGACTGGATCTTGGGCCAAAAGAAGAATTGGGAAGATTTAGGAGTAACCATTATGTATGATGGTTGGACTGGTCCTATTAGAAAGTCTATCATCAACTTTATGATTTACTGTGATGGGAGGGCAGTGTTCCTTAGGTCTGTTGATGCATTAGCTGAAGTAAAAGATGCAGACTATATTTATGGGCTGTTGCAATAGGTGGTGGTTGAGGTGGGAGCTCAGAACGTTGTCCAGATTGTGACAGACAACGACAGCAATTTTAAGAAGGTAGGGGAGATGTTAATGAACAATGCCGACTACAATCTCTTCTGGACTCCATGCGCTGCCCATTGTATTAATTTGATGTTGAAGAACATGGGCAAGATAAGTAAAGTGAAGAGAGTGGTTGAGCAAGCAAGACAAGTAACCATTTTCATCTACAACCATGATTATTCCTTGAACATGCTCAGGGAGAGATGTGGAGGGGACTTGGTCAGACCAGGCGTCACCAGATTTGTTATGAACTTTATAGGATTAAAGAGCTTTGAGGCGAAGGTGGCCGGACTCAGATCGATATTTGCATTTGAGGATTGGTTTTCGTGGAGACAGTCAGCTACCCCCAGGGAGTGGAAGTACAGAGTACCATCGCTTCAGACGAATTTTGGTAAAACGTAAAGGTGGTAGTCAGGGTGTTGCATCTTGTAGTACAGGTGTTGAGATTGGTAAATACTGAGCGAAAACCTACCATTCCACTTCATTATGCTGCTGCGGACGCATTGAAAGTACGTGTTAAAGCTTTGATACCACGTGGCTACAAGAATTATAAAAGATCATCAATGACCGATGGGAGAGCCAACTCATGCATCCATTGCATAAGGCTGGTGAGTAAATTTGATGATGTATTTACTTTATTGTTACTTATGTACCAATATAATTTTTATTTGCTTTAACCACGTATCCACTGTCAAGTATATCAACATATTATTTGAACCCCAAGTACCCGGTATCTTGTCAGGCTCGCCAGTATGCATGTGCCTTGGGGATGAGCGGTGTGGTCGGCGGGTGCCTTGGCGGCCCCTGCGGTTGCTGGGGATGGGGTCTGTAGAACTCATTGAGGCAGTGAAGCTAGTGGTTGCAAAGTTGGAGCCAGATCCCCAAGCATAGACACTGGCAAAACCTAGAGGTGAGTTGGATGCTTCAATTACTGGAAATATAGCAAAACTATATATTGTAATTGTAAATATTTATAACTTCTCGATTGTGTGTAGATTAAAACCTTCAGGGAAGCCCGTGGGTGTTTTGGGTTCCCCGTTCCAGTGGCTGGACGCGACAAAAGTAATCCGTGTATGTATTACGTTTAAATGACATACAAAATTAAACTATTTTATGTTTTATGTATTACTTTTAAATGACATATGAAATTAAAATATGTTATTGTTCTTATGCAGCTGAATGGTGGGTGTTGTATGGTAAAGATGCACCTACTCTATAGAAGATAGCAAGTAGAGTGTTAGCTCAGACATGCTCTGCATTTGGCTGTGAGCGAAGCTGGAGTACTTTCAACCTCATTCATTCAAAGAGGCGGAATCGACTTGGCTCCCAACGGCTAAATGACTTGGTCTTTGTGCATTACAACATGAGGCTGAGGGTGCAAAACATGTTCCATGATAAGGAGGATGATACCCCGTTTGAGCTCGCCAACATCTTCCAGCTTGACTTTGAAGAGGAAGATCCATTAGTGGAGTGGGTACGAGACAGAGAAGTACCAGTGATGGACGAGTCAGGGGGGATGCCTGACCCCCATTTGGGGGATGCCTGACCCCCATTTGACTAGCCATTTGGATACTGATGTTGACTAGTTTCTAGCCTCGGAAGAGGGTCGAGTCCATACACGGTCACCCGTGCCGTTTGACCCTCCTGTTGGTACTGATAAAGATGATCCTGAATGGAGTTGGAGTGGTAGTGGAGCTAGGGGTAGTGATCATGGGGGTGGCCGTGAAGACCCAGGTGGAGGTCGAGCCACTATTATCAATATTGGGGCTGATCCAGAGCCACAAGCATCACTTGTTAGATACACTGGGGAGAGCCTGTACACTCATGCAACACAGGATGATGACCATGGTGCACGTGCACCATCCTCATCACGTAGACCAACTTCGTATTCACGTAAGCCTCGACATCATTCTCAATCTCAACATGATGAAGATGCTGATTGCAGTAACATGATGGACGTTGACGTTGATAGCCTCTCTACTGGCTTACGAGGATTGAGTGTGGAAGAGAATAACAATTACTGCAGTGGACAGGAGCAGTGGAATGTTTCTGGATATAGCACTAGTTCAACATACACCTCAAATGATTATGTTGATATCAACTTCGTCCCCTATCCTACTGCGACTGCATATGGTTCTTCTTTTGACGATCGTTTAGATGCAGGAGCACAGACACAGAGTCAAAGTGGATCAACCAACTTCTATTCCTTTCCATCAGTACCTCCGCAAGAGTTTACGCACCAGAGTACTACTTCAGAAGTTTTTCCATTCTTCTCAAAGATAGGTATCCTTCGGACAGCTACTGATGTTATATTTATGAATCATGTACAAGACTACTAGAACTACTTTGCATCAAGAATGTCGTGGGAAGATTATGTTGCTCAGTTGGAAGACAATTTACGTCGACAACTTTCCCAGATGTATGATGATAGTAAGATGGATCATCCACGACACTCTACGTATTACTAGATATTGTATCTGTCTGAGGATTGTGGATTTGTGGACTATGGGCACATGGGGACTATGAGATCATTCAGTATTGAATATTTGAACTATGATGTAATGATTTATAATGAAGTGTTATTATGTTTCTCTTTCTCCTAATGCATTATGTTATTGTCTCATTTGTCATATTTGATTGGATATAATAGGCAATATTAGCCTAAGTATACAACAAACTTTAGCGTTGACTGCCAAAACATGGGTGCAAACCCAAACAACCACAAAGAGTCATTATTTTTACAATTTTATGCTCTAAATGTATTTAAGTGTGTAAAAATGAGGTTCCCTTGAAGTTGGAGACCTAAAAAATGTATTTTGGCCACCGAGACAGCTTAATGCAGTGTCTCGGCGAGGGCGAGATTTCGCCGAGACTCCTCCGAAACCCGAGATTTTAAACATTGGGTTTAATGATGTTTTGTTATAAACAATACAAGGATGGTTCCTATCAGAACTGAATGAGCTTCCACACGGGGGCGATCCAAAAAAGAGCCAAAAAAGAAGGCCTAGATCTGGTTTGGTCAAAACAATTTGGTGGCAGAAGGGATTAATAACTCATCAAAATCGTTATTCTTTCCCTTTCTTTAGTGGACTCCTCGGTCCCAAACGATTGCGAGTAGCTGCCAAGAAGATGAATTCCCGAAGGGGTCCTATAAGACGTCCTTTCCAGTAATACATAGATGGACTAAGACTCCTAACTGTCGATGTAGGACTAGGGTGGTTTCAGATCAGGGTGGAGGGTTTCGAAATACATTGAACTTTCCCAATCGAGTGAATTGTAACATTCGTAATGATCAAATTTACAGATCCCTATCGCTCAGTTAGATAAGAGAGGTTTACTCTAGAACAAAAACCACTAGATAATTCTGTCAAAGCACATGCTTCTTCGTCGACGACAGCAGGTGCCTCTTGAAAGCTTAGCTTGCTTGTCCAGTTCTCCAGCCAATTCCCACCGAAGTAAGAAAATACAATTTGTATTATCAATGATATAACCAATCAAGGAACTACTAGTTGGAGAGGGGTTCCATTACATGTTAGCTACCTCTAGACTAGCTAGACATTCTTGGCCAGGTCTAGAATGGAAGAGAAATTATGGAAGGAATTGAATTGGCTATGCAGGATGAATTGCTGAAGGACAAGAATAAGGCGAAGACTATGAGTCTTTGATATTTATACTTTAAATTCAGAAGAATATGAAATGCTCTCGTTGATGGCAAAGAGGGTTTAGGGCAATTTAATTTAATAATCCCTCTTTGCTACAGGTTCCTACTCAGTCCAATACAAAATCTACAGAGAAAAGTAATAGAAAAATTTACTTATCTTGAAATCTGTTCGTCAGAAATTGATGAAACTTGGGTTGAATGGTCTTTATAACAATTATGAACAATCCTCCAAAATTGAAGAAGATCGGAACAAAGCTGAGGAAGTTATGGGGCCAACAAGTAAGTTGGACTTGGTAGCGCCTGGCTCTGGACAGCTCCACTGTAATTGTGTGATTTGATTTTAATTCAGCCAAAGAAATTGATGAGGCTTCTAGAAATAGTATCGCTAGTCAAGGAATAGCAGATCTAGATCAAAGAAAACACAGAAATTGCAAGGAAAGAGAAGAACAAGAAGAAATTAATTGATTCTTAATTTTCTGGAAAAACTCTACTGTCGCCAACCTTCTTCATCTTTATTTATAGCTGAGATCTTACAAGTAAATAAGAAAGAGTAAAAATAGGAAATACTAAAAAATAGGGAAGACTAACCTCCTTTATAACATAGGAAGTTCTAACACAATGCAAAAGGAAAGTTTCTAAATCTGAAAAGTGTAACTTAGTCTCCAAGTAATTGAGATTTCTTAACTTACTAGCCTACATATTAGAAAACTAACAATGACAATAAAGTCATTAGTAATTAGGAAACTAAAACTAATTACTAATAATGAAGACTAAGTGCTGTCGGTTAGATATGGTTGGCGGTACTTGACTTGGTCAATTGGGCTAGCCCCAATCTGAAACTTCTTGCGGCCCCTTCTGTGGTAGACCTAGGCTACATCACCTGCTCTGGATGGTAGGCGAGGTAGGATAGAGAAGAGGGTTACCTAGATAGATGTTTTCTATAAGTATGTTATAAATAGCTAATAGAATGCGATGCCTCCTTCTAGTGGTGGCTGATTTAAACCAACATGTGGTTGAGCTGATCTACGACCACCCTTGCGCTAGCACCCTGTTATATAGGGTGGTCATAGATTAGCTTTTCTTGCTGGGTAAAAGGCCTTTCTTCTTTGTAACTATGAAGTAGCTTGTCTTTGTTATTCTGTCTTTCGCTCTTAGAGTTGATTCTTTCTTAATGTTGATACTTTTTATTTCGTCGAGCCCTAAGCTTGTGGTGGTCCTTCGAGTGTGGGTTCAATTCGATAGATGTATCAAGTCAAGGTCAACGTATGTAGCAACACAGATGGTGCATCGCTTATTTATCATTCTCACTCTGGATACAAAACAAAAACGCACGCTACCTATTGAACTGGACCTTTGACCAGGCATTCTACCCTTGTCGAATCAGAACCAACCACTGCATTGCCCTCAAATAGTTGAGCGGCTGCCAGCCAGTAACTTCCATTCACAGATATAGATTCATTCTTCTTACTTAGTTCAGCAGCACTACCCTTTGCGGTTGGTAAGACGGAATTGAACAAAGAAAAGAGCACTTGAACAGAACAACGGCCACTGTAACTACATAGATAACTACTCTTCTTGGTCAAACTGTATGGTGGTTGGAAAGAAAGATGACCTCACCTTCTTGTAGATGGTGTTAGTGCGAGCTACTTTTGTATCCCTTGTTAACCTTCTTTTGTAGATAGAATCTTCATTTTGTTCATTTTTATTTTATGTTTTTTAGTTTTACCACTCATCCACCTTGAGATTGACCTTTTTTTGTAGATAGAATCTTCATTTTGTTCATTCTTTATTTTATCTTTTCTAGTTTAACACTCATCCACCTTAACATCTTCATTTCAGTCACATTAAGCTTGTTTAAATGTTTACTTTTCCCTTTACCATCCAACATTCAGCCCCATACGGGATTTCTGGTTGTATAATTGTTCTATATAATTCCCTTTGATTTCTAATGAATACGTCGATCACACAATACTCTGGATGCACCCATCCCCGTCTTCCATCCTATTTTTAATTCTTTGTACAACATTATCCTCAGTTTCTCTTTCTTTATTTATGATTGAATCAAAGTACATAAAGTTATCAGTTTGTGGTAGCTCCCTATCATCAATTTTCACCACCTCACTCTCAGTCATATTGTTACTATTGTTATACGTCATATACTGTGTTTTTGCTCTACTTATTTCAAACCTTTCGATTCTAAGGGTGATTTCCATGAATCCAACCTTGCACTTATCCCAACGTTTGTTTTATCCACCAAAACAATATCATTTACAAATTATCAATATCCTTAATAAAAAAAAAAAAAAATTGTGCCAGATGGTTAGAATTTTTGTTGGTTTTTTGCAATATCGGGTATTAGTGTGACCAATAAATCTGTCTGACATTTGTAGAATGAACCAATGATACTATGAGATAATGATCCTCTCTCTCTCTCTCTCTCTCTCTCTCTCTCTCTCTCTCTAAACATTGTAGTTACTTGGAGATGTTATGTCATTTATTTCTCCTTAGGTTTTGTTTGTTTTGATGTAAAATTTTACATGTAAGTTTTTTTTCCAATGTTTGTTTACAAGACATAAAATATAGTGATCTCTAAGGAGGGAAAGGAAGTTTCTCTTTCTTTTACCTCCGGGAAACCAACATTGGAAATTTTTTTATCATGTAAAATCAAAACAAACAGAGCCTTAATAATTAATTGTTTTGCGTATTTGAGCAAGGGTCCCTTTACTGAAAGGCTCTGTTGCAGTAACTATAAATTGTTCCAATACTTAATATATTTTGAATATATCGCATTTGAGAGGGGCTGTGGTTGAGGCAAGCTATGCTGATAGATTTCTGTCTCTTAAACATTTGATTAGGTTTACAATGCCCTTGGTGTCAGCTATGTTCGCGATGGAAAGCTTGAAAAGGGTATAACTCAGTTGGAGAAGGCTGTGAAGCTTCAACCAGGGTATGTAACAGCTTGGAATAACCTTGGTGATGCCTATGAAAAGAAGAAAGAGTTAAAAGCTGCCCTGAAGGCATTTGAAGAAGTGCTCCTTTTTGATCCTAACAATAAGATAGCACGGCCCCGTCGAGATGCATTAAAGGAACGCGTAGGTTTCTACAAGGGAGTTCCTATGAAAATCAAGAAAGAGAGCTAATTTTCTGCGGCTATGTAAATTCATATTTCATGATATCTGTTTTTTTTACTTTGTAACCATTTTAGTCCCATTGAGCATGTTGATTTATTGATATCTTTCTAAAGAGACTAAGGATAACTCGTTTGATCTCTTGATATTGTATTGTGAGAATAAAGCTGCAGTTAGCATTGCCCATAATCCAGTGCAACATGATTGTACTAAGTATGTGGGGATTGATCGTTACTTCATCAAGGGGAAACTCGAGGATGGACTGATTTGTATGCTCTTCGTAAAGTCTGATGACCAATTAGGATGTATTCACTAAGGGTTTGGGTGGGAAATTTTTTCATCCTACTTTGACCAAGATGGGCATGTGTGATATCTGTGCGTCACCTTGAGGGGAGTGCTAAAACGATCTCAATATTAAGTTTCGATATTTTGTCTAGTTGTCTCTAGGTGTCACCTAGTTATTGCTGTTTAATTTCGAGCTTTGTTTAAATTACAGTAGAGCTTCCTTCTTAGATTATAACTCTCATAACTCTTATTTTCAATTCCTATTGTGAGTTTTTTAATCTTTTTGTAATTCTTCTATGATAAATACAAGACTGGTTGGTCCCTCAAGACCATCGAAGCATCCTGTTCCTAAGAGTGTTTTCAACATAATACATTTATAAAAGATTGGAATGCTTTAAAAAAAATTCTTCCTACAACAATAAGAGAATTACTAACTTTGTTCTTGCCCCTACTAGATTAAGGGTAAATTGCCCCTACTAGATTAAGGGTAAATTACCCCTACTAGATTAAGGGTAAATTACAAGGACTTTCCTTGTGAAATGCAATAAATACAATGACCTCCCCAATGTTTTGTAAGGAAAAAAAATGACTTAACCAAATTACCCTTCCTTCCACATCCTAGTACTTATATCTCCAAATTTTCCCTTCCAAATCCCTTCTCTTGAGACATTGTCCCTTCGTCCCTACCAACTCCGCGGCCTGCAACTCCACCGGTATATATCTCCTCTACACTCTCAAAACTCAGATACAGTCTCGACTCCTCCAGCTTCAGTAATGATCCCCATCGTTTAAACCCTGCAGACGCCTTTGTCAGCGTCCAGCACTCCCTCCACGCCTTCGTTCGCCCCCGCTTTGGGCTCCTCCTCCACATCCTCTCTGTTCTCTACACCTTTTCTTCATTAGCCGCAGATGCAACAACAAAGATTGCCATTGTATTACGCGTTCTCTCTCCCCTGTTTGACCCTTTTTGTTAAATGCTTCTCTACATCATAAAAATTTTTCCTCTCCTTTTAATGAAAAGTTCAGAGCATAACATACAAAAAAGATGAGAAAGAGAGAAGTTGAATGAAGCTCCGAATTTTCATTCTATTTCTATTGCAATTTAGTGGGAGGTTTTCCAAAATTGAAACTCCAAGAGTAGAGAAGGAAGATAAAAGAAGAGAGATTTCTTAGAGGAAAGAGAGAGTGATAGTGAGAAAGCACTGAAGATTGAAGAAAGATATCTTTATTTGTTCTTTCTAATTTTGAAAATTTCAAGGAAGTTGGTAGCATATTATCTCAAGAACATCTCTTTTTCGTCTAATAGAAGAAGGTTCAAATCAAATGAAAATTAAGAATCAAAGAAAAACACAAACAGGTAGTGTTCTAACTACTTCTAAGATGAAGCCCCTAACCCCTCTCTCTTCTCTTACATGTAAATGCAATATTTTTAGAATCAATGTGACAAAAAACTTTGCTATCATTTCTTGTATGTCTGTTAAGCGATCTTTGCTGCCTACAAAGAGGAGCTTGGAAACCCCTAAATACGCTTTCAAAGTTTGTTCTGAAATTTTTGAACATGGGTTTTCCTGTCTTTTTTCTGGGCTGGAGGCTCATGAGAAAATTGTTTGGTTCTACAGTCTCCTAGAGCCAAGCCTATTGGGATATCAGACGTGAGTTCCCTTCTTGAAAATCTTGGTGATAGATTCAGATAGAGCTTCTTGAAAGCTATATATGTAGGTTATGTTGGCATTGCAAGATGCCATCTTTAGTTTGTTTGGATTTAAGGGCAAATAGGTAAAGTTTATATCCCTTCAAGGATAATTTTGTCATTTAGAAGGTTGAATCTACAAGATGTCACTAACTAATGTTCAAGTGTTTCAAGCCTAACGGAGTGGACCAGATAATCACCAATTTTGCGCATTAAGGGAGTTCTGTATCATTTCTCGCAAGTCAGGATAGTGCATTGTATTTAACCCATTTTACAAGGGATTGTGTGACGCCCAACATGGTTCATCAACCTCCTTACTTAGGCTCTCTTTGGTATAATTTTTTTTAGATATGTTTTTGTTATTGTAGGTGTTTGGTATCATTGATTTTTTGCCAAAAAGTATTTTTGCTTATTTTTGCCCAAGTGTTTAATAAGCATGTATTTTATTTGAGGGTAGAATAGTAAAATCAATATATATATATATATATATATATATATATATATTAGCTTTTCATTTTTTTTCCTCCTTCTTTATTTCATTGATTCGGTCACTATAAAACACTTTTTTTGGTTGTCCAACATTTGATCCATCTGTTGGATGTCAAATATAGTAAAAACGGTAAGGATTTTCAAATGTCAAATCGATCGGAGAAGGGGAACACTAGATATCAAGATTTGAAAAATTCTGAAACTTCAATAAATCCAACTTTTGTTCTTGATTTTGACCAAATCATTTGTACTTTTTTACCCGTTCAACCTCCAATTAAATCTGTTGGATATCAAAATAAGGGAGAAAAAAAAGGTAAGGACATCCAAATTTAGGTTGATTGGATAAGGGGATCACAAAATATCATAGCTTAAAAAATTCTATAACTTGAAGAAATCCAACTCTTGTTCTTGATTTCGACTACCTCAGTTGTATTTTTCCAACTGTTCAACCTCCTGTCAAGTTCGTTGGATGTCAAGTCCAAGAAAAAAATGTAAGGGTTTCCAAATTTTGTTTCGATCGGATAAGGAATCACAAGATATCATGGTTTTGAAATTTTACAACTTGAAGAAACAAAAATAAAATTTTATTCTTATTAGATACCAAATTTATTTCTAAATTACGGGTACTTTCCCTGTAGTTTGCCTATAATCCAAGTACACCCCAAACGTTTTAAACAATTACAGCTATCTCCCTATATTTTTATTTTTTTATTTATTATTTTTATTTTTTTATAGTATTAAATTTAACAATAAATGGACAAATATATCCCTCGGTGCTCTAAAGGCAAAACAGTGACAGTAGCGTCGGAATAGAAAAAGTTCCAACAATTCGTTCCAAGTTCCTGCTCTGCCGTGGTCTATCTGGCGACCTCCGCGAACCACAACTTCTGGTTCGTCTCTACTTTTTGCCCCAGTAATTGGCATGGTGTGCATGTTCCATTCAAAACGTACGTCCATGGCTCCATGCAACTCGTAACAAAATAATCCTGTTGATTGACTCATTTCTCTTACTAAAATCCCAAACTCTTTAAAAGATGACACGTGTACCTCTATCTCTGACCATGTTCCGACTTCGTCTTTGATCAAAACACGGATCTCCCAAACGTCTTGAACCGGGCCTTATTTTTTTGGGTAAGTATCTTGAACCAGACCTTGTTGAATGTAAAATTCTCATAAAACAGAAATCCCAAGAAACTCCTGAGAACTCCTCATCCAACATTGTTGTTTATTACAGAATTATGGATCCGAATCGTCTCCTCCCTGTATTTTAGGGAGGAGGGAGACATCCCCGTTGGATGGCCGACACGTGGCTCTCGAAAAAATCCGAGCCCCATGTCCGAACCAACACTCTCTGTCGGCTCGGACGTGGGGCTTGGATTTTTCTGAGAGTTACATGTCGGCCATACAACGGGGGCGTCTCCCTCCTCCCTAAAGTACAGGGAGGAGACGATTTGAATCCCATAATTCCAGTAAATCATATCTTCGACATTCCACTAAAATCTCTCAATAATTCTGGAAAAAAAAAAAAAACCCTACTTCTAGTTTGTCAGAAATACAGAAAATCACTCTCAGTTCCTCTAAGATGTCTAGAGGAGTTGGCCCAATGGGTTCCGACATCGATCTTATCAAAGGAGAATTTATGCATAAATCAGAAAAACATAATACCCAAAAAGATTTCTTATCATTGTGATAACTCAGTGCTCTCGCCGTCAACATCGTCTTCTCAACGAGAGGAATGGTAAGCTTTGGAGATTTTTTATTCACAGTCTTCACCTTTGTGTACGTGGTCTTTCTCTCCAGGATCGCCTTCCCTCCTCCAGAACCCATCATGAGGAAGAAATGAGGAAGGTAGGGGCATTTTGGGCATTAAAGGTTTAAATTTGTGTTTATGTCGTCAACTAATAGAAAATGACTAACGGACAACATTTTTGTAATTTGTTTTGATTTTAGGAGACGTCTTTGTAATTGTTTTGAAACGTTTGGCATGTACCCGAGTTTCGGAGCAAACTATAGGGGAGGTACTCGTAATTTTCTCTACAATCTAGTACGCATAGTATCTACCAAACAACATTTTATTTTTAACAATTATCCAAAAAAAAAAATACTATTTTTGATTAAAAATAAAATTTTAAATGATTTTTTGATAAATAAATAAAAATAAAAAAGAAACTTAATTCAATTATGTTTCCAATCAGTTGGATCCTCTTATCATATCTGAACGGTTGCGTTTTGTTGATGATTATAATATTCAATAAAATTTACATAGAAAAACGGATAATATTTATCCATAGTGTTGTGGGGAGCTCCCTCTCAATAAATAATATTAGCTAAACAATAAGAGGACAAAGATTTCCATTCCAGTAGTTAGAAATGTTCTCCATGGATGTTATGGATGGCTTCATTGTCATATGAAGGGTAGTGTTCTTGTTTTAATTTGAACTGATCTTTCTTGGCTGGACTTGCTCTGCAAATGATAGTAAGTGAACATAAGAGTGGTTAGATTAAAAGTCTGAGGGGTACATTGCGATGATTAAATCAGGAACCTGAGCCTGAGCAAAACTAGAAAAAAAAAGGAACTTCATAGAAAGAGAAAAAATGTATTGATAGTGACGTGATAAATAATTTGACCTTTAATAGGAGAAGATGTTTACAAGGGCAGGAGATGGGTCTCACCTCCACTTTTGTAGTACAGCTCTGAGATGGGCCATGGTCGATATGCCTCCGGTTTGAATGTAAATAGGCGATTATACACCCTATCTTAGCAATAGAAACTCTAAAATGATTGCGGTCGGATGTGCCCCCGGTTTGAATGTAAATGGGTGATTATGCTCCCACCTTTGTGTTACAACCTTTGAAAAGATTGTGGTCAGATGTGCCCCCAGTTTAAGCTGAGAAAGACGAGCATGACATGCGAATGAGAAACTTCATGCCACGTATCGGGCACCTATTGGGGGATAGTAGCACATCAGGTTGATTTTTCCTTTCTAACATTGGATTGGTATTTTATTCCAGAGACCAAACAAGCGCATGGTATTTGAGAGCCAATCAAATTTCCATGTGACAAAATAAATATGGAGGGACGTGTTTCCTTCACTAGAAATGTAAGTTCTCTTAAATAAAGTAATAATCTTTACCCAAAAAATAAAATAAAGGAATAATATTTAACGAAAAAAAAATAATAATAATTTAAAAAGCCGGGATTTCCAACCGACCACTTGAGATGGAATCTTCCAAGCAAAAAGAATTGTGGCCTAGGATGAGCGGTTCGAACAATATAATAAGAAAAAGACTGTGAGGACACCTTCTGAGTGGACCGCTTGCCGCTTGGAAAAAAAATAAAATCTTTTAGATTTAAATCACGAAATTTTTTTTTGTTTAACTCTAAAGTAAATATAATCAAAAGTCATTATTGGCAAGATAGATAGGTACAAAAATAAAATAAAAAAATATTTTCACTTGTGGCAATATTGTAAACTTTGGTTTAATTATTGAAAATGCAAGGAAGAAGATGAAATACATCGCAAGTAAGTCGTCTCGAAACTTTAAGCTAAGGATTTATCATTCATGCAATAGTGATTTGATCAAATCATACTTTGAGTAATTCAAAATATTATATGAAAAGGAATAAAAGGAGGGGGGGGGGGGGTAAAATAAACAATGAACAAATTAGAATTAATTTAGGAATTATCCGATACGTGATAAATTATAAGAAACTTGTTTAAAGCAGCATAGGCATATGCATAGGCATATGCAACAGAGACCTTTGAATGCACTTATATAGAGAAGTGATCTGATTCAAATTGAAATAGCTTAAAATGGTCAGCATAACCTTAAAATGATTCTAAAAGAAATGAAGGAAAACGTGTAGAACTTAAAACTATAATCAAGTATGGCTTTGGATAGAATTGATTGGAGAAAAATGATCTATTTGCTGACTGATCATTTAGTTAGGAGTACAGTTTTAGCAATTGGTATTAGATTGATTAATTCGTATCTGTTTCTGTTGTAATTGATATTGATTTTTTATAATTTTGTTTTTAATTTTTTAATCGTATCGATCATGTGTCAATCATGATAACAAGACTGATTTGTATCGTAAGATCAATTTTTACGTAGGTCGATATCATATTCAATATTAATACAGATATCATTATTGATACCTTGAATCATGATTAGGATAAGAGTCTAAGACTTACTTGAGTTGGGTTGAATTGAATCGTAGGATAGTTGTTATTAGAAAATTAGCAACAATAATATTTTATTATATTCTGATTAGATATTAAATTATTTTGTGATTCACGTCTTTTCATACCTATGAATTATGATAACATGTCTATCATTCTTGTCTCCACTCTCCTTGTCCCCTTTTTTTTTTGGAATTTTTCTTAAAGCAATGACATGCCAAATTGACAAATTTTAATTTTTTTTAAAATTTTTTTTAATGTTAATGATAGGCTTAAAATATTGTACAACTAGAGAATGCATTTTATATGAAGTCTCAAGGTGAAAAAATATTGGATCCATTTTTTATTGATAAAGTATTGATGATTTGTTGAAACTATCCACCCTATTATAATTAAATCCAAAACTTTTTTTGGCGCCGCTATAATGTCCACTTTGAGGTCTGGATATGGTATTAAGCGCCTAAAGAGGCAATCCTACTTAAATTAATTAGGGGTGGAGGCAGGTGCAAATTATACTGCATGATACAGGTAAAAGGACTTGATCCACTAACCAAGCCTTGGGTACATATAAGAACAAGCAATGTTAAATCACCAAGGCAAGACTCAATCTACGTTACCTAGACTCAAATCTATACGCCTCTAAAACCCCGGAATTAATTTCATCGCGCCCATCATATCTATCATGTAGTAGATCAATTTGGACTTAAATTTGTTGAAGGTGGCTCAGTCATCATCTATTTAGTTAATACTTTAGACCAATATTATTATAAAGACTCAAAACCGGATTTGCATTTTTCTTTTTCTGTTGGTACGATGTGTGTTTTTATATATAAAACTGTTGTACAGTAACGGTTACTTTATTTGAATGTTCTCCATTTATTGAAAAGAGTTTGCATTTGACTTAAAATACATTTGATGAATTATATGGACATGAAAGAGACTAAACAAGACGTTTGAACATTTGAAATCAAACGTGAACTTATTTTAAATATTTAAAATTTTAAAGAGAAATCTTATCTCTAATAATCCCCTTCAAGCTAAGGAGAGTCGTTCACGGATCATTAACTTGTCTCTCGGAAGGTGAAATTAGATGGTTGATAATGGCTTTGTGAACACAACTGCCAATTTGATCTTTGGTGGAGAAGAACTTAATTTGAAGATTCTTGTTAGCCATCAAATGATAAACAAAATTAACGAAGGCCCACCTCGATAAATTTGGTGCGAGAATGAAATAGTGGAGAGAGAGAGAGAGAGAGAGAGAGAGAGAGAGAGAGGAACGCAGATTGGAGAGCTGTTCATACTTCTGATGCAAGAGAAAGACCAATGAACTTAGAACTAGTTGATCCTTCCTAACCCATTCACCAAGAGACTTGGATTGAGGACGGGAGTAGCAGTGCATCTCTCACAATGATGGGAGAAATGGACTTCATTTTTAGCAAATTTCACTCATTACACTTCTAGCCAAACAGACCCTAGGGTAGTAATTTTCCGAAGACATTCTAGCTTCACTATCTTGGAAATGACCTAGCTAATTTAGCCAGGCCAGGCCTGGCCCAGTCCTAAGCTACCTTTGTTAAATATTTTTCAGTTCATATGCCTGTCAAAGCTGGTTCCAAGCCAGCATGGTGTCACAAATATGACCTATTTGTGTACATGAATGGCCCAAGCTCATTGTCATTCGGTAAGTCCTCCCAATCACGGTTCAAGTAATCGGTATCGGATCGGTCTATTCGGCCAATTCATATCAGTTTTGAACTTGATCGATCTTCGATTTGATTCTATTTTAATATGCATTATTGACCACATGTCAGTTTCTCATTGGATTCGTACACCGATCCGATCCAGATTCAGAACAAATCAATTTTGAACATGATCAATACCTGAATTTAGAACCTAATCTTTGAAAATTCCATTGCAGAGATGATCATCTCACAAAATCAGTTTAATATTTACACAATCCTCTTTATTTAATCCATACAAAACTACAATTACAAGAAATCTGAGTGTTTTTCTTGCCTTTTCTGCAAACAAGAATTACTCAAAAAATCTGAGTGTTTTTCTTGCCTTTTCTCTACCAGATCCTAACAAAAATCACCACACACAGAAAAAAAAAAAAAAAATTAAAAAAATAAAAATAAAATAAAGAATGACCTTAAAAAAACACAGGCCTCCACCTTTGAACAAAAACCTACAAAAGCCCTGTTTCATCATCATCTCAACAGAATCTAAAAAAACCCATCTTTAATTAGCAGATCTCTCTTTGTAAAGAACCAAATACTGAAAAGCTCTAATCCCTTCAACTGAATCAACAGAAGGATGAAGACCCATCTTCATGAATCCGATCCATTGCTATCTGATCTGCAGTATCTGAGTTTCAATGAAACCTGTCTTTCCATACGAAGTTGACTATAGAAATTCTGAATAAACAATTCTGCCTTCCTATCAATATCTTCATCAGATGATATTTGACTCATCGGAGAGCTCATTGTTCTTTGAAGTGCCCGTATCGGCGAAACTCCAATCGCTTCTCCTGTGTCTGCATCATCGTTTATCGCCTGCAAACCTGGTCGATCATTGAAGCTCAATCTCTGATCTTTGAAGCTCAATTTGTGATCTTTGAAGCTCGATTGCCGATCGTTGAAGCTCAATCGTGGCTGAGTATTTGATCTACCCATAATTGAAGCAACCCTGAATCGACTAAGATCAAAGGTTAATAGAAACCTTACCTTTTTCACAGCTCTCTTCAAGCGGTTTAATGGTAACCAGTCTTCTAAGCCCATGTTTTGAGAATAGAATTGATGTAAGAGAATTTGTTGTTAGAGGAATTTAGCCAAGTGGATCTCTGATTTTTATAGATGTTGAAATGGGAGAAAGAACAAAAATTGTCAGAGAAGCTAAATAGAGGGAGAGAGAGAGAGAGAGAGAGAGAGACGTGATGAACAGGACTACCTTTTTACAGACGACAGCTGCATATGAATGAAGCTTCGGTAGACCAACTTCTTTTAAAGGTTCTATAGTTGACTGTTGGGAACTTTTTTTTATGTAATTTTTGTTATGAATTTCTTACCGAATTTTTTTTTGTTATGAATTGCTCTTATTTAAGTTTTAATACTTGGGGATTAAGTTTTGGAGATATTCCATTTTTAATAAGTTTTGGACATATTCTTTTTTGAATTTCTTGGATGGTGTCTTAGAACTTAGAAGTGGTCAGCCTAAAAAATAATAATGAGGGTGGAGTAGGTTCAATGTTCGGATCCTCAGCACCGCGCGAAGAGCTTTAGGGATCTCATCGCCGTCTATAGGTGTGGGCCCCTCCCCTAATCCATATTGACATACTTTATGGACAGTGATAAAATCTCGTGAAGCTTTTCGCTTGGTAAAAAGAGGATCTGCACTCGTTAGGGTCTAGTTCGTGAGAAAACTTGGCTTGCTAAGTCGGCCGAGTTGGAAATACTTAAAGAATTTCTTTGGTATAGTTTATATTTATGTGTATGAGTTATTTATGATAAATCATTTATGTAAATAAATGATTCATCATAAATAATAACCATTTGATACCATTAAACATAAAGAAGAAATAATAGATTATCACAATAATAATAAATACCTTTTTCTCTTTTTTTTTGAGTTATTTTGGGCTAATGACGGATCTCTTGAACTTTGGCCTGATTGTCCCACAAGCCCATACTGAATCCAAAATCGCATGGATCAGGTCATTCCAAGGTTGAATGAGAACCATTCCATTTGCACCCAAAACGCATCGAAAAAAGAGAGCACTTAACACCCCGTATGAGTGGTCCCAAGGCGATAAGAAGAGTTAAACTCAGAACCTTCTATTTCCTAAGGTATAGGCTCTTTGCCAACTAAGCTACCCCCTTGGGATTTATTTGTAGAGTTTAGATTATATTAATACCATAAATTATTCCAAAAAATTAAATATGACAAATGTCATATTCAACAAAAAAAAAAAAAAAAAAAAAAAACCTATATATGTGTGTTATATAATTAAACCTCCATCTCCCACTAAAAAGTGAAAAAAAGAAAGAAAAAGAAATTCAATTTTTGGCTAATTTATTAGTTCTAAAATTGTATATTGCCTTTAATAGCTAAAAGGATACAGTTTTTCTTATTCTTAATTTTTTTTCGGTAGGGAACCAATTCTGGTTGGACCATGGTTCGATCCAGTTTTTTTGAACAAATATGGCTAGCATTATTTTGTTCGATATATCTGACTACTTGTATTGGACCTAGAGTCAAACTGATCTAAATAGAAAAATTATTTTAGCTAAAATTTAAGTTTATTGAAGAATAGGTTGATTTCATTTTGTTCTTTAAAGAGATTTAGTACATATAATATTTTTTAATATTATTTTTCTCAAAATTGGACAAATCAGGCTAGGCTTGGTCAAATTAGATTAGGAAAAATTACATAGACACCCTTTCTACAGTTGAGAAATTACATAGAACTATCCTGTCTTTACAAAAACTGTATAGAGTCTACAGACTACCCCTCTAACAATGCTTTCATATACTTACACCCACATCGTTACTTATAACTTAATGGTAGAATGTCAAATTTTTTTTAAGACAAAAATACCTTTAAAAAAGCAAACTCTCTGTTTTCTCCAAGAAAATCTGAACCATCCATCCCAAAACTCACCGAGCCTTTCCCTTTCTCTCTTATCGTCCACCGTCTCTTATTGTTTCGTAACCTCTTCACAGCCCTTCTGTTTCCCTCAAAAGACATTTTTCCTTCCAAACCCAATTCTCCGCCACCACCCAAATAATTTCCATCGTCTTTTATTTGTTATGCCTATGGAAGATCAATAGAAGGTTTGATTTCCATTGGGGCCGGAGGAGGAGATGGAAGAAGGAGAATTAGTCTCTGGAAATGGTGAGCTTGGCTCGGGGAGAAAAGGTCGAGAAGGAAGAGAAGAATATACTCTAGTCTACTACCCATCAAGAATCTTGGCTTAGGGTTGGTAATGTCCTAGAGGAGACGAGGTAGGTATTCAGAGCGGCAACAACCATTACTCTATGTTTGGAGAGCTCTGTTTTTGTTCTTTTCGAAACAGAAGAAGGAGTTCCTTACAAATTGTTGGTCTGTTCTTCTGCACCAAAGTTCGAATCAGAGTTCCATTTCCGGAACAAATACAAGAAATAAACTAGAAGAGAAAACGTGCCCCGAATCACAGTAACAGATATTTTGTGAAATTAATCACCACTAGGAACTTGTCATTATTGTTAGATCTCGAAGAAAAAATATGATCGTCAATACCAAAATGTAGATCAGCATCCCTTTGCTTGAGAAAATCAAGAGATATTGATCATCGTAGACCAATTTTCCAACCTTCTTCTTCGTCCATCCCAAAACTCAAAAGGAAACCAATTGCCGGTATCAACAACATTCTTGAGATCAAACCGTCCATCCCAAAACTGATTTTAGTTGCGATTTTGGCAATCCATCTATTCTGCTCATGCCGGATCCACTTTCATCTTCTTTGGACTCTCCCCAGCACCATAATAGGTCATTTTACATTCATTAAGGGTATTTTTATCTTAAAATTTTTTGACATTCTCCTGTTAAGTTGTAAGTAACGGTGTGGGTGAGAGTGTATGAAAGCATTGTTAGAGGGGTAGTCTGCCTAGCTTTTATAAAGACAGGATAGTTCTGCGTAGTTTCTCAACTGTAGAAAGGGTGTTTGTGTAATTTTCCCAAAAAAATATTGCAAAGACATGAATTTAAGTCGATTATTGTAGTATTTTAGGCCATGTTTGTTTTGGTGTAAAATTTATCATGTAAATGATATTTTACATGAAAAATTTTATAATTGTAAAAAATTCTTAATTTTTCAATGCATTTTTGTTTGCATTTTATGTCAAAATAAAGAATGGAAAATCCTATTTTAAAGGAATTTTCTATCATTTTATGTGGAAACTGGGAGAGCTTTTGCATTACAATTGAATAAGGTCAACAATGAAAATTCAATTGAATATGAATGTATATCTTCCTCTATAACCTAAATTAGGTAGAGAAATGGTCACAAGCAACAAATTAATTTGTAATCTTTCTTAGGCTCTCTTTGGTATAGTTTATATTTATTTTTATGAATTATTTATGATAAATCATTTATAAGAATAAATTATGAGTTATAAAAAATAACTGTTTGAAACTATTAGAGATAAAGAAATAATAATATATTATCAAAATACCTTCTAATTTATTTGTAGATTTTAGATTATATTAATTTATTTTAAATACCTTGTAATCTGTCTTATATACATTTTTGATCTTGAATCGTGGAATGTGTAGAGAACGTCGCCCATATAGATTGTGCTTTTTAACCTAATTTACATTATGAGATCTTGTTCTTTAATCTATACTCTTTCTATATTAAGAATGCATTCCCCATTTTAAGAATGTATTACTAAGAATATATTCTAAGAATACATACCAAACTCTAATCTCTCGTTCTCTAATCGTATAAAAATTTTGAGCCTATAGTGATTTTAACATGGATAAGAATCAATACCAAATTGATAGTAATTTAGGATTCTAGTTTGATACTGCTACGAATCTTTCGATCCAACCCGAAACGGTTCCTAATACCCTGCTACAAACTTGACTTTCTTGTGAGTCAAGTTTTGCGGTTTTTTTTAGTAAATTTTCATTCATGACTTGAGACCAGTGTAGTAGTAGAATAGAAATATGGGGCCCACAGCCTATGGAGAACGTGCTGAAATCATGCAACCTTTTATAAGGTTTTTGAATCATGAAAGTGCATAGTTTTTCAAATGCTGAATGTGGGACCCACAAGGGCTTATGATATTCGTGGCATTTTTACATGAGCTTGTGTGACGTCTTAAAAAGGGGAATACTTGACAATTTTTACGCGGCAACTTACTTTTGGGCGTTCATCACTTAATTGGTCAAAAGGAAAAATAAACGAAGAAAAAAGAAAAAGAAAGACTTAATGGTCCGCGTAAGAGTATCAATCATCTCCTTCAAATCCTCTTCTCCAAGTGTTTCGGTAAAGTATCTTGCGTTCAAACTTCCAATCAGTCTTTCTCTTCTTTTCTCTCCAAGGATCACGATCACTCTCATTCTTTACTGCAAAGAGAGGGTCGACGAACGAAGAGGGTTGACAAATGAAGAGGGTCGACGAAAGAAGAAGGTGTAAGCACCCCATTTTTACTATCTCCAGCTGAAGCAGGTTTTACTGATGCATAAATTGTAGAGAAGAAGTTACAATATCAGTTCAAGAAGGCAACAATGACAGAATCCAAATCAAGTGCAGAACAATGCAAAAAGGGACCGCTTTTTGTCTTCGACCTCAATCGTTCACAATCTCGGCAGAAGAGGGCATCTGTAAGCACCCCATTTTTGCCTTTCCTAACTAAGCAAATTCTTCTTGGTGTGTAGACAACAAAGGAAGAGAGGCGAGTGAAAGCTTGAATTTTTGGCTGCAACTTCGAGGTGTTTTTAGTGGGCTCCATAGTAATGTTATGGCTTGCAATCTGCATGGATGCGTATGTCTTAGGATTACCTTCAAAATGAGACCAGAATTGTTCAATTCTGATATCAAACGAAGAAGATATGATCATTTTAGTAGGATGATACATATAAGGGGTTTTTTAAAATTATCATAAATATCTAGGGGCTTGCATATAAATTATCGTAAGTTTAATTATTTAAACTTCATTTCCTCATATCTTTCTCATCTGACGTTTAAATCCGGTGATTCAAGTGCTAGTATTCTTCATTTTTGTTGCTCTAAAAAGTGGACGTGGAAAATCTGGAGCAAAGGTCGTCGGAGGATTCCATGCAAAATTGCAAACCGAAATGACCCATGAAATGATAAAAGAGAAAGAGAAGCTAGTCTCAACTCAATCCAGCTTGACCCAGTCAATCTAAATCAATGTTGGCCCAACCCAGTCAGCTCGATCAACCTAATCCAGTCCAACCAATCCAGCTTGTGCTTACATGTGCATGTATAATATGTAAATTATCTATATTATTATACTATATATTATATATTATGTGTTATATTATCTATTACATGTGTTATACATTATATGGTATATATTTCATATATTATGTGCTATATATGTTGTATGTATAGTATATTTTATATCTAAGGGATTGGTATCAGGTTTCCCAAGAAGATGCTGTTCGGTGGGATCTAATTCAGGAAGGAGTGGGACGACTAAGCTCCATAACATGTGGCAATTAAAGGAAATGAAAGGCTGGTGGTTTAGGCAAGAGACCGAAAGAAGAACATTGGGAAGAAGCTGAAGATCGAAAGATCATTAAAGAGAGATTCAGATCAGCTTGGAAGAGAGAAAGCCGAGAGAAGAAGTTGGAAAGAAAATAAAGAAAAGAAAGAAATAAAAATAGAAAGAATCAAGGGGGATCAGTCGGTCGAGAGAAGTAAAGGCAGAGTTGAGAGATTAAGGAAAGAAAAATGAGGAAGATAGAGAGAAGATTAGATCCAAGGGAAAGATCCAGACCGAGAAGAGAGAATCTAAGAAATATCAAGAGATTGAGAGGTATCCGATAAAAGAAGAAAAGGAAAGAAAGATTGAAAGAACGGGGAAAAAGAAGAAGGGAGGAGATCTTCTTCTTGACTAGTTGAAAGAGAGAGAGAGAGAGAGAGAGAGAGAGAGAGAGAGAGATACAAAAGTGAGAAAGAAAAAGAGAGAAGAAAAAAAACTGGAGAGAAAAAGGGAGGAAATCAGATCGAGAGAGGAAAACCAAGGGGAATTGGGGAGGAGAACAGATTGAGAGATGGAAAGAAGAAGAATCAGGATTAAGAGAGAGAGTCTGGGGGAAGAGAGGGAGCAGTGACGAGGAGAAGAGAAGAGGAGCAGCAAAGATGATGAAGGAGAAGAGAGGAAGAAGAAGTAGCAGAGGCAGGTAAGCTCTGCTTTTGTTATTTCTTCTTTATGTATTTTTCTCTAATATTTGTGCACCTACCTATCTCGACACCCGATGAGCCCCTGCAAATACCGTCCACCTGCTATAACCGACCACGACAACTCACCGCAGCCACCGATCCCTGCAACTTCATTCCCTGCAGACCTTCATCGCCCCACTACCTGCTAGCCCAAGCCTCCGTTGACTAACTTGTCCGCAACCCTTGCTACACCTGCTAACAACCATAACCGAAAATCCATCAAACCTGTAACCTCCATGTGTCTAACGTAAACACCCACTTCAACTCCAGTCATCGACCTGCAAACCTCCATAACCTACATCTCAACTCCACCACCAAACCATTTTTCAATCGGTTCCGTCCATCAAACCAAACCATTCACCAATAATGACCCTCATCAACCCCCATCTGTCCCACCAAATCTACAGCCGTATCATTCATTGCCATTCCCTCTGTGCACCTAGATCATACACCATAACCGAACCCAACTCTGGCCAGCACATTTACATCTGTCAAACCCACTTCATACACCTCACAACAACTTCCACTCACTGAAATCCTACACCTAGCCTTGCGCCATGACACCTGGCCTCACCATCTCACAACTCGCATAAACCCAACACTCCATTATATGCATAACCCACCATCCCTTCACACCTGGCTTCATCTCCAAACCCGACATCTAAACCCCAGTTTGCAACTTGCCATTACCTAGCCACATGTATCTGCCATCCCACTTCAAACTCCTACCGGTTTGATCATTCCACTTGTTCCAAACCCAAAACCCCATCTCACAACACCTGTCATACCGCTACTACCACCTGAACCAATGAGCCATTCTTTAGAACCCGATCTACACAAATCTCAGTAAACTGCATCTAACCTAAGAACCTACCTTTCACCGTATGATCACTCCCATTAAACCTGCACACTCTGATCTCAGCCTTTGATCCCCGATCAGCATCACACTCTTGTTGTATCCCTATAAATCTGAGCCATTTGAATTGATTGTAGTAGTGTGTTGATTTTGATCATTGATCTTATTATATGTGATTTTGATTTAATTTTTGATCATTGATCCTATCATATGTGATTTCAATTTAATTTTGATTATTGGATTGATTTTTGAGCCCTTGATCTCCCCATCTGAGCCATTTTTTTAATCAAATATAATCATGATGATGATAATTTAATCTAAGCCATCTGATCTGATCAACCCATGATTTGAACTGTTGGATTATCATGATATGTGATTTTAAGTGATTTGAACCGTTGGATTATCATGATATGTGATTCTGAGTGATCTGAACCATTAGATCATGCATATAAGTTGTTTGATACATATGATGCCATATAACTGCCATATTTGATGCTTTTATTCTCACTGCTATATTTGGATTATTCACATGCACACTGCTATACTTGGAATGCTTTCACATGTTTGGATGCTTCTATATTTGGATTGCACACTTATCATGTTTGTATTGATTCACATGCTCACACGCCATCTTTGACTGTTTTACTGTTTTATTCGGATTGCTCACATGCTATATTAAATGCACACTCTGATTGTTATATTTGGAATGCTTTCACCTGCCATATTGGATGCATACTCTGACTGTTATATTTGAAATGTTTTCACATACTATATCGGATGCACATTCTGACTACTATATTTGGAATACTATCACTGCTATATTTGGAATGCTTTCACCTACTATATTTGACCTGCTTACAATTGTCATGTTTGAAAAGAGATAAATTATAAAAAACAACAATTAGGGCAAGATAAACCCTAAAATGGAAAGAATGATTGGGCAAGATAAACCCTAAAATGGAAGAAATGAATAGATGGGCAAGATAAACCCTAGAAAGGAAAGAATTGAATAATTAGGCAAGAAAAATCCTAAAATAGAAAGAATGATAGGGCAAGATAAACCCTAGAATTGAAAAAACAGTTAGGGCAAGATAAACCCTAGAAAAGAAAGAATTGAATAATTAAGGTAAGATAAACCCTAGAATAGAATGAATAATTAAGACAAGATAAACCCTAGAATGGAAAACACATAGCAATTAAGACAAGATAAACCCTCGAAGAAAGAACATATAGGGCAAGATAAACCCTATAATGGAAAAAATAGATAGGGCAAGGAACCCCTTAGAAACCGTAACAGGGTAAGGAACCCCTTAGAAACCTTAACAGGGCAAGGAACCCTTCAAAAACCTTGATAGGGCAAGGAAACTCTTAGAAACTTTAGTACATAGATTTCATATTTCAAATTACGTCGTACTTGATTACTAGGGCAAACCCTAAAATACATAGGCAGTTTGGGAGAGTCCCCAGGTACGAAGCCATATACAAACCATCCACCAAGCATAAACTTCAACTTGAACAAAGAATCTAATTGAAGCACATGCATAAGCCACATCCATAATCTTTAATCACATATCACTCTTTCGAACTACATTTTGAACTTGATTTCCAGGATGGAATACTTAGGCAGTTTGAAATGGATGTCTCAGATTCAATCCAAGACTGGACCATCATTGGTCCGGTTTACTGTATAGTATACTATACATTACATTGCTTGTTTATTTGTTTTAGAACATGATTGGCTGAATCCTAGGTTAGAAGAATTTAACAACTTGGTTTAGGGTATCTCTCATTGAACCCTAATCATCCAGTTGACCAAGCACAGTCAAAATTAGAGTTTAAGAAAAGTTTAAGAGGCCGATTTTGATCGGACGATTTGGGTTCCTAACACCTTCCCATAATCGTACCCTGAATACTTACCTGATCTCTTGCAGACCAAAGAACTGATACATTGGGTCATGAGTCAATAGAAGTCTCACCCTCTTCATTTTTAGAGGTCCTAGACCTTAATCTAAGTGGCAACTCCAAACAAACATTTGATTTTCCTTGATATAATCCGGAGGAGGATCTCATCTGTCCTCATAGAGGGATGTCATGAGATGATAGATGCATTACGGTTAGTCACGACAAATTAATTAAAGAAGCCAGTATTTTGGAAGACCGTTTCAAAGTTGCTATTGAATCCATCAATAACACTGTTATTATGTTGAAAGGAATGGAATGTCCAACAACTGTAGAACCCGTGGATGATTATGAATTGCTTGCAACAGTGAGCAGTCAAGATGTTGTGTGTGGAGAAGTTGTAATTGGCGACGAATATGAATTTCTTGATAACCCACTGAAGAAAGATATTAAAGGTAGACCAAAAGCGAGAAGGGAAAGGTCATGGTTAGAGAATTCACAAGTGAATTCCAAAAAAAGTTTACATAAGAAACAGAGGACTTGTGGATACTGTGATGTGAAGGGTTACAATCAGAGGGCTTATAGGAGGAAGCTTAGCCAAACTCAAAGTTAGGAGGTTTGTTTCCTTCACTATCTTTGTTACATGGTTTAATTCAATCTGTGTGAGTTTAGATGATCCTCTCCCTTGGACGGGAGGAAAGCCATGTGGCGCTCATCGAACGGCTATCGATTTTCATCCCATATCCATGCGAATTGGAGGGAATCGAGATGGTGTTAAAGGTGACAAACCCAAGAGATATAGGGGAGTTTGGAAGGCATCAAACTAGGGAATCAAACAAATTTAGGAAAAATAGTATATACTTCCACAAATAATCAAAGAAATCTTAGCAAAGGATGTAGGGAATCAATAAAATTCTGAAAAAAGGAAATATTACAAGAGGGAAAAGGGCACCAAAGAAATGATGAACACCTCACATATTGATCATAGCTCCTGTCATGGTTAGGAAAATTCTGATCAAACTCATGATCCCGAAAGATTGCCACCCTACTGTTACTTTTGTACCTATCAACAGGCTCCTTCTCTGTCCTATATCTACACTACAACATTCTGGATTATTTACGACGGTTGTTTTCCGTCGTAAATACTTATTACCGTCACTATTACATTTTTACCGACGGTAAATTACCGTCGTCTATTTGTCGTTTAAAGTGGCGTCCTAAATGTTAACGACGGAAAATTAGATGCGTCGGGAATACCCTTATATACAACGAAATAGTTCTGTCGTCTTATATGCCCTTATTAACGACGGTTTGATACCGCCGTTAATATACATCAATTGCGACGGGCATATATCACCGTCGTAAAAATTTCTATAGAGACGGAAACGTACCCTTATGTAAAGAGGCATTTGCTACGGTAATATAGAAAGTGTTAGTATTTTTAATGACGGTTAATTTATACCGTCGTTAAATATTTTTCTTTAAAAATATATCCCACATATATTAATTACAAATTTTCCTGTAATATATTCATATTTTTCTCATTTCCATATATCCACATTCCACACACCAAATACATCATATCTAAATTCAAACTTCCATAAAAAAATTTTGAAATACCAAAAACACATGTCATTAATTCAAAACATCGAAATACTTTAAATACATTGGCATAAGACAGTTCCAAAAACTTGAATAATTTTTCATTACATTAACACATTTAACTTCTAGAGTTTTTATATATTTAGATCAATTTTTTCCCAATACATCTACTTCATTCATAGTTCTTCTTCTTCAGCACCATAAGTCTACAAAACTCCCGCATCTCCAGCTATATTTTGAGACCTATAATGATGCAAGGAAGATAGTATTAGTCACAAATAAAAAAAAATCTGATTATTAACAAACCACACTATACATTCATAAAAAAAGAAAAAATATTTGGCTAATAAAACAAGGTGAGTATGATGATTTTATTCTAATCACCTATATTCAAGCAATACATTAGATAGAACACACACATCCTGTAATAGTCCTCCCAAGAAACGGGTTCATATTGGTGGTCGGGTCTAAAACATACATTCTTAATTATGAGAATCCTAATAAAAAAATCTGATACCATGTAAATTGAAGAGAGAAAAGAAGAAGAATGGAGAGAAGGAAAGACTGCTTGTGTGCACTTGTGAAGTTGCAGATTTACAATCCACATTGACTCTTCTTGAATTTCCATTATAGTTTTATTACCTGTTATTACTAAGGAGCACAACCATATCTAGGATATGCAATGCATTTGTTTTAGTTACATCAAGTTTGAAGATAACAATGTCTGCTTATGCCTTCTGTACTCATGCTTTGCTTATGGCTTTGAAACACATTAAATTGCATCTACAGGGAGTACGTTAATCAAGCAAATCCTATATACATACCAAGTTCAAGATAAGTGGCTGAGACATCTGGGTCTGGGAGTAGGACCGTGTCTATAAGTTTCTGGAGGTTCATATAAATAGGCCAAGGCTATGAAATTTGTCTGCCCATATTTGATATTCAATCAATCCTTGAGATCTTCTTCCATTTCAATTAGAAACCAATTTTGCATGGTTGATCACATTCTTAGGCCCTGCACAAGGGCTGTAGAAACATGTTACTATATTAAAGGTAACTAAACACAAGATCTGTAATCAGCTAGTAGATGGACAGAGGAGACTCATAGAAGAAGAGATGTAAAAGTATGGTTAATTACAGCCTTACAAGTAAGCAATGCAAATGTGCTTTAAGCAACTATTCTAGAGTATATGATTTTTTAGTTGGATATTTGTATTCATATGTACTTTTTTATTCATATACTTTTTTCATACACTTGAAGTTTTATCAGTTTGTTTCTATATATTATCTAACTAAAATGCATAACATGTAACTCACACAGCTGTCAAGGAGGTTAGATTACAAAAACTTGAAGGTACGTAGCTAGTTTGGAAAATGTAAACCAAGACAAGAAAAGGTTTCTAACCTTATTGACTTCGTCGTTCATTCATTAATTGAGTCATCATAGACTCCGTCTGTGAAAACCTGTCATCTGTTATTTGTTTCTGTGCCTCAATACTTTGTCTCAACGTAGAGAGTTCTTCACGTAATGAGTCATTCTCCATAGTCAATCTTTCTACCCGTACTGCTGCTGTCCCATGTAATTCTTTAGGTGAAATTCCATAACTGTACATCCGCACTCGACCATGGATATCTTTTCCGACAACATCCGAGAAAATTGACTCCTTTACTGAGATGTCATTTCGTTGTTCTTCAGGTTTTTGATTGAGACATTGGTCCATCTCATCCTGCAATTGACATTGAGGAATTCAAATGACATCATAATTTATATGAATATAGGTCGTTGTGAAATTTGTTATGTACGTACCATCTTCTTCTTTGATATAGGGTCAGAAGTACCTCCATCTTTCTTAGTATGTGTTCTTTTGAACAAATCAAAACGGGAGGAATTCAACAGTTCAGGGTGCTCCAAACGCTAGTCATGAAATTCAAAATTAGCAAAAACAAAGATATTTTGGAGTAATCGATAACAATATTAATAAGTTTAAAATACATATTACCATCTCCTCCTCTATACAAGCATAAGAAGTCTTTCCAGTCGATTTTGTCATGTTTTGACACTCTCTATTATTGGAATTTTGGATCGACATGGCCTACCAATTTTCAACACATTATATAGTTTTCTCTGCATCTTTGAAATTCATAGTTATAATTGAGTAGCAATAGCATACCTTATACTCTTCTGTATTCCACTCACGTAAGAGGAACTCCCAATGCTCAGTTGGAATACGACCATCCAAATGTTTCCTCCTTTCTTCATTTGTAGGGTATTTATTAAATACACTCTTCTTCAGCTCATATTTGAATTCTTTCCAACTTTTGTTGAGCCTACTAAAAACATACCCTTTACATCTATCTGATAGGTCAAATTTTGCCTACATAAAGAGGTATAAGCAATGTTAGTTTTAAAAAAGTAGTTTTTTTTTTCCAATATAAAAGCAAAATGAATCTGCTACAAATGTTTTTATTTTTTTACCTGAACTACAGCCCATGCATTGTTCTTACATGTCTCTGGAACCTTCCTCCAACTTTGGAAGCAAATAGGGAGCAGCTTATAATTTCGGGCTTGAATTCCAATCCAAGTACCAAGCGTAGCTGATTTCTTGCTACATGGTATGCCCAATCTGTTCAATCTAATTTCAAATTTCTCCCCTTCCTGCAATGTCTTTATTATGTCACATCTTGCTGGCCCTCTGCCTCTTTTTTTACCTATTTCATAGCAGACAATTAGAAGGACATGAATATATATTTACAATTATCATTAAAATTGATTGAAAAAAAAAAACCCCCATAAGTACACATTGACTAACCAGATGTAGAAGCTGAATCTGAGGTACCAGAGACTATCTTCTCTGCCATTTGTCACTCTGTGGTTTGATATGTGATGCAATCAAATACATACAATAAAATTTAAAATGTTACAAAGAAGAGACTATAGCATTCAAAGTGTGTAAAAAACACATATACAAGTGTATGAGAAGTTGTAAAAACTATTTTTATATGTACAATTGCATGTATTTAAACATTCAATTCGATGGATTACCATCTGAACTTTCCCCACCATTGGGGGTGTCAACTACAACTCCTGTTAAATCGGTTCATATCCACTTGACATCATCATCGCCTTCACAATCGTCTAAGGGATGTAAAGCTTGGGTAGATTGATTCAGATTAGACTGAATCAATGCTTGTTTTTGAACTCCATTATTCTGCTCTCCAATATCATAGATATCCCTAATCTTAGAACTTATGACAACATGCCAGTTTGGACTTAAATCATCTTCTACATAAAAAACTTGCTCCGTCTGTGAAGAAAAAACAAATGGCTCGTCAAGCTTACCTTGTCCACTGTACAATAAGTGTTTAAAATTTACAATAGTAAACCCCATCTCATCTTTATGCACTCCCATTGAAGGATCCACCCAATCACACCGAAATAACATTACTTTGATCTTATCAAAGTATTCCACCTCAATCACTTGTGTTAAAACTCCAAAATAATCAACATGTCCATCAATTGTCACCTTATCCTTTTTACTTGCGAACTTGCTTGTCAAAGCCGTTACGAATACACCACTGTTTTGAGTTCTTCTACTAAGCTCTAGTGCCTTGGTATGGAACCTTATCCCATTTATAATGTAACCTGTGTAACTTTTAGCCTCAGCATTAGGTCCAACTGCTAGCCATCTGATGTGTTCCGATATCTCAACTCCTTTTTCACAAAGTTCCAATATCTGATAATATTAATGACACTAAATGAGAATGAAAATAGGGACTATTACACATAAATAACAAATCTTTATTATGCACTTGCATGATTATTGAACCAATTTGGGAACTCTCTATTATGCCTCTCATCGACCAAACGTGGGCGAGATGGACGAGCTAAATCAGTTTTGATTTCACTGCGGTGGAGGCTTCAAAATAAATGAGGAAAGTTATGTTTAGTTGGCACTCTATCGTACATATATATTGAAGTACAATGGATAAAAATCCAGAAGGTAATACATACTTTCTATATTCTACTATCCCATCATAATGGAATAAGACATAGCGATGCACCTGCTCCAATTCAATTATGTTTAGGCGTACCATCTCGCACTTCCCCAAAGGCCTACCTCTTCCCGAGAATATATTATATGGATCTTCAATGCCTAATGACCCCTCATTTCTAGATGGTCGATTGGACTTCGTTTTCACACCTTTGAAATACCTAGAGCAAAATACCAAACACTCTTATGCAATATATCCTTCTGCTATTGAACCTTCAGGCCTACTACGATTGCGCACGTAGTTTTTAAGTTGCTTGAGGAATCTAAACAAAACAACACTAGTGTTATTGATGTCCTATGTGATAATAATTAGTTGTATGAAAACAATTGTTCAAACACTTACCTTTCAATTGGATACATCCAACGGTAGTGTACTGGACCAGCAATGCTCGCTTCATGGCCCAAATAAATAATCAAGTGCACCATAACATCGAAGAAACTGGGTGGAAACAACTTTTCAAGATTGCACATTGTTACAGCAATAGTTTGATGAAGACTCTTGAATCCTACCTCTGTACCAACGTTGCTACATAAATCACGAAAGAACTCACATACCTTTACCAATACTGCTACAACATTCTTTGGCAAAACATTACGTATGGCCACAGGTAGTAGTTGTTGCATAATGATATGACAGTCATGGCTCTTTAGTCCTAATATCATCCTCTCGTGCACAATAGCACAACGTGCAATATTACCAGCATAGCCATCTGGAACTTTCACACCACTTAAAACCTTGCAAAATGATTCCTTGTCCTTGTTAGACATTGAGTAGTGTGTAGGAGGTAAAATGATTCTATTTCCACCTTCGATCATCTTTGCCTGAAGATGAGGACGTATTTTCAAATCTTTTAAATCTTGACGTGCCTTCAAGTGATCCTTACTTCTGCCTTTTACATTCAATAATGTATAGATGATACTTTCACATACGTTCTTCTCAATATGCATCACGTCTAAATTGTGACGGACTAAGTTATGTCTCCAATATGGCAAATTGAAGAATATACTCTTCTTCTTCTAGTTAAGTGGTAATTGAGGTTTCTTAGATGATTTTTTCCTCTTCTTCCCACCCTCTTCAGTAATTTCTTTGCCAAATTCAGGAAATTGTACATCCCATAATTGATCTAGATGGTCATAACCGGACAACATTTTAGGTTGGACTCTATGTTCCTCATGTCCATCGAAGCTCTTTTTATTATGCCGATAAGGGTGACCTTCTGGAAGAAATCGACGATGTCCAAAATAACAAAATTTTCTTCCATTTTTTAGCCATCGAGATGAGCTATCTTCATTACAAATTGGGCAAGCCAAAGCACCTTTCGTACTCCACCCTGAGAGGTTTCCATATGCTGGAAAATCATTAATGGTCCACATCAAGGACGCACGCAATACAAAATCTTCCTTCTTGTGTACATCGTAAGTTGCAACACCAGTGTCCCACAATATTTTAAGCTCATCTACTAGTGGTCTGTAAGTACACATCTATATCATTCCCAGAGTTGCTTTGGACCGAGGAATAAGCAATGTCAGGATTATGTTTGAGGGCTTCATGCACAACCATGGTGGTAAGTTGTAAGGGATTACCACAACAGGCCATGTGCTATGGGTGCTACTCTTATTTCCAAAAGGATTGAATCCGTCACTAGCTAGCCCAAGCTTAACATTACGATGGTCGTTGCAAAAATCCGGGTACAACTTATCAAACTCCTTCCATGCTTTTGAGTCAGCTGGGTGTGGTAACTTACCATCGTCTGTACGCTCTTCGTGATGCCATCACATATCAGCTGATGTCTTAGACGATATATATAATCTTTGCAGCCGTGGGATCAAAGGAAAATGACGTAATGTCTTAATCGGTATGTTCTTACCACCATTTTTATATCTTGATGACCTACAGTGTTTACATGAATCCAAAGTTGTTGTCTCCTTCCAAAACAACATACAATCTCTTGGACATGCATCAATCTTATTGTAATCGAGTCCTAATTCCTTGATGATCTTCTTTGTTTCATAAAAAGAATTTGGCAAAGAACTTGGCTCAGGAAATGTCTCTTTCAATAACTCCAACAACATAGTGAATGCTTTGTCGCTCATCTTGCATAAACACTTGACGTGATATAGGCGAAGCAAAAATCGAAGTTTCATAAAATTTCTACTTCCCGGAAATAACTCTTGATCTGCATCTTCCATCAACCGTTTAATATTCAGTAACTCGACACTCGGACCCCTTGTATGCTCACCCGTTGCAGTACCCTCAACTCCTTCATTAACATGTGTTCCCTGCATCTCATTTAACATATTATGTATATCGTCATTTATATCTGCTTCATCAATGCCAACTGGATTTTCATGGGGAGGTGGTTGTGATGATGAAGATGGAGCTAGTTGTGATGATGAAGTTTCACCATGATATTTCCACATGACATAACCCCTGTGAAATCCATCGACGATCAGATGTTCATCAATAACGTCCTTAGTACACCAATATCGATTTTGGCACTTTACACATGGACATAAGATTTCTTGCCCGATATTCGTTTTATTAGAAAATGCGAATTCTATAAAACTTTTGGCCTCTTGCAAGTATTGTGGAGATAATCTGAACCTTGCATCTCGTGAACCTCTATCAATCCAACTACTCCTAGACATTGTTGTACAAAGTAACTGACAAGATATTTAAGATAAAAAAATATTAACACTTATAATCCCTTAAAATAATGCATGTAAAATAATAAATTACAAGGTACATCACAATTATAATTCAGGCAATAATTAAATTGCTACATTGGACATTAATTGTCGTATTTCATGTTTTGAGACTCCACTTCTACCAATTCAAATATATTTCACATTTTTTGAGGTGCAATTTCAGGCATCATATTGATACTAGTCGCTGACTTCTAAAAACATAGAAGTGGAGTCTCAAAACATGGACATAATCATGTATCATAAAAATCAGTTATAATTCCAAACGATGCAAAGGTTCAGTCCAAACAATCATTAGCAATTGATGTATAATCATGTATCATAAAAATCAGTTATAATTCCAAACGAAGCAAAGGTTCAGTCCAAACAATCATTAGCAATTAAGCATCCCTTAACTTTGTTTGCTACAGGTACCCATTGGTGGAAGGAAAGACTAGTGGCGTAAATGCCCAAACAGGGTTATGTTGCAGTATTTTTAGACCTCTTCCAACCACAAGAAAAAACATATATAGTTTTTTGAAGAGAAAAGGATTTGAGAAAAGAAACAATTTTACTCCAATAAGTTTCAATCGTGGATTTTATTACCTCCCAAGAAAATATAATAGATAACCTGTCACAGACAATGGCTTTGTGTCAAACGCCAAAAAACCTATTTCTTCATGGATATGAAGCTCAGCATAGTGGATCCATCTACGGACCGGGGGAAGGCACATATCAATTTCAATGGGGAGAAGAGGAAAGAGTTCTCAATCTTCTGAAACTGAGTATTTAAGAGATTGAAGGATTTTCCAGCATCAGCTGCAAGAAAGAATTGTAAGAGAGGAAAAGACCACCATCCTTCAGATGCAGAACCCTTTAGTAAGACTATGTAATGGTTCCCTCCCTCTTTAAATAAAATCTTCCCCACCTGTTTGATTGACACTCCAAAAGAATCATTCTGCCAAAAGATGTCATTGTTGATGTTAGGTACCAATCTGGGTTTGTCTTCTGCAAACTTCCTGATCCAGGCTAAAGAATCTTAAGAAAAGCTTACCTTGTCAGCAATTTGAAGGTGGAATCTGCTTCCAACCAATTTTTTTTTTTTTAACATGAAAAATGTTTTCCGATCCATTCTTTTTTCTTCATGCTTTTCAAGGGAGGACTTTCTTGACTGCCCACGATGGTATTTTTAGTCCAGATCTTGTGTATTGAAGTGGACTTACAAAACTAAAACATGAAATCACCACCACACAACCAAACCACAGAAAAGGAAAAAGAAGTTAAAATATATTCAATATAGTTTGGCAAAGAAGACATCTCCCAACTGAGATGAACAAAGACAGGTCATGTCGGCAATCGGAGTTGGTCCCGGGGACCATGAATCTGCATCTATGTTTAGAAAAACATCCCTTTCTAGTGAGATTAAAACAGCGGAAAACGACGAATCTAACGTAAATTTCTTAGATCTTTGAAATCCAATCCAAAATTATTGAATGAGACACCAAAACTTTGGTTTTAACCTAATAAGTAAACCGTGTTATCCTCAACCACCTAATGTCTGCACCTCCATATTATGCTAGAGGAGCTCTTTCCTTACTGTTTTTAGGCAATTTCCAAACTAAAGGCAACTGCATCTACATTTCCACTGAAAAGGAAAGAGATGGGTATATCAGCTTTTGTTTTTGGTGTTTTTTTTTTTCATTGCCATCAATGTAAAAGCACATTAGGTAGGACAAGAAAGATGACAGTTCTTAAATGACATTGTTATGGGGTTATGACAGAAGTGGTTCTAGACGAAATCTCATTACCTTGTTTGCAGCTTGGTTCCATTTATGTGGTTCACAGTTTGACAGATTGTTTATCCAAGGTGAGGAAGAATTTGCTTAATTGGGTTTTCACTAAATTTGGAGGGATTAGGTAACTGTATCAGTGACTGGTATGACATGATTTTTTGTTCATGATCAGTTTTCATATCTAATGAACATTAAGAATGAAAATGTCATTAAAGGGAATTTTTTATTTTCCTATCTAGCGAATGCCACATAGATTTCCACAGAGAAAGAATAAAACATGCATCACAACTTCAGCATCACACTTCCTTAACGGTGACCCACATGAAACCAATCACTAAAAGCACCACGGACACCACAAATCTATTAACTGAATCAAAACCTATTACACAAACAAGAAAACAGACCAAACCAAACATCTAACCTACCGAAATCATACTCCATGGAGAAAAACGAAGGGAGGAAGATGGAACAAAGATTCAAGGGGATACAACATACAAATGAATAATCAAAATAAACCATGGATGGAGGAGAAGTCACCTGAACCTGCAAAGTAGCTGCCGCCTCTTCCTCTCCTTACTCACTTCTTCTTCCCCAATTCCTCTTTGCCTTATCAATAGGCACCGGCAGATTTTCTACACAGTACTTCCTTTTTCTTTTGATCCATATCAATAGACACCGGCAGATTTACCAACCCTCACGGCTCCCAGTAGCCTTTCTTCTGCAAATCCAAAACCCCTCTCTATTTCTGTCTCCTCTCTTCTCTAATCTCTCCCTGATTTCTCTCTTTCACTCATCTCCTTACAGCAGCACCGCCGCTTTCTTCCTCCTTCACTTCTTCTTACGGTTTCGGCTTCCCAGCTGCAACTCCAGATTTTCCACTCCCTTTCTTTCTCCCTCACTGATTTCTCCTGCTCCCGCAGCTTCTACGTACTCTCCATTTCCCTGGCTGTTTTGTGTCGAACTGGATATCAGAAGGAGAATATTTAGATGACGATGGAGAAGGAGAGAGTTACGAATTGAGATGGAGTATACCTTATTAGGTTTTGGATTTGGGAAATAGAGATGGAGATGGAGATGGCATTGAACCGACGAAGATGGAGATGGATAGAATAAATGGCGTGCAGTGGGAAAACATTGGGAATATGGCGCTCAAAATATGGGATAATGGAGAAGCAGTTACATTCTTTATCCGACGGGTCTTACGAACCGTCACATACCTGCAGGAAGCGGGAAGTGAAAAAAATTAAAAGAAAATATCGGGGGAATATTGGGGAAGGGATATACGAAGGGACTGAATTTTGTTTTTTTTTTTTCCTTCCGAAAATGATATGCTGCTGAAATCGCCAAACGGCTTGGTTCCTTTTGGATTGAGAGTTGTTTAATCATTAATGGTTTTGCTTTTGGTTCTTAGATAAATTTTTGAAGGGATTGCTTCTTAATTTGATGTCTTTTTCTTTTTTTGGTAGGTAATTTGATGTCATCAGACTTCATTCCTGCTGTTCTTCTTTTTGGTCTTGCGTCTTGAAGAAGAGTGAATCGAGAAGGAAAGTTGGAGTAGAGGTAAATGAGGTAAATGAGTTTACAATAGCCCTCTGTGACTTATGTTATATCTTCGCCTTGATTGTCTCCATTGTCGTATTTTTTTTTGTTTTATTCTCTTCCCTGAATGGGAAATGTGGATAAGAAATTTTTAGAAAAGAGAAGAAGAAGAAATATCCCGCCTTTTAATTTATGTAGTGTATCGAATTAGCTTTTTGTTGATTTTCTGTTTTACTCAACCAATCTGAATTGTTAAACGTTGGCAGTGGCCGTTTACCGGTTTTATATACGACGGGATTACATTACCGTCGTAACTATATATCTATATACGACGGGAATTAATTTCCGTTGTAACAATATATCTATATACGACGGAAATTAATTCTCGTCGTAACTATATATTTATATACGACAGAACTTAATTCCCATCGTAATTATATATCTATATACGACGGGACTTAATTTCTGTCGTAACTATATATCTATATGCGACGGGACTTAATTTCTGTCTAAAATGTATATCCATTTAAGACGGAAAATAACTTTCGTTGTAACAACCATATATATATACGACGGTAAGTGATTTCCGTCGTTACTACATATCAGGAATTAGGTTATACATGACGCCATGTATAATTCCGTCGTATTTAAGTGGTTATATAAGACGGATAACTAAAACCGTCGTTAAAACATAACTATAAATGACGAAATATAGATAACGTCGTAAATATGAATTAATTAAGACGGTTACATAAAACCGTCGTTAATTTCCGTCACAAAAACCCATTTTTGTTGTAGTGCTACCTGATTAAGGAAACTTTTCATATGATTTTTTTTTGATATGAGATCTATTAAGATTAAAATTTCCTTTTACTGTTTTAAGACTTTTTACCTATATATATGTATTAAGAAATGAGATTTGAATCTATTTCTTCTTCGTTGTCTCATAATCATGGCTCATAAATGTATTCGCAATATTTGTTGTAAACGTTGTAATGTTGTTTTTCAACATTATAACTGTATACGTCGTACTTGTAGGAACCTTTTTACAGAGATTAGGACACCACCATTAGGTTCCAGATCTAATCCAATCTGTATTTCAAATGACGATCTGGATGTACCCATAAAGCACGAGAAGGAGGCAGCGGATGTCTTGAACTTCACCCCACCAACCTATCATATAGGGTTTTCAACACCCCCTTAATTCTAGGATGGTGTGGTTTTGATCCTTACCTTTTAGTTTTGCTTTTTTATTTTAGAATCATCAAGTATGCTTAAGTATTGGTTCAAGTTTCTATTGGCTACTTCAGTCTATCATCTTATATTTAATGTAAGGCCATAGGCCGTATTTCCGTTTAAGTGGGAATAATTTCTAGTTTTTTAATTGTCGGTGCAAGATATTTTAATAATTTAAAGTGAGTTTAAAACTAAATTATTTGTTTAAGTTAGATACAAAATCTGTTGAATTCTATGACCTGGTTTTTGTGTCCAATGCAAGGATTAATGATGGGTTGTTAAAATCTCTCTCTGAAAGACAATATTTCTTGATCTATCGTATGGATTTCACCAAAGTCAGTGACTGAATTCAAGTTTAATGTGCTTATTAAAGGGGATCCAGAGCCCTCCAATTTGTACGGATGTTGGAGGAAAACCGGTGGCCTCTCGATGAATGCCACGTGGCTTTCCTCCCATCTAGGGGAGAGGATCATTTGAACTTACATAGATTAAATTAAACCATGGTACAGGGAATCACTTGCTTTTTTCAATTTTGGTTTTCAAATCCCACGCTCAAACTTCCAATCAGTCTTTCTCTTCTTTTCTCTCCGAGGATCATGATCACTCCCATTCTTTGCTGCGAAGAGAGGGTCGACGAACGAAGAGGGTCGATGACTGCAGAGAAACCAAAAGCTGGGCACAGAGGTTTTTTGACGAACAAAGAGGTTTTAAAGAAGAACGATGAAGAAGTTTTGCAGTGAAATCCAAACCTGAGTCTGAGAAGCTCATTGGATGGACACAAAAACCAGGTCCTAGAATTCAATGGATTCAGTATCTTACTGAAACAAATAATTTAGCTTTAAACTCACTTCGAGTTATTAAAATATCTTGCACTGACAATTAAAAAAATAGAAACTTTATTCCCACTTAGACTGAAATACGGTTTGTGGCCTTACATTAAATATAAGATGATAGACTGAAGTAGCCAATAGAAACTTGAACCAATTGTAAGGACAACAAAAAGTGGTTTAGAAAATAAAAATGAAAATGGAGTCGTCATCTAGATAAGGTCTAGGACCTATATATATATAATTTCACAAATGAGAAATACTAATGACTCACGTAATGGATTAAGGTTTATGGTCAAACTAGAAAAACAATGGACAAGTATCATATTACAATTTGAAAAGGTATTAGGCACTCAAATTGCCTAATCCAAAAATTAGTCTCCATATATTATCCTCTCCTATCCTAATTTAAATTACAGACAATGGCTAAACAAATTTTGACAGGAACCAGCCCTAGGTTCTAGATATATTTCAATTTAGAAACAAACCATACAATTATGAATATAATATAAAGAAGAATTAAAGGGTGATATAGAAAAAAATAAAAATAAATAAAACGATTGGATGACGGACCAATCAGTCACTCTCGAGTAACAAGTACGCAACTCTTAGCACATTGACAGATAAAAATCATTTCAACCCTTAAAGCATAGTCCAAGGTTTGAATGCAATGATTTAAAAATCAATTCTAAAAACGACATGAAGAATGAAAAGTAAATTAAAGTAAATTAAATTAGTTTAGGACTGAACTCGAATGATAAGCACTCAAGCTACCTACGTATCTCAGGATAAGTCCAAGAATCAAGCCCAACGTAGTTCAACCGTTTGGGTTGGTAAAATGATAGATTCCTATAGTCACTAGTCAAGCTAATAGGTCATCTAGATTTAGAATATTGAATAGATTCCTACAGTCACTAGTCAAACTGGTAAATCATTTATGTAAAATAATCGAATAGATTTCTAAGCCACTAGTAAAGCTGGTAGATCGTCTATGTACAAATAAGGGTTGAAAAGGACTTCCATGCAATGATGAAATGCTTGCCCAGGATGAAAGTGACTTCCATACGATGATGGAATGCTTGCCCAAGGTTTCATCCGAAGATGGAGAATTGAAATTGAAATTGAAATTAAAATTGGAATTAAATTTGAAATTGAAAATTGAAAATTGAAATTGAAATTAAAATTGACTTTGAAATTGAATTTGAAATTGAATTGAATTTGAAATTGAATTTGAAAATATGCTTGATGATTGAAATAGTAAAATTTGAAAATATAATTAGAAGCAAGTATGCAAAGTGAAAAAGTATGCAAAGTGAAAGGCACATTATGATACAAATTGGATATTATTACAATCCTCATTGCAATTGGACTGAGCTTGAGTGATGGGTATTCAGACAACCTACGTATCTCGGGGTGAGGTCAGAGAATCAAACCCATACGTAGTTCGGGATGAACTACGAGTAAAGAAATATGAAAATGATCTCTACTTGTCAACATGTGAGAGTGTGCTCTCGATATTGGAAGATATGTATATGAGCCTTGCTTTATTTTACATATATTCACATATCTACATTTATTTGCGCATCACAAGCGCGTGAGTCCGTGTTGCGCATAAATAATTATAAAATTATACAAATTTCTATGGGATACATAAATAGGAATTGAGAATCAAAACTATTAATACATTTTCCTTTCGCATTTACGAGATACATTGAAAGGGTAGGGAACGTCCTAGTTTATCCCGCCCGTCACTACACTAGGGATGGCAAGTGCCACATGCATATCGTATTACCCACCCGCATCGAATAATCATTGACGCACGATGACCGAACCCATATACCACATAAAGTAAAGACATAAAGTTAGGGGCGTTTACCTGCCAGTGAGCAGAGGTGGACGTTAAAGGAGGAGGTGATCCTGCATGCTTTTAAAGATGCTCACATCTCAACTATAACAATTTATATAATAAGAAAATAGTGGACATTGACATCCCATCAGATAAATTTATAATAAATTCAACCTATGACATACTAGATGAAGAATTCACATGAGATAAAATCGAATCAAAGAAAACAAACCAAACATGGTTGGAAATCAACCCTAGAGTAAAATGAGATTAATTATATAAAAATCCAATTACAATCCAAATTAATTGGGTTAATTTAACCATGCTATGTAAACCGAATTAGGGTGGAGAATCCAATTTAGATGCAAACCTATATATAAAAATTAGAAAAAACCATTTCAACAATATATATTATTATTTTTATCAACAATACATTAAAGTGACATTATTTGATAAATTTGAACCCAATGCGATTTAAAGATGGAAATTAATCCATTAATAAAATAAATTATTGGAACTAAAATTTGAGATCTAGATTTTTGAAATAGAATTATAAATTCAAGAATTGAATTTTCGGATAAAATTTCATAAAACAATTGAATTACTGGATTTTATGAATTAAAGTCCAAATCAACGAATTAAAGGAGTCCCAACAAAATTGATCACTGGATTTCTAAATGAAGCTATCAATTTAAATAGAAACAGAAAAATAATCACAAGCCGAGCTTACTTAGAATAAACAGAAAACCACTGTAACTCATATACAAACTGAATTCATCGACCACTTTCTAATGAGCAGAAAAAAAATCAATTGCTACAACTTATAAATCATTTCTGAATTTATTAATGCAAGATAGACCGTTAAAAATATTATTATAATTCATAAGCAAACCAGATTATTGAACAAAATTGGATCACTGTAACTATGAACTCTAGAATTCGATTATTTAATGAACCAACAGAAAGTTGTAAAGTCATTAGAATTTCTAAAGATTCAGAGATTAAATTCCTTGAATAAAGAGGCGTAAAGCCAAAACAAAAAATAAATTGTTGGAACCATGGGATTAGAAATTCAAGATTCATATTATTGGACAAAAATATGAAAAATCTGGAACTGGAAATCTGAGAACTAATTATCTAATCAAAGAATCATGAAGAAAGTAGAAATTTCAGAACTAGGTTATTGAGTTTCAAAGCTTCAACAACCTGCTAGAAACTCAAAACCGATGATGGACCAAAGAGAAGAGGAAAAAATAAAATAAAATAAAGAAAAAAATTTCATCTACACCCCATCAAAGATTGTTAACATCACTACACCCATAAGAATGCAGAAACATCACCTAGGTCCACTTAACTGACGGAAATCACTAAAATTTTTAAAATACAGTTTTACCCTTTATATTTTATCTTTTTAATTTTAAAAAACTTAAAAGATTTATTCCAAACAGTCTTCTTCTCCGGCGACGTGAAGATTTTTCCGGTAATGTGAGCTTGACACAAAATCTGGATATGCTTGCACTCCATCGTTTCCACAATACCGCGTCGACAACTGCAGAACCCATTACAGTATCAATATCGAATCCAGCAATAATTCGTGACATGATGAAGATGAATTCTTCTCCAACGCGCTTGCCATACCCAACTAAACAAATCCTTCGTTTCATCAAATTTAGAAGCCCTAGATCGAGATGGATCAGAGGAGCACTCTATTGAAGGAAAATGGGAAATAAAGAAAGGAACAGTACCAAAAATCCGAAACTGATGGAGATGATGATAGTGGAAGCAATGAAGATTGCAGTTTGGTCGAGATTTCCCAAATGTCCTGCAAATGCTTGAATTATTAGAGTCATGGCGTACAAGGCTACACGACTGAAAATAGCAGGACCTGCGATCTGCCATATCTTCTTCGATTCCCCCCATATCCTTTGAATCACAGATCCTTCGCTTCCCTCTTCTAACAGGGGAACCTCATCTTCCCTCATTCTCTCGCTCTCTCTGCGTCTTTAGGGCTCCGGTTTTTCTGCTTTCAACCCTCGTTAATAATCAAAGAACTACCAAAAAAATTGCTAGTTGGGTGGAACAGGTCCCACGAATTCGAGTGATTCTCATAATTGCTACCATTTTTCTTCCTCAAAAGGAACACAAATTTCCATGATTGAAGGTTCAAGTGTAAATTTAATCAGAGCGTATTCGTCTCTCTCTCTCTCTCTCTGTATATATTTCAGTCGATGAAGAACAAAAATAAAATTAAAAATTATTTATTAATATGCTTTCATCCACAACCATTACCAGCTTCTGCCACCATATGAATCTGACTATGGAGAAGAGCAGAAGAGGAAAGAAGAAGAGGAAAGGAAGAAGAAGAAGAAGGGCAAAATGATATTTTATCTTTACTCTAAGGGCAGTATTGTCCATGGAAAATTTTATTTCAGTTGACGTCAGCATCTAATGGGAATTAACTGACGGAGTGGACTTCTTTGATTACCACAGCCAAAGTCTTGGGACCTAAGTGATGTTTTTGCAAACTTATGGATGTAGATGATGTTAACAATCTTTGATGGGGTGTAGATGAAATTTTTAAATCAAGAAATTTATGAATCTTATCAAATTACAGATGAAATTTCAAAGGATCAAAACTCAATTGAGTCAAAGAAACATTAACAAAAACAAGAAACTCAAGAATCTGTTGAATCAGGGAATGTTAAAACAAAATTAAATCACAGAGTTTCATGAACTACAAAAATGTTACAGCATCAAAGTAAAACAATTGAAATCGAATCATTGTGATTTGTGAACTAAACCAGATGAAAGATTGATGGAATCTATTAGTTTAAATGAAATCTATGAAGCTTACCATCATTTGGAGCCGTGTTACCGGAGCAAGAAGAACATTTGCTCACCCTCCGGAAGTCAGATCTTGTCGTCGAAATCACACGAGTCAAATTGGAGGGAAACAAATCAGATCGCCAGGGAATAGTAGAAACCAGATCATGTCATCGCCGTAAAAAAATTCGATCGACATTGAGCAAGAATGTCCAAACCTGATCACCGCTGTTGGAGTAAGAGTATCGAACTAGAAATGCATGAGAGAAGCATTGAACCACTATCGTCAAAGAAGAGCCCAAAAATCAGATTATCTTAATTAGAGAGCTACGAATCAATTATGGCAAAATATGTTGCATAGTTGAGCATCTCCATGTTACCGTTGGAACATCAAACCAGATTTCAGAAATTTTCTCTCAAGAACCTCAAGAATCTAAATCAGATTTTAAATGCCGACAAATTCGTCATCATTGGCGAAACAAATTCCATAGAAGAAGAAGCAAACAAACCTTCAGAGGAGCTAGCTCAGATTGTTGGAGAGCAGTCGCTGTCAGAGAGGAAACCAGATCTGCCGGCGCCTCTTCCTCTTCTGAAACCCTCTCTCAAATGGATCTGCATCATCTTCTACCAGTGGTTCTGGGAGGACAATGGCAACCTGCCCTGGATGGCCGCCACGTAGCTCTCAGTTAATCCGAGACCCACGTCCGAACCGACACCCAGTCGACAAGCCAAGCCGACAGGGGGTGTCGGCTTAGACGTGGGTCTCGGATTCTTCCGAGAGTCACATGGCGGACATCCGAGATAGATTACCACGTGCTCCCAAAACCACTGGGAAAAGACGATGTGAATCCATCTCAAACCCTCTTTCTCTTCAAAGTCTCTGTTTCTTCCCTTTTTGGAACAAACCGAGTAAAGAATGACTTTAATCCCTTGATTTTCTCTTTTTTTTTTATAGTCCTTAACTTTGATCCCCTACATACCCTTGTGTGATGTAGCGTAACATATCCTATTATAAAATCCAATTCTCAACTTGATTATCAATGTAACCTATACCCTATCACCGACTATAATTTAATTAAATTAATTATCTGATTTGTATTTTATCCATTTATTTTTTCCACTTCCTTACTTTTTTATTTTATTTATTTATTTTATTTATATTTATATTTATATTTATATTTATTATTATTATTATTATTTTATTTTATTTTATTTTCATTTTTTATTATTATTATTATTATTATTATTATTATTATTATTATTATTATTTTTTACCTTGAACTAAACAAAAAAAATCTATTTAATTTGCTCGACAAAATTAAAGCGGCTACACCAATACTTAAGCATACTTAATGATTCTAAAATAAAAAAGCAAAACTAAAAGGTAAGGATCAAAACCACACCATCCTAGAATTAAGGGGATGTTGAAAACCCTATATGATAGATTGGTGGAGTGAAGTTCAAGACATCTGCTGCCTCTTAGACATCCGCTGCTTCCTTCTCATACTTTATGGGTACATCTATATCGTCATCTGAAATATAGATTGAATTAGATTTGGAACCTAATGGTGGTGTCCTGATCTCTGTAGAAAGGTTCCTAAGTACGACGTATACAATTATAATGTTGGAAAACAATCTTACAATGTTTACAACAAATATTGCGAGTACATTTGTGAGCCATGATTATGAGACAACGAAGAAGAAATAGATTCAAATCTCATTTCTTAATATAGATCTCATACAAAAAAGAAAAAAAAAATTGTCTGAGAGAGATCTCTTACCAAAAAAAATAAAAAATCTTATGAATAGTTCCCTTAATCAAGTAGATGGAGACAGAGAAGGAGCCTGTTGGTAGGTACAGATCTAACAGTAGGGTGACAATCTTTCAGGATCGTGAGTTTGATGGGAATGATTTTGACTATGACAGGAGCTATGATCGGTATGTGAAGTGTTCATCATTTCTTTGGTGCCCTTTTCCCTCCTGTAATATTTCCTCTTTTCAGAATTTTATTGATTCCCTAGATCTTTTGCTAAGATTTCTTTGATTATTTGTGGAATTATATACTGTTTTTCCTAAATTTGTTTGCTTCCCTAGTCGAATACCTTCTAAACTTTCCTATATCTCTTGGGTTTGCCACCTTTACACCATCCAGATCCTTTCCAATTTGTATGGATATGGGATGAAAATCGGTAGCCGCTCGATGAGTGCCACGTGGCTTTCCTCCCATCCACGGGAGAGGATTATCTAAACTTACACAGATTGAATTAAACCATGTTACAAAGATAGTAAGGGAAACAAACCTCCGGACTTTGAGTTTGGCTAAGCTTCCTCCTACAAGCCCTCTGATTGTGACCCTTCACACCATAGTATCCACAAGTCCTCTGTTTCTTGTGTAAACTTTTTCTAGAATTCACTTGTGAATTCTCTAACCATGACCTTTCTCTTCTCGCTTTTGGTCTACCTTTAGTATTTTTTTTCAGTAGGTTATCAACAAATTCATATTCTTCGCCAACTACAACTTCTCCACGCACAACATCTTGACTACTCACTGTTGCAAACAATTCATAATCATCAACGGGTTCTGTAGTTGTTGGACATAACAATGTTATTGATGGATTCAATAACAACTTTGAAACGGTTTTCTGAAATACTGGCTTCTTTAATTAGTTCTGTCGTGACTAACCATAATGCATCTATCATCTCATGATGTCCCTCCGGTCTAATTTGGACTGGGGTAGAGTGAAAGATGATTCACGCTGCCATCGGTGTGGAAGGTATTGTTCTAAAACTTGAAAGCAATTGGTGTGCAACAACAAAGCAATAGCATGACGACAAATTATTCTACAAAATTCAAATTCCTGACAAGAACAAGAAATTAGTTTTGATCCTTTAGTGTGAATAATGGTACGACTCCCCCTCTAATGTTCCATGTCGTTTCACCGACCATATACCAAGCTTTGTAGGGACAGATGCATACTGAATGATTCCATTAGTTGGTTCTGAAAGTGGTCAAAGGCATAAGGAGTCAAAATATTCCCTACCTGGGCTTCAATTGGAGCTTTGGTTACTAGCGTTATGTTGTTAACCTTCTGTTGAACAATATTATGTTCGGTGGTCTAGTCTAGCAATTCAACGGCCCTACCAATCTGAAAATATTAATCTAACATTAATTGTATACCAATGTGTACTATATAAACGTTTATCATTGTCACACCCCAGTTCTGGTCTAACCAGAATGGTGTGATGAACCGCCAATAAACCAACGATTCACCCAAGATCTCGTATAGGTCGTACCCACCATATCAAACCAAACACACATTCCACATTAATAATCAGAGGTAATAAACAAATAAACAGAAATCATACAGATAATGAACTGAGAGTCTAGCAGTGATAAATAAGTATTTAATCCAATTATCTCCAAACCACAAGACATAAAAATAAATAATCAATTACATATCTGATGTTTAAATTATAACTAAACTTAAGCAAAAACACATTGGTTGTACTCGCATGATGAATCATGCACATATTCTTTAGCTTCTACGTTTATTGCAACAACGTGTCCATATGTTGGCGCATTCATACATTCTTCAACGGTAGGACCTGCATCATCAACTAAAAATATTCCACGTCGAAAGGGTGAGCACACATCGCGGCTCAGTGAGCAAACAAAACAATGCAACAAACATATGCATGCATTTAATTCATATCTTTAGTCTGGTTTTTAAGTTTGCAATGTGCTATAGAAAGGTTTGGTGGCTGCCGCACCTCTATACACGAGTGTGTGAATCCACCCAATGGATCAAACATCATTGTTGTCCCACATGCACCCACCATGGAATAGAGATAGAGCTAAAGTGTCCGGATCAAACACCACCAACACTTCCCCTGATGCTCTACCCATACCAACATGTAAGCCCCTATTGGCGAGGGCTTACAAACTGGGCTTGCAACTAACCAATCCTAATGCCAAACAGTGTATCCAAGGCCTCACCCCAACATCCCTCAATACGTCTATAGAGATAGAGCCAAGGCCCCCCGGCAGAGTCAGAGACCACACGGTCCGAGACCACCTCCCCTGATGTCCTACGACGTAATAGTTCTGCTAAGGTAATGGCTATACGACGATGTTAGTGGGTAAGACTTGAGTAGAGATAGAGCTAGAGTCTGGTGATGAGGTCAAAGACCACCATGCCACGTCCTCCCCCTGATGCTCCACTCGCATCCAAAACATCAACCACACACATACATTCACATGCCTATTCCTAGCATCATCATCATCATCATGTTATAAATAAACAGAATTAAATATGCATGAACAATAATAGCAGGAATATTAGATGACATGTGAGATGCACACTACAAGCATACAAGCATATAATCAATCATGGCATTGGACACAATAAAAATAAACAGTTTGTTATTATCCGATTAGTTTAGGTCTTGTTCCCTCACCTGTTAGCAATTATCGATGTCCTTCCAAGCTTTGAAATTCTCTTTGAATTGATTTAACAACCTAAAAGTAATATGAATTTAAGTTAGGGTTCATATGTGACATGTTACAGTAGTCGAAAATCGAAACAGAGCACTGATATGTGTCTGATTGGTCCTATGGTCTCATGTTGTATCGACCTTACTGTCTACGGTCCATACCCTACAGTTGCATATGGTGCGACCGTAGCTGGGACCATATGATTTCTGAAATCTTTTCGAATGCCTATGGTCGATCATCTGGTCATACTGGTCATGCTATGATCGACCGTAGCTGCGACCTTGAGATTTCTGATCACAGTCTACATGAAATTTGAGTTATTCCTGAATCAATTCTTCTGTTCTTCATTGGGGTTTACTCTAAGGTCATCCTATGGCCATCATTAGTAATTAATTATCAACTCTAATCATCAAATTCACTCCTCATGGTTCTCCTTGGGATTTTCTCAAGGAAATCACATAGATCATAATAGGTTGATATTGCCTATCCTCCATAGAAGTCTTATTCCTTAGAGTTTACATCTCCAGAGATTCGTTACATACCTTTGCCTGTGATAGAGAACCAATCTCTTCTCAGCAAATTCTTCTCCTTAGCTTTTTCTTCTTTTTCTTCTCTTCCTTCTCTTTCTCTAGGGTTTACTAATGTTCTAAAAGAGTGAAAAAGGGTTGAGGGACGTCCTTTATATAGAGAAAAACTCTTCATATAGAGTCCTCTTTCAATTAGGAAAGCAATCCCTTAGTTTAGGAAAGTTTCCAAAACTCAGAATCTGATCTGGGTTCTCACGGTCGCATAAACTGTTGACCGTAGGGTCGAAATCATCTACCGTAGGATTCTGAATTTGAGATTTTTGGTTCCCTTCCTTATGGTTGACCATACCTACCCAGGCATGTGACCTTAGGGTATGTTTTTAGTCTTTTTAACTCGATTTTCATACCTGGTTTGTGATCTATCTTCACACGCTCGGTCCACTTGGTCCAAGAATAATGGAAAGACCTGGCATGATATGGTTAGACCAAGTTAGTGGAGTGCGGGTCTTACAATCATTCATAACCATAATGCTTCAAACTAAAAGGTGTTGGTACTAGATAATTACTTGTCCAATAAAGTCTTGTAACAGAGTTTGGGACTTAACAAATTTCTTAATAGCAGCATTTATCGACTCACACCTATTTGATGTTCGCATCCCCCCAAAGAAGTATGATATCAAATATGGTTTGGCCCACTGTTACGGATTTTATACACCTTCTTCATTTTTTTTACTAGAACTCAAACTGTATTTCTCAACCATGCAGACCCATTGAACTTCAAATTCTTCAATAGTTTCTAAGTCATTAAGTTTGTGGAATGCATCATGAAACTCATTCATCTTAGCACCTAACTTCAGACCAACCCAACTTGGGATTTTCTTACCTAAATGCCACATACACAGAGCATGCTTTATGTTGGGCAAAATAATTTTGATGGCACCCATTTAGTTAAAAAAAAAAGTTTTGTACCTTGAATGCCCATTGGAAGGCTTCAGTGTTCTCATTTGCTAGAACGCAACCAAAAATACAGCTTGAACCATGATTGGTCACACCAACCCAAATACCTACCGGCATTTTATATATATTCAACTTGTAAGTTGTATCTATGAGGACAAATGGATCCTCCCTGGGATTATGTCAAAGAAAATCATGTTTGTTTGGAGTCGCCACCTAGATTAAGGTCTAGGACCTCTAAAAATGTAGTCTCACCCTAAGGTTAAACTTCTATTGACTCGTAACCCTTAAGATCGGTTCATTGGTCTGCATGAGATCGGATAAGTATTCAGGGTGCGGTTTTGGGAAGGTGTTAGATACCCAGACCGCCTGATCAAGTTCGACCTCCTAAACTTTCCTTAGACTCTAATTCTGACTGTGCTTGGTTAACTAGATGACTAAGGTTCAATGAGAGATGTCCTAAACCAAATTGCTATGTTCTGCTAAACTAGGGTTCTGCTAAACATGTTTAAAAGCAAATAAACTAGCAAATGTACAATACTATATAGTGAACCGGACCAGATGATGGTTTGGTCTTAGACTAAATCTGAGACGTCCATCTCAAACTGCTTACGTATTCTATCCTGAAAATCAAGTCCAAAAAGTAGTTCAAACGGGTTGTGGGTGATGATTAAAGATTATGGATGTGGCTTATGCATGTGCTTCAATTAATTCTTTGTTCAAGTTGAAGTTTATGCTGGATGGATGGTTCATGGGTGGCTATGGTACCGTATTTGGGGGCGTGTCTCAAATTCCTACATATTCCAAAGGTCATAAAAATCAGGTACAACGTAGTTAAAAAAGATTAAGGTTTTCTTGGGTATCTTACCCATTTTGTCAGGTTTTCTAGAGTATCCTGACCCTTTTGTTCAACTCTTCAGGTTTCTAGGGTATCCTGTCCCTTTTGTTCAACTTTTCAGGTTTTCTTAGGTATTCTACCCCTTTTGTTCAACTTTTTAGTTTTTCTAGGGTATCCTACCCTTTTTGTTCAAGTCTTCGGGTTTTCTAGGGTATCCTGCCCTTTTGTTGAACTCTTTAGGTTTTCTAGGGTGTCCTACCCCTTTTATTCAACTCTTCAGGTTTTCTAGGGTATCATGTCTCTTTTGTTCAACTATTCAGGTTTCCTAAGGTATCCTGCCCCTTTTGTTCAATTCTTCAGGTTTTCTAGAGTATCCTGCCCCTTTTGTTTAACTGTTCAGGTTTTCTAGGGTATCCTGCCTCTTTTATTTAACTCTTCAGGTTTTCTAGGGTATCCTATCCCTTTTGTTCAACTCTTTCCATTTTAGGGATCTTTTACCCTAATTATTCTATCATTTCAATTTTAGGGACCTCCTACCCTAATTGTTGTACTCTTTTCCAAATTTAGGGATCTCCTACCCTATTTACTGTTCTTTTTAACTTTTAGGGATCTCTTATCCTAATTATTGTGCTCTTTTCAATTTTTAGGGATCTCTTACCCTAATTACTGTGCTCTTTTCATTGTATCTCACTCCAAACATAACAATAACAAGCAGATCAAATATGGTAGATTGCTCAGATATAACAGTGTAGACAGTCCAAACATAGTAGTGAATCCCAACAATATGCATGTTAGAAGATTTCAAAAATATGTACGTCAAAGATTAAAAATAATATATTAAATATACATGCAAAGAAATAAATAAAATAAATATAATGTAATAAGTACACACATAAAGATTTTAAAAAAATAAAATAATAAATTAACATATCATAATATACAAACAAAATAAATATACATGCAAAAAATAAATAATATACTACACATGAAAAATAAATGAGATAATTATATATATATATATATATATATATATATATATATAAATAATAAAATAGTATATATGTAAAAATAACTAAAATAATATATATAAAAAATATAATATAAAAATAATGTACATGTAAAATATTGTAATACATAAAAATAAAAAATAATATTAATACAGCAATAAAAATAAGAAAAATAATATAAATACAACATCAAAGATAAAAAGAATATATATAATGTGAAAGATAGTAATATATTATAGAAAATAATATTAAGACACTATCAAAGACAAAAAAAAAATATTATAATACAAAGATAAAAATAATATTATAATACAAAGATAAGGATAATATTATAATACAAGGATAAAAATTGTCACACCCCAATTTTGGTCTAACCAGAATGGTGTGATGAACCGCTAAATAACCAACGGTTCAATCAGGATCTCAAATAGGCTATCCCCGCGTTATCCAAACTTACACACATCCGTAATCATAATCAGAGTAAATACACAATAGCGGAAGTCTTATAATAAGATGAACTGAGAATCTATGTGATATTAAAATTTAAATAACAAATTATTCTGTTTCAACTGAGACATAAATATTTAAATACCAAATACATGTCTTAATAAATCCAAATAAAGAAACCTATAAAATATCTAATCAAATACACACGAGTGGCACTCGCAAGAGGAGTCGTGTGTATCCACTTCAGCTTCAGCTTCCATCGCCGCTACCATCCCGTACGCAGAAGCATTTTTAAAATCTTCAACCGTATAACCTGCATCATCAACTAAAAATTTTCGACATCGAGGGGTGAGCACACATCACGGCTCAGTGAGTAGCCAAAACAATGCAACAATACATATGCATGCAAAAAGTCAATTTATATCTTTGGTCCGGTTTTAAAATTTGCAGTATGCAATAGAAAGGTTTAGGTAGCCAAAGGTCGCGTTTATTGACTCCGCCTCTATACACGAGTGTGTGACGTTACCCGAAGATTACGTTTATCGTCAACTCACATTAATCCAATCATGAATATTATATAACAAAGGTTACGTTTATTGCTATATAGTGCCATACCAACACGTAAGCTCCTATTGGCGAGGGCTGCAAACTGGGCTCGCAACTAACCAATCCTAATGCCAAAAGTGTATCCAAGGCCTCACCCCAGCATCCCTCAGAATGTCCATAGAGATAGAGCTAAGGCCTCCCGGTAGAGTCAGAGACTACAAGGACTGAGACCACCTCCCCTGATACTCTACGACATAATAGTTCTGCTAAAGTAATGGCGATACGACGATGCCAATGCACAAGACTTGAGTTAGAGATAGAGCTAAAGTGCTGAGACCCGCCAAAGGTTAACGTTTATTGACGTTCTCATCACACCTCCCTTGATACTCGCTCGCATCAAACACATCAACCACACACATACAAGCACATGTCTATTCCTATCATCATCATCATCATGATATAAACAATAAAGTAAATATGCATGCATAAATAATAGAAATATTGGATGGCATGCTGTATGCATATTACAAACATATTCGCATAGAATCAAGCATAGCATATGACTCAAGAAATAGAAAACAATTTATTATTAACCCATTTAGTTTGGAGTTAGCTTGCTAATAGATATTTTCCAAGCTTTAGAATCACCTTTACAATGCTATTATATTGCTAGAAGACCTAACAAAGTCGATAGAATTTAATTAGAATTAATTCTCAATTTAAAAACTATTCTGTCAACTGAGGGTCGGAGGTAGGGTCGATGCTAGGGTCGATGGGTCTATCGACCCTTCCCTCTTTCTGGACTTCCCGAATGCTGAGGGTTGATGGTCAGGAATACTTAGGGTCGGATGGCCTATCGACCCTGGGTGCGACCCTTGGTGCACTCTGGTCCAATTTCCACTTTTAATCCATTCCTCGTGTTTGAGATCCTATGGCTTGCTCCTACATTTCATTCTACATTCATTCCATGGTCTGAAACCATGTATAACCCACCTAGATAGCTTTCATGCACTTTCCTATGGTTTTCCATGGAAACCTAACCATGGGTTGATGGTTTGGGTTTCTCCGAGATCACACTCTCAACATTAACTAACCTAAGGTCTGTAGAAACTCATGGAATTAGTAACCATACCTGAGAAGATTACTTTTTCTCTGAAACTCTTCTCCTTTTTGTTAAGTTCTCTTCCTTGCCTTTCTTCTTCCTATTTTCCTTCTCTTCTCTTTCTCTCAATTCAATTAGGGTTGTGAAAGGAGTGAAAGTGGCTTAGGGACGTCCTTTAAATAGACTAGGAACATCCTAAAATAAGTCCCTTTGAGATTAGGAAAGAATCCAATCGAAAATCTAGAAATTTCCTAATTTCTATTTTCTGCGGTAACCGAGGGTCGATGATCCCGTCGACCCTAGGGGTATAAGTTGTCCGACCCTCCCTTCAAAACTGAGTGTCTGACTTTCTGTTTTGGGAGGTCTGACCCTGCCAAGCTGGGTATGCGACCCTTCCCTATTTTAAGTGTTTTTGGATCGATTTGATACCTGGGATCTCGATCTCCTTCACGCCCTTGGTCCACTTGACTCGACCATGATGGGTAAACCTGGTTCAAGGCTCCGGGTTAGATTGACACGGGTCTTACAAAAATAGTACAATATACAAAGATAAAAAAAATGTTATAATACAATGATAAAAATAATGTTGTAATACACGATCAACGTACATGCATGAGATGTCCAAGGTAAACAAATAAAACAATAATCTTCATGCACAAGATATCCAAGATTAAAAAAATAACAATAAAATAACAATACATGATCCATCATGAGATATCCAAAACCAAAAATATAGCAATACATGATACATGATACCACTGATCTGGGGTGTGATACAGGTTCGGTTAGGCTGCGATGGTGAACATGTGGGGTACATGTGGTGGAGTGTTGGCTCAAGGTAATGATAGGTGCGGGTGGTTGGGTTGCATGTGGGTAATAAGGGTAGGTTCTCGGTGGGTTTTGTACTGGTAGCTGAGTATTGGCGCATAACTGTCAGATGGGTCAAGAAACAAATCCATGACACTGGACAGGTGGGCTGCAATCAGGTTATCGCAGGGGATATCGGGTTGGTGAGATGAAGGTTGCAGTAAGGATAGTTGCAGGTTGCAGGTTGCAGCAAGGGTGATGGCTGCAAGTGGCGATGATGGTGTGGCTTGCGGTGATGGCTGCAAGTGGAGATGATGGTGTGGCTTGCGGTGATGGCTGCAAATGGCGATGGCAGGTGGGTTTATGCTGCGGTAAGTGGCGATCTGGATTGGTAGATGATGTGCGACGCAGGTCAGGGAGATGAGTGATATGGTAGGAGTGATCTCGATGGAGTTTTGATAGGGATGATCTGATTTGGGTGTTGCAGGTTATCGGGGTTTTGGATGATCGGTGATGGTTTGTGAGGGTGAGCTGGCTGTGAGGGTTGAAGATGGAAAGGTGTTCGCAGGTGTGATCAGGTTCGATGGCATTTGTGCAAGTTGGAGATGAGGTGGATTAATCGGGATTTGCAGATGGATGTACAGATCGGTGGTCGGTGGAACTTGGTTGATAATGGATTGCAGGTGATAAAATACTAAAATGACAAAAGGATAGGGTGGTTCTTACCTCAGGTTGCTGAGAGCGCTTTCTCTCTCAACTTCTTCTCTTCCTTCTCTCCCATATCTACTATGTTAAGGTCACATGGAAAAGTAGAGACATGGAAGAGATTACATGGGAAGAAGAAAATGCTATGAGGAAGCAATACCCTGACTTGTTTGACTCAGAAGGTACGTACAATTTCGAGGACGAAATTTTTATAAGTTGGGGGGAATTGTAAGACCCGTGTCAATCTAACCCGGTCTTACCACCTTGAACCAGGTCTACCCATCATGGTCGAGTCAAGTGGACCAAGGGCATGAAGGAGATCGAGATCCCAGGTATGAAATCGACCCAAAAACACTTAATTCTAGGGGAGGGTCGCACACCTAGCTAAGCAGGGTCGGACCTCCCAAACCAGAAAGATCGACCCTCAGTTTTTGAGGGAGGGTCGGACAGCTTAAGACCCTAGGGTCGACGGGGTCATCGACCCTCCCATCGACCCTCGGTTTCTGACGAAACTGAAATTAGGAAATTTTCTAATTTTCGGTTGGGATTCTTTTCAAATCTCAATGAGACTATTATAGGACATTCCTAGTCTATTTAAAGGACGTTCCTAAGCCACATTCACTCATTTCACAACCCTAATTGAATTGAGAGAAAGAGAGGAGAAGGAAAAGAGGAAGAAGAGAGGCAAGAAGGAAGACTTAGTAAAAAGGAGAAGAATTGCAGAGAAAAGTAATCTTCTCAGGTATGGATACTAATTCCATGAGTTTCTACAGACCTTAGGATAGATATGGTTGAGTGTAGGATTTCGGAGAAACCCAAACCATCCATCCATGGTTAGGTTTTCATGGAAAACCATAGGAGGATGCACGAAAACTATTTAGATGGTTTATACATGGTTCTAGACCATGGAATGAGTGTTGGGTGAATGTAGGAAGCAAGCCATAGGACCTCAAACACGAAGAATGGATTAAAAAGTGGAAATTGGACCAGAGTGCACCAAGGGTCGCACCGAGGGTCCGACCCTAGGTGTTTCAGACCATCGACCCTCAGCATTCGGGAAGTTCAGAATGCTGGGAGGGTCGATAGACCCATCGACCCTAGCATCGACCCTAGCATCGACCCTCAGTTGACAGAATGGTTTTTAAATTCTGAATTAATTCTAATTAAATTCTATCGACTTTGTTAGGTTTGCTAGCAATATAGTACCGTTATAACAGTGAATCGAAAGCTTGGAAAATATCTATTAGCAAGCTAAGGTGAGGAACCTTAACCCCAAAGTAAATTGGTTAATAATAAACTGTTTTTCTTTTCTTGAGTCCTATGCCATGTTTGATTCTATGCGAATATGTTTGTAGTGTGCATACAGCATGCCATCCAATATTTCTATTACTTGTTCATGCATATTTACTTTATCAAAGCACTTTAGCTCTATCTCTAACTCAAGTCTTGTGCATTGACATCGTCGTATCGCCATTACCTTAGCGAACTATTATGTCGTAGAGTATCGGGGGGAGGTGGTCTCGGTCCTTGTAGTCTCGACTCTACCGGGGGCCTTAGCTCTATCTCTATGGATGTTCCGAGGGATGCTAGGGTGAGGCCTTGGATACACTTGTTTGGCATTAGGATTGGTTAGTAGCGAGCCCGGTTGCAAGCCCTCGCTAACAGGGGCTTACGTGTTGGTATAGCATTATATAGCAATAAACGTTAACCTTTGTTGTATAATGTTATGGTAGGGTGGATGGGGACGACGATAAACGTTAACCTTCGGGCGGGCTTCCACACCCTGTGTATAGAGGCGGTATCAATAAATGTTAACCTTTGATCACCCAACCTTTCTATTGCACATTGCAAACTATAAACCAAGACCAAAGATATGAATTGACTTTTTGCATGCATATGTAATGTTGCATTGGCGTATGGAACCGTAGCAGCTATGGAAGTTGGAGCTGAAGACGATACACACGACTCCTCTTGCGAGTGCAACTCGTGTGTATTCGATTAGATATTTTTGTAGTTTTCTTATTTGGATTTATAAGACATGTATTTGGTATTTACATATTTATGTCTTAGTTAAACACAGAATAATTTGATATTATTTATGGGTATCATTCTAGTTCTCAGTTCATATTATTTATAAATTTTCCGCTATTGTGTATTACTCTGATTATGATTGTGGATGCGTGTAAAGTTTGGATAACGCGGGGATAGCCTATTAGAGATCCTGGTTGAGCCGTTGTTTGTTTAGCGGTTCATCACACCATTCTGAACAGTGTGGAATTGGGGTGTGACAATATCTTACTGAGGGCATGAGGGCAGCCATAGCCACGCAGATCTTATTACCTGGTAGAGTCATGTTGGCTTCCAACCTAAGTCCTCAACGTCGCCTTTTCTGTTGGATCATTCAATATAACATTGTTCCCCAGAGTGGACACTATGGAGAGTTATCCCAGTTGACTCAGTATCTCTCCTACTGTGTGGCTACTCGGCACCGAATTTGTTTACCTTACTTGATTATGCGGATTATGATCTTTGCAGCCATGCCTGGTGTGTCGGGCAATCTCCCATATGGTCGGTTGATCACAGCTTTGCTACAACGTCTGGGTGTGGATATGCAGGGTGAGGTGGCTGTAGAGATCACCATGAGTTCTGATATAGATGCCGAGGCCATCTATAAGATGCAGATGGACGATCTAGTACTCAGTGACGAGGAGTTATAGGCTCGTCCTCTCCTACCTAGGAACCATGCGGCCCTTGCAGTAGCAGTAGCTGCAGCAGCAGCAGAGGCAGCCGAGATGGGAGATTATGGGGATGCACACATGGAGGACATCCCAGCACCTGCACCCCAGCATTCTCCAGTTGCAGGACCTTCTAGGCCTTCTCCAGTTGCTGGACCATCTAGACCTTCCCCAGTTGCTAGACCATCTAGGCCTTCTTCAGTTGCTGGACCATCTAGATCTTCTCCAGTTGCTAGTCCATCCAATCCCCCTTCGGACCCAGTGATGAGCATGCTCATGGAGATCAAAGACACCTAGAGAGGCATCGATCCTAGATACCCAGAGAGAGATGGGTCAAGAGTTGGGGTGTCTAGCTCGTAGCCTACGGGTCACACAGGACCAGGTTCATTGGCTCAGAGAGGTGTACGAGCAGGATTATGATATTGCAGACCCGGTATCATCCAGGCCCGCTACACCACCATAGTCAGATGTAGTTTTTATTATATTTTTATGTGGTTTACTTTGTTACTAGAGTAACTGTCCGACTTGTGGACTATACTCTGTTGTTCACTTGTACTAAAAAAAATTTATGAAATGGTTATTTGTTTCTCTTACTACTTCAGTGCTTATATTTGTTCTTCTATTAATAGTATATTATGCATCTTTCTTAAGTCTCAAGCAACAAGCAAGCTTATGGTGTGCTCTTATTAAAGTTTTTAATTTTCTTAACTCAGCTCATTGGACACAGTTAGATGCAGAATGATTAGCTGGACAGAGCCTAGGGCTCTGATACCAAGTTGTCACACCCCAATTCCGACTGAACCAGAAGTGTGAGTGAACCGGCTTTAAACCACGATTCACACCAGAATCTCAATAGACCGTGTCAACCAATCATTCCCAAGCAATCTAACTTAATCAAGAGTAATACATAGCAGCGGATTAAAATAATATAAATGAACTGAACTCTATATTATAATTAAAATAAATACTCCAATTATTCCATCATTCACAAAATTTAAGTAATAATTATTACAAAGTTTTTAACAGAAAATAAACCAATCACTGAGAGAAGACACAGAACGAGCACTCGCATGACGCATCATGCTCGTCCTCCACTGGTCTCGGGAGTCCGGGGAGGCGCCATAAAGTCCCTCCACCGTATACCCTGCATCAAGATTCGAAAAGAAATATATAGACCTCCATATATATATATATGCATCAATATATATATAAATATATTATATATATATATATATATATATATATATATTTGGGTGAGCTCACAACTTAGCTCAGTAAAGTACAAGACTAATGCGACAAACAATATGCATGGAATAACATTACAATTGGGTCAGGTATAACTTGCAAATATGCTATGGTAAGGTTTGGCGGCCACCGCACCTCCATGCACGAGAGTGTGAGCACACCCAACAGTCAGGCACCTACCGCACTACTGCTGTTGCCCCACATCACTCACTCCAGTATGGAGATAGGACTCGAGTCTGGCGGGCAGGAAGAACCACAATCCACGTCCTCTCCCTGATACCCCACACCGTACCAGTACCTAAACCCCTACTAGCAAGGGCATGCAAGTGGGTTCCGTTTCTAACCAGTCCTAAATGTCAATATAGTACCAATGGCCTTACCCCAGCACGACTCCCTACGACATAGAGATAAGGCTCGAGTCTGGCGGACAGGAAGAATCACAATCCCACGTCCTCCCCCTGATACCCTATTCGCACCAAGTCTGCTAAAGTAAAAGGCTATATGACCCTACCCCAGTAAAACCCCCTACGACATAGGGATAGGACTCGAGTCTGGTGGGCAGGAAGAACCACAATCCCACGTCCTCCCCCTGATACCCTATTCGCACTGAGTTTGCTAAGGTAGAAGGCGATACGAGAAAAGTGTTAGCTGTGGATATATCCAGGGCACACCCCCTTCACATTTCACACACTAACTAAAACATACACATGCCTAACATCCAACAATCATAGCATATGAAATGAATGAGTAGATAATAATAAAAGAGACAACTACATGGCATGTGAGATGCATAAACATCAAGCAATCAGATAACATAAAATTATTCACAAGGATTACTGTTCTTTAATTAATTAGAGTTTGGGGTCTTGTCCCTTACCTGACGCGTGATAATAATCCCGCTCTGTGTCACAGGGTTCACTCACATTGTCTACAGGTCCTACATAATCATATTTAAATGTTAAAATCCATTTATTAAGGTTTCAGAGGTCAGAACCAGGTTTGGCCAAGCAAACCAAGCTCGGGAAGCATACCGGTCGCAGGTACCGGTCTCAGTATAGTGAGACCGGTATGTGCCACCGGTATGTATACCGGTTGCACATAGGTGAAGCCGGTATGTGTCTTCGTCAGACCTTGTGTCCTACCGGTATAGTCTGTGATCTGGATCCGAGAGCAAGGTCTCGGATCTCCCTTCCTTGTTGGTATCGGCTAAGTTTTCTAGGGTTTCTCCTAACCCATTCTAAGGTTCAAATATTATGTTGGTCTTTTGATTTCGACTAGAAAGCCGTATCAAGACTAGGTTAGATCCGAATGAGAAAACTAATGGAAATCCTAGGCTTTTTGGATCACTGCGCCGCTTCGCGGCTCCGATCCGTCATCCTAATCTTACTAATAGTATAGAGCACTTATCGACAGCATTCGTCGGTTGGCGGTGTGCTCCTCCACTGAAGTCTCCTTCCTGGGCGGCCTCTTCCTCCTTGCTCCTTCTCAACTCTTCTCTAGATGGCTAGGGTTTGAGAAGGATCAATGGAGTGGGATCATCCCTATAAATAGAAGAGAGCCGTTCTTGGGAAGGTTTTCCATGATTGGAAACTTTTCAAGTTTTCATTCGGAGTGAGGGACCCGCTGGAGTCCGTCTCCAGCCGAAATTAAGCATACCGGTCGCACATACCGGACGGAGTGACCGCAACCGGTATAGTCCGACCGATATACCCATACCGGTTGCACATACCGGTTGCACTGATCGCAACCGGTATAGTCAGACCGGTATGAGATTTAGACATTTTTCACAGGTTCTCTTACTTGAAAATTGAGTGGTTCGTCACCCGGCTTCGCCTTCCGATCCAGTTATGATTGGGAGACCTGTCATCATATATAACCATGGATTAGACCGGGTTTTCAAAGTACGATTCTTACACTATCTCTATGGACGTATTGAGGGATGCTGGGGTGAGGCCTTGGATACACTGTTTGACATTAGGATTGGTTAGTTGCGAGCCCAGTTTGCAAGCCCTCGCCAGCAGGGGCTTACATGTTGGTATGGGTAGAGTATCAGGGGAAGTGTCATGCGATGTGGTCCTAAGCACTTTAGCTCTATTTTTATTCCATAGTGGGTGCATGTGGGACGACAATAAACGTTAACCTTTGGGCGGCTTCACACACTCGTATATAGAGGTGAGGCGGCCACCAAACCTTTCTATAGCACATTGCAAACTTATATATCAGACCACAGATATGAATTGAATACATGCATATGTTTGTTGCATTATTTTGTTTCTCACTGAGCTCAAGTTGGAGAGCTGACCCTCGCGCGCACAATTCTTTTTAGTTTCTGATGTTGCAGGTATTACGATTGAAGATTATGTCAACAAGCCAACACGTAAACGGGTGGCGGCTATGATGAGCAAGCTATGGAGGACGATTGTGATTCGTCAAACTAGCGTTTCAACTATGGATAATGCTTAGTGTTTAATTTCCGTATTTGGATATTGTAATATGTATTAAATTATGTTTTGGTTACTTGGAGATAAATGTAATATTAATTATTTATCATGACTAGACCTCAGTTCATTATCTGTAAGACTTCTGCTATTTACTTTATTATCTCTGATTAATGTGGAATGTGTTTTGGTTTAACAAAATTGGGATAGCCTATTCGAGATCCTGGTTGAACCGTTGGTTTATTAATGGTTCATCACACCATTCTGGTTGGTGCAGAATTGGGGTGTGATAGATCCTATGAGTTTCCTTTGCTTACCTAGTGAAGCTTTCACTAAGTTGAAAGCAAGTCTCTTTCCCAAGAAAAAGCCAACTGCAAAGTTCTTCAGGTCATTGAGTTCCTAAGTAACTGCAGATTTAGAGCAAAGGCCCATCTTTCGAGGATCTTTAGAGGAAGGAGAAATGAATCTGAGTTTGGGTTTAGGGTTAAGCTTTGTATTTAGATTAGCAGAAGACTTCCAAGGATTACCTCCAATGGAATCCGAGGGAGCCTGGGAAGGAGGTAAGGAAGAAGAAGAAGCGGAGGATGAAAGGTTAGAAGGGTTAAGGGGAGGAAAACTGTCTAGGGATTCTGGATCAACAAGAAAAGGCAGAGATTGGTTACAGCCACTAACCCTCGAAGAGCTATTACCCAAGGTAACCGAAGAAGGGAATGAAGGGGTTTTTAGTGAATGGGTCTCCATTCGATCTACGAAGCTTCGTAAGGTGAGCTCACTTTCTTTAATCTTCTTACTTCAATATTCTTCTTCCCTTCTCGGTTTAGAGTCCTCCCTCTCTTTGTTGGACTCTCCTTTCTTGGCTCTCTTTCCTATTTTCTTCTTCCTACATCCTGTCCAGCTCCACCGATCCTCTCCTCTCATTCTTTCTATCTTTGATCTCTCTTTCTTTCCAATTTTTCTCAATCTTCTTTTTCTCTTTTCTTTCCTTATTATTTTTTTTGTTTGGTAACCACCGACCAGGCCTTCTTTCCTTTTTTTTTTTTTTCCATTTGGGCGGCCTGCCCTCTCTCAGATCTCTTTCCTTCTCTTCTTCTTCTTTCCAATCTCTCGGCTCAATCTTTCTTTTCCTTTCTTTACCAATTACCTGGCCAGCCTCTCCCCTTTCCTTCCCTTTCCTTTTCTCAATTCTTTCCTAAACAAACCCCACGGCCAGCTCAATCTTTTCTCTTTTCTTTAATCAGCCTATTAGTTCACGGCCAATTCCCTTACATATATATTAGATAGATATATATCTAATATATAATATTATGTAATGCAATCATAATGTACAATATCATATATAATATGCATGTACATGTCCACAGGCTGCACTGATTTGGTCTGGACTGGCTTGGGTTGGACTGGTTGGATTAAACTAGTCCGCTTTAGTATGGGTTGAGCTGGGTTAGGTTGAAATGGCTTTCTCTCTCTCTCATTTCATCATTTCATGTGGCATTCTGGCTTGCGATTCTACACGGAATTCTTCAGCGAACTCTGTCCTAGATTTGTTACGTCCACTTTGAAGGGGGTAGAAAATAAGAAATAACGAGCTTGAATCACCTAATTTGGACGTAGGATGAGGGAGATATGAAGGATTGAAGTTTTAAAGATAATCCGGCATGCAACTTTGTATGGGATCCACTGACAAGCTTTGCCTAAAATTCTTTACGTCCACTTTGTAGAGCACTGAAAATAGAGAATAATGACACTTGAATCGTCAGATTTGGAGGTCAGATGATCAACATATGATGATTCGAAGTTTAAATAATTAAACTTACGATAATTTGTACAAAAGCTCTTGGAATATTTATGATAATTTCAGAAACCCCTTATACGTATCATTCGACTAAAATGGTCATATCTTTTTCTGTTTGATATCGAAATTGAAAGATTCTGGTCTCATTTTGAAGATTATTTTGCGACGTACGCATCCAAGTAATTTGCATTCCATGATCTTGTTGTGGGGCCCGTTGAAAATCCCCTCAAAGTAGTAGCCAAAATTTCAAACCTTGAATTAGGACCCACAACTTGCCGTATTGGTTAACTTAGACTCTTGCCTATTAGGGATCACTCTGGTTTGGTTCAGAACTTCATTTGGAGCATGTAGGGGCTGATTGATTGAATGGTTTTGGTGATAATTACACTCACCTCCCTTCCTTTTGTTGTTTACACACCAAGAAGACTCTACTTAGTTGGAGATGGTAAAAATGGGATGCTTACATATCGAATACTATGACATCCCTGTAATGCTAGTACCCATATAGGGACTCCGAATGGGACCAAGCAATATGCTTCAGTCAATTATCACCATCGACTACATATTCATACTGAAAATCGTTATCTTTCTTTTTCAACTTCTTGCAAATAAGCATAAGTCTATTAGCATCATTAACCTTCCTAATAGTTTTAGCAATCCGCAAGAAATTGTAAGCATCGCTTTTGTTAAAGGTAATCCACCAATACAACATTGAGTTCTTTTTCTAAAATCACCATTATTTGCTTAACAGGTACCCATGCTTCATTAAGGGTCAACAAATACCATTATTTGCTTAACAGGTACCCATGCTTCATTAAGGGTCAACAAATGGTCTCTCATTTGTTCCGATATCTTACGATATGAAGGTAAATGATGCACTTCATTTTGGGACAAGAGCTGATGATTGTGTTCATCGTTGAATCGATACACTGTCCAAACCCAAAAATCGCCATCCTTGATCTCTTTCACACTGATGTATGCCAGACAATTGCATCCCTTAGATTCCGTTTGCTCTTTATCTTTTTTTAGAGAGAGCTTTGAGGATTTTCAAAATCAATATACCCATGCATCAGATCCCCTAAAGCTTCAGTGACATCGTTATTACCTACATCTATCATATCATCATGTGTTGATTCCTTATTATGATGCACACTATCTTCAATGGCGTTTGCCTTTTTCTCCCCATTGCAAGCTTTAAAACAAACAAAGTCCTTCTTGTATACGTCCTTATCACCTCAGTCCCGGTTGAAAATGTGTTGTTTCCTAACGGAAAACCTCATGCGCATGAGGTTTTGTACATAGCACATAATGCTCAAACACAACTTCATAACTGGGGAACACTTGACCTTCAGTTATAGTAAAATTCCTTTTGCCGCATCCAACCTAGTTCCAATATCACCCAATTCTTCATCACTATCAGATTCACATCTAGCAAAATCAGTAATGTTATTCCCACATTCTAATCCATCCCCTTCTCCATAAATTAAACGTTCTATAAACAATGTTTCCATCTACAAAATTAACAATGGTACCATCGACGAAATTAACAATGGTACCAACGACGAAATTAACAATGGTTCCATCGACAAATTTAAAGCATCAACAATATACAAGTGAAAACCAAGCAAAAATTGCTACTAGAATGGTTAAGAAGGTTAAATAACCCCACAATCTTATATACTAGATAAATCAATTACCAACGATGATAAAAAAAATCTTTAACATGTAGTTGCTGTCTCTTTCTGTTATACTATCAAGTTGTTGTCTGCTATTTTGCTTATTCTTGACTATTATTTGCATTCCATTCTATAAAGTATGTACATCAGTGCCCCTAGGAATATTTTAAATTTCATAATATTATTAATTGTGGTTTATGGTGAAGGGTTTAAGTTCTATTTGTGTATATCATTGGTGCACTTGAGGTTGCCATAGATATAGACATTCTCCCTAATGTGTTCTATTTTTTCTTTCTACTGGCTCCTTCTGAAATAGAACTTAATATTGATGGTGATGGGGTTTCTAATGGTGTTATCCAAATTATTGACTTCTTTAGCTACTTAGGCATAAAAGTGAATGACCATTGCTTATGTGCAGCATATTCACATTCTTTTTTGTCTCAGCTTCAAACACCTTTAATTGTAACCACAATGCTAAAATGTGTAATGTTAGAAGAAACATATTACGCACTTCACAAGTTGACTCCATGTCAATGGTAATAAGTGTTGGGGGAAATTTCTATTCTATTTTTCCCTACTCAGTCGAACCTTGTAGATTCAGTAGAGTAATGAGGCAAGTGTTGGGGGAATTCCCCATATCATTGATGAGATGGCGACAGCTAGGACCCAATCGTCCATGTATACGTTCCCACATGGATCTAAGAGAGCATCCCTATAAATTCAGTCAATGGGTAGGGGTAAAAGCGTCATTCCAAAGCTATTATAAGAACATTTTAGGCATCAAATACAATGAAGGGCAAAATCGATATTTACGAAAAAACACTATTCACTATAAATACTCAAAATCTCGAGATTTCAAGTATGCAAAAACATTAATTACTCACTTTTAGGATTCTCGTCCTAACACTTCGGACTTGACATTTCTCTCTTGTCCCATCACGTAAAAGGTGGGCTTGGATCCCGATCCTATGACTATTCACAGATTCTTAACTTTGGTATCGGAGTGGCCGCCCCTGGGCCATAAGGTCTACCCCTCTCTTGCCTCTTATTTTCGTCTTGCAGGCCCCGTCAGCTTCACGGACCTTGGATACATATTTGGCTGAAACAATAAGCTTATGAACTCCATGAATTATCTAGTGTTCAGAGTATTCATTACTCATCCGTCTAAACAATTAACTTATTAACTAGTTAACTTCATTTTCTAGTATTCAGAACATCTGTTTTTTTTTATAAGAAACAAGTTATGGGGAGAAAGAAAGCAGGAGCAAATACAAGGCAAGAGGATTGAGAAGAGCTAATAGACAACCCTGACAGATAAAAAATTGCAGCTACACCGAAAGAGATAATAAAAATCCACAGAACACTGCAGTAAAGTCTTCATTAAGACCCTACAAGCAACTCCAACCAGCCATGCCAACTACCAAAAATGACTCCACCCAAAACCCAACTTGGAAAACTGAAAACTTGATTTACAGAACTATCAACCAGGGTTGTCAAAGCAAGCTAATCCTTCGGTATTTGGCCTATTGACGAAGGATTGATTGGTTGAGGCCAAATTGCCAAGGCAATGATAGCCAACAAGCATAAAGTATGATAAGCTTTTCTTTTTCAAGGATATTGACTACCCAAAAAAATAATAATAAAAAAACGGAGACTACCCAAAGAGAAACTGAACAACAGCCATGCTTTGGTAGTTGAATGCCCAACAAAATAGATGCAGTTAAACGAAATAATAAAGTAAAGAGTTCTATTATAAAAAATAAATAAATAATAGTAAAGAACCCCAAATGGTAAACCACTAAAGCTATTGAGTAGCCACACGTAACAAACTATAGCACCCCACTAGATGACTAATTTGCTAACATAGTTACCATAGTGTTGTGCTGTATCAGTTGTGATCAACTTAGCAAGGTGTCAGTTTGCTGGTTGATAAAAGTCTATTTGATAAAACTTCTGTTTCTCGATTCTATAGATTCTGGCTTCCTATGAACCATTTTAGAGTAGAAGCTCGTTTGATAAGTCTGGTTAGATTCCAACTCCCACAGAGTGAACCGGATTCAGAATGGCTCCATAATCCAAAATTTTGGAGTCATAAATACTTGTTCTAAATTGTTGAATCAACTTTTTAGGAGAAAAAAAAGAGTTGACTCAAATGACTCTCACTTGACCACCACTACCACCGTCGCCACCACCCACCGTTGCCACCACAACAGCCACCACCACCACCACCACCCACCACCACCTACCACCCACCACTACCATCACCGCCGCCACCACCCACCACCCACCACCCACCACCCACCACCCACTTCCTCTTCAACTTTTGCTCCCAGAAGCCCTAAAAACATGTCGACGGGGGAGTGAATAAAAGAGGAAAGACACCGTGGGTCATTCAAAACTCTATTTTCTTCGATAAATCTCGCTTGTCGGGAGAATATATCTGTCGTTGCTGGAAGTCGCCTAAGTTCCCTCTCTTTTGTTTTTCTGATTTTGCAGAGATGACGGGGGAGTAAATGAAAGAGGAAAGACACCGTGGCTCATTTAAAACTCTTTTTTCTTCGATAAATCTCACTTTGCGGGAGAATATTTCTATCATTGCCGAAAATCACCTAAGTTCCCTCTCTTTTGTGTCTCTGATTTTGTAGAAACGACGGGGAGTGAATGAAAGAGGAAAAACACCGCGCTTCATTAAAACTCTTTTTTCTTCGATAAATCTCATTCACATTACTTAATTACAATTATTTGCTTTTGACCGTAGGATGATAGAGGTGCCAACTGCCGCTAATCCAGCGGCGGCTTGGCTTTCTCATGCCATCCCTATATATATATATAGGGCCGGGCTGGGCTCAACCCGAGGGGTCAATTCTAACCCAGCCCATCCCTACCAGGGTCTGATGTTTTTTGGACCTTGACCTAGCCCTATCAGGGTTTAGGGCGGGCCCAACCCTATCAAGGTTCAGGACGAATTAGGACCAGGTTTGGGTTATCAGGGCCAAACTTGCAGCCCTAGATAGATTGACTAGATCAGGAATTTTTTTTGCACTTGATAGAGATGGAACTGTGCTTTCAAGATTTAATATGGTTGATCCTTTATATATCAATACTTAATTTAGATATGCAATGCAATGAAGCATTGAAATAAACAAGGGGAATATTATTTTTTTTGGGAAATTTCCTCAACATTCTCTTGATAATTGGTTTATTGCATAGAATTATCTTTTCTTGATAAAAGTTACATGGATTATTCTTAAAACAATATTTTATAACAGTATAGTTTACCGAGTGTTAAAAATTGGTGACATTTTTTTTAAGACAATATCATCTTTACTCAATATAAAATTACAAAAATATACTATTGTTTATCTCTGGAACGAGACCTCTGCATGTTCTCCATGCACATTGTTCTCTCTAGGAGATTGACCGCCTATCCTAGATCTTCCCATTTCCAAGAAGATCTCGGTTGAATTTCATGGATGGTGGTTTAGAACTTGGAAGTGGTAGGCCTAGAAAATAAAAATGAGGGTGGAGTAGGTTCTGAGTCCGGATCCTCATCACAGCACGAAGAGCTTCAGGGGATTTCACCGCCATCCATATTCGTGGGCTCCAAACCTATCGATTGGGTTTCATACCGACATATCTTATGGTCCGTGATGAAATTTCATGAAGCTCTCCGCATGGTAGAAAGATGATCTGCACTCGTTAAGGTCTAGTTGGTAGGAAAGCTTGACCGACTGAGTCGGCCAAGTTGGATTTACTTAGGTGGGTTGAAGCTTAAACCCTCCATCTCCCACCAAAAAGATGAAAAAAAGAAGAAGAAATTCAATTTTTTTTTTAATATTAAATTAGTAGTTCTAAAATTGAAAGGAGACAGATTTTCTTATTTTTAATTTTTTTTTGGTAGGGAACCAATTCTGGTTGGACCATGGTTCAATCCTGTTCTTTCTAACAAGCATGACTAGCAATATTTTGTTCGATGTATCTGATAATTTTTATTGGAACTAGAGTCAAACTGATCTAAATAAAAAGATTATTTTAGCTAAAATTTAAGTTTTTTTGAAGAATAGATTGATTTCATATTACTCTTAAATTATAGGTATCTCTCTTGTAGTTTGCTTTTAAATCAAGTACATTCCAAACTTTTTAAATAATTTCAAAGACTTAAATCAAAATAAATTCCAAAAATACTTATTCCAAAACTGAATTTCCATTAATCGACGACAAAAGCTAAAAGATAGAATTTTAATACCTAAAATACCCTCTGTATAAGTTAAAGGACCATTTTACTCCATTTAAACCTCCCATTTACACAAAACCCACTCCCATAAAATAACGAAAATTCACTAATCGAGTGGGTTTTAGGTAAATGAGAGATTTAAATGAGGTAAAATTATCCTTTAACTTATGCAGGATGGTATTTTAGGTATTAAAATTCTAACTTTTAGCTTTCGTCTTCAGTTAATGAAAATTTATTAACGAAATGCGTTTTTTTTTTTGGAATTTATTTTGATTTAAGGGGGTGTCTTTGAAATTGTTTGAAAGGCTTGAGGTGTACCTGATTTAAAGGCAAATTACAAGGGACATATCTATAATTTATTGATAAGAGGTTTAATGCTACTTAAATTAGATAATAATATTTTTCTCAAAATTGGACAAATCCAACTGGGCTTGGTCAAATTAGATTAATATGGCCAAGACATGAATTTATGTGATTATTTTAATACCTTAGGCCCTATTTGTTTTGGTGCAATTTTTTTTTATGTAAATGATATTTTATATAAATTTTTTTTTAATTGAAAACAAATCTTATTTTTTCAATACATTTTTGCTTGCATTTTACATCAAAATAAAGAACGAAAAATTATATTTTTAACAGAATTTTCTATCATTTTACGTGAAAACCAACAAAACCTTAGCATTACGATTTCACAAAGTTAGACAAATTGGGTTGAGTCAACAAATGAAAAGTCAGTTGAATATGGATGTATGCCTTCTTGTACAACCAAAATTAGGCAGACATTTCAGAAGCAACAAATTAATTTGCAATCTTTATTAATTAAATTTTGGATAGAAAAGAAATTAAAAAACGAAAATTCCTCCAAACAACATTAACTCTTTAAGAGCCATGAAATTTGAAAAATCACTTTCTTCAAAAAATTCCTCCAAACAACATTAATTTGCAATCTTTATTTTTTTCCTAATTATTTGTTTAATGATAAAAATAATTTCTTTCAAGTTTGAAAATCACTTTAAGAGCCGTGAAATTTGTTTTCTTTCTTCTCATATTATTCTTTTTCATGAAGAAGAATATTTTCACTTTGGATTTTGGCAGACTTATATTAGTATCGAGAAATGGTGGGGAGTACCACGGGGCATTCAACATACAGGGGGTATAGTCACAATAATCCTATCTAGGGGTGCAAGTTTTACCCTGACAATCCGAACTCGCCCAGGCCCGCCCTGAACCCTGGCAGGGTTGAACCCGACCAGAACCCTGACAGGGCTGGGTTAGGGTTCAATTTTATATGAACCCTGGTAGGGTTGGGCTGGATTAGGGTTGACCCCCTAGGTTGAACCCGGCCCAACTCGACCCTGTATATATTTGAATATATTTATAAATATATGTATGATTTGTATTTTTTCCTTGTTAAACACTTAAACTGATTTAGTTTGTATTTGTTATGTTCTTAAAAGAATATCATAAGTTGCTTGTATTTGTCATATGTTTTAAGTTGTAATTGTTATTTGATAATTTGTTGTATGTTTAGGGTCAATCAGGGTCAATATCAGGGTCAATCTAACCCCCCTCGAATCGGGGTTAATCAGGGGTTGACCCGGCCCAACCTGCCCTGTCGGGGTCAATCGGGGCGGGTTAGGGTTAGGCCCAACCCCTGTCGGGGTCAGGGTTAGGATTGTACATTTTCTGACCCTGACAGGATTGGGCTGGGTTAGGGTTAAGTTTCAATAATCAGGGTTGGGGTTAGGGTTTTGAAAAACCCGGCCCAACCCGGCCCTGTTGCAGCCCTAATCCTATCCCCTAATTTTCGTTCACTGACTTTTCTCAATTGAATGAAAACTCGCCTTTCAAATTTATAATATTTTGTAAGAAAATTGATTTTTTTCCTTATCTATTTTACCAAACAAACACAACCTAGAGGTGCAACTTGGGCCCCGTTTTCGCACGAGATTCAATTTTTTTATTTATTTTTATTATTTTAACTTGAGGTGGCATTTTGAACTTGTGGGCAAGACTAGGATTGAAAATCCCGAGTCAAACTTAGCTAGCTTAACAAACTATGCTTGAGTGAAACTTGATATGTGAGCAAAGGGGATCCAAATCCTCTCCTGCCTTATGAGGAAACTGTGGTTGATCCAAGGGTTGGAGTTCGGTCAGTGTTTATACCAATACATCAGTATGTGTGTTTGCTGAAATCCAACCCTTGGCTGTCCGCAGGTCGGTAGGAGAGGATTTCTATCCGAACGAAGGACATTACAACCTATCTATCCAAAAGATTTCAGTCCCATTTAACATTCTATGTGACACATAGGTTTATTAGATTAGGAATTTTTTTTGCACCTGATAAAGATGGAACTATGCTCTTTGGTTGATCCATTACATATCAATATTAAATTTAGATATGCAATGAAATATTGAAATAAACAAGGGGAATATGAAAATTTTTTGAGTTCGCAACAAGTGGGGATGCAACCTGGATCCGGAAAGCCCAACCCATCTAAGAAAATTGATAGGCTTGGGCTTGGTTATTGGGTCAGGCTTTGGGTTAAGGCCTTGGGTTAAGCCTCGCTGTAAGGTCGGTTTACCTTATCATATAGTAGTATTTACGTATGAAGTTCACCATTGATTTAGCATATCTGAGGTAGTACCTACACAAATAAGAGGATCATGCGGGCTTGAGCAGAAATGGGCCTGAATATGGGCGGATCTTCAGAGTGGCTACAGTTGCTTGTCTATAGGATGCGCATTGGCTCCATTACTATTCAATAGTCAAAATAAATACATCATTTGTCCATGTAATAGAATAGATGTCTTGTGATTTTAAAAAAAATAACAGACCTTTTGGCATATTTTCCCTTTTCCCCCTTCATTGAAGCCCTTTTAACTCTACTTGAACTTGTTTTGGTCCCTCCATATAAATATAGAATCTTGTAGAGACAATAAGGGCCCAAATCCTGTTGCTAAAAAGAAGGGCCAAGTTTAGTCCTAACCCAAATTTGATATCCATGTAAAGCCCAGACAAGTCCATCTCAAAACTAGGCTTAGCAAGAAAAGTTAAATCAGATTTTTTAAGGAAAAGTCCATCTCAAAATGAAAGCGGTTTCGATGCAATGATAAGATTGTTCTATTATGATTTGGTGATCATGGATTCAAATATGGTAATAATTTCTTTGCTAAGTGGAGGTAAAACTGTGTAAAACTGCCTATCCGCTAAAATGAGAGTAAGGCTATGTATATTTGTCTCTCCCCTGCTCCATAATGATGGGAGCCTCGTCACTCGTGCACCGAGGTATCCTTTTTCTGAGAAACTATTGGATTTTTGTCTTCATCAAATAGTTTTGGTAAGAAACTATAAATGAAGGAGTAATCAATATCAAAACAACCATTTTCAAAGGAGCATGCAGTTAACAGCTTTATTTTCATTTTTAATAAGAAAAAAAAGGGGTCATTACTGCTCTTTTGAGAACATATTGTTGTTCTTTTGTCATCTAATATTTGCTTCCATTATCAAATGTGGATTCTATTTGGTTGCTACATCCAACATGAAACCACATGAAAAACGAAGAGAAAAGCCTGAGGGTACCTTCTCTTTTTTTTTCTTTTTTTTTTATATTTTTTAATAGAGGATACATGGTTCATGCTCAATAAGCTGAGAGATGTTAGAAGATGCTACCTTGCCAAGTTGGTAATGTCTAGGTGGGTCATACCTTAATTGGTCTAGTTCAAAACCCATCTCAAATTCTAAATCTTATGCTAGGTTTGGCTAGCTAGCATGCGTATTCTCTCTCTCTCTCTCTCTCTCTCTCTCTCTCTCTCTCTCTCTCTCTCTCTCTCTCTCTCTCTCTCTCTCGTGTGTTTATAAATCGACAAGTTTGAACTTCATAGATTATGTGTTCTACATTTTTATTTGGGATGTATACCAAATTATTTCTATTTTTTGTTAATAGGATCTGGAGGGTTTGGACTTCAAATTTCTCCCATTTTTTTTCCATACAATTATTATAATTTTTTTTAATTTTTGTTAAAATAAGGAGAAATCAAAATTTAATAATTTATTTTTTTTTTTTTTTAAATTTTTTTTTTTTTTTTTATTATTTTTTTATTTGGATTAAAATTTTTATATTTTTAATTTTATTAATTTTTTTTTTTTTTTTTTTTTTTTTTCTTTTCATTTTTTCCATTTTAATAGTTCAAAACCCTAATTGCTCAAATTCTTTCCATCTTTGGGGGCGTCTCTTCCCCAGCTTTTTTTCCAATTAACAATCTAACAAAGCAATTCGGCGAGCTTTTAAATATAGGAAAGGTGATAGGATCCAAATTAAAGATGTTGAATATATGCACAAAACAAAAAAAAACAAATATGGCACCAAGAATATGTGAATCACACTGATAATTGATTATTCCAATTATAGCGAATTGTGAATTAGGGACTTATTCAATAAAAAAAAAAAAAAAAAAAAAAAAAAAAAAAAAAAAAAAAAAAAAAAGGGTATAACTGTTTGAATTTCATTTTTAATAAGAAAAAAGGGGTCATTACTGCTCTTTTGAGAACATATTGTTGTTCTTTTGTCATCTAATATTTGCTTCCATTATCAAATGTGGATTCTATTTGGTTGCTACATCCAACATGAAACCACATGAAAAACGAAGAGAAAAGCCTGAGGGTACCTTCTCTTTTTTTATTTTTTTTTTTATATTTTTTAATAGAGGATATATACATGGTTCATGCTCAATAAGCTGAGAGATGTTAGAAGATGCTACCTTGCCAAGTTGGTAATGTCTAGGTGGGTCATACCTTAATTGGTCTAGTTCAAAACCCATCTCAAATTCTAAATCTTATGCTAGGTTTGGCTAGCTAGCATGCGTATCTCTCTCTCTCTCTCTCTCTCTCTCTCTCTCTCTCTCTCTCTCTCTCTCTCTCTCTCTCTCTCTCTCTCTCTCTCTCTTATGTGTTCTACACTTCCACCTGAAGAATGAAGTAGAAACAAGAGCAGTTGGGGTGTCAAAATTGGGCAAATAAAAAGCCGAACCTTATGGTCTTTATTGGACTGTGTTTTTAGAGTCCGATAAAAACTGAAATTAGATTGGACCGATTGATAAGTCCAAACTAAACCAACCCAATAGTCCAAACCAAAATCAAAACTGAACCAACAAAATAATGGACTGAGAGGAGCCCATTAAGCTAATCTGTTGCTAAGTATTCATATAGTTTATTGAAACCAGACCGATAGAAAATCATTAAACCAGTCCAATAAAAATCCAAAACCGGACCAAATTGAAACTAAAATTTTATTATTAAAGCATTATTGGGCTTGAGTGTACAAGACTAAAACCACATTGAACCCATCCATTGACAACCCTACAAGAGAGGGAGGGACCACTCATATTAATTAAGGTCATACCTACAACAAAATTGGTATTGCATGTATTGCATGGAGCAAATCTACTACAGCTTCTATGAACAAAATATACTTCCACGTACAGAACTTGAAGACGGAACATAGCTGTTGTAGGAACCTTTCCTATATGCCCTAACACATATACAACTGATGTGGCTATTCTTTTTCTGGATAAATTGATGTGGCTATTCTTACTATTGATTTGAAAGTCTAATTAATTCATACAAATATCCTCCTTTCTGTTAACTTCTATGTATGTTCATGCACATCTATTTTCAATTTTTTTTAAACCATTTGTTAGTAGGGGCTAAGGGCCTATCTATCCACAAATCGAGCTGCGTCTGATTTGTGGTGCATGTGATAGTTGTTCGGATTTAAATTATGCTTTTAGGAGAAGTTTCGACTACGGGTATATAGGAACTGGGCTCCCATTTTCTGATTCATATTAAAATTTTCTTGAGTTAAGGAGAACAAAAAGGAAAAGCCTAGCCCACATGGGCAAATGTGTTGTCGATGGATTTCATTCAGTTTCCCAGATCAAATCACATAGTTGAAAACACAAACACAATAGTAAAGTAGGCAGGATATTCCCCGATGCCACTCTGATGCCAAAGTCAGGGAATTTTGAGGACAAGTAGAATGAAGAATTTAGTAAAACACTAGAACTCCTTAGAGATGGGGTTCCCTGAGATACGGGAGCTTCAGAAGCTTCCTCCCCTCCAGTGAGGTAGACTAGGAGCAGAAGATGGAACAATGATTATCTCAAAAGAACTTCTGTGAGAGCGATACCTGAATGTTTGTATTCTCTTTCTAGGGCAGGAAGTTCCGGATCCGGATCCTTTGCAGTGGATATTCTTTCACTACTTATAGGTCCAATTGGGAGCTTCACGAACAAACCTCTCCTCACCTACCGCCATCTCCATCACTTGTCATCTCGAGATCAGTAGGTCTAGGGGATTACGACCCCTTAGGACGGTGTTTGGATGTCTTGTCAGCCATTTACGACCCCTCTCGATTTTCTTCGGCCCCCTTTTAGTCAGCGTCCTCCACATTCCCTGACAACTGTATCTGTCCTTACACTTTTATCGAATGCCAATCTTATTTTTGTTGATTTGATCCACGATATGGTGACCTGGCCAGTCAAATCCGTTTACTTAGCATTTATGATTGTTGTTGGTATTTATGAGCATTAATGACAGATCATTAAATGCTCAGTTACCTTCATTAATCTATCCAATTATAGCCTAATTACCCATGAGGGGGTTGAACACGAGTTCATCTTTCGAATATCTCTTATTCTCATGCTTCGTCCTTAGATGCATGCCACGTGTCCCATTCTTCATGGGTTGTCATAGATTTTTCATCCATGGTCTGATTTGAATCTATGATTATTTTTCCCCAACAAAATAATATGTCTATTTTGATTATTAAATAGAGAGAACATGATCTAGATTTATCCGATATCAAATTTTAGGTTTTAATTCAGTTGAATATACCATTTGTATAGGCATACATCCCATATGTCTCCATACATGTGTCTACAAGTAAGTTCTCTAAGCATAACTATGCACTCACAATTCTAAACAGTTTAGATTAAAAAAAAATTTAAAAATGGATGGTTCAGATTTTGTCTTATGATTTTCAGAAAGATCACAATACCTTGTACATGAATAATCCCTCCTCCCACCCTGCCCCTCCACCAAAAAAATAAAAATAAAAATAAAAAAACAAAAAAACAAAATGAATAAATATAAAAAATAAAGCAAGCAAGCTCTAACTATTACATAAAGTGGTGGAAATTGGATGGACTTAACTGAACCCGCCTGAGTCCAATTTAAAATACCAAAAAAATAAATAAAATAATAATAATAATAATATTATTATATAATAATAATAATAATAAAAGAAAAGGAAGAAAAAGGAGGCTGGTCTTTCAACTTTGGTTGCCTGGTAGAAAACTCTAGCTAAAGTTTTCAATAATTAAATCTTTTCATCAGATTTGTAAGTAATTTTGGATAAATTTAACCTTACGGCTATAATTGGTAGCAAGGAGAATTATAGGGAAGACAAGTGAAATTTTTAAACTTAAAAATGAAACTTCTATAATAATTACAGTAGATGCTATTACATGATTATGTAACTAACTCCAAATAATTTCATATTTAGTTATTAATTTATACTTTACTTTGCATCCAAACTGAGCCTGAGCTACCTCATACAGTAACAAACTCAAAATTGGCCAAGCAAGCCCAACCCTAGAGAACGGTTCCTCTGTACTTACGTGCATCCTCCATGTGTTCCCAACTCCGTCCATGGGTATGGTAACCACCTCTGTAAAATAGGCTCCACACCTGATAGACGGAGATAGAATCACATAAAAGATGCATGTAATTAGTGCAGATAAGCCATGGCCTCGACCCTCCCCATCCTGGCCCCAATCCGAGTGTGGCTTTGGGTTGGGCTTAGTTTGGACAGACTGAAACCCAAGTTAGAACAAGTCTATGCCCTCTTTACCAACCCGAAAAAAAAAAAAAAGAAAAAAAAAATGGTCTATGCCCTCAGCTCATATGTCTATACTTTACATTTTTATTTTTTATTTTACCAAACCCACATTAGTGGCTAATTGTATTCATTCACATGGGAAAAAAAAAATATTCACAAGGTTTTGATTTGCATCCGGGAAAAAAGAGAAACCCAAAACCTAGACCCAAGAAACCCAAAGGCCCAACCTAGCTAAAGAGCTAGTGTGATAAACCATTATAAGTTCTATACACACTTAAAAAAAAAAAAAACAAAAAAAAAAGTCCTATACACAAACCCGAAAATGATACCAATGTTGAAGTTGCCTATGTAGCGGATATCGGCAGACACAACGATCGGTGGTTGACCTCCTTCACCATTGAGACAATGAATGAGGGCCGCTAGGGAGTCCAAATGAACAATTACCACTACAACAATATGCATTTTTGGCGACGGTAATTTTACGTCGCCAAAAATACATTCCCGTCGCCATTGGTTTTCGCCGACACAAGGATTTGCGCCACCAGATCCTCGCCATAGTGGCAAAACTAAGTACTGTTTGCAATGCAAATTTGATTGCAAGAACTTCATCGATAAATACTGACGAAGGATACAAATGATCATTTCTATAGTAGTTAGTTACACCATATTGGTTATACATATCACAAAAAAATTGGACTTCTCTACCATGAAAAAAAAAAAAGAAAAAAAGAAAAAGAAAAAAAAGAAAAGGTAAGGTAAAGGTTTTGTTCTCCACAGGTCAACAAAGAAATTTTTCTTCATCGGTAGCCACATATTCCGGTGGCAACTCATTATTTATATTTGAGGTTTCAATTCAATCGATATTGCGACATTTACATAGGTTCCGTTTGTTTTGATATAAAAAATATACATGTAACATTTTATTTGTTTAAATTTTTTTCAATACTTGTTTCCAAGAAATAAAATATAATAGTCTTTAAAGAGGAGGAAAGGTAGTTTGTCTTTCTTTTATCTTCTAGAAATAAGCATTATAAGTTTTTTAACATGTAAAAAATGTTACCCATCAAATTTTATGTTAAAACGAATTGAAACATGGTAAGAAACTAGTTAGAGTCAATATTTAAACTGATTTGATATGATTTTTAAGACAGATGAGATTAAATTTACAGCTTATATTGGCATCTTTAGAAAGAAGAATTAAGGAGGAGAAAACTAACTCCCTCAATTACCTTCGATTTTCTTGTCATGGAAATGCTTTTCACTAATGTTGTTTTGCTTCTTAACCATAATCCTCCGTATTGGGGTTTTCTCTTGTAAGTTTTAGCAACTCATTTTTTTTCTTAAAATTTTAGTTCTTATATATAATGGATTGTCAAAAAAAAATTTCTTCCTATTTGGGTTTGAACTTGACCTTTAAGCAAGTAATCGGTTATATTGTAGATATAGATAAGGGTGTCAACTCTGACTAAACCTATAATTAAATTAAACTAAAATTGTTCGTTTAAAATCAAATCAGATCGAACGTTAACAAATCAGTCTGGTTTTGGTTTTAAAGTCTACTAATCAATTCAGTTTTGATTTTAACTGACCAATAAATCAATTATATTGATTATTTTTTATAATATCTTTCTTTCTCATTTTCTCATACATCTCTCATCACTATTTTATCTTTGAATTTGTCGAATTCAATGGACTTTCACACTCTTTTAATGCTAGAATTTGTAGTTTTTCAAGCATCAATTCCTCTCTAGGGTTGCAACAAGGTCGGATTGAACTGGGTATTTGTAAACCCTAACCCTACCCTAGGTCCTTTAAAGTTAATCCTAACCCAGTCCAATCCTGTCAGGGTCAGACAAATCTCCAACTCCAACCCTATCCGACCCTGATTGACCCTAACTAGATCGGGCCAGGCCGGGATGACCTTGGATTAGGGTCAGGTTGACCCTGATTGGCCCTGAATTCAGTATATTAACAGTCATTTTTGGGCCTCTTACATACATTCCCTGTACATATGCCACACCCACCAAAGAAAGGCAAATAATTGGTAATTGTACATGTAATCCTTAAAATTACTGATATTATCACACTTATATGTTTTCACACTTTGATAGAAGATAGTCTATCTGAGCTACAGTTGCATACAAATCACACTTGCAGGGAAAAAAATCGTTGTTCAATAAGTCAACCTGAAGCTCATATAAAGAGCAGGGTTAGATTGTTCCTGTCTTATATGGAACAATTTCTTTGTCAGTTTATGGTTCATGAATCTTTGGATGTTCTTAATACGTTCCTATCGTCATGCGAACAAAGTCAGCTAAAAAATATAGAAGTTGTATATGTTTAAAAAAAATGTCCATAACATCTAAAACTAGAGAATAGCAAATCATATAACATCTCAACCGAAAGAATAACCATCTCACCAATAAAACCTGACTTGGAAGAACTTTAAATATTTAATATTAAAAATGACAGTGAAAGTAGAATATTCTTTTTTTGGTGAAGGATAGCAATATTTTAGATTTTTTTTTCTTGTTTCTTCTGTTTAAAAAGAGTGTTCCAGTGCAAGAAGCCCCCCGCTATTGCAGGGTCTTGCTTCTTCTGCATATCAATTCTAAATCTCAACTGGGGATGGATCCCATTGTCAATGGCCTAAAAGTTATTCCTATCGCACTACATCAACTATACAAATTGGCTATGTCTCGTTTCCTTTCTCAAAACATGCTTCTGCATGCTAGTTTTAATTTCCATTAACTATAAATCGCCAAGATTGAACTTGTATTTAAACCCATGAACTATCCCTCAATTTCAACTTTTGTCAAACCTAGGGTCATGTCAGAAGAATCAATATCTTGAGAACTGAGCATCACTTTTTTAGATAGTTTTTACCATTCTGATTATTGATATCTGACCACACATATCTCTATTATTTAATCAAGAAAATAATTACCGGATTCTTGCCAACGATGATCCTGACTGTAGAATCACAGATTATGAACAGAGTTGTATAATTAATTATATATTAAATGGGGGATTGTTGTTTGGTTACTTGATCAAATATCAAAATGTAAGAAACTACCGGCATCTGTCTATCTGAAAAATGAAAGAAAATAAAATTTCAAACTGGTGTAGGTATTGGATTGGAGAAGAAGACAGACAAGGGGTATGCTCATAGGACTGGTAGAGAGAAGAACGAGTCTTCGAGAGTAAGTTGACGATGCATCCAATGTGGATTTTGGAAGATCTTTGAAAGCCCTTAGGGCTTATCCATCAAACCTGAAGTGATAGAGCCAAAGAGGAGGGAGTTCTGGAGAGTAGAAGACATTCCTGGTGTCTGAATCTCTGATGAATGAAGGTTGTATAAGTTGTGTGGCCCACATGCCACTTGGCCCCACTTAATTCGATTATTAACATAGAATCCTGTGACATGTGGCACTTAATTATCGTTCATCAATGATGTGAAGAGACGGTTGATCTTTAAATAACTAAGGGTGTACGGTCCTGTGCACACTTACGCATCATTGAGAATTTCCATTATGTTCTCTGTTTGGGATAAAGTGAGTGCATAGAAACCCCATTCTTTCCTCTTCCCTGTTTGATCAGAGACACAAGGACAATCAGAATTCTATGCGCTTAGGTTGGACGACAATGGAGGCAAATGGTTAAGTCATCAATGGAGGTATTTTATTGTTTCCGCATTTATTTTTACCTCTGTACCTGTGCTTGGATTCCAACATTTGGTATCAGAGCGGGTGTTCCCGCCTTCCGTCCACCTTGAGAGATGTTGCCGGTTTTTTCTTTTGTTCTTCGATAGTTTACTGGACACCCTACACAACCACAAGGGCAGCCAGCTGCAGCCACACAAGCTGTCGCCCTCAAAGGAAGATGTTAATGGTCGTTGGCCAACAGACTGCTGCAGGTGTGCACCCATGTGGCTGCCAGCCCACAGGCCAGCAGGCCAGTAGGCACACGCCCATAGGCATCCAGCTAGCCAGCCAACTCGCTAGCCAGCCAATGGCCTTGTCCAGGTTCATGGTGAGTTTGGGTTGTTAGGGGAAAACTTGCACCCCTATTCCTCTCTATAAGTATGGGTGACAGGATTAGTATGAGGAATGTCATCTTATTATGCAATTCCATTGGGAAGACGCTATAAAGGAAAATCCATAAGGAACCGATTATGTCGAACCGATTACTAATCAGTTTTTGTTTGGAAAATTAAAACTGATTAATGATCGATTCCATTTTCGTTTATATTCATTACATCTCGAACTAAATTTCCATCGAACTAATAAACCAAAACCAAATCGATTTCCATCATTCACCTTTAGTTTTAGATAGTATGATCGTACAGAAAGGAAACCAAAGTGGGTGTCTAGGAAATCAATAGCTTGATCAAGACTCTTTCATGGGATTTTTTTTAGTGAAATATCATGACTGATCGATTTTGCCATGGTGACACTTTTGTTTCGTTCTTTGCATGCATGCTTCCACGTCGAATTGCATGCATGCATTTCGCTTTGGACTGGTTGTATGGCAAATTTCATGTGGTGAGCTTACGCTGTGTTTGATATATGCATCCATAAAATGCATTGTTTGTTAGAATAAAAAACGTATTCTTAACTTAAAATGAGAATGAGGGTCAATGAGTCATAGAGTAAGCATTTCCCCTCTAAGATTGGAATTTAAAATGGGATAAAGAGTATGTTTTAAATTGGACTACATTCTCCAACACATTCTATGATCCAAGAATGAAAATATATACCAAACACTGTTTTTATCATCTCAAAATGTGTTTATGACCTAGAATGCACTCAAGAATGCATATCAAACGCAGCCTTAGTTATGTTGCCTATCATGTATCGAATTTTCCTCTGTAGATTATTATATTGAAGCTTCTTTCAAGAGAGTATTAGAACCAATCAACTATTACGTTAACTAGAACATCTATGTACGGTCACCCAAAATGAGACCACATAAATCACATGTATTGTTACCTAAAAGATGCATACTTAAAAAATTTGGGACCTGAGATATCTTAATATACTAGTTGGTTTCTCCACCTAATAGCTTAAGTTTTTGGATTAAATACTTCAACATATTAACTATCATATAAGTAGACCCAGCACTATTTAAAAAAAAAAAACCCTTAGTTTCATGCACTATTGTTGCAACCTACTAAAGGAATAAAAGATCATGTGAAAAATATTTTGTTTATTCATCTATGGCACATTCTTTATTTTCGAAGTCTGATGGCTGGTTTATCATGCCTTACGACATGGTCAATTTCTTACAGAATTTGGGGGTGATTTATTCGTTGGTTATGCTCCGTGGTAATCATGTCCTTCAGAGTTGATGGTGAACATGTTTGTTTGTTGTGCTTCACGACGTGTGTTGGATTGAATTTTCAATTTTGGCCGCTATGTCCTTCCTTTGCAGGGGGTGGTCTCATCACTTTGTCATAATAGAGGATGGATGTTTATCGGCAAAAGACTCTCTATCTCTTGTCCATCAATCTGACGGTCTTTCGAAGAGTCTCCATTACAAGCCCTTCCTTCAATCATTAATTAGTTTCATGATGTCATCTCTTGTGAGCATATCATTCTCTTTGTGTATAGATTTTGTTTGATAAATCTGACTGTAATTTTTATCTGTCGTTTATTAACTCAACGACATCAAAGAATTACAAGAGTCCATTCTTTCTAGATAATAAAGTGATATCTCCTTGGTGAAATCGATCATTCTACATAAACCATAAAAAAACCTTTCAATGGCAGACTCATGTGGACAGTTTCTTATCAGTCTTCTTGGATCTTCGTTATTATACTTATCTATGGACTTAGAGGTTTTAGGTTCAGATGTGGTCGTATCTGCTCCAACATCTTTCACATAGTTTGTTGAAATACACATGTGCTGTTCGAGTGTCTCCAAAATGGGAAAACATTATTTGGTGATATTCCTAATTTTGGTGTGGGGCTATGTCTCCTTAAAGCTGTTTTTAGCAACGACTCAAAGAGTTGCTTGCTTATCAGATGCAGACTTAAACTCTAGGGTAGAATTGCCCATTTGTCTTGGTTATCATGTATTTGGGAAGCTCTTCTTGAGCTCTAGACCATTCGACTTTGCCTAGACCTTTTTGCGACATCTTTGCCATTTTGGAATCCTTTTGTTCAAATCTTTAATTGGGTTTAGCTGAAATGAGAAAGAAAAGCAAATTCGCTAAGTTGAAGCCTTGTTTCCGTTTACTGTCCATAGGGATATTCTCAGCTAGCCTCTACCTATTGGGCCAATACCTTCTCATATTGTGTCAATCTTACCCTTATTGGTTCAACCCCATTCTACTAGACCAATCTCATTTTAAACAAATCCATCTCACTGAATTGATCAAATCCTTTAGGGTAAATTACACACACACCCCCTCTACTGTAGTGAAATTACACAGAATTATCCTATTTTTACGAAAGTTACACAGAATACCCCTATAACAATACTATCATACAACCTCACCCCCACCGTTACTTTTACCTTAACAGCAGAGGGTAATTTTTTTTAAAGACAAAAATACCCTTAGTATGTGTAAAATGACTAAAAAGATCTATTGTTTAGTTTTACCCAACAAAACTCTATTCCTCTTTCTTCTCTTCTCCACTTTCGTTTTCTTCTCAGAACGAAGTAAACTACCGCAGAGTGCCACATATAACAACAACAAAGGTTCTCTGGAACCAAGATGTTCAAAGTTCTGGTCAAGATCAACAAACAGTCAAGGCGAAGAAAGTTCGAAGCAGGTAACTCATGATGAAAACAAATTGAAATAAAAAAAATGGAGAAATGGTGGAAGGAAGTGGGAGATTAGGTGATTGGATGTAAGCATGCATTTCTAGTTTTTTGTTCGATTTGAGATCCAAATTTCTCGAATTTCGGAGATTCTTCTTCAGATCTTTCACCTCTTTTCCTCTGTCCACATGGGAAAGAAAAATGCGACAATCTATTCTTTTATTACAAATGAAAGCAGAAATTCAATGGAAATTGGGTCAGAATTCATGGGTTCTCCGATCTGGGTAAATGCACACATTCATCACTCATCAACAACAAAATATAACAATTAAAAAAAAAAAAAAAAGAGCAGAAAAAATCAATGGTAATTGCAAACAAACTTCGAGAGTGTGGTGGAACCTACAATACTTGCAGGGTTCCTTGACGCAAGATTCGAGCTCCTCCTTGACTGATTTTCCCTCTTCAGATATTTGTTGACCATCTTAGACACACTACCCCAGTAGCAGCCAATGTTGACAATCTTCAATAAAGAGAACTCAAACGTCCTTTCGTGGGTCGCTCGTCTCCGCTGCACATAGATCCCCAAGTGCTTCTGTTAGTGACAGAGAAGAAGAAGGTTACAGAGAGGGGATCTCAGTTTTCGATTTCTAAGATACAGAGAAGAACCTGCTGAATCAAATTGGAACTTCCCATTTGAATCCCTTTCTAAAATCCCTTTGAAGCTATTGAATCTACAAATTAATGTCGGAATGTTTGTTGTTTTTCCCATGATCGAAGGGTTTCAGAAGGAAGAGAGAGAGAGAGAGAGAGAGAGAGAGAAAAGAAAATGATACGGAGCAAAACAGAAGTAGAAGTTGAAGCAGAAGAATGGTAAAAGAAAAAAGAAAAAAAAAACAGAATAAGGGTATTTTTGTCTTAAAAAAAAATTTACCCTCTGCCGTTAAGGTGAAAGTAACGGTGGGGATGAGGTTGTATGATAGTATTGTTATAGGGGTATTCTGTGTAACTTTAGTAAAAACAGGGTAATTCTGTGTAATTTCACTACAGTAGAAGGGGTGTCTGTGTAATTTACCCAATCCTTTATTGACTGGGTAAAAGCCATTATTATGGACTAGGAATTCGTGTTAATTGAATCAATCTTATTTCAATTAAATCAGATTCATATCAATTAGATCATTTCTTCAACATTTGCAAATGCAGCTCACCTTAGAATATCTTACGTTACTTAATGGGCCGAACTAGCCCATATTGATTTCTATGTTAGTTGTCGGTTTGATTCAACCTTTAATCCATTGATATTTATATTTTCCCTGATTACTATGAGTATGATTTATTCAGTTTTTAATTTTTTTTTTATTATTCTTTATTTGTTAATTATTATGCTTTCCCTATTTTATCTGTCTTACCTACTTGGTGTAGGGACGTGCCATCGAGCACCTACAATATTCGTACAGGGTTGAGAGAACATCACATTTATTTGGCTGATCGGCCACCTACCTTTAGAGTAGAATGCAAGTTTGGGATAGAATAGGACGATTCCCCATGCCCAATCAATGCATCCCTATTTATCAATTGATGTAATAAGCTTTTGGAATAAAATTTCACTGCACACACGGGTCTACATGCACCCTACGTTGTATGTATCGGCTCCTATTCCTAATTAATTATTTTGAATGAACATGAGACTTCAATGAGTGGTTGTTAGGAGAGATCCCCATCTCTTAGATATTAGTTTGCAGTTTGTTGTTATTTTAAAACCAGTTTTGCTTTCTGGGTGATTTATTCGCTTGATAATGGCGATAGAATCCAATGTGTTTTGAAAACCTTTGTTTTGTGTGGGCAATGGCTTGTGGATGAACTTTGGACACAATAGCTTTTTTTTTTTTTTTTTTTTTTTGAGTGGGTTATAGCTTGTGGATTGGCTTTGGACACAAAATCTTTCTTTGTGTGGGTCATTTGTTTATGGACCAGCTTTGGACACTTTGTATTTTTTTCAAATTACATTTTGGACTTGATTTTCGGATACCTGCGGGATACGTAGGGAGTTTGGGACAACCTACCAAATTCAGCCCAACATTTTAGTTTGGATTTATCTCATTCTCATTTAAATTTCAAAATCATTCGCATTCAGTTTTGGACTTCAAATCATTTTTAATTTTAATTATTGTATTTATACGTTTAATTTCAAATTTTGTATTTTATATTTGCTTTTTAAATCTGATTACAACATCATTTTAAATCTTTCTATCTTCTCCTGAACTATGCAGGGAACCTGATTCTCATACATCTCCGGATATGTAGGCAGTCTGGATGACCTCTAGATTCGATTCATCGACTTTCAAAATTTTGTTTCGTTTTCTTTATTATTATTATTATTATTATTATTATTATTATTATTATTATTATTATTATTTTCACATTTGAATGTGTAGGACTTGAGTCCAATGAAAGATAAGTTTATAAGTGAGATTCGGAAGTCCATTTAAGATATCTGACAATTCGTTAGACTGGTATGATTGGGCCGTCATCCAATTCCTATTTACATGATCCCCACACATTTTATTTTATTTTTTATATTTCATAACATGTTTGGCTACATTTTAGCCTAGGATGACCTAGCAACTTGGTTTAATCATCCATTGACCATGAAAGTCACAACAATAGAGTTAGAAAAGAAATATTATAGAAAACCGATTTTTGGAACGTTAGATTTCCCAAATCATAACCTCGATGCATGCTTACTTGATCTTGGATGAGACCAAAGCCTAAGTTGTGATATGAATCATTAGAAGTCTCTCCTATGTGAGATTGACAATTTATAGGTCCTAGACTTTGATCTAGTTGGTGAGTCAAATTTATTTTCGTCTATCAACGTGGGTGGATAAAATCACAAGGTGAAAGTTTATGATCTCTGGTTTAGATACAACCCCTCATTTTTCTATTAAATGAAAAAAAAAAAAAAAGAAAAAAAAAAGACGATAGTCCGCACAATGCCTTAACATAAGGAAATGTAATTTGTACATATTTTTTTTGTCAACATATGAACATATGGTTAAATAGTACATTTGGGATAATATTCTATCTATATCTTTAGCGTCTAACAAAAAGCTTGGCTTTGCTCGACAGAGTGAATACTTAACACATATTTATAACATGACCCTTATCCAAATCTCTAAGTATTCTAGTTTGCTTGTCCGAACTATGTTTGACCTGATTCCTAGTGACTCACCGATGATACATAGGTAACTCGAGAACACGATCTCGAGTTCGATAATACACCTAGTCCTCGGGCTTTACTCTAGGTGATGACTCCCTCTTCCGTCCTCAATCTTATGGATAAGAAAACAGACCAACCCATCACACAGACATGGTCACACAACGGGACCCAGTTCATTGTGCGTCGCATGATGGAAAGCGACTACACGTACGTTAAGGATCTGTTTTCCCCTCGTTGGCTGCAACACCTATAACCGGATATTGATCTACTTATAATTGATCGGCCAAAGACCAATCTATACTCTGGCTTACGTCTAACAAGCTATAAAAAGTGTAATTGAGATATACCAATTGGTCTATGATCGAATGGCATTGAAAATGAAAGATAAAACCCATCGATTTCAATTGATAAATGACCACACATGATAGAGCCAATCACGTTTATTTATAGACTTCGATCCGTCTTTGGTAGTTTTTATTCTTTAGTGAATGCACTACAATAATCCTCATTTTTGATGACAGAAATTGGCGACGGAAATAAAATTCCCATGGCCAAAAATCATTTTAGCCAACGGAATCTAAATTCCTGTGGCCAAACCATAAATCATTTTTGGCCACGATATTTAGGTTCCCGTGGCAAAAAATCATAGAGTTTACCAACGACATCAAAATTCCCGTGGCCAAAATGATTTTGTCCACGGGAGTTATTTCCCCATGGGAAAAAATCATTTTTGACCATGGTAATATAATTTCCCGTGGGCAAAAATCATTTTTGGCCACGGGATTTAGGTTCCCGTGGCCAAAAATCATAGAGTATACCAAAAATTAAATCAATGAGTTCCGTGGGTTTACCTTAACCTATTCGCAAACCCTAAAAAGGGGGGGAGCTCATTTGAATCAGAAAAAGAGAGAGAGTGAGTCTGAAAGGAGAGGCAAAAATAATGAGAGATGAGGAGTTTTGAGAGGAAACCAAGGAGCAGAAGGCGAAGAGGATTTGAATCAGAGGAGAGAGTGGTGAAGCCGAGAAATCCGAGGGAGAGAAAGGGAAGCTTGAGGTTTTAAGGACCGAGATTGAAGAGTTGAGAGAGGGGCTCGAATCTCAGCTAGGTTCTTTTGCCTCTGTAGTGGCAAGGGAGAAAATTAGAGAGGGAAGAGACTTGGCTGAGGGTTTCACCTTGGGATTTCTTTCTTTGAGTTTTCGATTGGTGTCTTTGCTGCGGCTGTGGGAAATTGAAGGTTTGGTGAAGAAAGCGTTAGCAGAGAATGCAAGTTAAAGGATCTGTATCTATTATGTCCTCTTAAATCTCCTTGGCTTGTATCTGTATCTATTTTGCAAGCTACTAAAATTGTTTTGTTTTATTCACATATTCCAGGAAAGTGGGTCCACTTCCTAGGCTCCTATTGAAGTTGTTTGGAAAGCTAAGAGGGAGAACAGAAGAAGCATCACAATCACACTCACCGACATCATCCATACTAACTCTCAAGTTCATACTCAAAGTGCTACTAGTGGCTGGGATTGCTGTTGGTTGGCATTATTTTTTTTGATTGATTGCAAAAGCTGACCCAAGGTATCCCACTTGTACAATTTGTGCATGAAATCCATTCTTAGTACTTTTTGAGGATTTATTCTCTCATACTGGGTGTTGTATGATTTCCTTGTATTTCAATTTCGCCCCTGTTTAATTTATTGTTGATGGAATAGCTGAAACTCATGCATGGTGGCTGTGATCAATAGAGTTACACATATTACAGAAACCATATCACATTGTACCTTATTATACAATGCAAAGAAAATTTCTTTTTTACTTGGTCCTCTTTCTACCCTTTGTTCATGCCTTAATGGGTTGGTGATGTGGGTCAAAGAGTGCTTGTAGAAATTGATATAGTATATTCTGCAACAAAGGTTCATAAGAAATGCACAGGCCAGGGAACCTTCTTAAGTTGTTATCCATGACAAAAACAAAAAAAAAAAGGTAGCAGGGTGTGAGAAAGAAGGCATAGATGGGACTTCGAGTGTAAACTTTAATTTTTTTTTTCTCTTGAGAAAATCAATAATGGATTAGAATAAACGGTGATAGAGAGTATCCTAACACAGAATGCAAGAAGAAAAACGATGGAAGATGGAAACATGCATATGCAAAGGATCTAATCCTACATTAACCAGGGAGGACAATCTTTAAAGGTACATGATTTCTTAATTCTACGTGCTTGCCTAACTAGATCATGTGCTAGTTCAACAGCTAATGCAGAGATATTAAGCTAAAAATATCATAAGAGATGTCCCATGACCACTCATCAGAACCTAGTCTTTATCCAAGCTAATAAATCAACATCAGGTAAGGAGTTTAGTCTCATACCAGTCCCTTTATGGACTTGGAAATCTAACTTTCCACCTACCATTTTTGAACTTTTTAAGATAGAAACTTTACAGACATTAGATGATGCTTAATCATGATGATAACATCTGTTTGATTTGTATACAGTGGTCCATATGTAGAGATTGACATGAGATCAGGAGAGCTAGAAGGCAATGATGCAATTTTTCTGAGCCCACATAAGTTTCTAGGTGGGCCAGGTACTCCTGACATCCTTCTTATGAGCAAGGTTTCACAGCAAAGGGTGATACATCACAAAACTTTGCTCCTATTTACTTTTCAGAGTTATGTGATGCATCAGCCCTTGCTGAAAATTTATTTCCATGATTGCTTTCTGAGATATCCTCTGTAGTGCTTTGTTTTGATATAATCTGTTCTCTCAAGTATTTGGAAATAAGAGTTTCTTACCTTGTCAGTTTCCTTTTCAAGGTTATGATGCTTCAACCCTTGCTGAGAATGGATTTCCATGATGCCTTGTAGTGCTGTGTTTTGATATAATATGTTTTCTCAAGTTTTGATTTTCATTATTCATATCTAAGTCTTTCTTCCTCTGTTGTTTCTCCTGCCCTGCGTTCCCTTATATATTGAGTATTTGGAAGTAAGAGCTCCTGTTTCCTTTTCAGGGTTGTGATGCATCTGTGTTCTTGAACTCTACATCAAGTAATCAAGCTGAAGAGGCTACAGTTCCAAACCAGACACTCAGAGGCTTCAACTTCATTGACAAAGTAAAGAGCTTGTTGGAGGCTCAGTGTCCTAGTGTTGTTTCTTTTGCTGATATTATTGCTTTGGCTACAAGAGATGCAGTTGTCACAATAGTAAGGGATTACTAACAAGATGAATTGGTTTCTTACAAGAATTTCAGATCTCACCTCTATTCCACTCATTTCTTCTTTTCCTACATTACAGGGAGGACCCTCTTGGAGTGTTCCAACTGGAAGAAGAGATGGACTCATCTCAAATTCTATAGAGGCTGCAAACAATATCCCTGCTCCCACTAACAATTTTATTGTATTTTTTAAATTTGTATTTCTGTAAGTTGAACTTCGGCTTTGTACATATTTCATATAAAATTTTCATTTAATATAAAATTTTATTTTTAAAATTGTATTTCTTTCAAGGGTGTATATGTGCATGAAATTTAAAGGTGCAGTAATACTGATCAATATGGGTACCACCTGGAAAATAAAAAATAAAAAAACTATTTTTACCTACAGTAAAAATTTTATCGTCGATAAATATAAATATTTTTACCCACGGAAATTGAATTTCTGTCGGCCAAAATGTAATATTTTACTCGACGGAAAAGACATGGCTGTTGGTTAAGATACATATTTCTACCGATGGTAACATATTTTCCATCGGTAAATATTACCATCGGTAAATATGACATTTTTATCAACGGAACTTTCATTTTCGTGGCAAAAAATCTATTTTTAACGATGGAAAATTTTCGTTGCAAAAAATAAGAATTGTTGTAGTGATGTAAGACTAAAAGCCTTGTGGAGACAGAAAAAATGAAAGAAAGTATATTGAATATGCGAAAAAGTATATTCTCTTTATTCTTACATCGGCTGGGAAAGAAAACATTAGAATCATTATAAATGGTCCATACATTTTCGTCTTTTATTGATTGGGTCATCGATTTACGTGTGAGGTCTGGGTTATGATAATGACACCCTTATATTCCATTGTCTCAATTCTTGTATGAAAAAAAAAAAAGAAAAAAAAAGAAAAGACAAACGAAGGTCAATAATTGAAGTGAAGTTCAATATGTAGTGGCAAAATTTCTCTCTCTACCTACCTCCACAGTAACCTGGGAATCATGCATGCACCGGTCATTAAAGCTTTGTATGGTAATCTCTTGGAAAGAATGTTTGTTGTAGGGGTGAAACAGGTCGGGTTGGGTAGGATACCTGCAAACCTTATTCTATTCAAGATTTTTTCATGTTAATCTAAATCCTATCTTACCCTGTCAGGGTAGGATATAACCTCAACCCTTACCCTACCCTGACAGGGTACTAACAAACCCTACCCTACCTTGATTTATACTGATTGCACCGGGCCAGGCCGGGTTTACCCTGATTTACTTCTCCTATGAAATTTTTTTAAAAATAAAAATAGTTTTCTTTTTCAACTGATTCTGCTCGTTTGAGATTTGAGATTCCATCGTTTTCAGGCTTTCAACTTTGCCTCTGGAAAGCCTCAATAAATGCATAAAACCCTAGGTATCTCCAGTTATTAGGAAGGCATAGAGATAGAGTTGATAATCAAAACGAATTCATGTTTTAGGTTTAGATCTCAAGCGTCATTAAGAGGGAAAAATATAGATGAAAGTCGAGTTTATATAAATCTTTAATTAAGAATCAGATTACTCTCAAATACATCTGTAACTCTTTTTTTTTTTTTTTTCCTTCAGAGAATTTAGAAGAAGAAGAAGAAGAAAAAACCTGTCAAATTAATTTAGAATGTGGCCGCTTAATAATATGGAATCAATTTGAACCAAATGAAAGAATTCCCCAACACCTATTCCCTCCTCTAAAGGAATCTGGGAAACCAAATGAAAGGATTCGGATATTGATATAAAATCAGTAAACACACACACACACAGAGGGAGACAAGTGAGAAGACATACAGCTCAAAATCAACAAAAATCCAAAAAAAAAAAAAACCCTGAACTAAAGGATTTGGATATACAGCAATCGATCCAATAAAAACTTTGAAGTGTTGAGCAAAGATACTTAATTTTGTCCTGTTCCTTGAGCACAGCAGATGAAGAGGAGGTTGGTTGGATGGAACTTGGAAGCAATCGATCCAACAAAAACCTCCAACGAACAGAATGGTCTGAAAAAAAAAAAACAAACTTAACGAAGACGAGGATGATTCAGAAAGAGAGAGAGAGAGAGAGAGAGAGAGAGAGAGAAGAAGAAGAAGAAGAAGAAGAATAAGAGTTTACCTGGCTAATGGCCATACACGAAGAGGAAGAAGAAGAACTGAAGATGTCACGAAGACACAAACTCACGATGAGGCTGACTGCTGAGAGGCTCTGAGTCTATGTGGCTGCGACTAGGAGAAAGAGAAATGAATGAGGCAGAGATTAGGGTTTAGAATTATATATATATATATATATATATATATATATATATATATATATATATATATATATATATATATATATATATATATATATATATATATATATAAGAGGGTCTAGTAGGGTCGGGCCGGGCTCTACCCCAGGCCTCAACCCTAACCCGCCCTTACCCTGACAGGGTAAAAAATATCCGGTACCTTGATTGGGCCCTGTCAAGGTTTGTACCGGATTAAACCCTGACCGGATTCAAGGCGGTTTTAGGCCTGCTCGGGTCATCAGGGTAAAACTTTCACCCTTAGTTTGTTGTGTTTTTCTATATTTTTAGTATAAAAATGATTAAATTCTTAAATGATAAATCCAGCTGTTTTTTTTTATGCTCTATTGATATAAATTAAAATAAAAAAATATCAGTCACACCTTTGTAATATGGTTTAATCTCATGTACTAGATTTTTTCGTGATAATATCATTAATATCCATCAAAAACATCCAAACATTATTTACACTCACACAATAGTTAAATAGAATTTTTTAGCCATGACACCATCCACTTTCCTTTTTATCTTACCTTTTTATTTTCACATTTAACTCACGTTTTTTTTTTTTTTTTTGGCAAGCAAGTCTGAAACCATTGTCTTCTTTCCATAATCTCCGGCGATGGCTCTATTGTCCGACGCTTCAAATCTCTCCTTACCCAACAGTAAATGCCACCACAAGTCCTCCAAAACGATTGTACCGCACACATCTGCTGAGTATGACGTTCTTACAAATTCTATACGGCCGCCTATAGTCCAATCTGATGTCTGGTGCTCTTCTGGCGCTATCCTCCCCGACAGCCTTCTGATCCACTTCTATTTGTTGTGGTTCTTGTTCTGGCAAGGATGAGAGAGCTGAGCTCGCCAGAAGCAACTGTTCCAGAGCTCTGTTCTGGAAAGGAACGACGGTGGCGGCAGAGAAACTGACACTGCTCTTCCCAACTCTCACTTCTCCTAGCCAACCACTTCCAATCAATCCACAGCAACAATCCAGATCTCCTCCAGTCCCTCTGATCATATTCAATACTTCATTGCTGCTCTGAAAGGAGTGGCGGACCTGCTTCTCAGTTGGCGCCGCTGCCTTTGTTAACATCGTAGAAGGCATTGGTGAGGAAGTTCTGATGGACATGGAGACGGTGCTAAGGGTTATCTAACAGAGGAGGGTAATTCAGAGTGAAGAAAAAGACGAGAATGAGGGCTACAGAGAGGGTACGGGAAGAATTTTGAAAGACAAGACAAAAAAAAACAAAAAATTACCTAACTATAGCCACCGCTGCAACCAGCACAACTGCCGCCGGCGGATAAACCTAAATCTATTAGGTAACAAATAAATTTTAATTTTTTTTTTAAATTAAAAAGGTAAAACATAGATGGGGTAGATTTGTTACTAATAAATTTAAGACGGGCCATTAACAGTCACGACTTAACGGAGGGGGTTTGATTGACCTATAATCAAAAGTAGGGGGTGTTAGTGATATTATCGAAAAAAAAGGTAGGTGGATGAGATTAAACCATTATATAGGGGGTGTGGGGTGTGGGGTGTGGGGTGTGGGTGGGGGGGGGGGATTTGTAAGACCCGCACTCCATGAACCCGATCTAAACCTTGAATTCATGTCGTAACAGGTCTTCCAATCATCACCGGGTCAGACGGGACGAGTGGATGACAAATAAGTACGAAACGGACCGAAATAAGTATGAATTAATTCATACCGGTCAATGGTACCGGTCTTAGTACCGGTCGACCGGAATAGCCTGCGCGGCAGACCACTAAGATCCGGAAACGGATCTCTGTGGGTCTTACTTTCCAAATTTCAAACCGAAGGATTTCCTAATGCTAGGAGGCTTCCTAAACCTAAACCTAGCCTATATAAAGCCCTCTAAACCTCCTAAAACCTCTTCCATGATCCTCACAAACCTTAGAAAGGAGAAAGAGGCTGATGAAGGAGAAGAAGCTAGGAAGGAAAGGGAAGAGCCGACATTGCCGTTCGATGAAGAACAAGTTACCGCAAGTCAACGGTAAGTGATCAAACCTTCCTCTACCATAAGTAATCTAGAATGGTTAGTTGTAGTTGGATCAATACCATGCAAAGCGAGGTATTGATCTAAACCCTATTTTGCCGATAAACCCTATTTTTGTCGACAAACCCTAATCTAGTCGGTAAACCCTAGATTCGAGTTCTAGGAAGAAGACCGTCAAAGCTAGGACTTGAATGGAGTTGGAAATAACTCTAACTCAGTGCTCAGATGTCACACCCCAATTCTGATCCAACCAGAACGGTGTGAGTGAACCGTCATTGAACCAACGGTTCATACCAGGATCTCGAATAGGCCGTGTCCACCCATACAAACCAATTACACATAACCACAATCAGAATATAAATATACAGCGGAAGACTTTAAATAGAATGAACTGAGTATCTATTGATAATTTAAATAAATATCCCATTATTCAAATTCAAAGATAAAATAATAATCTTTTACATCTCTTAATAACAAACAAAAATAACTGAAATAAATAAATAAAACAAATCACAGGTACACGCAGAAAGGGCACTCGCATGAAGCGTCATGCTCGTCCTCCCCTGCCTGTACGTCCAACGCCGCAGCACCACCATACGCCGGAGCGTTTACGAAATCGTCCATAGTATAACCTGCATCCAGATCTAAAACAAGATGTGCACAAAGGGTGAGCTCACAACACAGCCCCCGCACCTCTATACACGACCGTGTGGCGTCGCACGGGAATCACACTACCACCAACCCACATGCACCCATCATGGAATAGAGATAGAGCCAAGGTATACCCGCACCTCCCACGATACTCTACCCATACCGGTACCTAAGCCCCTATCGGCCGGGGCTCGCAAACTAGGCTCGCAACTAACTAATCCTATATGTCAACAATGTATGCTCTATCCCGGGGACAGCCGTCACGGCATAGAGATAGAGCTAGAGCGTGCGAGCCGGGTCGGAGACCACCAAAACCTCACCTCCCCGATACCCTATCCGCAACTAACCCACTAGGATAGAAACAATACGCGAGTAGACCCTATCCCAACATAACTTCCTACGGCATAGAGATAGAGCTAAAGCATCGTGGACAAGGCGGCGTCGACTCGGAATCCTCGGTACCACCCAACGATGGCCGGGACAACATCAATATCGGATACCAACGTACCCACGATCTTCCCCCGATACCCCACCCGTACCAAGCATGCTAAGATAGAATACTACAAAAGGTGCGGTGTGAAGAGCGATCCCGGGCCCATGCCCCACTCCACACACCAACGAAAACAATCACATGCCTAACAATCACATCCTATGAATGCATGAACAATAATAATAATGCGAAAGTAAAGGATGGCATGTGAATATGCACAAACATCACATCATAGATATTCAATGATTAACAACGATTCATTGTCCATTAATTATTAGGTTTAGGTCAGATTCCCTTTACGACGCTCGTTCGATTACTTGCTCCACGTCGCAAGATCCAAACGATAAGTCACAGGCGTCCTACATAATATTAGGGTTTCATTAGAATATATTATTTAGGGTTTCATGTTGGTCGGAAACCAACAGAGATCACAAACTACCCTCACGCAGGCGACCGGTGGCATGTACCGGTCGCGGGCTAGAGGGAAAGACCGGCGACCGGTATGGTCAGCCGGTCCCCCACAAACAACCTCCCGAGAGGTAGCGGTCGCAACATACCGGTCACACTATGTGCAACCGGTATAGTCGACCGGTATGTCTCCGGAAGACCATACATGGGTTCTTCGACTGCCGTCGACCATCCTCTATGGATTTTCAGGGTTTCCTCTATCCATTCTAAGTCTAGGCTTTGAGTTAGAGTTATCCCCAACTCATTCAAGTCTCGTTTCGGTGAATATCATCTCGAAACTCAAATATAGGGTTTGGCGGCAACTTAGGGTTTATTGGCCAATTTAGGGTTTTAGATCAATACCTACTTTGCATGGTATTGATCCACCCACACAACTAACATAGGGTAAGAAGATGGATTCAAACACTTACCGTTGACAGGCGTAGCGAGAGCTTCGTCAAACGGTAATGGCGGCTCCTTCTTCTTCCTCCTAGCTCCTTCTCCTTTCCAAGCTCTTTCTCTTCTCTAGGGTTTGTGAGAGACAATGGAAAAGATTTGAGGGGTTTAAGGGTGTATTTATAGGCTAGAAATAGGGTTTAGTAACCCTACTAGGATTAGGAAACTCCTAGGATTCGAAATCAGGAAAGCGGGACCCGCAGAGACCAATTTCCAAATTCCCGCACATAGCTGTGCAGGCCATACCGGTCGACCGGTACCATCATCCGGTACCATCGACCGGTATACCTAAAATCAGGTATAATTGGTCGACTTCGGTCCGATTTCGTACGTTTGTTATCCGCTTGCCCCGTCCGTCTCGGTGATGATCGGAAGACTGTCACGATACAAAACCAAGGTTAAACCGGGTTTTTCAGAGTGCGGGTCTTACAACTCCACCACCCTTAAAAGAAATTTCGTCCCGAAATTTGCATGTAGGTACTACAACTCCCCCACCCTTAAAAGAAATTTCGGCCTCGAAATTTGAACGTACCTTGATCGTCAAAAAGGTTAGGGTACTCCTTTCTCATCGCGCTCTCTTCTTCCGAAGTAATTTCCTCCACATTTTGGCTTCTCCAATGCACCTTTACATAGTGGATATCCTTGGTTCGAAGTTGCTGAACTTTTCGGCTTGAGAGCATTACAGGCACCACTTCGAAAGTTAAGTCTTCAGTCAAGTTTGGAGGATCAGCGCTCAAGATATGCGATGGATCTCGACATACTTCTTCAAGAATGATACATGGAACACATTATGAACGCTAGGCATAGATGGTGGTAGAGCCAGTTGATATGCTACATTACCACGTCGATTCAATATCTCATATGGTCCCACATACGGGGCATAGCTTCCCCCTTCTTACCAAACCGTTTCGGACCTCGCACCGGTGACACCTTCAAGAACACTTTGTCACCCACCGTAAACTCCGGATCTCGACGTCGATTATTCGCATAGTGCTTCGTCGAACCCGAGCTGTCTTTACTCTCTCTTTGATCTGATCAATTACTCGGCAAGTTTCTTCAACAAACTCTGGTCCTACAATTCTTCTTTCCCCCACTTCATTCTATAACAGAGGTGTACGACATTTTCTCCCATAGAGAGCTTCATATGGGGCCATCCGAATTGTAGCCCGATAACTATTGTTGTAAGCAAACTCGATAAGTGATAGTTTCTCATCCCAAGCTCCTTTGAAATCTAATGCACAAGCTCGAAGCATATCTTCCAAAATTTGAATGGTTCGCTCCGATTGTCCGTCCGTCTCGAGGATGGAAAGCCGTCTTGAACTTCAACTTTGTTCCCATAGCTTTCGTAATCCTTCCCGGAATTTTGATGTAAAACGGGGATCTCTCGTCGGATACTATACTCTGGAACGCCATGAAGTCCGACTATATTATCAACATATAACTTGGCCGGTTTCTCCATGGTATACCGAGGTCCGACCGCAATAAATCGAGCTGTCTTGATGAGCCGATCTACTATAACCCAAACCGCATCCACCGACCTTGGTGTCAAAGGTAAGCCAGTGACGAAATCCATAGTGATACAATCCCACTTCCATGCAGGTTCGTAACGATCGTAGTAAACCCTGCGGGTCTTTGCCTTTCCGCTTTAACTTGTTGACAATTCGGACATTGGAACACAAAACGAGCTATATCGGCTTTCATACCCCTCCACCAATATAGTCTTCTTAGATCATGGTACATCTTGGTACTTCCCGGATGTACCGAATATGGAGTGTAATGAGCTTCGGTCATAACTCGGCCCTCGATATCGCAGTCTTCGCTCTCGGGTACACATAACCGTCCGCGATACTTGAGTACTTTGTCTCGATTCCAAGGTAAAGTCGGGATTGCACGTACCCTTCTCTAAGTCTTCTCGCACCGTCTTGAGATATGGATCCTGTAGGATTGCTACCTTGACTTCATCAATTAGACTCGGCGAGATCTTGGTGCGGTGAACATCATAATGAACTTATGAATCAAGCCTTGCTCCACCGGATCTTCGCAGTTTCGATAATATGTTCTTCATCAATTTCCATCGAACTCGAGGCTGCAGACACACAATGCAAAGCATTTGTACTCGGTCCCGCCTCGGGTTTCGATGCCTAACTGTCTTAATGCGTAAGTGATCACCTGTTCTCCTTGCATCAGAACACACCCAATACCCAACCCTGAAGCATCCGTATATAGAGTAAACGGTATGCTTGGTTCGGGGATGATCAGGATAGGTGCAGAGACAAGTCTTGACTTCAAAATCTGGAAGCACTTCTCACACTCATCTGTCCATATAAATTTCTCTCCCTTCTTGGTCAATCTGGTGAGTGGAACCGCGATCCTGGAGTAATCTTCCACGAATCTTCTATAATAACCAGCCAACCCAAGGAAACTACGAATCTCTGCAACAGATTTTGGTGCTTCCCATCCTACTATAGCAGCTATCTTGCTTGGATCAACCTTGATACCGTCTCCAGATACAACATGGCCCAAGAAAGCCACTTCCTTCAGTCAAAACTCGCACTTCTTGAATTTTGCATAAAGCCTCACATCCCTCAGCCGTTGTAGGGCTGCCCTCAAATGCTTGTATGAGTCTCCATGTCCTTAGAGTAAATCAATATGTCATCGATGAATACGATGACCGAAGTGTCCAACATGTCATGGAACACTCGGTTCATCGGTTCCATAAACGACGCTGGAGCGTTGGTCAACCCGAAAGACATTACCAGAAACTCATAATGCCCATACCTCGTTCTGAAAGCGGTCTTCGGAATATCTCCGGCCTTGATCTTCAATTGGTGATACCCCGATCGGAGATCGATCTTTGAGAAAACCTTTGCACCTTGTAGCTGATCGAACAGATCATCGATCCTAGGTAAGGGATATCGATTCTTGATCGTCAACTTGTTTAGCTCACGATAGTCAATACATAGCCGTACACTTCCATCTTTCTTCTTGACAAACAACACAGGTGCTCCCCAAGGCAAAATACTAGGTCGTATGAAGCCCTTATCTAGCAATTCTTGTAATTGGGTCTTCAACTCCTTTAACTCGGTTGGGGCCATCCTGTATGGCGCTTTAGACACCGGAGCCGAACCTGGTATAAGGTCTATCACAAATTCTGTAGCCCTGTCCGGTGGTAAGCCCGGAAGATCTTCTGGAAATACATCTGGAAACTCCCGAACCACCTCTATATCCTCCATCTTGAGTGACTCTGTTGTGAGGTCGACTACAGATACGAGATAACCCACTCCCCCTTTCTCCAAGCATCTCTTAGTCTTTAGGGCGGAGAGGATCAACTTCCGCTTCCTAGATAGCTTAATCCCAGCGAAACTATATTCCTTTCCTTCTTTGTCAGTAAGCATAAGCTTCCTTTCACCACATAAAAGGACGGCCGAATGATGGCCTAGCCAATCCATCCCTAAAATGACATCAAAATCTGCCATCTCGAGTATTACTAGGCTTGCTTCTAAGTCTCGGCCCTCGATAGTTACAGTACATGGTCCATAATACTTGGTCAAAGCCACTTCGACTCCTAGTGGAGAGCGAACTATCAAGCTTGGGTTCAATTGCTTGATTGGTAACTCCATTCGCTTCCCAAAAGAAATAGACACAAAGGAGTGTGTGGCCCCAGAGTCAAATAATACTCTGGCGGGTAAACCAGCTACATTTACAATCCCTGGAATATATTGCCCCTTAGTTCTATATGCTCATGCACTGAAATAATAAACCAAATAGTAAGGGATAAAGTCGTACCATTTACCACATCAGGTGATGCGGCTGTCTCTTCAGTGGTGACTGCATAAACTCTGGCTTCTTTGGGGAGCTTGCTTCCTAGGTAGCGTGCAGTTCCTTGCAACATGTCCCGATTGCCGACGGTTATAACACTTAATATTCGGGTTGGGTCTGGCTAACCTGTGGCAGGTGGTGCCAGGTTGTTTCTCGCAGTGCTTGTAGCGGTCCGCCCTCGTATGGGTGGAATGGTCTAGTATTACTACCACCCGAGCTCTCTCCGGCCAGATCTCTTCACTCCCCGTTTACGAGCGAAGAAGCTGTCCCTCCGACCGGACTCTATTACCCTCGCAACCCGCACTTTGCCTCGTTGTAGGTTTTCTTATCCACACCCAAAAGATGCTCTCTCGATGCTTCCACGTAGTCCCATGGTGAACCTACGTATCTTTGTCTCCTCTTCCCGCATACTGACTTGTGCGAAGAAGAACAGCTCTTCGTACCTTTGCTGATATGCATCTACAGTCGACTGAGCCTGCTGCAGGTTGAGAAACTCTCTCTCCATTTGATCTCTGAAGCTCTTTGAGAAATATTTGTCGAATAAAGCCGCTTTAAATACTTCCCAGTCAACTAGTGCGTATTGGTTCTCCAAATACGCCCGTGTGGAATTCCACCAAGCATTCGCGTCCTCTCTCAGCATGTGAGTGGCAAATAGAACATTCTCCTCCTCAGTACACGTCATCAATTGGAAGTTCTTTTTCATTTCAGAAACCCACTGTGCTGGCCACAATGGTTTCCCTGTCCTATCGGTGAATGATGACGGTTTCAGCTTCAAGAACCTGTCCACAGACTTGCTAAGATCGTGCTGTCCCTGTGTATCTGCTCCGTACCATGGTGGTGGATACGGATACGCCCCTGGATACGCAGAAGGTGACGGAAACCGATGCGGTGGTGGTACATTCCGTGCTTGGGCCCTTGGCCTTGGGCTACTCTGCACCCGATGGTTAGTGTTAACTCCTCCTGACTCGGGCGTATTACCAGCGGGAACAGAACCTGCTGACCTGAGCATCTTTAGCACCTCGCTCAGAAATTCCTTCTGTTGAGCTTGCATCTGATAGACCAAGTTTGTAACTATGGTCCCGAAATTCCTGTGAGGTGGTCCCGGTAATTCTGTCGGTACTTCCGGGACCTGTTCCTCCTCCACTTCAGGGCTGGTTTCTCTAACCTGGTCCTGCTCAGCTTGCTCCTCTTCTAGGCGCTTTCTGGCCTGATGATGCTTTCGACCCCTTCGACCGTTTCCACCTGCCATCTCAGACTATTATTTGGATCTGAGAAGAAGACATAACACGTGAGAACATCAATAATAGTAGTGTTAGTCTTGAATACTGCAGGTAAAAATATATAGTCGAGAAGTAACATTTCGATTTACACAATTTTGGAAATTTTTAAATTTTTCTGGCTCTTTTGGGGCGTACCGGTCGCAACATACCGGTCGCACACCTGTAGAAATATGCTGCGGCCGGTATAGTCGACCGGTCAAAATTAAATTTCTGGCCGAGACATACCGGTCGCATGTCTATGAGATACCGGTCGCCACTCAGTATCCGATGTTGCGACCGGTATAGTCAACCGGTCAAAAAAATTTTCTGGCCGAGACATAGCGGTCGCACACCTGGGTTGATACCGGTCGACCGGTATAGGCATAACCGTCGACCGGTATGTCCAAAATGGCTTTAAAATCGCGAAAAAGTGAGATTTTTCTCACTTTTCTTTTCTCTTTCTCTCCGGTGGCGATTCCTCTCTGCCCAACTGAGTTGCTACAGTCCGACCGGTACTTTTAGAAGCCAATTTCTTGCATTCCAAAGCTAGAACGTCGTCTCCAGGTAAGTCCTCTCTCTCTCTCTCATATTTTTACAAGTTTTCCATATCGTCTTTATGTAGAAATTTAGGTTTTTCTTTGTTCGAGATGTTTTAACCGTAGGAACTCTTTTCCTTCGGCTTAGAAAGGGTTTAGGGACCCCCAAGAGCAAAAGCCCTCAACTAATTTGGGGTTCCACCGAACGGTTTTCCTAAAAATCAAAATTTTCATCTTTTGACCTAGGTTTTCATGAAATTTCGAAATTTTTATAATTTTTCTTAATTTCTTGAAATTTCTTGAAATTTCTTGTTATAATTGCTTGTGATTGGCTTATTGAAGAGTGTGGGGGGTTACGTAAGTCCTCCTCCCCATGTTTTTGGGTGAGTTCGAGGCTTTTTCCCAATTTATAGCCGTTATGCTGCCGAAATTTCAAAAATTTCTAACTTTGTATCTTGTTTTCTTTTGTTTTACAGCTTTTTAAATGGCTCCTAGACGCAACCTCGGGAAACGCTCACATGGTTCTAGTTCTCGGGTTCCCTCTCCACCAATCCCTCAGCTAGATGAGTTATGGTTTCGCTCCTTGGAAGCTCAGGCTTGGTTTCCCTGGTTTGATGATAAGAGTATTGTATCCGGGCGCCGGGTCAACGTGGAACAGTTGCACCGGTTCAATGTAGAGACGGTTTTTGGCGCTCTAGGTTGGCTGCCAGTTATTTCCTACACAGAGACTACACGCCCTAACCTGGTCAAGCATTTTTATGCAAATTTGGAACTCGAAGGGGATGTCGAAGACCCGAACCAGTGTAGGGATCTACGCATCACCAGTTACGTCCGGGGTGTACAAATTTCCTTCAACACCCACCAGTTGGCTGATCTGCTTGGGGTTCCCAATGATGGAGATTTGGTGTACTGCGCCCCCAAGGCGAAAGGTTACTTGACTGAAGATTTGCGCCGGGAGATAGCGCATCGGATACTCAACCCCGGGGCTCCTATGAAGGCAGCTAGCTTGAGACCTATACCCCGGGTCTACACCGCATCATCCGGAGACGACATAGTGCCACAGAGCGGTCACTACAATGAGTTGTCCCGGCTCACCCAAGACGTCACCTATTGCGTCTGCACCGGAGAGCGGATCTCACTTCTATACCTCATCATCCGGACTATGCATCGAGCGACTGTGGCCGATCGGGCCAGCAACCTTCCCTATGGCCGTCTCGTTACTTTCCTTCTTCGCCGTCTGGGCGTGAGTTTTAGAGGAGAGGCAGCCGTCGAGGACTCCATGACCTCTGACATCAACTGGGATGCGATAAATAGGATGCAGATGGTTGATCTGCCCGTTAGTGATGACGAGTTGGAGGCTCGCCCTCGTCCACTTGGGAGAGTAGCAGCAGCAGCAGCAGCCGCGCCAATGCGGCCTATGCGGCAGAGATGGGGGATGATGATGATGACGATGTAGTTGGGGAAGCACCAGTGCCTGCCCCACAGCCTCCACTTGTACCACCACCATCTGTTCCCACACTGGGCCATCTCAGCCCCTCCCGACTCGGTGTTGAGTATGTTTAACCGAGATCGGGGACACCCAGAGGGTCATCCCGGAGTCTCGGCGAGCGATGGGTCGGGAGTTGGGACGCCTGGCTCGTGGTCTACGGGTGACTCGGGACCAGTGCATTGGCTTAGGGTCGCATACGAGCGGGACTATGATATAGCTGACCCCATTCCTCCCGGGCCTCCTACCCCATGATTTTCCATTTACTTTTCTTTTCATATGACCGTTTATATAACAAGGGTAACTTTCCGGTTTGTGGACACCACTGTAGCACTATCACATTTGATACACTTTTCTTTTTAATGAAAGTTTCATGGTTTTTCCAAACTAGTATATGTGCACAATTTAGTTTCATATTTAGAATAGTACGTTATTCTCTTTCTTAATCCGTCTCAGGTATCAAACAATGCTTAGGGTGTGTTTGTATTAAAATTTTTAAACTTCCTAACTCAGTTCATCGACCCCATTATGTGTAGCATGGTTTGTTGGAACAGAGCCCGAGAGCTCTGATACCAAGTTGTCACACCCCCAATCCGATCCAATCGAACGGTGTGAGTGAACCGTCATTGAACCAACGGTTCACACCAGATCTCGAATAGGCGGTGTCCACCCATACAAACCAATTACACATAACCACAATCGAATATAAATATACAAATGAAAGACTTTAAATAGAATGAACTGAGTATCTATTGATAATTTAAATAAATAACCCATTATTCAAATTCAAAGATAAAATAATAATCTTTTACATCTCTTAATAACAAACAAAAATAACTGAAATAAATAAATAAAACAAATCACAGGTACACGCAGAAAGGGCACTCGCATGAAGCGTCATGCTCGTCCTCCCCTGCCTGTACGTCCAACGCTGCAGCACCACCATACGCCGGAGCGTTTACGAAATCGTCCACAGTATAACCTGCATCCAGATCTAAAACAAGATGTGCACAAAGGGTGAGCTCACAACACAGCTCAGTAAGACAATCAGACAGTTTCACAAGATTATGCATGAGTAACAATCATTTTATGCTGTGGTCTGGTTTTAAGTTTGCAATGTGCTATAGAAAGGTTTGGTGACCCCCGCACCTCTATACACGAGTGTGTGGCGTCGCACAGTAATCACACTACCACCAACCCACATGCACCCATCATGGAATAGAGATAGAGCTAAGGTATACCTGCACCTCCCCTGATACTCTACCCATACCAGTACCTAAGCCCCTACTGGCCAGGGCTCGCAAACTGGGCTCGCAAGTAACCAATCCTATATGTCAACAATGTATGCTCTATCCCAGCACAGCCGTCTACGGCATAGAGATAGAGCTAGAGCGTGCAGGCCGGGTCGGAGACCACCAAAACCTCACCTCCCCCTGATACCCTATCCGCAACTAACCCACTAGGATAAAAACAATACGCAGGTAGACCCTATCCCAACATAACTCCCTACGGCATAGAGATAGAGCTAAAGCATCGTGGACAAGGCAGCGTCGACTCGAAATCCTCAGTACCACCCAACGATGGCCGGGACAACATCAATATCGGAGACCAACGTACCACGATCTTCCCCTGATACCCCACCCGTACCAAGCATGCTAAGATAGAATACTACAAAAGGTGCCAGTGTGAAGAGCGATCCCAAGCCCATGCCCCACTCCACACACCAACGAAAACAATCACATGCCTAACAATCACATCCTATAAATGCATGAACAATAATAATAACTGAAAGTAAAGGATGGCATGTGAATATGCACAAACATCACATCATAGATATTCAATGATTAACAACGATTTACTGTCCATTAATTATTAGGTTTAGGTCAGATTCCTTACCTGACGCTCGTTCGATTACTTGCTCTACGTCGCAAGATCCAAACGATAAGTCACAGCGTCCTACATAATATTAGGGTTTCATTAGAATATATTATTTAGGGTTTCATGTTGGTCGAAAACCAACAGAGATCACAAACTACCCTCACAGAGCTGACCGGTGGCATGTACCGGTCGCAGCTCTGTAGGAAAGACTGGCGACCGGTATGGTCAGCCGGTCCCCCACAAACAACCTCCCGAGAGGTAGCGGTCGCAACATACCGGTCGCACTATGTGCAACCGGTATAGTCGACCGGTATGTCTCCGGAAGACCATACATGGGTTCTTTGATTTAAAATTACAATACATAAACGGACAATTTAAAATCTATCAAACAGCTAGCCGCCTCCATCGTTCTCTTTCTCCTCTTTCAAACCTTCCTCGTTGCCACCGGTTTCGTTGAAAGCCTAAGTCAGAGAAGAAGCCTCCCGATGAAATCACATAGGTCTTTTTTTCTTTTTTTTTTATTTGGAAATTCGATGATAGTGACGATGGCGATCGCACAGCACCAGCAGTAGAATCACGTCCAGCATTCGGACCTAGATTTCTTCCCAACCTCGGCAGCACCTTCGATCTCCCTTCCTTAGCTGTATCTCGAAGAGTGAATATTTCCTTATTTTTGCATCATTCACATACAACATTTCACAAAATCAAGAGTTTTCGGATGGACAAAATGGCAGCCTCCCTTTTAAAATTCACTCCATTTTTCTCTGGTCAAAGCCACTAGGGTTGCAACAGGGTCGGGTTGGGCCAGATTTTTCAAAACCCTAATCCTAACTATTTAAACTTAACCCTAACCCTGCCCAACCCTACTAGGGTTAGAAAATGTACAACCCTAACCCTGACCCTGGCAGGGTTGGGTCTAACCCTAACCTACCCTGAGTGATCATGATAGGATCGGGTTGGGCCGGGTCAACCCTGATTCAAGGTCGGATTGACCCTGATTGGCCCTAAAACATGCAACACATTAGAGTCTATTTATTTGTAAAAAAACGCAGGATAGGAACAATAATCAGCAAGAGAGAAACTCAGCAACTCATACAAATCTGATCTGGCTAAACCCTTAGTTGTTTGCCTCAATTGTCAAGAAAAACCAACCATCAAAGTTGGACAGTAATCCAATGGTAGATTTTGAGATATGGACGAATCCCACTTTTAGCTGCTTTAGAAATTTCCAAACACAACTATGAGTCTATGACTCTGGAAAAGATACTAAATAAAAAAAATAAAAGGAAACTAGGACTTTAGTAACCATTCCTGCCTTAAATATGATCCAAACACTAAACCAAAATCTGAAAGAAAACAAAAGATCAAAAGATTGAAAGAGAAGATTAGGGACCCTGGAAACCGACACCTTAATCATCCACCCACCTGAATGTTGAGTGTTAGAAACAGAGGTTGAGAAATCCGTGTTAGAAAACTCATCCAAAGCATGAAAAAAAATTGATGATCAGTAAATAGGCGTTATTATCTGTTCAAGTGACGATCTCAGAGGGCATTTTGAGACTATACAAAACAATAGAAATCAATTCACTTACCTTGACCGATGCTTCTGCCATTATAGGTCGAACTTAAACTTGGTAAATGGCTGGTGTTGGGAGAACAGAGGTAGGGGGTAATGGGCAAAAATGTCAAAAATTTATCGATAAGAGGAAAATAGTCACCTACAGTTTTGGGTAGTTTTGTATAATGTTGTAGTTATCCTAATGAGAATCTGCCGTTGACAATATCCCACATTCCTTGATTTTTTTTTTTATTGAACCTGAGTGCCCTTTTTGTTGTTCTGAAGCTAGTGGGGGTATCAGGCGACAAGTTCGAAGCTCCATTTTCATTGCAAAACAGCTTCAAATGGGCACCATGTTTTTGAAGACTTTAAGAAGAAAATCAAACATAGCACAGACAAACAGAGGAAAGAACACTACCAGAACAGCAGCTACCTTCGCTATAAAATTCCAATCATGAGGAAGAAGAACTCAATTGGTTTGCCCACTGCCTTCGCAAAATTCCAATCGCAAGGCACTGTTTTTTGATTTCAGATTGCAGATTTTTGATTTCCGATTACAGATTTCCCCATCGCAGATTGTCTTCTAAGAAACATGATTGAGGGAGGAAGAGGGGCAACAGAAACACAAGGATCCATTGGGGAGAGAGAGAGAGAGAGAGGTGGTACAACAATGAGTGAAGAGGGAGGAGCTGGGAAGATATAAAGGCGCAAGAAGGGGGAGAAAGAGAGAGAGAGTCAAGAGAGATTAGGGAGACTAGGAGAGTCGAGATTTAGGGTTTGGTATATATATATATATATAAGGTCGGGCCGGGTCGGGCTCAACCCAGGGGGTCAACCCTAACCCAGTCCAATCTTGCCAGCGTTGATAAAAAATTGAGCCCTAACCTAGCCCTGTTATGGTTTGGGCCGGGTTCAACCCTGCCAGGGTTCAGGGCGGGTTTGGGTGGGTTCGGATCATCAGGGTAAAACTTACACCCCTAAAAGCCACCAAAGAGGGACGAAGACTATAGAATCAAATTATATTGAAGAACAGTTCATATTCTTCTCCTCAATCTCCATCACAGAATCAGGGAAGAGCGAAGGATTCAAAGAGATGATCCTTAGATCTCCAATTCACATCCCTTCTTCTTCCTTCTCTTGCTTTCACTCCTTTTGACCATTACCTCATCCACTGTAGATCAAACACCAACATCTAGTTGACATTTTAGGGAAAAATCGAGTCCACAACCTTTCTTTCTCTTATGTTCAAAGTTGCCACCCAACCCCTTCTTCTTTTATTCCTCTTTCTTCTCTCTCACTTTCCTCTTTTTCTCTCTCCCTCCCCCTATTTTTTTTCACCGACCTCCCCCTGTTTTTCTTCTTCTACTCCTCTTTCTTCTACATATCTATTTTAAAATGGATTTCGAAAATCCCTCCCATTTGAAAAGGAAAATAAATTTTACATTTATTTGGCACCATTACTAAATATGTTAAGAAAAGTAAAATAAATTTTACATTTTATACAATCATATTGTGTTACCACTACAAAAGTTTCCATTTAATATAGAATAAATTTCACTTGCGACCAAAAAGTATCTGAAACATCAATTACCACCCACAGGTTTCAAAAAACATCAACCGCACCCACTTAACTGATGGAAGAAACTTAAAATAGTGAAAGACATTTATACCCTTCTTATTTAAAATTAAAATTTTTTAAAATTATTAATTTGACCTTCATCGTCTCCACTGAAATGGATTTGAGGAAGAAAAGGAGTACTTCTCTGCAACTCTCTTCTCCCTCTTCCGATGTCTTGAAGCCACAACTCAAGCACTTTTTCAAATGGTGGGATTTTCCAAATACAGGGAATTATTATTTCTTCCTTCTTTGGAGTCGAGTTGAATGTTTAGTGTTTTCTTTCTCCCAAAGCGCCGATGTAGTTGACCAGAACGGTGAAGCAGCCATCACGATTTCCCCTGAATTCTGTTGGATCGTAGGCAACTTCAGGGTTACTACTAATACTCTTTTAGACTCTTTGAGTGTGAACCATGGTGTGGGTATTTTGTAATGGATCTTTTTCATCTAGGCGTGGTGTTCATGGATAATGGGAAGGGGAAGGACTAGCCATGGTGGTGGGCAACGGCGACAAGGCCATCGTCATTTGCAAACTCATAGCCGTCCCTTCACAAATGATAATAACCAACCTCGCAGAACTCAGGTACCTCTCTGTGAACCACACGACGATCCCTTTCCAATTCCCTTTCCTTCAAAGTTTGAAACCCAAATTCACAAACATTACCCAAAAACAATCACCAATTCTGAGCACTCTGATCGATTAAAGTTGAAAATAAAGGAAATTTGGGGTTTTTTAAGGGGGAGAGAGAGAGAGAGAGAGAGAGAGAGAGAGAGAGAGAGAGAGAGAGAGGGTTGTACCTATTTAGGGTCGGAGGAAGATTGAAGGACTTCGTATTTGGGGGTTTTGTTCCTGATTAAAAAAAAAACCCTCTTCCTTCTTCTTCACAGACGCCAGACCCTCGTCTTCATCCTAGTGAATGGAGTATAGCAAGTACCTTGGCTCTCTTCCTTTGTCCTTTGTCCTTCTCTTTCTCTTCTTCTCTCTTGTCTTTGGAACCACAAAAGTTTTTGAGTTCAATATGCCGCTTTTGCACAGAGATGACGCTGGTTTCGCAGAGTTCTCTCACATCGATTGTGTTGGCCTTCGTATTGTAATTGTTGGCAACATGGGCTAACTAGGCCAAGTTTGATGAGAGAGAATGTCTGCGGGCCCCACAGGCAAGCTGACAGTGATACAGGTGATATGGCAGTGATACAGGCGATATGGCAATGATACAGACGATATGGCAGTGATACAGGCAATATGTTTATGATGGTGTCACATTCTTAGAAGAGAGAGAAAAATCAAAAGAGAGAAAGAGGAGAGAGAAAATTGATGGTGGGACCCATAATGCCGAGGTGGCCTGCCACCATGGCTGCCAGCCCCGCAGCCAAGGCCAACAGGGCCAAGCCAAGCACGGCCAACAACAACAATAGCAGCAAGTAACATGCCATGCCACAAACCGCAGCAAGGCATGCCACATGCCATGGCCGCTGCGCATGCTGGCGCGCATGGCATGACCCGCGCGCTGGCCTCCCCCCCCCTCATGTCGCATGCCCTCCAGGTGTTCGGGAGATTTCTAGGAGAGAGAAAACCTCTCTGCAAATCGATCCCTGTATACAAGTTTAATAAACCATTGAATGGTTACAGAGGCCATTCAATTGCAATCCAGGGGCATTTTGGGAAGTAAAAAAATGAATAAAATGCGAAATCCGTGGCCAAGAAAGAGCCACGTATGCAAGATTCTCATCCATCAGTTCTGAAAAAGGTGGGATTAGGTGTATCTCACTTGTTGCGTCAAGATTCCTTCGCGAGCTTTCTGGTTGGCCGAATGCAACGTAATATCGTGCCTCCCATTTTGCAAAGAAGTCGCACTGATTCTATGATGCTCATTTATGGTGTTACGGCGGGACTGATTCCTATCTAACGGTCTTGAATGGCGCCGATCAAACCTGACGTGATCTGACCAGATCTGTCGGCTCTCAGTCATTCCCGCTTTATAGCTGCAGATCTGACGGTGACTGAAGAAGATTCTGGATCGGACCAATGGAAATTTGACACCGCTGTAAGACCCCCATTTTGGCCCATTTCTTATCAAGGACATGTTTTATCATTTTTAGGTCATGTTAGAATTTCCCTATCATTTTTTATTATTATGAAAAAAAGAAAAAAATGTTTAATTTAGGTTTGTGTTTAGGATATAGAATATTAGGTTTAGGCTGGGTTTAGTTTAGGTTTGTGTTTAAGATATAGAATAATGGGTTTGGGCTGGGTTTAGATTAGGTGTTAATAGGTACTAGGCTAGTGGGCTTGGGTTTGGGCTTAGGATATCAATTGTGTAATAGTTTTTTTTATTTTTATTTTATTTTATCATATTTGTTAGGTTTGGTTATTTAGAAAGGAGATCAAGGGGAGGCATCTTGACCTTTGGATTAAGGGTTAGAAAAACTCTAGAAAATCAGAAAGAAAGAGAGTGTCGTGGGGGGGGGAAGAAAAAAAAAAAGGAAGGCGGCAGTAAGAGGGAGAGATGGAGGAAGAGAAGGGGAAAGAGCTTCGGCAGCAGCTCATGGAGAGAAGTGAAAGCGGGAGTGAGAAGAAAGAGAGAAATCATTGAGAGAAAGGAAGATGAAGAGGAGATTGAGAGAGTGGAGAAGAAAGTGGGCGGCCAGTTTGAGAGAAAAATAAAACTAAGAGGGAGTTTCTTTTCCCTAATCGAAAGAGAGAAGAGTGGGGGGTTTTCTAATTTCGTCTTGGGGAGAAATCAGAAACCTAGAGGGAGAAGGTCTCGACCGGAGGGGATTCTCATTTTTGGAGATCTACAGAGGGTTTGGTGGTGTCTCACTGGAATCCTAAGATCGAAAGTAGAGGGAGAAGATCATTGGGGGTTCTTGAAAGAAAGAAACTGCAGAAAGAGAAGGAGCAAGATTAATGAGAAGAATTAGGGAAGAAGAAAGAATGGAGTAAAGAACCAAGGATTGTCGGCCAGATTGGGGAAATAAAGAACCACAAGAAGAAGAGAAGGTGATTTTGGTTGCTGTTGCAGAGGAGAAGGAAGAGAGAGAGAGAGTGAGTCGATCCTTTGATTTTTCTTTTGTTTGATCGAGTCATTCCTCATTTGGCAATTAGAATCATCATCTCCATAATATTCTGTTTGGGAATCTCTCTCTATCTTTCCTGAAAAGTCTGGCCGTGACCATGGTGGCTGAAGGAAGAAGACGAGGAGCCGTAGAAAGATAAATCTTCGATTGCAACCGTGGCTACACAAGTTCTTGTCGGTTTGATTGATCCAAGCTTCATTATTCAGGTGAGTGATCTTGACCTCACCTTTCAGTTCTAGGTTTTGGATGCTTTTGTGGATTTTCAATCTGAGATGGTTTTGGTCCTAATGTTGAATGCTGATCACCAGCTTGTTGTACTTGAATTCCTCATTAATCTGAGATGGATTTTTCTATGCTTTTAATGTGTGTCAAATCTGGTTTGGGTTTGTTCCCCCTTTCTTTCTATTTTTTTTTATATATATAAATACTGTCTTCTCCTCTCAAACCAGCTTCAGTTACAGGAATGAGAGTTCCATTTTCTTTTCTTTGTTGCTTATTCTAGGCAGATTTAGGTTTTGTCTCTCCTTGGAACGAAAAAAAGAAAAGTTGTTTTCATTATTTGGTTCTAGAGAGAGGTCTCGGTCAGAGTGCAAGTTCTTGTTTTGTTTCTTTATCTTTTGTACAAAGCATGATATAAATCTGATTTAGGTTGCGTTGAGTTTTTTTTAATAATTAAACCTGGTTCGGTGGACTGAAAAAGTTTATTAGCTTGTATGGTAAAAATCTGGTTTGGTAGATTGAATCGACTTATTGGTTTGTATGGTCAAATCTGGTTTGGTCTTATGCCTTTATTAGATCATGGTTTATGTTAAGACCATTCTAGATGCTTGACCTATGTCCTCAGATTTGGTTCAACCACGTAGTTGGTTTGATTTATTTGCACTAGGCTGGTTCAACACTATGATAAGGCAGGCTTAATTGCATTGGTTTAGTTCAGTCCTCTAATAGGTTTGGCTTAAGTGAGTTGATTTGGTTCAGCTCCGTAATGGGCTTGGTGTAATTGTTATGAGCCTGGTTTGATTGATTTATACCATAGGCTTAGACTTAATTCAGCCCATACACTAGGTTCAACCAATGTACTTGGTTTGGTTTTAAAATACTTAGCTTGGTTTAAAGTACTTGGTTTTGGTTTGATTGCTTGCTTCGATCATATGCTTGGCTGACTTCCCCATGTTAATTTGACATGATCACAGGCTTAGTTAGTCACATCCACACTTAGTCATTACATGTATCCCCACCCTCAAGTGATGTATCTCTCGCTTCATGTTTTTAATAGCTTAATGTGAGAGTCCCCTCACCCAGTGGTGTGAAACTTTAGGGTGACTCCAATGAGTCTATCTTTGTTGGGATTCTCAAATCCCATGTCGACTGGGGTGGGCCCTGCCTAGGCCATGGGCCCGCTCAACCATTAGGGTTCGTCACATAATTGTTTTCCCCCCTCTCAAAGAAAAATATCAAAAAAAAAAAAAAGGAGAGAAAAGAAAAAAATACAAAAAAAGGTGTCATGTTTGCATGTTTTCAAGCGACGGTTGGGATCATGTTTGATCTCCAACCTAGCCATTATCCAGATTCATTTTTGGCCTGAGGGCATTTCGTTTCCCATGTTTGGGAGTTGGTCGTTGGACCAGTCACTTTCAGAATGTTAGTTTGCTTTGCTGAGTGCAAGAAGTCGAGGTCCGAGTACCTCTTGAGTTTGCCTTGTCGAGTGCAAGGAGTCGAGGTCCGAGTACCTCTTGAGTGATGCATTGTCGAGTGCGAGGAGTCAAGGTCTGAGTACCTCTTGATAATGCCTTGCCGAGTGCAGGGAGCTGAGGTTCGAGTACCTCTGAGGTCCGAGCACCTCTTGAGTGATTTCCATATGGGGTTCAACAGCCCATTAACTGCTGGGAACTACGTTTGACTTAATTCTCTAAGGAGATACGTAGGCAGCGGGAAGTGGAGAACTCTGAGTAGTTCACCCTTCGTGCATGGTCACACGTGCTTCCTTTGTCAAGGGAGCACCTCACACACAACCACAACCACAACCCCGCACGAACTACGTTTGGCCTGATTCCCATCGCACAGGGATACGTAGGCGGCTTGATCTCGAGCTCGGTCATCCATTATCTGTTGTATTTTCTATGTTATTCATTCTTTTAATTCATTATTTGTTTATTTATGATTATTTCATTTTTTTTATCCATTCATTTGTTCATTGATCCATTTATTTTCTGTTGACTTGTATTTTATTTTTTCAAGTTTATGTGGCGACACCCTAAGTTAGAACAACTTAGAAACTTGGTCTAGGGTTTCCCATTTGCCTAGTTAGGCTAAATTGAACGACCTGAACATACATAAGTTTCAAGAATGTAGGAAAGGATAGGACAGAAGGAGATCGGTCCATTGACCGGGCGAGTTGGGTGCCTAACACCTTCCCAACTCGTAACTTGACACTTACCCTTCTCTGGTAAGACTAGAAGCCAATCCATTGAGCATGAGTCATAGTGTCTCTCCAAGTGAGAAACCATTTATAGGTCCTAGACCTTATCTAGGTAGCGACTCCATATTTTACTCCATCTATTGGCGTGGATGGGCAAAGTAACTAATGCGAGAGCCTATTTTGATTTCGTGAAGGATCATATGAAAATCCATTGTCCTCACAACCGCGCCTACCATGTCAGCGGTGGCGCGGCTTCAGTGTTGCGTAGGTACACGAAGCAGCATTAAAAGATGCTCTTTTGATATATTTGATTGGTCGACACTGTTTTCACCATAACTTGGTCATCCGATATCCGAATCGAATGGTTCAAGTTGCACTCGACTCAGTTTTGAATTTTCTATTAGTTGGGACTGGTTGTGAGCTAGGGGGTTATGCTGAAAAATTGAAAAAGAAGAAAAACAAGGAAGAAAAGGGGGGTTTTAGGGTTTTGAAAGCTTTGGTTTCTAACTAACCTCTCCATTGCTCATTAATGGTGCTCTAAATGCTTATGAGAGGTTGGTAGAAACTTCATTGTGCGTTAATGGTGATTGTTAGGCTGTGAGAGGGAGAATGTGGCTTGTTGGTAAGGAAATGCTTGGAGAATCAAGTTTTGATAATGGTGGATGCTATTGAAGCTTATTGAGAGCAGTGTGGAGCTCCAAAGATGTTGTTGGCCACTTGAAAGCGTTGGTTATGAGACTCTCTTACCTCTATTGTTGTTTATTGATTCAATATCATGTATGCTAGAGTAGGTAAAAATCTCTGAATGTCTATCTAGTTTGGAAGTTGTATGCTAGCCTAGGTGGTAAATGTCAAATACCTAGCTAATTTGGGTTTCATTGTAGGGCACTGCTATAAGCCCCAAATCTATCTTTTACTATTGTGTTCAGTGGGTGCTGGACACTGGCAATCATAGCCTAAACCCTGGCATTATCATGCCCTCTCAGTTCTATGCTGAGAAATCATAGGGTGAATATCCTTGTCCTGTAAAGGGCTAAAAGTTTAGTATTGAGTAAATACAGAGTCCATTGGGCATTACTCCGTGGATTAGCCATTACACACTGTGGTGGTGAACCACGTAATCCTTTTGTATTGTGGAATGATTTAATTCTGTATTTTATGAAGTGCGTGGAATGAACTGCAGGATGGGTGTGTAAATCTGGTAGACCTGGCCACTGAGCGGTAGCGAGGTAGATTTGCATACGTTTGTGTGTGTGACAGTCTGGTTCATCATCAACACTGGGTAGTAAAGAAATATCAGGGAAAGAATTTTCACACTGATTCACCCCCCTCTCAGTGTCATCCAAGGTCCATCAATAGATATCCGAGCACCAGGCTCATTGACAGCTAAATCAGCATCTGAGAGATCAGAGGACAGCTATGGCACCAGGGGAAGGTTCTCATAAACCCCCATTGTTTGATGGTACGAACTTAATGTTTTGGAAAAGGAGAATGGAGATTTATGTGGGATCACTTGGATTCGATGTTTGGGCTGCAGTTGAAATTGACTATACTCCACATGATACAATTACTCCTAGTATTACAGATAAGAAGAATTTTGAGAACAACAGAAAGGCACTCAATCCCATTCAAGGTGGTCTGACCAACAGTGAATTGTCCAAATTCATGGATTGCAAGACTGCAAAGGAGGTCTGGGATATACTAATTAACATTTATGAAGGTGACAAGAAAATCAAGAAAGTGAAGCTGTAAACATTCAAGGCTCAGTTTGAAAACTTGAAAATGAATGAGGATGAAACTGTTGATCAGTATATGAATAGAGTCAATGAAGTGGTCAACTCTATTAGAGAACTTGGTGAAGACTTAAAAGGGCCCATTATTTGTCAGAAGATCTTAAGGTCTCTCACACCTAAGTTTAAATCAAATGTCTCAGCTCTTGAAGAGACTAAGGATTTGGATGAAGTCACCATATATGAGATACATGGAGCATTGACAGCTTTTGAGACAAGAGTAGACCCTGGAACTACTGTTGACAAGCAAGTAGCCTTCAAGGCAATGAAGAAACTTAAGATTTCTAAAAAACCAAATGAGGAAGAAAGTGAAGATGAAGCCACAGCTCATTTCACTAGAAAATTAAAGAAAGGTACAGGAAGATACAAGAACAAACTCCCTTTCAAATGCTTCAATTGTGGTAAGGTTGAACATTTTGCTGCAAAATAGCCAAAGAAGAGTAAGATTGACAGTGATGATGAAGACGAAAGCAAATACAAGTCCAAGGTAAAGAAAAATTATAGCTTCAAAAAGAACAAGTCAAATAAAAAAAGTTTCGTTTCCAAGAGAGTCAGTGAAACCTCAAATGATGACTCAGATGATGTCTCAGAGGATGAGCCCAGTGAGGCCTAGTTCATGGTTAGTACAGGGTGTGGATTATTCTGTTACAAAACAATGTTTTTGGGGTGGTTTGTATCCCTTTTTTCAAGGGAAGGTAGTTCTCTATAGTAAACCAATTGTCAAAGTAATGTTTACGTAAATTTTTCTTCTTTTTTTTTCTGTAAAAAATGTTGTTTTCTTCGTCTTTTTCCTGTAAAATATCTTTCGTAAAGAAGGTTTTTTAATTTAATTCTGGGTAAACTTAGATATGATTAATTATTTTAAAAATGAAAAAAAGACAGTTACCTCCTTTGTAACTTACATTAATAACAGTTGACCACCCAAATTCTAAGAAAAGACAGTTACCTCTCCTAAAAACACTTTTAAAATACAAATAGACTCACGCCGTTAGGAATATTTCCTTAATGACCAAACTAAACTTTTACAAGGGTGACTGACTAAATAAAAGAAGAAGAAGAAGAAGAAGAAGAAGAAGAAGAAGTGTGAAGAAGATGACGACGGTGGGCACAAACCAATCCATTATTCACTCTTTGTACAGATCCAATTCCATTCCGAATGAATCTTCTATGTACATATCCAAGTCCATTCCGAATGAATCTGGTTTCTAAAATGTTTTTTGGGGTACGGATATTCTGTCTGACTATTCGAGACCCAAAAAACGAAGAATACAATTAACCCAGGGAAGGAAGTGCAGAGGCAGACTATGGAAAAGGAAGATAACTAAGAAAGCAAGAAGAAGAAAGGTCAAGAAATGCTAAGCTGGGGGGGAGAGAGAAAGACTGGTTGGTGGTGGTTGTTGTTATTGATCTTCAACTTTCATTTTCTTCCTCAAGAAGCTAGAATTTGCGTATAGGTAAGCAATCATCTCAAATTCTTCGTTAAAGTGTCCTGGAATTGTCGATTCAAATCGGCTCTTATTTTCATCATTCTGTATGTGACTTGCAATTGGTGTATATTGTATCAATTTGGTCGCAATCCGATTACCATTATTCATGCTTTTCTATTGAAGTTACGAATTTTATGGTTTCATTCTTCTACACTAACTTTAGTTCCTTATTTGTTCTGAGTTTTTCGATGAAGAAATTGAGTTGGAGACTATCGAATTAGCAAATATTTCAGTCATTTTAGACAGAAAAGTTGTGTATCCCCTTGGTGCAATGGTGGATGCTTTGATTGGTCAACAATAGATCGGAAGGCGAGTGCTGGCGATGAAGATGCTGATGTTGTTCTCAGCGACGTGGTGGAGGAGGATTCGGTCCCCGTAGGCCGTAATAATCTTCCCAAGATTATGTATCGTCCGAATAATATGTATCTGTGGATAGATTCAAGGAGATTCTTGCTGAGCTTGAATGTGAGAGAAGCTAGGGAGACTGCAGAGAATACCAAATCCGAGATTGAGGTGTCCTTTAATTTCTTGAAGGTGCTTGCTCACGAGGCAATAAACAAGCGTGATAAGAGTGCAAGGCTGAGGGATGAGGCATTACGGGAAAAGGAAGAAGTGTTGAGATCAAGTGCCAAGTTATCAGAGGAATTAGCAGAGACTTTGAGGCTAAAAGATGAACTTTTCGAACAGAAGGAGGATGGTGCTCGACAGCTTGATGAAGCTGTGAAATCAAGGCAATTGTCACGCTCGAAAATCAAAGAAACTGCCCATATGCTTGTAATTGGAATAGAGAAGATCTCAGGTATTCTAAAATGTTCATTGATGGATTCATAATTTTATATATTTATTTCCCTTATATTTAGTCTGTTTAACATATTATATGTTTTATGATGCCCATTTGTGATGATTCCTTATATATAAGACATTGGTGGAAAGTATTGGTAATTTATGTTTAAAATAAAAAAATTATGATATTTTCAATAATGACCTTCTGAATTTCATGCAGGTTTTTAATGTGGAAAGAATTCTAGAAATCAAACATGATCCAAAAATCTGATCTGGAAAGCTGATTTGAATTCAAACCAGAGATGGAAGAATACCACACATAAAAGGTTTACTATTGAAAGGATTTGATTGATTGTCAGAAATCTTGAGGAGAATATATACCTCTATGGAATATTACAAAGATTGGCAGGTCTAGGGGTGACATTTGGTTAATAATGGAATGATTATCTATCTAATCTAGGCAAAAGATTTTGTCTAATCTTTATTTTCATTAATAAGATTGTCAATTCTAGACATACCAGTTTTAGTCTTCTCTACTCTGGCTATTTAAGCAATGTAAATGCTACGTAATAGAGCATCCAAGAATTATTGAGAAGATAGTTTTATTTCTTTTGTCTTTTTTTTCTATCATGTGTAGCTAAGTTCTTTAGTCGATTCAAGGGAAATTCAATTCGACTAGTAAAATTGTGAGACTCTGTTCTTAATTTAATTATTTTTCTATTCAAATGTCTGTGTTTCTTGATTTTTCAAGTTAATGGTTGCATGATTCAATTTATTAAGAGACCTATTAATTGATTGAGTTATATGATTTATTGCTAACTTGAATCCATAATCCGTAATTATTTTGGTGTTCAGGAAAAATAGCAATTGAGTGGAACAATTATGATCCAAGTTTTTGTTACTTGCTTAAACGAAACATAAAATTAATTAAATAATTTGATGCTTGTTAGATTATTGTTCATCTTTAACTTCCTCCGAGAGTGTAATGCTATCAGTAAATTCATAAGGATTGCTTAATACCAATTGGTTTATTGATAAGAATTAATTTGTGTGTTGGGTTTAAATTAATGAAATTAGGGAAGGTAAGGATTGTCTGATTTTTTGATAATCCTTGATTAAATATTTGAATAGAGAATAATATATATATGAGACCAGTGATTAATTTACAGCCATGAGTAAATTTTCTTGAATCAACATCATCTTCCATTGAATTTTTGTTATTTAATTTTGTTGTCAATTAAATTGCAAAGAACCCCCCTCCCCCCCGCCCCCCCCCCCTTTTTTTTCTTGGTAAGTAGACAATTTGATTAACTACTCTGAGGATCGACCTTTATTTGTCATTACTATTAATTGTAAGTAGAGTAATTTATTTTTTGTTGCGCTCGACACGCATCATTCATCCATGGATTTTTTTTCTTTATTAAAAGAGCTTTTGTTTTGTAGATCCACTTCTCTTTTCGTCCTGTTCTCCGTTTCCCTCCCCTTATTCTGTCTTTGATTTGTCGATCGCTTCAGCGGGAGAAGAAAGAACTTTGGTCGGAGAAGAGAAGTTAAAAAAGCTTTTGGTTTCAGTCGTTAACATTAATAGGTTTTTAAGCTAATAAAACGCTCATGGGTAGAGTTGTTCACAAAAAATATAACTTTAACAACGTTAAAAATTGGGACCATTTTTCTTTTTCTTAAACTTAGGTGTTCAACTATCGTTAAGATAAGTTACAGAAGAGGTAACGGTTTTTTTCCCTTAAAAAATATATGATGCAAATTATTCTATTACTTCTAGATATCTTCTATTTCCTCTTATCTGATGTGGCTCAAGTGCATGGGTCTCCCCACATCTCTCTCACACATACGTCAAGCATTTAACTTTTAATCACTGATTGTACAAGAGAAAATAGAAAATCTTGTTAGGGATGAACGCGTAACCACGAGAAAGAAACGAAGATCAAGCAAACACAACACAGGATTTGTTGTGGTTCAGCACTCAATCCGGAATACCTACCTCCACCATAGAGAAACAGAGATTCTTTATTACCAAGAAAACTCTCTACAATTCTCTCCACCTGACACAGTATCCTCCTTTGCTCAGACCTTACCTAGGTTTTCCCACACAGAGACAATATATAGGAAAACCTAGAAACCCTAATCCCACCACAATTATAAGTTTACTCCCATACATGTAATAGACTCATACCCTAATACAAATACAACCCCTTATAATTACGTGGACCCCACAGAATACAAGACACCAACCCAACAAATCTCCACCTGGCTTGAATTCTGCAAACCACCTTGAAGAAAACTCGTTGATGTTGATTCGCAAAACTGTCTCGTCAAAACCGCTACACCCAAACCAAACATAGCCCACACCCTGTCCGGGTGTCCCGTACAGCTCACCGTCGCACGATGTGATGTGTCTCCATCTCTCCCACTGCTGCAGCATCACCGGAGAGATCACTTCCACTCACAAAATCTGAAGCAAAAGATACTCGCTTCTTCCCAGATCTGCACTTGTTCACAACTTGAACTTTTTGCATCTTCTGCCTTCCATCTGTACTTCTTGCCTGAGTTCCAACAGAAGCACCATCTGTTTCAATACTCCCTACAAGTCTGTATAGATCGCCAATCATCTGTCCCTGCATCACAACCATGGCCTCTTTGGAGACCTTAAGAACTCCACCTTCAGATGAACACTTGTAGCCTCTCGCATCCAGTGTTCCCAATGAAATTAAATTCTTCCTTAAGTCCGGCACATGTCTAACCCCAGTTACAGTTCGCACAATCCCATCAAACATGCGAATTCGTACAGTCCCAATCCTGACAACCTTGCTTTCAGCATAATTTGCCATTCTGATTGTACCCTTATCACATTCATGATATGTAGCAAACTGTTCTCTAACTGAACATATATGAAACGAACAACCTGAATCTAAAATCCAATCTGAAGTATTCGTACCTGATGAAGTAGTGAGAAGGAGATCTCCATCACTCCATTCTTCTGTGACACCAGCAGTAGATGATTTTGCTTCACTCTCCTTGTCTTCCTTTTTCTTTTTATCCTCCTTACGCTTTGGACAATTTCATCTTATGTGACCTTCCTCATCGCAATAATAACAAATTATTTTACGACCTTGTGACTTGGAGCGACCCCTATTCTTGCCATATTCCTGTCTCCCATTTGATCTTCCTCTACCCTGACCACCAACTGTAACCAAGTCACTACCCTCATCTGACGTCCCCTCACTACTATTTTTCCGCCGTGTCTCATTCATTAGCAAAGCAGCAATAACATTGTCAAGTTTGAGAGTATCATTACCAAACAACAGTGTAGTCACAATGTGATCAAATGAATGAGGCAATGATGCCAACAAGATAAGTGCCTTGTCCTCCTCTTCGATCTTCACATCAAGAGCAGACAACTCCGTCAGAATCATGTTGAACTCATCAATATGCACCTCAAATTTCACTCCAACTGGCAAACGAAAGCCATATAATTGTTTCTTCAAAAACAATCGATTTGTCAACGATTTGGACTTGTACCTGCTCTCCAACTTCGTCCAAACTTATTCTGGATCCTCCAAACCAATGACCTCACGAAGAGTATTATCCGCCAGAAACAATTGAATCGTACTATTTGCCAGATCCCTTAATTCTAGCCACTCATCATCTGTCAACTTTTCCGGCTTGTCAGATTTCTTCTTGAGAGCCTTAACAGTCCCCTTTTTTTTTTCTTCTTCTTCTTCATACTGCGTACCTCCTTCATTCTTCAAAGAACCCTAACTCTGATACCACTTGTTAAGGATGAACGTGTAACCACGAGAAAGAAACGAAGATCAAGCAAACACAACACAGGATTTGCTGTGGTTCAGCACTCAATCCGGAATGCCTACCTCCACCACAGAGAAACAGAGATTCTTTATTGCCAAGAAAACTCTCTACAATTCTCTCCACCTGACACAGTATCCTCCTTTGCTCAGACCTTACCTAGGTTTTCCCACACAGAGACAATATATAGGAAAACCTAGAAACTCTAATCCCACCACAATTATAAGTTTACTCCCATACATGTAATAGACTGATACCCTAATACAAATACTACCCCTTATAATTACGTGGACCCCACAGAATACAAGACACCAACCCAACAAATCTGTCGACCATTATCAAGAATTGAAAATTAAATTTTTTATATTAATACTAATATATTTTTTGCTAGAATTAATATTTTATGATTGATTGACGATATCAATTTAAAAAAAAAAAAAAAAACTGGTTAATACATTTTCTGAATCAAGTTTATTATTATTTAATTTAAATCTGAAAGAAACTGTTCATATATTTTAGGGTCTATAATTTATAAACATTTAATTTCTTGCAGAAATTTTCTTTCTCTTCCACTTACAAATTAACACACGTATGCACCTTTTTTTTTTTTTTTTGGTAAAGACGTATGCACGTTATATATATATATATATATATATATATATATATATATATATATATATATATATATATATATATATATATATATATATATATATATATGTCACTCAAACGGTCTTAAAGAAGTTGAAACGTAAAATTTAAGGGTGGACAGTTAAAGAATTCCATGCCTTACAAATTCATGGCAACTTGCGTGACAGGATGAGCACGTATAAAATAAGACACAAAACGTGAAAAAATAATTTAATCAGCAATTGGTTTAGGTAGACGTACTGGAAGAATTTCCTATTTTCCTTTTTCTTAGCCAATTAATAGTGCTTGTCAGTTTAATGTTTGAAGAAAATTTTTTTTTTTCTTAGGCTTCCTTTGTATCATTTTTGTTTTTAATTTTTACCTATTTATCAAAAAAAAATTTTAAAATCATTTTTTATCAAAAATAAAATATTTTTTTGTAACTATATATTGAGCATATATAATAGATTCAAAAATGAAAAATAAGTTTGGTATTACATATGCATAATAATTTTTATATATTCTTCTTCTTCTTCACATCACCTCCCTTCCTCACATCAATGCACATAATGGCGACGAGGTCACGAGAATGACAGTGATGAAGAGGTACGTGCTATGACTGTTCATGTTGCTAAAGCACATAACAGCGAACGTGGTGGACAGGAACAATGGGCGCATCGTGGGCGACGACATTGACAATAGAGCAAAAGCTGAAGAATGCAATGGAGTCAACAAGAAGGGTTTCAAGATCCAGAACAAGGTCTAGTAATACACAAAAAGGGAAAGAGAGAGAGAGAGAAGAGAGAGAGAGAGAGAGAGAGAGAGAGATGGTGTTGGACTTTATGTTGTCATTGTTGGCAACTTGTCTGATGTGACAGTGTTTGTGAGCATACAGTCAAAGAAATTAGGAAAGAGAGTGTTAGTGTAGGAGAGAGAGTGTTAATGTAGGAGAGAGAGTGTCAGTGTAGGAGAGAGAGTATCAGTGCAATGACAAAGATGGAGCAACTTCGCTTGTGTGTTCTACAGTGTTCTACATGTGTTTTAGATGGCTTACAGCGAGTTAAATGACATTCTACATCAAGTTTGATGAGAGAGAGTGTTTGTGGACCCCACTGGTGATGTGGCACAGAAACTGATGATGTGACAATAATACTGATGGTGTGACAAAGTTTCTAGTAGTGTTGCAGTGTTTCTTGTATTGAGACATGAGACAATTGAAGAGAGAGACTGTAGAGAGAGAAACTGGAGAGAGAAAGAGGAGAGAGAAAAAATGTGAGTGGGACCCACGGGTGTGGTGGCAAGGTGATATGCCAACACGGAAACCCACGGCACTTGGATTCAAATTGTCTCATCCCTGAGATTCGCGAGGCATGGCGGCGACCCCACTGGATGGTCACCATGTGGAGGTCGGATGAATCTGACCCCTCTGTTCCAGCCGACAAGCCGAGCCGACAAGCCGAGCCGACAAGAGAGTGTCGGCTCGAAAGGAGGGGTCGAATTCGTCCGACCCCCACATGGCGACCATCCAGTGGGGTCGCCGCCACGCCTCCCGAATCTCAGGGATGAGATGATTTGGATCCACGGCACTTGGCATGCATGCACGCAAAGTTTCAAGTCCAAATTCCTAAGTTTTATAGACTTTTAACTTTGGGCCTATTTTTAGTGGGTCTCGCAGTAGGTTTATGAAAATCCGACAGTGGAAAGATGTAGAGCATCGAGTTATCTTTCCAACGCAACTTGAATCACTCAATTCTGACTTCAGATGAGGGAGATATCACAGTTTCCAACGAAACAATCGAAAACGGCCAAAAAATCAAGCTTTCGGTGAGTATATATGATACAGGGAAAACAATAATATATTGAAGAAGTTCAGGGGTCTTTTTGTAATTATCAAGAGTTGAGGGAAAATGCTGAAATTATCATAAATAGAGTTAAATTCTATTCGGACGGCTCAGAATGAGCCACGTCGTCAAGATCCTGTTTGGATGGATCTGATTAAGGCGGGCTCGAGTGGATCTCAGCCATCGCGTCAGATTCCATCGCGCGCCTTCGGAATGGTTGGATGCATTATATTATAATGGGCCGCGATCTATTGTGTTACGGCTTGATTCGGTGTAGCGTGCGTACGGTGCGCAGCGAATCAGATTCCAATCCAGCGCTTCACGTGATCTCCGATTTTCGGAGGCGTGATTTATCCAAATCCAAGAGCTCAGGTTCATTCCCACCTTTTTGAAGTCAATCTAACGGTCCGTGCTGAAGATTCTTTGATCGACCAATCAAATCACGACAGCGCATCGGCGGCGCGGCTACGGTGCGGTGCGGGTGCGCGGTTATTAAAGGAAAGATTCCTTTTTGAGTCTTTTGGTTGGCCAAACTTCAAACTGCCATAACTTCTTCATCCGAGCTCCAAATTAGTCCGTTCAAGTTGCAGTTTCCATATTTTTTGATGCTCTATACATTGGGCGCCGTTGGGAGTCGTAAAAAGATGGGGAAAAATCGAAAATAGGGTTTTGAAGCTTAACAAAGGATTTTTTTAGGATTTCGTGCCTGTGGTAGTGATCAATCACCAACTACCTCTTCTATGTGCATCAATGGAGTGCTAAATCCCTATGAGAGGTCAGTAGAGATTTTATTTTGACATTCATGGTGATTATGGATTGTGTGGAAGAGATTGGAAGCCTGTCGATGAGGTATGCTCTGTGAATCCATCTCTATCATCATTGAAGGTTGTTAGAGAGTACCTGAGAGCAGTGTGGAGCTTCAGAGTGATTGTTGGCCATTCGAAAGCATTGTTTGTGAGATTCTAAATTCCTTATCTATTTATGTTTTCAATTTATTGTATGCTAGCGTAGGTGTAATTGTTGAATACCTAGCTAGTGGGGAAAACTGTAAGACAAATTTATAAGCCTAAAAAAAATTATTATTTGCTTCCCGTGGGTGCGGGTTAAACGTGGTGTGCAGCGTGTGCTGAACACTGGTACTTGATACCTGAATTTCTAGCACATGTGTGCCCTCCTAGTTTTATGCTGGGTAAATTGGGTGTATATACTTCTTGTTGTGTAGACAGCAAAAAGAAGTGTATTGAGTATATACGGAGTCCATTGGGCATTACTCCGTGGACTAGCCATCACACACTGTGTTGGTGAACCATGTATATCCTGTGTTGTGGACTGTCTTTATTTTTCTATATATTTTGGAGTGCGTGGAATGGCTTGCAGGATAGGTGTGCAAATCTGGTAGACCTGACCACTGAGTGGTAGCGAGGTAGATTTGCATGCGCTTTTGTGTATGTGAAAGGTTAGGTCTCAATCAGCTCTGGGCAGCAGTAAATAATTAAGGAGAATTTCCAGACACTGATTCACCCCCCTCTCAGTGTCATATCAACTTCATCAATTGGTATCAGAGTGCCAGGTTCAGTGATAGCTTAATCAACAGCTGAGTGATCAGAGGACAGTTATGGCACTAGGTGAAGGTTTTAACAAGCCCCCACTGTTTAATGGAACAGAATATGTGTTCTGGAAGAGAATGATGGAAATATATTTGGGTTCTCTTGACTTTGATTTATGGCAAGCAGTTTGTACTGGGAAGGTGAATGCCCTGTATGAGTCTACAGCTAAGAATGCAATCAAGAATGGATTGAGAGATTGTGTGAAAGTTCGAGTTAGTGGATGCGAGACAGCAATGACATTATGGGATAGAATACAGAGTTTATATGGAGATGAGTCTGCCTTTAAAGCTCATGCATCACTAGACATTGATTCCACTTCAGAGGTAGATAATGGGAGTTTATATGAGTGCTCTATTGTCCAATTGGAGGATCTTGTTCCAGAGATTGACTTGACTAGAGAGCTGAGAGCAGCTCAAGATGACTTGAGACTTGCGAGAGAGAGACTCACAGTTGTATCTTGTGACCTTCATAGTACAAATGAGACTATTTCAATTTTGAAGACACAAGTAAAGGACTCCAGCTTTGTCATTACAGCTTTAGAGGCTCAGATCATCAGCAGAGATGAGATGTGTAGGGATCTTGAGAGGGAGATCACTACGTTGAGAGCTCAGTTGATAGAGGTGCAGATGAACCAGAGTTGCATCCCACCAGTGGTTGAGGAGATCACCAGATGTACAGCTCAGAGTGAAAATTGTCAAAGTCCATCCACCATCAATTTTGATTCTACTACAGAGCATGTTGAGACATCTAATAGGCCACAGAGACAAAGCTCAAACAGATCACAGATAAAGACCCAAAGTAAGAGACAGAGGAAGAAAGAGCAGAGGCATAGTGATGTAATACCTCCAGCACACCAAGCACAATATAGAGGTATTCCCCAGCAGAGAGAGAAGAGGCACAGTGATGCAAGACCTTCATCACACCATGCACAGTGTAGAGGTGTTTATCAGCAAAGAGCTCAGACAAGGAAGACAAGCAGTATGCAGAGTGACAAGATAAAATTCATCAACAGAGAGAGCAGAGCAGATTTAGTAGGTCCAATCATCAAAGGCACATGCAGTAGGTTTTCCAGCAGAGACAGGTAGTACGCACGATGAGGCATGGACCCACACCTAGTTGGCATAGACATTCCCTTGTGAGACAGTCACATTTTCATGGATATTGTCACAGGTGCAATGGGTATGGGCATAGGAGTGCAAATTACACATCCAGATTTTGTGTTAGTAATTATGGGAGGAAGACATCCACACCACCCCAGATGAGGCCAGTTGAGTGCCTTAGATGCCATACACTTGGGCATTAGGCCAAGCGATGCAAGGCAGTGCTCACCCCCCAGCTTGCTCAAGCAGAGATAGATTACCAGCTTTCTAGAACTAGAAAAACAAGAGGTTCAAGAAGCCAATTCAGAAAACAGGCCAAGGAGTGGTCTCAGTACAATGATCAGTCTCATATGGCTTTGTACAGTGTATGGAGAAAGAAGACAGTAGAGAGGTCTTCAGTTGGTGTGGTTAGACAGAGACAGAGGACTGTGGCTAAACTAGTTGACAGACATTGTTAGAAAAGAGCGTCTATGGAGAAGCCCAAACAAAGGGCCAAGGTGAATGGTCATGCAGTATGGAGAGAAAGGCACATAGAAATACTTACCACCCCTACACTACCCAAGTTGGGTGTGAGAGGGAACACACCTCCTAGGCACTAGGTGCACTGAGGTGCACATGGAGAGGGGGAGCTTACTACAAGTTCATTCTTGCCCCCAGATAGACTTTGTTGATTGCAGAAGAGTGTAAGTGCTTGGAATCATCAGGTAAATGGTATAGTTCCTTGTGTTATTGCATCTTGGTGGAGCAGACATCAGATGAGCAATGTTATGTCAATCAGAGTATGACAGCTAGAAATACTTCTTTGCATTAATATGTTATCAGAAACAATTACTACAGTCATCCATGACAGTGTCAGAGTGTAGCCTTCTTTGCACCAGTGATAGGGGAGCGATGTGTATTTGTTATATCCTTTTTGCTCCCTATGATGGACTTAGGGGGAGTCCTTTGGTATTTACATATTGAATGATATATGCTAGTTATTATTCTTCTTCTTATGTTGGACTCAGGGGGAGTCCTGTGATATTTTTATATGTTGATATAATGGTTTATTATTTTTTTGGGCCCATAGGATTGGAAAGATGCAGTGGGCACTCCTATGTGGCATATCCCTTTTGTATTTGTTGTAAAAGGGGGAGAAAGATCTCATGTGCAAAGTGAGTTGCCAACAATTCCAAAGGGGGAGATTATTGGACTTTATGTTGTCATTGTTGGTAACTTGGCTGATGTGACAGTGTTTGTGAGCATACAGTCAAAGAAATCAAGAAAGAGAGTGTCACTGTAGGAGAGAGAGAGTATCAGTGCAGGAGAGAGAGTGTTAGTATAGGAGAGAGAGTATCAATGCAATGACAAAGATGGAGTAACTTTGCTTGTGTGTTCTACAGTGTTCTACATGTGTTTCAGATGGCTTACAGTGAGTTAAATGGCATTCTACATCAAGTTTGATGAGAGAGAATGTCTGTGGACCCCACTAGTGATGTGACACAGAAACTGATGATGTGACAATAATACTGATGGTGTGACAGAGTTTCTAGTAGTGTTGCAGTGTTTCTTGTATTGAGACATGAGACAATTGAAGAGAGAGACTGTAGAGAGAGAAAGAGGAGAAAGAAAAAATGTGAGTGGGACCAACGGGTGTGGTGGCAAGGTGATATGCCAACACGGCAGCCCACGACACTTGACATGCATGCACGAAAAGTTTCAAGTCCAAATTCCTAAGTTTTATAGACTTTTAACTTTGGGCCTATTTTTGGTGGGTCCCGCAGCAGGTTCATGGAAATCCAATAGTGGAAAGATGTATAGCATCGAGTTATCTTTCCAACGCAACTTGAATCACTCAATTCCAACTTCAGATGAGGGAGATATCGCAGTTTCCATCGAAACGATCGAAAACGGCCAAAAAATCAAGCTTTTGGTGAGTATATATGATACAGGGAAAACAGTAATATATTGAAAAAGTTCAGGGGTCTTTTTGCAATTATCAAGAGTTGAGGGAAAAGGCTAAAATTATCATAAATAGAGTTAAATTCTGTTCGGACGGCTCAGAATGAGCTACGTCGTCAAGATCCTGTTTGGATGGATCTGATTAAGGCGGGCTCGAGTGGATCTCAGCCATCGCGTCAGATTCCATCGCGCGCCTTCGGAATGGTTGGATGCATTATATTATAATGGGCGGCGATCTATTGTGTTACGGCTTAATTCGGTGTAGCGTGCGTACGGTGCGCAGCGGATCAGATTCCGATCCAGCGCTTCACGTGATCTCCGATTTTCAGAGGCGTGATTTATCTAGATCCAAGAGCTTAGGTTCAATCTCGCCTTTTTAAAGTTAATCTAATGGTCCATGCTTAAGATTTTTTGATCGACCAATCAGATCGCGATAGTGCATCGGCTGCGCGGCTACGATGCGGCGCGGGTGTGCGGTTATTAAAGGAAAGATTCTTTTTTGAGTGTTTTGGTTGGCCAAACTTCAAACTGCCATAACTTCTTCATTCAAGCTCCAAATCAGTCCGTTCAAGTTGCAGTTTTCATATTTTTTGATGCTCTATACATTGGGTGCCGTTGGGAGTCGTAAAAGGGTGGAGAAAAATAAAAAATAGGGTTTTAAAGCTTAACAAAGGATTTTTCTAGGGTTTCGTGCCTGTGGGAGTGATCAATCACCAACTACCTCTTCTCTATGCATCAATGGAGTGCTAAATCCCTATGAGAGGTCAGTAGAGCTTTTATTTTCACATTCATGGTGATTATGGGTTGTGTGGAAGAGATTGGAAGCCTGTCGATGAGGTATGCTCTGTGAATCCATCTCTATCATCATTGAAGGCTGTTAGAGAGTACCTGAGAGCAGTGTGAAGCTTCAGAGTGATTGTTGGCCATTCGAAAGCATTGTTTGTGAGATTCTAAATTCCTTATCTATTTATGTTTTCAATTTATTGTATGCTAGCGTAGGTGCAATTGTTGAATACCTAGCTAGTGGGGAAAAATTGTAAGGCAAATTTATAAGCCTAAAAAAAATTGTTATTTGCTTCCCGTGGGTGCGGGTTAAGCGTGGTGTGCAGCGTGTGCTGAACACTGGTACTTGATACCTGAATTCCTGGCACATGTGTGCCCTCTTAGTTTTATGCTGGGTAAATTGGGTGTATGTACTCCCTGTTGTGTAGACAGCAAAAAAAAGTGTATTGAGTATATACGGAGCCCATTGAGCATTACTCCGTGGACTAGCCATCACACACTGTGTTGGTGAACCACGTATATCCTGTGTTGTGGACTGTCTTTATTTTCCTATATATTTTGGAGTGCGTGGAATGGCTTGCAGGATGGGTGTGCAAATCTGTTAGACCTGGCCACTGAGTGGTAGCGAGGTAGATTTGCATGCGCTTGTGTGTATGTGAAAAGTTAGGTCTCCATCAGCTATGGGCAGTAGTAAATAATTAAGGAGATTTTTCAGACACTGATTCACCCCCCTCTCAGTGTCATATCAATTTCATCAGATGGATGATTCGGGTGTTAATTATATGTCAAATATCATCTCTCAAGGACATGCTTGACCAAGTAGGACCTCATTAGGGTTCGTTTAGTGGACGATTTAGCTCTTTGTTTACTCTCTTTCTTTTGTACCATCGATTGCGACTGGTGTTTGTTTCTTTAATTGTGGTTTTCTTTCGGTTCTAGGTAAATGAAGAAATTAGGCAAATATTTAGAAAATGAGAGATATAGAATCCGGAATTGGAAAATGCTATGAGATGGAGAGCAGGTTTGCAATGAGAGAATCGAAATTGATGACGATGATATATGTTGCTGAAGATGACAACAAGAGATGTAAAATGCTTGATAGGCAAATATTCTCTGATTTATAATGCACATTTGGGAACAATGCCTATGAATCGCTAAGAGTTCGAGAGATAAAAGAGATAGAAGAGATGAAGGTTTTTAAAAAATATTAAGGTAAATAGCACCAGAGACATCCAACGTTTTGAGAAATCATACCATAGTACCTCACATTTCAAAAATCATATTTGAGCTACTTGTTTTCTTATTTCCAGCACAAGTCTTACCACTACTTCATCCTCCAACACAAATCTCCCGAAACGAAAACATCTTTTGCAGCTCCCTCTTCCTGGTTGATCCAATCCTTGCCCCTAAATCCCTAAACCCAACACCTCTTTCTGCTTTCCTCTAATGGCGACCTCCCAACTCGGGGTTGGTACTTCACGTGTGTATATATATATATATATATATATATATATATATATATATATATATATATATATATATATATATATATATATATATATATATATATATATATATATATATATATATATGTATGTATGTATGTATGTATGTATGTATGTATGTATGTATGTATGTATGTATGTATGTATGTATGTATGTATGTATGTATGTATGTATGTATGTATGTATCCTAATTCATTTCCATAATAAATAGGGAAAGTCTATCTCTGTCAGGTGATAATACAAGGTATAAACCTACCTACCAAATATTGTGAGACTCCCACTAGTCGATTAGGAAATTAAATAAATATTGACCAAATAAGATCTTCAATAAAGACCTTACAGTCTCCCACTGGGGCTACATTAATTAATGAAACTATCATCAACTAGTGTGACCATTGAATTCAATTCTTCAAAAGAATTGTCATAAACTTGATTCAATAAACAAGTAGACCAATGTTCAACAACAACAAAAAATATACTTCAACATATGGGCATACAACTATTTGTGATCACAGATAAAAGTCTACTTGATGGCATGAATTGCCTCGAGACAATATTATGAAAGTAACTTTATCATGAGAGTCCATAATTTTAATCGAATTACCTTTGATATAGTTGTCTTGAAAACCTTATAAGTAATTAACTTGATATTACCAAATACCATAGCAAGAAGCCATTAACCTATGTGAACAACTGATCCTAGCATACCGCCTTTAACTCTTGGCTTAATATTGCCTTCTTGTCTTTTTGGGTAAAAACTGTTTTTTTAAAGTTTTAACTAAACACAGTCTTTTAAAGTTTTGACATGTTAAACACATAAAAAAATATATCCAGATTAACAATTATGTAAGACACGTATCGAACTAACCGGTCTTACCACATTGCACCAGGTCTACCTATCATGGTTGAGCCAAGTAGACCAAGTGTGTGAAGAAATCACAAGACCAGGTATGAGTCTAACCCAAAAACAGTAAATGTGAGGGTAGGGTCGCATGTCTAAACAGGTAGGGTCGACCCCACCACAACAGAAGTCCAACCCATGACTTTTAGTTGTAGGGTCGGATGACTAAAAGGTGTAGGGTCGACAGATCCTGCGACCCTACGTCCGACCCTACGATGACAGGCATAAATCGAAAATTAAAAAATTTTCCTAATTCTAAGGGGATCTTTCCTAAACTCATTGAGACTTATTATGGAGGATTTTCCTCTATAAATAGGACGTCCCTTAGCCTCTTTCACTCCTTTAGAACCCTAATTGAGAATGAGAGAAAGAGAAAGAGAAGGAAGAGAAGAAGAGAAGGAAACTTGAAGAAGAAGACTAAGGAAGAGGAGGAAGTTCAGAGAAACCTCTGAATAAAGGTATGAACCTAATTCCTTACCTGAATAAGAGATCATAGAATAGTTATGAAGAACATAGGATTAGGAAAAACCCAAATCATCCATCCATGGACAAGTTTCAAGAGATTCCATTGAAGAAATCATTATGGACTATGAATAGTGTATAACTTGTAGTTTTGAGGCATAGAACAATCATAGAATGGACCATGAAAGTAAGCCAAAGGATCCAAACATAAAAGAATGGACTTTAAAATGAAAGGTCGACTCAGAATACGTGTGGTCGCACGTAGGGTCGAATGATATCCGACCCTATAAGACCACAGGATCGACCACATGCCCTTGGGAAGTCCCAGGGTGGGTGTGGTCGTACGTAGGATCAAATGGTATCCGACCCCACGTCCGACCCTACACCCTAGGGTCGTAGAAACTGCTACCCTAGGTGTTACCCTATCTGCGACCCTACGATTTCAGTTAGTTTAAAATATATTAGAATAAATTCTAATTAAAATCTATCGACTTGTTAGGTCTTTCTCGTGATTTTAAAAGTGATTCATAAAGCATGAACGAGGATCTACGCTCAATCAAAGGTGAGGGAACAAGACCTAAACTAATTGTCTAATAATAAACTGTTTTTGGTTATTGAGTCCAATACCATGTATGATTCTATGATTGTATGATTGTAATGTGCATGTCACATGCCATCTACTATTCCTGTTATTATTGTTCATGCATATTTAATTCATTTTATTTATAACATGATGATGTTTATGATTCTAGGAATAGGCATATGAATGTATGTGTGTGGTTAGTGTACTTGATGCGAGTGGAGCATCAGGGAGAGAACATGACACTGTGGTTCATCCTGGTCACCAGACTCTAGCTCTATCTCTACTCAAGTCTTGTCCACTAACATCATCGTATCGTCATTACCTTAGTAAAACTACTACGTCATAGGACATCAGGGGAGGTGGTCTCGAACCGTGTAGTCTCTGACTCTGTCGGGGGGCCTTAGCTCTATCTCTATGGACGTATTGAGGGATGCTGGGGTGAGGCCTTGGATATACTGTTTGACATTAGGATTGGTTAGTTGCGAGCCCAGTTTACAAGCCCTCGCCAACAGGGGCTTATGTGTTGGTATGGGTAGAGCATCAGGGGAAGTGTGATGCGGTGCGGTCCTAAACACTTTAGCTCTATCTCTATTCCATGGTGGGGTGGATGTAGACGACAATGGTGTTTGATCCATTGGGTGGGCTTACACACCCTGTGTATAGAGGTGAGGCGACCACCGAACCTTTCTATAGCACATTGCAAACTTATGAACCAGACCAAAGATATGAATTAAATGCATGCATATATTTGTTGCATTATTTTGTTTGCTCACTGAGCCTTGATGCTCACCCTTTCGACGTCGAATATTTTTAGTTGATGAAACATGTACCACAGTAGAAGATTATATAAATGCTCCGATGTATGGACATGCGATGGCGATGGACGCTAAAGTTATGATGGAGTCGCATGATTCCTCATGCGAGTGCAACTCTTGTGTTTTCGATTAGATTTTTATTCAAATTATATAGACGATGTAATTGATTAAGTTATTTTATTTTATGTCTTAGTATTTTTGAAGATAATTGAATATTTTATTTATGTTATCATCTTTAGACTCTCAGTTCATTTAATATATAAGACTTCTGCTATTGTGTATTTACTCTGATTATGATTGTGGATGTGTATGGTTTAAGCAAACGGACAGAGCCTATTTGAGATCCTGGTTGAACCGTTGGTTTATTAGCTGTTCATCACACCATTCTGAATAGTGCAGAATTGGGGTGTGACAAATTATGTGAAAACTGTCTTCTATGATATTTTTATTGAACATGTGCAGAATATTCTTTTCATGTTCTTTGGTTGATGGTGATGTGGACATTCTTCTTAAAACTTCTTTATATATTCTCTATCAGTGTGACTTTTTATATGAATTGACTATGAGAGTCTTTCTAGAATCATCTTCTTGAAACAAATTTCAATGCCTAGGAACAAGAATCAATATAGTGAGCAAGATTCTTTGTATTAGAATTATTAAACCAATTATGTTTCTTTTTTATTTTCTCTGTGTACAAGCTTGGTCTTAGGATTATAGGGAATGACTGAGATAATTTTGAGATATTTAAGGGTTTGTAAAGCCTATAAATAGTGGCTAATTCTTATGTAATTAAAATATGATTTTTTAATGAAAAAGTGGATTGTAACATGTTTTCTCCTTTGAACCTTGAAGTGTTCATTTATTGAAACCTAGAAGAGTTTCACTTCAACCCTGAAGAGCTGAAACTTTCTTATCACACATTGAAATCTAGAAGAGTTTCACTACAACATTGAAGAGTTGGAACTTTCTTATCATACATTAAATTAAAGAAAAATTAGAATTTTATTCTTCACCAACATCCTAGAAGAGTTGTAGGTTACTTTGGAGTTGATGTACATCCTAGAAGAGAAGTGAGTCACTGTACCTTCGCTCCATTAAAGCTACTTTCTTGTTCTTGAATTTTTACAAAATTTTCAAAATCCATTCTTACACTTCATGTCATGTTTAGCCCGTTTTGGCATATCTTCCACTTAGAATCTGAGAGAACATTCTTCAAAATTTTATAGCCCATGACATATCTTTCATTTGCCACTAAAATCAAATCATTTCAATCTGTATTAAAGAAGTTTCAACCATTTCTTTGAAGTCATGCAAATCTGCCAATTCTACACAACGTGTGCTTATTTGAGCCTTGAGTAACTCTCCCGATCTGTTATTTTGAGAAGCCTAGGTTGGCTTACATCAATTATCTGAAATGAATTTCCACAACATTTTTTGTGTTCAAAGGTCTTTAACAATGGTAGAAATCTCATTGAAAAGGAATTAAACTGTTATTCTATTTGAACCACATTCAATACATTTTAAAAAGACAGTACCCCTAGGAGAGTAAGCAATCAAGAATCAGATATAATTGTGTTATATGTTTTAGCCCATGTAGACTTTATATTAGAAACATACTCCATCTCTTCTTCCTTCGCTTCAGGAATCAATTCCTTATGGTGAGTCAACTAAATAGGGACAATTAGACCAAGAGCATATTCAGATAAAACCCTCAACATATCAATAAAAGCTTTTGTTTGAATAACAGTAAAAGAAACATTATTCTTGATAAAGTGACTGGTTATACACCTTTCCATTAGTTTTTTGTTTTTCTTGGAAACTATATCTAGTATTGAAAGTTGATCATTTCTCCTTCTTGAAGTCGTTGAGCCTATTCCACTTTCCATAATATCACTCTTTCTTTTCCTAGATGCATATAGATTTAAGTCGTCAGAGTTTCAGCTTGCATGTGATCAGACACTTTGGAACAAATTTGAACATCATGGCCACGTAGGGAAGCCAAATGGCGCTTTATTAGAGTAACACTTTTAGAATAATTAAGATCATATATTTGCATTTGAATCGGTTCAAGCTAACTATATCTACATACTCCCGAAACTTATCCCTTTTCTTCACCATTTTATATAGGGCTCTAATCTCTTAGCTACCTACAAAGAGTACATAAGAATTGCAAATTGAACATCAACCAAATAAAGAGATAAATTAAACAATAAAGACATAAACTATACATTAACTAATTAAGATGATTTTTTTCATTTTCATAATCTATTAACTTGCAGACACTAACGAATCCACAAACAGTTTCCTTTTTATTTTCTAGTTTAAGCTGTCCTATGGGATATAAATATTTGTTTCACTTAGCCATTCTCATCAGTTTGCATTTTCTTGTCTTTGTTATGCAACAATACTCAAAGTATATTTATGAAGGCCAATTATTGCAGTCTCCAGTCTCAACTCTCAATAAGCACCAAAACTGGTGATCTTGGAGTTATCAAGTCATACGAGTCCATAACACTCTTCTCTCTCACATGCGATGACAGCAAGACATCTCTTAAAAGTCCTTGAGATAACATGCCATTACCTGTAATAGTTGTTTCATATTGGACTCTCTCATGCACGACAGTAGTTGTTTATTATCCTACCTTTTTTAATCGCATGTGAGAGAAAAACCTGCGACATGAATTCCATGTTGATCCCAAATATGGGGATGAACCAAGTTATAAGATTGCTGATTTCTTAGAGAAGTGCAAGGAGAACCCTCAACTCGTAAGTCTTCAAACATGATGAAAGTGAGAGGCATGTTAAAATCCCCATCCTGCAACTCTTAATTCCTATAAGAAAAATCCAAAAAAATAAAATAAAAAGCCAAGCAGGTTAGTCTTGGTTTCCTCCGGCGGATTGGGTCAATCTCAATTTTAGCTATCATTGGTTAAGTAACAATGTATAACACTGGTGGACTTATTTATGATGAATATGGCAGAAGGAATTCCATGTTTTAAAAATAAAAAAGAGACACATTGACATGACTTAGGTTGCTAAGTTACTGCATCAGGATTGTTTACTTGTTATCTATTATCTGCAAATGTGTATGTATTTAATCGGCAGGTCCATATTAGTGAAATCTCTGTATTTTATGATTCAATAGTCAGATGGATTTGACTTCTGGGCACCTTCCTGCACACAATTATTTAATCTTGGTTTTTTCATGGCAGTTGAACAATTTAATTATCTAAATTGAAGTCATCTGGAGTCTTCATGAAATGTGAATGCGAAAAAGGATGAGATTACTTAAGATTTCAAATAAGGTACTCATTCCTTCTTTTCTTCATCTTTTTTTAATTTAAAAAAAAAAAGAAAAAAAAAAAGAACTAATGCTCTTGTGATTGATCCTTATAGATATTGAGTTGCACAAATGCTAAGCAAAACCATGACATTCCGCTTGATCTTCATTGCACTGGTGGTATATCACTTTGTTATTTGGCTGGTCAATATTCGTTTGTGCTGTAAACTGAATATGAATTCTTTATTTTTTTTTTCTCACCTTTTTTATTTTTTTATTTTTATGATTTAGAGCTTTCTTTTGCAGTTGAAACCATCTCATTAGCATTTCAATATTACACGCTGATGCATTACTGTGATGATCCCTAGACGCATAGTAATCTAATTAATGATTGGAGATGTTCATTGAAGAAGTCATGGAGCTTATTGAGTTGGACCCATTGATGTTTGAAGTTTTTTTTATCTGTTTTTTGAAGACAAGCATTGATGTATGGATGTAGTGAATGTTGGGTCTAATGAAATGACTGTTTATTTATTTTGGATGCATTAAAATACCCCACCCTCCTGCATTTCTTAATTTTTGGAACATGATGATGATAGTGAGAGGGTATTAAAATATTCAGAATCTCAGATTCAAAAGAAAATAAAATAAAAATAAAAATATTAAATTATGGATGAAGATTAAGGACGTAGTCATTATTTCAGATTCAAAAGAGAAGAAAATAAAAATAAAAATATTAAATTATGGATGAAGATTGAGGTCGTATTCATTATTTCAGATTCAGATTTATACTATCTTAGGTTTTATTTGATATAGTTTATATTTATATTTATGAGTTATTTATGATAAATCATTTATAAGAATAAATTATGAGTTATACATAATAACCATGAAGTACTACTACACATAAAGAAGTAATGATAGATTATCACAATAATGATAAACACCTTGTAATCTATTTGTAGATTTTAGATTATATCAATTGATTTTAAATATAAATAAATATCATAAATCATACTAAATAACTACACATGTCATAATATATTATATAATTAATTGTATAATACATATCAAAGAAAACCTTATTTTTTTGATTCTCAAAAGCTTCAGAGATTGTCCATCAGTGGTCAATGATCACCCACTAGCCAAGACCAAGACTCACACAGAGCTTAGAAAAGAAGGATGGGGTGGGGGGACCCTTGAGGGGTATTACAGTTTATGAAAAAGAAACGAAGTGTTGGTGGTAGATTCGTAATTTTTTGTGTGATATTTTTTTGTAATATAAGATACGTATGGTACTGTTTAATACGAATATATACAGCGACCCTTACTGTAAGACATTTATTTACCGTATCAATCAGCATGATATGTAATACGCATATTATATGACAAAAAAAGATATAACAAAAATATGCCGTATAATATTCGTATTAATTTACTAAATACAAAGTACCTAGTTTAATACCATTTGAGGGCATTGAACCCAAAAATCCAAAATTCCAATAGAGAGTTTGACTGATTTACATGAACGGTTGAGATTTCATCTTTTGTTTGTGGCCATTCCAAAGGTTGGCCCACCTTTGAACACAATCCATACGTTCAGCAAGGATTCCCACTGTAGAGATAGACATGCATGCATGCTCACAATGCCATTGTAGAGATATGCATGCTGCACACAATGAGTAAGTCTCCTTTTCTACTAAAGCAAGAATACTTTCGTCTTTTATTAGACTTCAAATTCAACTCCTGATGAAAGTTTGACGCAATAGAGTTTCTTTTTGGCAAAAAAAAAAAAGTTTCAACTCCTGATAAGTCTATCCCATATTTTGGAGCTTAGCCGAGCCCAAAGCCGAAGCAAACCTACCAAGTTCCCAACTACCAAGAGACAAAGGGTGGTAGGTAATCATCGTTCGGCTCAAGATGTGACCGGCTCATCCAGTGAGTCTAAGCTTATTTTGAAGCTTAGCCAAGCCAAACTATCGAGCCTAAAACCTAAACCAACCTACCAACCAAACAAGAAACCGATACGATACCCATTTTTGTAATTATATTTTATTTTATCGGCCACGTTTCCTTACTCCATTACCTTATCACTGATATTGACAGATACTAACCCGAATTACTAGAACCTCGCGAGATGGCATGGGCGGTAGGTGAACGTCGTTCGGCTCAAGAGTTGAAAGGCTCTTCCAGTAGACGGTCAAAAGGTGTTAGGTGTCCTACGTGGCATGCGTGACGGTCTTTTGGTCAGCGTGATATTCACATTCAACATCTTCTTCCACCCCCACCAAATGACCAAAACGCACTCACCGGCCCCTCATTCACCAACCCCTCTCAACCTTTTTCAAAATGAAACCAAAAAGACAAAAAATTCTCTTCCCATTTCTACCCCTGAAAAATACTAAAATCTCATCCATATCCTTTTTAAGCTCTCCACCTTCCCCAGTAGTCAATCACCACCACCTATATTTACCTTCCCTTTCTTCCCAACCAATTCAGAGTCCCTCAACTTTACAGACTCTATAACCTTTGTTGATCTCTCAAACTCTATCAAATGGAGCCCCTCAAAGTAGCTTTGCCAGTCGAAATTCCGATGACGGAGCCGGAGATAAAGCCGCAACAAGAAGAGTTCATTTTCCGATCAAAACTCCCTGATATTCCCATTTCAAATCATCTCCCACTTCACTCCTACTGTTTTGAAAACATATCACAATTCAGCTCACGTCCATGTCTCATCAATGGATCCACCGGAGAAATACACAGTTACGCCGAAGTCGAGCTTATATCGCGAAAAGTCGCCGCCGGTCTCAACAAGTTAGGCATCCAACAAGGTCAAGTGATCATGAATTTACTACCCAACTCGTCGGAATTCGTCTTCGCTTTCCTCGGGGCTTCATATCGCGGCGCCATGACGACGACGGCTAACCCGTTTTATACGCCGGCAGAGATTGCAAAGCAAGCAAAGACAGCCAATGTTAAACTCATAATCACGCAAGCTTGTTATGTAGATAAGGTGAAAGATCTGGCACAAGAGAATGAAATTAAGATTGTCTGCATTGACTCGGCTCCGGATGGGTGTGTTCATTTCTCCGAGTTAACTCAGTCTGATGAGAATGAGTTGCCAAGTGTCGAGATCTCGGCAGATGATGTCGTGGCACTACCGTTTTCGTCCGGTACCACCGGGTTACCTAAGGGTGTGATGTTGACTCACAAGAGTTTGGTAACGAGTGTGGCTCAGCAAGTGGATGGAGAAAACCCTAACTTGTATCTAACAAGTGAAGACGTTTTGTTATGTGTTTTGCCTATGTTTCATATCTACTCACTCAATACCGTGTTACTGTGTGCTTTACGAGTTGGATCGGCCATTCTGATCATGCAGAAATTTGAGATTGTGACCTTGATGGAATTGATAGAGAAGTATAAGGTGACATTTGCACCGTTGGTTCCGCCGATCGTGTTGTCGATCACGAAGAGCTCAGTCGCTGGAAAGTACGATCTGTCGTCCATTACCAAAATCATGTCTGGGGCTGCACCCATGGGAAAGGAGCTTGAGGATTCTCTTAGAGCTTTGGTCCCTAATGCAAAGCTTGGTCAGGTATAGTTTCTTTCTTCACTTTGATGCATTTTTTATACAAAAAAAACTAGGTCTTTTGACTCAACTCACTCTCAACAAAACCCGGTGATTCGAACGAGTCAAACCTGGTTAAGACAAGTCAACTATTGTCGGTTTAGTGTCTGGTGATCTTATAAGACCCATTAATCTATAGTAAATGTGTAAATCAGTTCAGTTTGGTTTATCGGTCCGGTTCCGATTTGATTCAAGACATAATGAACATGAATCTAAACCGAACCGATTATAGTTCCGTTTAATTGGTTTTCTCTTTATACCTTCTTCTTATTCATGTTGGATGAATCGATTAAAAAAATGTTGGAAACCCTATAAATTCTAGCAATGAAAGAGTGTGAAAGTCGGTCAAGTAAGAGAAAAAAAATAGAATAAAAAATATTATAATATTTAACCAATCAAAACAATATCGGTTAACTATGGTTCGGTTTTTAACGGTCAGTTCCGATTTCGGTTTCGGTTCGTTCATAGTTGACAACCCTAACGATTATACACAACAGGGATATGGGATGACAGAGGCGGGACCAGTGTTGTCGATGTGCTCTGCTTTTGCAAAAGAGCCGTTCGATATAAAGTTGGGATCGTGTGGGACCGTTGTTAGGAATGCCGAATTGAAGATCCTCGATCCCGAAACAGGTGTATCTCTTCCTCGAAATCAGCCTGGAGAGATCTGCATTAGAGGAGCTCAGATCATGAAAGGTATAACTACTACTCTTTAACTTCATTTCATGTATTTTCTAACCTCAACGTACCAAGGGCGTATTTTGGTATTTGAAACGGGAACGGTTTTGAGTTTTTGGGTAATCCGATAAACACTGATCCCTCCGTGTATGGTTAAGAAAAAGAACAAGAAAGAGACATGAGTATTTAAGGTAACAGGAAAACTCATGTTGCATCGATATGGAATCTGCTCATTCCATTTTTAATGGGTTTACAATTCCCATTTAAGTTTTTGTATTTATTAAAATACCTTCATAGTTGGAGCAGGATTCGTTAGGAGTGGATAGAAATCCTCTCCATCTGTTCAGTCAAACATTAGACGGTTGGGATACACAGGACACACATCCCAATATAATCTTAATCGTCCGATGTTCGATTGAACAGATGGAGAGGATTTTTATATGTATGAATGCATACTTAAATCGAATAATAGGAAAATTCATACTAATGGATTTGCACGAAAATATTTTCTTTGTACTATCTACTAATACGTCATAAATTTTTTAGGCAAATATTTGACTGGTGAAATAATTTAATTATATTTCAAAATCACTCTGGATGGATTAAATATATTTTTTTTGGACAATTATTTTATTATTATTATTATTATTATTATTATTATTATTTGTAAAAATAACTTTATTAAATTAATATCTGCTAGAAGGGATTATGCTTTATTAGGGGTAAACATGTCCAAAAGGAAAACCAGACAAAAGTCCATCTCAAGAATGGCTGGTGAGTTCTTCACTTGTCATGATGATGCAGATATTTTTTTCAACCTCCACATTTCTCACCTACCCATGGAAAGAGCTTGACGACCTACCCATGGAAAGAGCTTGACAACCTACCCATGGAAAGAGCTTGACAACAACTTGTTCATGGTAACGAAATATGATTGCTGAAATGACGCTGGTTGAAAGTTTCTCAATTCATGAGTTACCTCCAAGCAGGGTTTTAGTAATTAGTATCGGATTAATTGGTTGATACAAATATTGATCGGATTGGATTCGATCCCTTTTTATTATCTAGGAGTAAATGCAAGGTTATAGGTATCGATATTGGGATTCAGATCAGTCTAACAGATACCGATAGCAATATCGATATGGGTTGGGTTGATTATGGCCGATGCTGCTGGATAGTTCACTTTTCAGAATCGGTATAGATCGATTTTGTTTAAATAAAAAGGAAAATATATATTTTTTTAATTATAGATAATACGTCAACATCCATGCAAGCTGGATGGCTGATATGTCACAAAAAAAAAAGATTAAAAATCAAAATCCGATTGGACCGGATGTGAGAGGACGCAAGGGCCACAGCTGGATAGAAAACTTTCTCCCAAATATAAATTATCAAATTAAGAAATCAAACCTTGTTGACTCATAAAATATACTCTTACCACCCAACCATTCTAATATGACTTAACATGGCATGCATGAATCATCCTAGGTACACATGAATTAGATGTGAGAATGAGATATAACATTACAATTTGTTCAGGGTACCTCAATGATCCTGAAGCCACAGAGATAACCATTGACAAAGAAGGTTGGTTACATACCGGGGACGTCGGCTATATCGACGACGACGATGAGATGTTCATCGTAGACAGATTGAAGGAAATAATCAAATATAAAGGATTTCAAGTTGCACCTGCTGAGCTTGAAGCTATGCTCACTGGTCATCCTCAAATATCCGATGCGGCTGTCGTCCCGTAAGTCTTCTTAACTCTGTAACTTCCCCGGTTCTGATCGGTTTCACGACACCGGATCTGATATTATATTCTACTTTATGTTTCAGCATGAAAGATGATCTTGCCGGTGAGGTTCCGGTTGCATTTGTTGTGAAATCCAATGGTTATGAGATCACAGAGGATGAAATCAAGAAATATATCTCAAAACAGGTGAATGCTTAAATAAATCTGCAAATAGAAAAGCCCATAGGTTCTACACAGCCCAAGCCCATCTTCAGGAACACGACCACTGTTTTATTGGACCGCTTTGACCACTAAACATCCACAGTTGGATTGGAAACTTGTCTCTGATCTGATTCTGATTGGATAATCGGGATTTGGGTTGTTGGACCTGTTCATTAAATTAGACTTGCAAGGATGCAGCTCAGATTTTTAGGCTTGGCAGGAAGAAGGCTTGATTGGGTACTTGAGCAAAGTTGGGGGGGAAAAATCCTTAGCCCAATCCAATTTCAAGCTGGGGTTTTCCCAGCCCAAACCCAACTCAAAAACAAGAATGGAAGAAGCCAGCCTTAGGGGTGTCAATCAGTTGGGTTGGTTTGGTCGTATAGAAATCCTCTCCTACCTGAGTTTTGGCTGGAGAGTTGGCGGCCCGGATGGATGGCCGCCACCTGGCTCTCGGATGGATCCGAGCCCTCCATTAGAGCCGACACCAGAGCCGACAAGCTAAGCCAACAGGGGTGTCGGCTCAAATGGAGGACTCGGATCCACCCGAGAGCCAGGTGGAGGCCATCCATCCAGGCCGCCAACTCTCCCGCCCAAACTCAGGCGGGAGAGGATGTGGATCCGGTCTGGTCTCGGTCCCAGCTGAATCAGTTTCAATCTTCTACCAACAAGCCCAAAACCAAATCATTAAGAAAATTTTATTTATCAGGCTGGTTTGATGTGTTCTTATAGGTCAACTATTGGCTCAGTTTCGGTTTCAGTTTCCTCTATGTATACTTAGTAAGAGATTAGTTTATCAGGTTCTCACTTGATCCATTATCAGGTCGGTTCGATTTCAATTGCAGACTATTGGTCGTTCCTGTCTGGATTCAGCTTTTATCTTTCTATAAAAACACAACCCAATTACGACCTAATAAGGTTTTGGTCCCATTTATTTCAGGCGATGTCGTTTTCAGTTTGGGCTCATTTTTGACATGACAAACTGGCTTTGCCTCAATCCGGTTTTTAACCAGCCCAGCGTAACCCAACTTTGATTGGATATGTCTTAGTGGCAACTGGGTAATTTCGAGTGTAAGTTTTCTTACAGTATTTTTAATGGTACAGGTGGTGTTCTATAAGAGGATTAGTCGGGTATTTTTTGTTGAAGCCGTCCCAAAGGCGCCATCTGGCAAGATCCTACGGAAGGATTTAAGAGCAAAGCTAGCAGCGGGGTTTCCCAACTAGTTGTTGTGAAAGACAACCCTATCCTGCAGTACTACATTATATTCTGTACGAGAAAAGGGCAAATCCTGTAATTTTGAATTTATGTTTCCCCTGCAATTGGAGCAAAATCTCCCTCTTTTAATGTGGTGATCCTTGAGGCTCTCATCTGATCCGGTTATTGTTTATAGTTATTTTCATATGGATAAAAAAAGTAATCTTTTAATTGATAATATATGAAGATTTTTTTTTTTTTTTTTGATAGAAGATAATATATGAAGGCTTACTTGGAGATATAAAAAAAATGGGTAATTGATTTATACCACCCCTGTAGTTTACATCAATTCCACATACCCCAAAAACTTTTTGAAACAGACTCATATTATCTCTTCATGTATACCATTGAGACAAATAAGTCCAGACTACATGTTTAGTGATGATGTGTACAAGGTTATAAGCAAATAATGGCCAAAATACCCTTCAGTACAAGATCAAAAGTTTAAAATACCCTCTGTCATTTTTCTTCTTAAACCCTCACCATTGTCCCTCCATCATACCCTCACTATCATGCCTCAGTGAAAGCGAAGTTCAAGAAGTTCCTCCTGACTGAAAGAGAGGTAAGACGACTAAGGGCCCGTTTGATCAAACTTCTGTTTCTGGATTCTGGATTCTGGTTCAAATTTGGATTCTACTCCAAGCTACTCTAGAATTATTTTGGAGTAGAAACTTGTTTGATAACGCAATTCTGAAATGGATTTTAGAGCATCTTTGGATTAGAAACATGTTTGATAACACACTATCCCTCCAATCGAAGTCAGAAAAGCGGCGTAGTAGTGGTGGTGGGCGGTGGTGTTGGTGGTGGTGGTGGAGGCGGCGGTGATGGTGGTGGTAAAGGTGGCGGCGACGGTGGTGGTGGTGGTGGCGGTGGTGGTGGTTGTGGTGGTGGTGGTGGTGGTGGTGGTGGTGGTGGTGGTGGTGGTGGTGGGTGGTGGGCTGTGATGTTGGTGGTGGTGTTGGAGGCGACGGCGATGGTGGTGTTGGTGGTGGTGGTAGAGGTTGCGGCGACGGTGGTGGTGGTGGTGGTGGTGGCGGTCGGTGGTTGTGGTGGTGGTGGTGGTTGTGGTTGTGGTGGTGGTGGTGGTGGTGGGTGGTGGGCGGTGGTGTTGATGGTGGTGGTGGAGGCGACGGTGGTGGTGGTGTTGGTGGTGGAGGTAGAGGTGGCGGCGACGGTGGTGGTGGCGGTGGCGGTGGTGGTGGTGGTGGTGGTGGTGGTGGTGGTGGTGGGTGGTGGGCGGTGACGTTGGTGGTGGTGGTGGAGGCGACGGCGGTGGTGGTGGTGGTGGTAGAGGTGGCGGCGGCGGTGGTGGTGGTGGTGGTGGTGGTGGTGGTGGTGGCGGTGGTGGTTGTGGTGATGGTGGTGGTGGTTGTGGTTGTGGTGGTGGTGGGTGGTGGTGGGTGGTGGGCAGTGGTGTTGGTGGTGGTGGTGGAGGCGGCGGTGGTGGTGGTGGTGGTGGTGGTGGTGGTGGTAGATGTGGCGGCGGCGGTGGTGGTGGTGGTGGCGGTGGTGGTGGTGGTGGCGGTGGTGGTTGTGGTGGTGGGTGGTGGTGGTGGTGGTGGTGGTGGGTGGTGGGCGGTGGGTGGAGGCGGCGGTGGTGATGGTGTTGGTGGTGGTGGTAAAGGTGGCGGCGGCGGTGGTGGTAGTGGTGGCGGTGGTGGTGGTGGTGGAGGCTGCGGTGGTGGTGGTGGTGGTGGTGGTGGTGGTAGAGGTGGCGGCGACGGTGGTGGTGGTGGTGGCGGTGGTGGTTGTGGTGGTGGTGGTGGTGGTGGTGGTGGTTGTGGTGGTGGTGGTGGTGGTGGTGGTGGTGAAGTGATAGTCATGTGAGTGTCGACTCTTTTTTTTCTCTTAAAAAGTAGATCCACGCTGGAGCAAGTATTTATGACTCCAAAATTTTGGATTCGGGTCATTCGAATCCGGTTCACTATGTGGGAGTTGGAATCTAACGAACTTATCAAAGCGTTTCTACTCCAAAATGACTCCCTGAGAGCCAAAATCCATAGAATCCAGAAGCAGAAGTTTTATCAAACGGACCCTAAAAGCAGTTGAAGAAGTTCCTCCTGAGTGAAAGAGAAACAGTTCAGGGAGTTCCAGCAAGAGATTTGATCCCTGAATTTATAAAGAAGCAGTTCATAGTTCACAGATTTGATTGCAGTGCTCGATGGTGGCGATGCCTGCTAGGGATTCTTGTTCAAGGCAGTTGAGGGACATCGCTAAGGGAAGAGAAGAGTGTGGTTTTCTTAAGCTACCGTTATAGGGTCCCCAAATCTCCTTCCTGCAAACCGATTGGAAGTGTAGAGTAGTTTAGAAGCAATGATCAAAGGTTTTCTATAAATCAATCTAGGATACCACCATATCCGTGAAACCTCTCTCTTGTCAACCTGAACGACCTATTCGTTAGCTTTTGCAACCTAATTAATAAACAACTCTGATTGCAGTCGGTGTTTGTTTTGAGGTTTGGGTCGATTTTTGAGGCTGAGAGTTTTGTTGTGGGGAGCTTCTTCTTCTCACCAAGTGAATTAATTGGGTAATCGGGAGGGAAGACTGCGGTAGCAGGGTCAGCGGAGTAGCAGTGGCGGGCGGAGGAAAGGAGGTTGTCATAGTAGGGCTGGAAGTTCCATATGACCATTACCAGCGTCACTACTACTATTTGTGACGACCAAAGATATTTGAAAATGGAAATTATCCTCAAAATTTTACATTTAATTAAGATGTTCAAATTTCCTACACTCAATCACACAAAAAGAGATCGAAAGACTTTTGCCTTAAGATCTCATCCACCCATGCCAGTGGAGGGTAAGAAATTGGAGTTGCCACCTAGATAAGGCCTAGGACCTGGAATGATGTCCCTCAATGGAGGAACTCTAATGATTCACGTAAATAAAATGGCTGACTTGTCTCACCAAAGGCGGGTAAGTGCCAAATTACGAGTTGGGTCCGGTTGAACCGGTCTCTCTAAATTCTATCATTTTCTACAATTTATGAACGCTTGGGCTATCTAATTAAACTACAAGATACAAGGGAAAATCCTAATTTGATATCTAATTCTTTACTAACTACGCATGACATAAGTTGAAATTAAACAAATTAAACAAATTAAACAAGATAATAATCACAAAATAAATTAAAGAATTTAATGAACGACATAATCATACATCTAAAGAAAGAAAAAAAATGATATACAACATATGATCGAGGTCTGGGAAAATCCCAGACTGCCTACGTATCCCTGTGTGACGGGAATCAGGCCAAACGTAGTTAGGTGGGTGTGTACGTACCAAATGTGTGTAAGAAGAGGGATGTTCCCAAAGTATTGGAACGCATCTCAAGCAATGGATGCTCCCATAATCATGAAACACATCCGATGGTGAGAGATGTCCCTACAATAGTGGGATTCATCTCAGTGTTGAGGTACTCCCTATCACAAAGAAGTCCCATTGGTGAGGTAATCCCATAACACATGGAACTTACTTCAATTTGACCGAACATGGAGCAACCAAACTACCTCACAACCTACGTATCTCTCGAGACCTCTGTCTCTCCAGAATCAAGTCAAGCGTAGTTCCATGGTGAATGAGTCATGGACACGCGTGGTCAACACTCAGGAAATGTCAAATGCCTCAGCTCTCCACGCACGGAGGTACACTAAATCTCACTCACATCTCACATTCGGGATGTCCAGGTGGGCCGTCCATCGGGCCACCAATCCTATGCATACATCTATCCAATCTTATTTTTTCATTAATACATTCTTGATACAATGATTTCCCACAATGCTCAAGGATCCGATCTTAGGGCATGTGCAGACCTCAGGCTAAGTGGGACCACATTGGTTAGCACGGAATCCAAGATCCCATGCAAGGTTGGACTCGTTGGAATCCCCTAAACAATTATATAACGGGAGGATATAATCCTAACATGCATCTATTACAATGAAGCATTATAGTGGAGATTCATCACTTAAGGAGGAATATGCATTCAAGAATCAAGTCTAAGGCATTAGCATTCCACACATATATCGATTAATCTAAACAATAAAGCATTAAGTGTGAAAAACTAACAAATATGACATGTGACTCAAAACACATGTGAAAAAGATACAACATTAAGCATCAGATTAAATTATCATGAGTTGAAACATGTATCTAAATTATGCTTGGGTCAAGCCAACTCAAGTTAGACCAGAATAAAATCAAATTAGACTTAGACCACCCTAAACCTAACTAGACCAACCCACATAAATCAACCCAAACCAATTTAAAATCCAACATAGACCAAACAAAAATCAGATGAGACCATACAAACCAAAAGGGCCTAAACTTGAACAAAGTAAAACAAATGGGCTGACCTGAACCCAAATGGAAGTGATGGGCAACTTACACACCATAAATTTACTGGGCTGAACATTTACACAATGACAGCAATGGTGGACTGATTCTAACCCCAATGGAATGGTTGGCTGAATTTATACACAATAGAACAAATACGCTGATCCTAAACCAAATGATAATGGGCTGGCCCAAAAAGAAATAATTAAACCAACTACACATGGGATTAATCTGATTGGATTGGGTTTTAACCGAATTACGATAGGAATTGATCCCATTAAACATGAGAATGACCCAAACAAGATGGGACCAACTCAATTGTATATGGGAATGCCTCAATTGATCCAACGTGAGTGGGATTAACTCAATTAAACAAGGGATGGCCAATTAGCAACGGAATAGACAAATTAGAAATTGAGATAATTCAATTGACCCAAATTAACATGTTTTAATGGAACCGTCCGATTTGTCAAAATTTAATCCTAACCGGTTTAATTTGGTGGGATTCAACCTGTATGGTCTAAATAACCCGCAATTGGCCCATTTGACGGAGATGGATGGTTTAAACACGGAACAGACCGATCAAAAGTAAGGATGCCCAAATCCACTCTGATGCAAATGTGTTGTACTTCAGATCATAGGAGAATAACTTGACAACCATGCATGACACCCATTTCAAACTCAAGAGTATCTCAATCGGAAAAAAATGTTAAACTAATAATTTCGTGAATTTACTTAATCGAGATAAAAGTTATGAAAACAAACTTTAGACAACAAGAAATAATGGAACAGCATCACATTGATTACATGCACATACAAAGTCTCACAAGAATAAACAACAACAATAATCCAGTCTAAACAGAAACAACCATAAAGAGCAAAACTCTCTTAAATAGAATATCTTGTGAGAATGTACAGAAGAATACATGTTCCATTTAAGCTGCCCAGTCATTGAAAGACAAATTGAATCATTAGCCAAACCAAAGTTTCCCAAAAGCCTTAAACTATTGTCGTTGCCTCCTCTTGAAATTAGTGCATCCCTTTGTTTGCTTTGCATTTCATTATGTAGAACTTTACATTTATACTCCACAAATGACCCATCAAAGAAATGCTAAGCTTTGTCAGTTCAAGCACAAGAATCCCTTAGGACCTAGACTACTCTCAGCTTTGAAGTCTGGTTGAAAACAAAACCCTGAACCGAAGCTGAATAGAATCTGTTGGAGAGTTAATAGATTCAACCGATCCGATTCCGAAGTTCGAGCTACAACTTGCCCTCGTTCTTCTAATACAGCCGCCGCCACTCACCTCCACTGGCTGCCACCACTCCTTAGTTTGCTTTGCACCGCAGCTCCCTCTTCTCCTCTCTTGCTCCATCTCACTCTCAAAACCCAACGATCGCCCTCTCTTCTAGAATCCTCTCTGATTGGAAGAACCCTCTAGCGATAACATTCTCTCCACTCTCTTCTCTCACACCCAGATTTCTGCTGATAGGAGCTATTTTCATTCCCTAAACCCTCTCTCAGCCGTTCTATTCTTCTGTTCTTCTTTTTCGACTCTTCTTCTTCTCCTCTCACCTGATTTCTTCTTCCCAGCTCTAACTCCTGCCGCCCGCTTCTCTATTTCCTTTTGCTGCGGTAACTTCTCCTCCCTCGGTTATCTCACTGTCTCCCTCAATTTCATTCTTAGTCCCTCTTTTCTTTCAACCCTCTTCTTTCTAAATCCCATCTTTTCTTAGCAGCCCCGGCAGAGACCAGCTTTTCCTCTCGAACCCTCCTTCTTCTCTTCCCAGCTGGCAGACCTAGCTCCATTCGAGTAATCTCCCAGATCCCTCTGAAATCCCTTAATTTCTGCAACTATTTGATCTTCTTTTCTTAAGCCCCTCCCAAAAAATAGAGTTCCTTGATTCTTTCTCTCTCTCTCTCTCCTTGATATCTCTTTTTCTTCCTCATACTCGGTATCTTCCCAAAAATGAGAAGAATCATCTCAAAAATGTGACTTTCCCCTACGTCATGCTTTCTTGAAAGAGAATCATACCAAAAGCAATTTTTTTCTCTCTTTCTTTTGTGTCAAATCCATCCAATCAAAATATAACAAAACAAAAACAACCACTTTTTTTTTTATTATGTCAAACCCATCAAAGTCTTTTGGAAGTCAATGCTTTTTTTTTTTTATAACATTAATTAATAACATCTAATTTCCCATAAAAGAAAAAAAAATTAAACTTATTCCATTAGAGACAATGGTACTAAACTGAACAGTGAGAAACACATTTTTTTTAAAGGATAGTGGCAAAACTAGGGTGCTGACACTTTTGTGGCTACTAAGGGTTTTGTCTCAAAGCAGATGGAGATCTTCCCGGTTGTGTTAGTAGCAATTGAAACCGATTGTTCGTCTTTCCTCATGTCTTCTTCCCCGATTTCGACGAGGGAGGTCAGAGTGATTACAACAAAATGTGAGGAACAACATTGAAAGGTTATTCTTTGGGAGTGGGTGTCTCTAATTCTTTTAAATCCTTGTCGTTATCAAGCATCTTCTTCAGACAATTAGAAGACCTCCCCCGATTAGGTATTCTGTTCAGCAAGATCATGATTAACCATCATCATCCCAAACGGGTTCGATGAGTAGGTCAGTCCAATGGTCTTTCTAATTAAGGCCCTCTGGAGTTTGTCATAGGAGGGTCGCGGTGAGGCTTAGCAGGAGGTTAAAGATGGTGGTGGTCGTAGGTGGTGTCATATGGGTTTGCACAGGTTCGGTGAAGGTTAGAGTGAGTAGGGTTTGATTGGGTTTGACAGGGGTATGATGGGCAGAATGTGGTTGGTAAAGGGAGTTTGATTGCAGGGATGAAAGTTGGTGGGTTAGGTTGTCGAGGTTAATGGTGGTAAGGGATGGGGGTAGTAGCGGTGGGTTGTCGATGGCTTTGTGGGTATAGGTGAGGTAGTAGCATGGTGGTGCAGGGTTTGATGGAGGTGGTAGTCGTCGAGGGTGGACGATGATAGAGAAATAAACTAACCTGAGTTTCTTTTGATGAAGTAGGGATGAAGATCTTTCAAACCCAAGTTTTTCCTCAGCCCACGAGGGCATATAAAGGAAGGGAATGAGATGAAAGTAGGAAAATACAGACATGAGCCCGCACAAACAAGCTCTCAGGCAGAATTGGAAATAGGCCCACCCTTGAACGTCTGATCACCAGTGGAGAACTGGACAAACTTCAACAGACCCCCACAAGCGATGATAAAGAGCACGTCCTATGAAGATTGGAGCTCTTGCCTTTTTTTAGGGAGGCATGCAACATAGAGAGAGAGCTCTCCCAATACAACTGGAATGAGCTTAGCGTAGCCCCAACTAACTCCAAATCCCTCTCAACAAAAGAAATGCATCGGCGTAGTTTTATTGGGTTTCAATAGGACGAGGCCACCCCAACAATCGTAGCGAAAGCCGTAGCAAAAAAAGTCAAGCCGGTTCCAGTCACACTCCCTGCATTCCAAAGGTGCCTAGAGGAAACACCCCATTATGTGGAGATAACTGCACTTAGAGTGCGTATTGCTCAAAATCCTCCTCTAACAGTAGAAGTCCCACTTGTGGCACGAGAGTTAGCAAGCTACCTTAGTGCAATGAGCATAAGGCTTCTCGTAGATAAGCCCGATTCTCAAACTATTTCTTTAAGCCCACATTGAATCAAGAATGGAACCATATTTTACCACATACCACGTTCGAGAGATCTAAGATTCAATTCTATCTAAACTGAACAATTCTAAGAGCAGTCACCTACCACCTGACAACGAGCAAGCGATACTGCGAACAGCAGCCCCTTCTCGGATTTCATCTCCTGGTGCACCGTCATACTTCTGCTCCTAGTGTGCCTTGGGAATTTGAAAAACTTCACGCATGTCCGTTTAATGAGCTCATATTGCTAGGTTGCTTTAGATTAGAGGGAATGTCAGTTAGGGAACAATAATTAGACGTAGACCAGTGCAGGTGGGCGCTACAACTGCCTTCTTCCATGTGATATCATACAACAGGTTTGGAACCCTTATTTACACGGTTTATAAAATAAGAACCCTACTGTGCTACCGTGTCAAAGCATGCTAACGCAGTAAGAAAAACCTTACCCAAGGTGGTCTACGGTCACAAATGGACAACTGTGCTCATAGATCAGCTAGGGCGCTACAGGTAGCCTCCCTTTGGTCCAACGACTAAACAATGACTGTTTGTTTTCTTTTTAAATAAGAAAGGAAAGGGTAATTTTGACATTTCAACAAATAAGTAAAAGTGTTCCAAATGGAAAAATAGTATATTTACCCTTTCTGCTTAAGACTAGTTGAACCAGGGGGTAAGTTGTAAGACTCGCACTATACTAACCCGGTTTAACCATGTCGTGCTAGGTTTTTCCATCATTACTGGCTCTTGCGAACCAACCGTATGAAGGAACCACAAGACCAGGTAAGCCAAAAACAGTCAAAACAATCAAATTTAATTGTGTGGTCAACCAGGCAAACTCAGGAATCGGACCAGTCAAACCAGTTAACTTACAGGTTGACCAATCGATTGGGATTGTGTGGTCGATGGATTTTACGACCACAAAGTCGACCGATCAATCTCAGATCTGACTCCGTGTTTAGAAAACTTTCATAATTTGAGGAGGTATCTTTCCTAGTTAAGAGAAGACTCTATATGGAGATTTTTTTCTCTATATAGAGGACGCCCCTCTAAAATCTTTCACTCTTTTAGATCAATCTCAAATCCTAGAACTGAGAAAAGAGAGGAAGAGAAGGAGAAGGAGACTTGGAGAGGAAGGCTTGGAGAACGATTTTGCAAAGAAGCTTACCGACAGTTTTTGTCTCTCTACATCAAAGACCTAAGGTGAGAAACCATCTCTGTAGATACTAGGTTGGCTAGAATTGATCACCCATCATTGTATTAAACCCAATATTGTGACTGAGATCATGAGATTTTCCAAGCAAAGAGCAAAAAAATCATGGACAATATGTTAGGGTAGTTGTTAATTGGAAACCTATGATTTAAAGGCCATAGAATGGCATTAGAATGAACCCCAGTGATGAGCCAAGGAGTTAGCTCAAAGGATATCCGGATTTGAAAGACCAACATGACAGAATTTGTGTGGTTGAATTACTGGTCGACTATAGTGTGACCAGTGAGTTAACCACAGACATTCGGGAAGTGTCCCAGGGTTATGTGGTCGCATCAATGGTCGCATGATGCTTGACCACAGATTCGATTACACAATGTCTGGTTGACATATAATGGAGACCACAGAGTCGACCAGTCAACAATTAGGAGACCTGTTTTGGGTTTTTGACTACTGTAACTTGATACAACCAAACCTTAACTTAAATTCATAAATTGGTTATGTTTTCAATTAATTCAAGGTAACTTCCAAAGCTTTGAAGAGGAACATATATCGTTTATAGGTGAGGGAACAAGACCTAAACTAATAGACTAATAACAAACTGCTTTTATTTTTTTGTTAAACTGATATGATGCCATGCTTGTATAATTATATGTGCATCTCACATGTCATCCAATACTTGTTATATATCTCTGTTCATGCATATTTTATTATTATTTTTATTTGATATGATGATGATGATAGGAATAGGTATGTGCTTGTGTGTGTGGTCAATGTTGTGGATTGGGTAGAGTATCAGGGGGAGTATAGCAGTGTGTGATCCGTTAGGCTATAACCCTATCTCTATTTTGTTCTTTGCATTGACATCGTTATATCGCTATTATCTTGGCGGAACTAGTATGTCATAGGGTATTAGAGGAAGTGTACGCGGTATGTGACTGCAAGCTCTACCAGCGAGCTTTAGTTCTATCTCTATGGGCGTTTGAGGGATGCTGGGGTAAGGCCTTGATGCAAACCTTTGATGACATCTAGGATTGGTTAATCACGAACCCAATTTACAAGCCCTAGCTAGTAGAGGCTTACGTATTAGTATGGGTAGAGTATCAGGGGGAGTATTGGCGGTGTGTGATCCTGGTATTCTAGCTCTATCTTTATTCCTTAGTGAGTGATGTAGGACGATAGCGGTGTGTGGTCTGTTGGACGTGCTCATATTTTCGTGTATGGAGGTGTGATGGTCGTCTATCCTTACCATAGCACATTTGCAAGCTTATACCAAATCCAAAGATATGAATATGACTGCATGTATATGTTTGTGTATTGTTTTGTTTACGCATTGAGTCGTGTTGTGTGTTCACCCCTCGATGTCAAATATTTTTAGTCGATGATGCAAGTATCACTGTTGAAGATTATATGAACGCGTCGTCGTATGGACACGTGACGGCTATGGACGTGCAAGCTGTGGAGGATGAGCATGATTCTTCATGCGAGTGTTTCCAGTGTGTTTATGCTTAATTTATTTACTATTTTGAGACTTAGAACTTGTAATAGATATTTATCTACGTTTTGAGTTATTTGGAGATAATTGGTTTAATATTTATTAATCACATTAGATACTCAGTTCACCATTATTAAAAACTTTCGCTATTTAATTTAGAAAAAATTTCATCTACACCCCATCAAGGATTGGTAACATCATCTACACCCACAAGATTGCAAAAACATCACCTACTACCCAAAAACTTTGCTGTGTTAATCAAAGAAGTCTACTCCGTCACAAGATTCTCATTAGATGCTGATGTCAGTTGCATTGAAATATTTCATGGTTGGTACTACCCTTTTAGTCTATTTAAAAGACCATTATACCCTTTATGTGATCTGTTACTTTATCCACAAAATCTGCTTTCCTTTTGTAGCAGTAAAAGAGAAATTTCCTTTCGTAAGATCACGATCCAAGCTTCCGTTGATAATACTAGTTGGGTCGAGGTTGTCTGAGGAAGGATTTTGTCTTGGAGCCTTTGTCTGAGGAGTCGCGACAGCTTTGGTACCAGACGCTTCAGGAATTTTTTGACTCCCTTGGTGTGTTACTTCTGGCCGAGACTTCTATTGCCTTTTACATACATCTCTACTTGGTTTTAGTTTCTTGTATTCTCTTCTCTTAGATACATTGTTATAAAATTTTCTGAAAATCTCTTGTGAATTAGATTGATTTCTTCCTTAGATGCATTTCAGGGAAGGAGAATGAAGGGAATCGTCGCATTCATAGATAAGGATTATTAATTGTAATATATAACATAAACCAAGGTAACCTACGGCTGACCTTATCTAACCTACAAGATTCAACTAGAAATTTCAATTGTTGATAGACATTTTCAGTCAAAAGAAATGGAGGCGGGTCCCCAGTTTTTTCAAATATATATATTTTTTTTTTTGAATATAAGAGAAATGAGTGGGTGATAGGTTGGGCTGTAGATGCTGTTCTACTTGAAGGAATTCCCAAAGAAGTCCACTGAAATCATTTGCTTGAACTCTGACATTGCTGCAGATTTCTCCTTCTCAACATGGTAATGGCGGTTCAATCATTCCGGGATCTAAGGAGTTTGCAGTGTCTCGAGTCATAACGTGTTGACCAATTTAATTCTTTCCATGATTGAGTTCCTCAGTAGCGAAGATTGAGCAACAAGGATGGATGCTGTTAAGGCATTCGTTAAGCTTGCTATGGTGGAGAAAGATCAGTTGCCTGAGTTTAAGAGAGAGAGAGAGAGAGAGAGAGAGAGAGCTCGTGATAGAAAACAGGAAGCAACTAAAAAAGCGAAAATAAAATACCAAGAAAATGGAGCATGAAAATTCTCAAGTTGCAGGTCATGTGAACATTAGGATTTTGCTCACGCATGTTGGAATTGCAAGTGGCGGGAATGAGAAGGGATTCTGCTCTCATAGAAACAAGAGAAGGGAAGGTAATTGGTACAGTTTAAGTTATCCCATTGGATGGTGGTGCCTGGAGGTGCAGGATCATGTATCATACCTGATGGATATTGGGGAAAAAATATCCCTGTGTTCGTCGAAGAAGAAGAAGATGTAGGAAAAGGGAACTCCAACGTTAGGGGTTAGGGCTTGGGTGAAACTGAAAAGGAAAGAAGGAGAGAAAATATAAGTTTGATTTAAAGGTCAAATTAATAAATCAGTATAATTTTATAATTTTTCAATTTATAATCTGAGGAGTAAAACTGTATTTCAACAATTTTAATGATTTTTGTCAGTTAAGTGGACCTAGGTGATGTTTTTACAATCTTGTGAGTGTAGATGATGTTAGCAATCCTTGATGAGGTGTAGATGAAATTTTTCTTTAATTTATTATCTCTGATTATGGTGTGAAATGTATTTAGTTTGGATTGTTAGCATGATTTTACGAGATCCTGGCTTGAACCATTGATTTTTATGACGGTTCATCACACTTATGATTAGTCTCAAATTGGGGTGTGACATAAGTTGTTCGGTTAAAAAAGTTTTGAGGGTATATGGAATCGATGTAAACTACAGGGGTGGGATGCGGCAACTTGCTTCGGATGGCTGCCACGTGGCTCTCGGGTGAATCCGAGACCCACGTCCGAACCGACATCCTTTGTCGGCTGGGTGTCCATTCGGACGTGGGTCTCGAATTCACTGAGAACCACGTGGCGGTCATCTGAAGGAGATTGCCACTGTCCTCCCAGTCAGAGGATGTGGATCCGTGGTATGAGTCAATTATCCTAAAAAAATGTTAGGCTACATTGATTGTACTTTGCAAAGTCTTTTTTTTTTTTTTTTGAATGGGTAATAATTTTATTAAAAAGTATCCGAAATACCATCCCAAGATGGAGAAGCATAAAAATAAGAAAGAAAGGAAGACAAGTCCAAAATGGATGAGCCTAACCCAACATCAGGGACGGCACAAACAAGAAAAGGAGCAGAAAGCGCCAGGGAGGATTGCAACGGGGAGAAAACTCATTCAAAAAAAAAAAAAATAATAAAATAAACAATCCATACCCTATATCGTTTCTAATTTCTCAACCCATGGTATTGAGAAGCATGATGATTGTGCGAGTTCGTACCCTAGGAGTCCAAGGAATCTCGGAGATACACAGAAGGACTTGAGCGCGGGTACTCCTCCTTGGAAAGATAGGCATTTGGGAGCCCAAACAGAAATTTTTGCTTTTCCCAAGCTCCATAGTTTTATTTTTTATTTTTTTTATTTTTTTGGTAGAAAAGCCCAATAGGTGACTCAGGTGGTGCAATACTCTCACATCGGCTTAAACAAACCTGATCGGCTTAAGAGGATTTTGAAACCTGGGCTCTTGAATTCACCCCAGAAGTAGGAAAAGGGACCAATGAATGGAGGGGGTTAATGTAATAATATCAGGATCGAAATCGTCCTCCTCAAGGTGGGATAGAAATCCTTTTCTGCAACAGGTGCACTTGCCAAGGCTGGATTTCAGTCGACATACAGATTCATGTATTGGTATAAACGTCAACTGAATTTCAACCTTTGGATCAGCAGACAGGTACACCCGCCGCCCCAGGAGACCAACATCTGACACGACTTCCCCTAAAGACAAATCACTTTCGCTGCCCTTCTCATCAAAACTAGGGTCAGACTCATTTTCTGAGGATGAATCGTCCGAAATGCAAGTGGGCACCAAAGGAGGAGGAGAACACTGCTCCCGGAGATTGAGACCCAGAATGGTAGATACATTTAGATCGTTGGATAGAAAATTCCCATCATGAAGTAATGCCAATGGGGAGCAAGAAGGGGGCAGAGAAGCCACGTGGTTAGGGGTGTCTAGGGGAGCACCCGAAAAACCTGGTTCGGAGAGGGCCCCCAGAAAAGGGTGAAGGCCGCCTTTGTGACATAAATGTTAGGTTGGTCTAAAGAAAGTATCCAATGACCTTTGTTGATGACTACCTCATCTCCACCTAGATGTGGACACGTAGGAGAATACTATTTCTACCATATATATATATATATACTAAAAGGAAAATATTTTCACCGACAATAGTCACTTTGTCGTGCCACTTTTTCAATGATGACAGTATAGCTGATGGATCTGCAACGGTTATTTGTTCTGTCCTCAACTTTTTCTATTTCCTCCGTTTTACAAAGAAACAAAAGAACCCGAGGAGAAGTAATTATTCCTTAATGTGGTCTATTATTCGATACCAAGGATTCCTAGAACTTATGTTTGTTTTCGAGTAATTACAAACAGGGGGAAAATAATTTTAGGATTTCTCAAACTTAGAATGCAGAAGAAGACATTGAGAAAGTAGCAAATATTTCATGTAAATATCATTTGCAAATTACACAAAACTTTTATATATATATATATATATATATATATATATATATATATATATATATATATATATATATATAATCATTATCTAAAATTCTTTTTGGTATAATTTATATTTATGTTTATATATTATTTATAATAAATCATTTATGAGAATAAATTATGAATAAGAAATAATAATCATGTAATAGCACTAGATATACAAAAAAATAATAATAAATTATCACAATAATGATATACACACCTTCTTTATATTTAATAGTACATACCAAATGTTATTATTCATGACTCATAATTTTTTTTAATAAATGATTTATTATAAATAAATCATAAACATAAATATAAATTATACCAAAGGAAGTCTAACATGATTGTATCATTAATAGGCAAATTGCCTACCCCATTATATCGAGACTGACCACAACCTAACACATCAGAGTCCATGACATGAAGAAAGTACAAGGAAGAAATTAGAGAGACAACTGAGAACCCATAAACCATTCGATTTAAACAAATACAATGTCATATGAAATGGATCTGAGGTAAACAGTGTTTTGAAAAAAAGATAAAAGGGTAGAGATGAATGAAGTCTTAATGTGAAAATATATAATACAGAATAGAAACTACAATCTCGCCAATGAACCAAGACTAAGCTCTCCAAGAATCACGAAATTAAATGGAACTGATAAGCATGAATTCACTGTTCCATGAATCTCATGCATGAAAACTCAGTTATAGGATCCCATGATGACGCCGGTTTCTTTAATGTCGCCAAAGTTGGTTCCAAACCCTTCCTTAGCTTCGGAGTAGCGAACATAGTTGAGTCCAGTGAATATACCAGTGGTCGCAGTGAAGACAGCTCCTTGTCACGGTCTTAGTATAACTAAGCCAACTGTACGGCACTCAATCTTTCACAATTCCTCTTAGAGTGCTAAGTCAGCCTAACTCCTACCAAAGAAAAAGAGCAACACTCCGCGATTAAAAATGCCTTACTGAAATATTAAATGATAAGCAACATGCTCTTTAATAGTTGAAGAAAACAGGCTTGTGTCAAGAGGACCTTGACACCGATTATTCCAAAAGGATTGGGGGCTTTGAAAATAGAGGGTATCATAGAACTTCATGGGATGGGCACTTTTTGTAAATGAGGGTTTGTGCCAATCTAACAGACACTGATACATGATGCCAATGCTCTTTGACACGGATCAATGTCAAATAGAAAATCCCAATAGAAAATTATAGATCTGGGTCAGTCTTGTAAGTGATGGGCATTATAAAAAACTAAGGCTGCATATTTAGTATCCATTTTTTAAATACATTGGAGGTCAAAATCACATTTTGAGAAGACAAAAATAATGTTTGGTATTTATAATCGTTCTTAAAATTATAAATTGTATTAGAAAACGCGGTTTATTTTAGAGCGTGTTCTTTAGCCCATCTTGCATTCTGAGTAAGGTTCTAAATCTAGGTACCAGACATGGTATCAGTCATTTCGAAAACCAATCTTGATCAGTTAGTATCGAATGGTGTGGGTCCGATCCAACTGGAAAGGCACCATTTTGGACTTGGTCTCATCCCATAACATTGATCGGTTATTATTTTATCAAAAAAATTAAATGTTGTTTTTATATTCCTAATAATTGTGGATGATAGCCATGTGATAACCCTATCCCTAAGATGATTGACAAGTGACACAGTATATTAAAAAAATTAAAATAACGGGTACTAGATTGGACCTGATCAGCCGATCTAGATGATCCAAGACAATATCAGACCGATCCTCAAAACCAATTAGGAATCAGTATCAGGATCAGCCATGTCCAAAACTAACATGAATCGACCGATTCAATACCAATTACTTGAACCCTGATCTAAGCCCAGAATATAAATATCTCGTTCTTTAATCTTCTCTAATTCAAATTTAGAGATGCATTCTCAATTCCCAAAATTTATTTTAAAAAATACATTCCAAACAATATATATACCAGCAAGCGATGCATTCTCAATTCCCAAAATTTATTTTAAAAAATACATTCCAAACAATATATATACCAGCAAGCAACGAAGAGGACAATAGCCCATGTCTTTGAACGACTGGGACTCACAACTTTCCCACAGCAGAAGCACCCAGTTGCCACCATTATAATGACTTGACTAGCCATCAGGAATACGGCTGCACCTACGGAAAAAGATCGTCTCCAGTTCGTCCAGTCGTCCAGTTGTGGACGGACAGACTGGATTTAAAGGACACGCCCCCCCATGTATTGGTATGCGGTCCTTTAATCCGGCCGTCCGACCACGAGGCAAATCGGATGGAATACGGCTGCACCCACACCATAGCCAGTGGCAATAACTGATCGAGTTATAGACACAATAATTCGTCTGAAAATCCGTATAGACGATAGCCTGTGCGAAAAGCCCAGTGATGAGTTTGGGAAGGCGATTTGATTTTTTGATAGGAAAACCACTCTCAAGTTCAAAGACATTTACATTATTTATTTTTTAGGTTCTTATTTATGTGTATCATAGAATATATGATGACATATGTAGTTGTTTGATATGATTTGTGGTATTTATTTATATATAAATAAATTAATATAATATAAAATCTATAAATAGGTTAGAAAATATTTATTATTGTTGGGATAATTTATTATTATTTCTTTATGTCTAATGGTATTAATCAATTATTAGTTATGAGTCATATTTATTCTCATATATTATTTGTCATAAATAATTCATAAACATAAATATTAACTATATCAAAGAGAGTCTAAACCATCATAATTGGAGCCCAATGAGTTCATGCCCATAACCTGATCTATGTACAAGTATTTTTTTTTTTTTTATAGATGTAACAGAATTTTTAGGTAAAATTTTTGCTATTCGGCAGATCAGGGCTATAAGGGTGTCTCAAGTGGATTCAATTCCTCTCCTCCAAGAGAATCTGGAGGAGAGGTGGCGCCCCTATTGGATGGGTCACACCTGAGGCTTAGATGAATCCGAGCCCTCCATCTGAGCCGACACCGAGTCAACAAGCTGAGCCGAGAAGGGGGTGTCGGCTCGGATTCACCCGAGCCCAAGGTGTTGTCCATTCAATGGGGGCGTCACCTTTCCTCCAGATTCTCTTGGAGGAGAGGATGTGGATCCGTCTCAAGTTAGGACACTTAATTCTGCCACGTGGAAGGATCAATGGAAAATGCAACCATTGGATTCCTAGAGACAGCACTATATGTCAGATTTCAGAACCAATTTAATCATGTACCTCCTCAATTGATATGTATTTCTATGTATGTTCACACACTTACTGGCATCTAACTACCATAGGATCATATGTAATTTTTCAATGTTTTGTTTTATTACACGGTAAATTTCATTCGGATTGAAACTTAGCATGTGAGTAAGAGACCCTAGGGTTTACCTATCTATAAAATTCTAACACAATATGTGCCACATAGTAGCAGGCACCAAACCATGGCAATGGTTATGTTGTTTGCCGGACCAAAAAAGCTTTCTACCTTTCTAAGAAATTAAGGAAAATGTTTTTCTAGTTTGCTCCTCATGTAAGGATATCTATGGTTTAGGATCCTCTGGTCCCATGTATTTGAAGTTTTCATAATATCCTTTTTCTTTATCTATTCATTCACAAAAAACCCTTTTCTTAACAAGACTAATAAGGGAACCTAAAGTCTAGTTTTCTTTGACTAAATTCTTATATCTTAAACTTGGTGAAACAATAACGATAGAAACCACAAGGCATTTAAGAATATATAAAAATCTAGCAACTAAGCACTTGATATGAAATTCCCATATGACCCCTATTCAAATGCCAAGTTTCAACTCAATCAGGTCATAGTCTTGTGAATATATCAAAATAGTAAAAAAAGTAACCGAAATATTCGATATTTAGGTTCTGATTGTTTGTGGAAAATGAAAATTTTCCTCTACAATAGTTTTTTCCGCTGTTTATTTTAACATAAAATACAGGGGGGAAAAAAAAGACTTGAAAAATATGCAACTTTTACATAGAGAGAAATTTGCATGAATATAATATATGTGCAAAAATTTTTTTACAATGAAACAAATAAAACCTTAAATATCATTGAGACTTGAGATGAACTATTAAATCGAACTTTTGTCCTATTTAAAGGATTCCTCATTCATCTGCCGCCATGTGGCACAAACCACCACCATATGAAGGGAAGATTTTCATCACGAGCAGTTAAGGAATCTCTCTTCTCATCAATATACCTTTAAAATGCATATACATCTTTTGTTTTTGGAAAATCATTATTGTCAAAAAGGATTTGTCATTTTTCCAAACCTTACGTGGTAACTATTCTTCCACTTGGATAGATGATATCTATTTTACCTATTGGATGGAGAGGATAACAAAATAAAAAAATAAATAAAAAAAATTATATATATATATATATATATATATATATATATATATATATATATATATATATATATATATATATATTATTGGAAAAGTAAGAAATTTTTTATGTAAAATATTATTTTCACATAAAATTTTACATAAAAGCAAACAGGACTTGACCTCAACCGGTTAGTGTGCCTTTGGACTTATTTCAAAATCTAAGGAAAAAAAAAAAGAAATTTTATAATTATTATCTAATATGATTGTATAATAATTTCAAACTTGGTTATTAAATTTGGATTCAAATCGTCTCCTCCCTAAGATTCGGGAGGAGGGATGGCGGCCTGGATGGATGGCCGACACTTGGCTCTCTGGTGAATCCAAGCCATCCATCCGAGCCGACACCCCAGCCGACAAGCTGAGCCGACAAGGCTGTCGGCTCGGATAGATGGCTCGAATTCACCCAAGAGCCAGGTATCGGCCATCCATTGAGGCCGCTGCCCCTCCTCCCGAATCTCTAGGAGGAGACGATGTGGATCCATTAAACTTTGCTTACTTTACAAAGAAATTCTTTATATTGACAAATAAAATAGGAAAAATTATTACTATCAGAAAGGGTTATTGCTTTTTTGAATGTCGCAATCTTCTATATGGACACATAATATGTCTATTTTAATAGTTGGATAGAGAAGATATGGTCTTTATTAGTCACTTGTCAAATTTCAAAGTCTAAAAAATATCATTCTTATTGACATGCATCCCATGTATGTCCATGGATATGTATCAGTATTTCATACATTACTATGTACTCTCCCAACTTGAAACAAAACATGCAATTTAGATTTAAAAAAAATATTCTAAAAAAAAAGAGAGGAAGTTTTTATATTCATTACCTAACATAATTGTGTAATTAATTCCAAACATTTCAAAATTGGTTATTAAACTTTGTTTTATTTACAATCAAATCTTTCAAATTAAAAAAATAAAATAAAATAATACAAGTTATTATGGTCACAAAGGTTTGTTGCTATTCTGAATGTCACAATTTTTTATTGTGCTAGATGGACAGATGATGTGTCCATTTTAACCGTTGGATAGAGAAGATGGCAGTCTTGATTAGTTATGTATCAAATTTCAACGTCTAACTAACACCCATTTGTATTAGCATGTATCATGTGTATGTACAAGGATATGTATCAATACTCAAAACATTACTATGCACTCTTCCAATTGAAATGGAACGAACAATTTATATTTAGAAAACGTATTTCAGAAAAGAAAGTTTATTATCATTATTTAACATGATTGTATAACAAATTCCAATAATTCAAAATTTGGTTATTAAACTTTGTTTTACTTTACAAATAAATCCTTTAAATTGACAAATATAATAGGAGAAATTATTATTGTCACTACAATTTGTTGTTTTTTTTTTTTTAATGTCGCAATGTTCTATTTTGCCACGAAGACAGATGATATGTCTATTGTAATCATTGGATAGTGAAGACATGGTCTTGATTAGCCATATGTCAAATTTCAAAGTCTAATAAAAATCCATTTGTATTGGCATTCATCTTGTGTATGTCCATAGATATGTATCAATACTCCAGACATTACTATGCACACTCCTAAGTCGAAACAGAACAAACATTTTAGATTTCAAAAGGTATTCTGAAAAAAATAATAATTTATAATCATTACCTAATATAATTGTGTAACTAATTCCAATAATTCCAAACTTGGTTATTAAACTTTGTATTACTTAACAATCAAATCCCTCAAATGGACAAATAAAATAAGGCAAATTATTATTTTCACAAAGGTTCTTGCTTTTTAGAATGTTCCAAATACTTTATTTTTCTATATGGACAAATGATGTGTCTATTCTAATCATTGAATAGAGAAGACATGGTGTTCATTAGTCACTTGTTTCAAATTCTAATAAATACCCTTTTGTATTGACTTGCATCCCATATATGTCCATGAATATATACTAATATACCAAATAATACTATATGCTCTCTCAACTCGAAACAAAATACACAATTTAGAAAAATTGATCATTTTTTTTTTGACAATAAAAATTTGATCATTGTTGATATTTAGAAAAAGTGATTCATGAAAGGAAAGTGAAAAGCGAAGAGGGAGAGGAGGAAGAGGATAGAGAGACACACCATACTCCTATGCCGCTCAGCAACAATGGCGAGGGCAAAGCTATGATATGAAATATGGAGACAATGATTAAGATCACTTTGGAAGCCACGAATGCCGCGTCAGATCCTCCACCAACAGATCAGAGAGGGGTCGAGCTCCTCTGAATCACCCCTACGTGCTTCAGGGAGTGGATCATCCGGTGGATGATTGCCATATGGAATTAAAATAATCAGATGGTCTGAGTTAAAAAAAAATTGCAAAATTAAATGGCGAATAAATGTCACATGAGATAAAGGACAGAAAAGAGGTAAATCGTTCATGAACAGATTTCACGAAAACCGCACTCTTCATTCTGCATCACCACTCTTCCGCCGGAGCTAGATTGATTGTTAGGCCTCCAAATGGACATACAAGTTGCTGTCGCTATAGCTTGAGCAAGCTAACGATGGAGGTATATGGCCAATCCATGGTTGCCGGCATGCTAATGTTATTTTCCTGTCTAGTATTGTCGGTCATGATGAGGTAATCCCTAGTCACAAATGTCATTTTTTGGAGATGCGAAAATGAGAATGTGTGGGTAAACATGTATCGTTGCAAATTAACGGGGATCTTGCACATCTGTGATAAAAACTGTAACCTTGAGAATTTTGTACGATAACCATAGCTCTCTTTGCAGAGTAAGCGTCCATGTTCCCCTTACTTACAGCAGAGGAGTAGGCAGTTTAGAGGAATCCGGAGGAAACTCAAAGTGGAGAACTCCCCTAATACTTGTGCTTTAAGCGATGGCGTGATGCTCAACTTCATCCTTCTCCTTTTGAGAGGTATTTCTCTGCAGTTGACCCAATCTGCAATCAAATTTGGGGACGGCGCCATAGATTTGAGTTAAATTAGTTAAGGAATTACTGTCTTATTTCGTCCTTTTTCCCTCTTCCTTTTTAATCTTCCCATGTTCTAATGTTTTTGTGAGTTTGGAGAACAGGAGTACAAGATTGTTAGGACTTTAATAAACGTATAAGTTGCTGACGCAGTAGCTCGGGCAAGCAAGCGATGGAGGCATATGGCCAATCCATGGTTGCCGGCCATGCAAATGTTATTTTCCTGTCGAGTATTGTCTGCCATGATGGGTAATCCCTACTCACAAATGTGATTGGCGATGCGAAAATGCGAATGTATGCGGAAACGTGTATGATGAAAGAGTCTAGTCCATCTCACGAACAATTTTGGGTGAAGCCTATGATCCTTCTTTCTTTCGGTGGTTGCAGTTGCAGATAGAGTGAGAGCAGAAGGAGATGGAGAGATTTTATAAATTTTAATCCCCTTTTTCTTTTCTGATCTCATGTATAGTTATTCATCATTTAGTTTTGCAATTTTTTAGTTCTAACCATCGGATTATTTGAGCTCCACATGGCAATCATCCACATGGTGCTTCACTCCCTGAAGCACCTAGGGATGATCCAGAAGAGCTCCACCCGATCAGAGAGCCGCTGGGAGAACACAACAGAGATCCATATATATATATTTTGAGAAATATTATTGTAACAAGGGTTGTTATTTTTTCAAACATATCAACTACCCTCCTAAACCTCCTGTTAAGATACGATTGTAAATAAATTGATGAGGATAATTTTGAGATATCACATTTTCCGGTTGAATTGATAAAAATAATTAAAACAAAAAAACATTAACTAATTTATATTGAAAAAAATGATAAAATTGTAATTATGTAAAACTCATTGTATACGTCTCTCCATCTCCATCGTTTTAGATCTTTTAGGGCTTCGCCACAATTGATTTTGCAATCTTGAGCTTCTTGTTTGTTTCTTGAAAAGAGTCCTTCGACAAATTCATACTGCTTTGTTCTAGGCACCTCATTGAACGGAGAACGATTCTTCCACTTCAATGGTAAAGGGGGTCTCCCAGGACCTAGGCAATGGTTTCTTTCTGCCTTTGAAAATCATTAACTTTTTAATCGGAGGGCATTTTCTGCGCAGAAGATTTGTTGGATCCTACTAATTTAAAAGGATTAAGGTCTGCAAAAAGTTTTTGTGAGTCCTTGGTTTCTTGAGGATAAGGCACTACATTAATATGCTCCTTCACACTATCACTACCTAAAAGGCCTCTATGATTCCCTTTATTCTGTGAGGAAGTTCCAGCAGTCAAATTAGATAGAGGATGTAACTGACTAGCAGGAAGCACCGTCTTTGAATTTCCAGAATAGCTGCCAATGTGAGGAGGCAGCATTCCACTACTAGCAGTTGAGAAAGGAGGCACTGATTCTATTTCCTGAGGACTTGAGATTCTTTCTGTATTATTCTCAAGGATAGATTTTCCATTTACAGCAGTACATTCACCAAAAATGGCTCTAACCTTGAGTAACCAGCCCCCAAATCATTAGCTGGCTGGAAAGAGAGCGGTTTGTTCAACCTCGGATTACATGAGTTGAAGGAAACATCTTTTATACTCAAGAATATCAGCCGGTATAAGTATCATTCAGTCCTAGGGAAAAAAGAGGGGGGCGGCAAAAAAAGGTTATGAATTCTCTCATTGGGAAGTGAAGGGATCTGAGTTAAAATGGTAGCGCGCTAGCACCATTGAGAACAAAAACAAAATGCATTGAGCTCTACAAAAAAAGGAGTATCATAGCCATTTCAACAAAATATATATTATATTTGTTTAGTTGGATATGATTACGTGGTACAGATACGATGAGCCAAAAATTGAAATTGAGACCTTGGTACAGTTTCAGGTCCAACAGACTTCACATATGTTTTTAAGTATTTATATAACTGAAACAATATAGAGGATTGAGAGAATGAAAAATGACACCTTCTTTTCTATTTCAGAATCTTACATTGTTAGTATTTTTGAAAATAATAATAATAATAATAAGGGATATAGAATAAACATCGCAAATTCTTATGTACGGAAAATGCAAAGCTCTCTTGAAGTACTAATTTTCTGTAATGATGTCAGGTGTTCCTAGTAAAGATACACCTATATTATATAACCTTTGAGATTATAATACAATAAGTCAAATTGTCTCGTTCCTATATTCATAACCTTTGAGATTATAATACAATAAGTCAAATTGTCTCGTTCCTATATTCAGGGAGGAGGGAGATATCCCTGTCAGAAGACCGACATGTGGTTTTCAAAAAAATCCAAGCTCCACGTTCGAACCCACATCTAGCTGACAAGCCAAGCCGACAGGGGGTGTCGGTTCGGAGATAGGACTCGAATTTTCCTGAGAGTCAAGTGTCGGTCATCCGACGGAGGCGTTTCCCTCCTCCCTAAAGTACAGGGAAGAGAAGATTCGGATCCTTTGTTCATTTCCTGTAATTTCCGTGACACTAGGGAGCAAATTACTAGCAAGGAAGGAAAAATAATAATGATTTTTGAAAACCCATATAAAATAAGCGAACCTCATTTTAAGAGGCTAGAATTGGCAACATAAATGGGTCTATCTTGAAGGCAATCTATAAGTGGGACTAGGTGAAATCAATGTGACCCCTTCACAAAGCATCCACATTAACTGCATCTGAACTTCAATCCCAAAAGCCAGCCTACTGAAAGCTAAATACAGAAAAATGCTCAGTGGCTATTTGCCTTGTCTTGTTTAAGGGTGTTCTATTTAACGGAAAATAGTTAATCAAAGGTATGGGTGCAGATTTGTTATCATAGGAAATTCAACCTGCAGTAAAGAAAATAAATTACTTCAGTTCCATTTAATTCTAAGAGATTCAACAAATAGAATTTATAGAAATATCTGACCAACTATGAAAAGGGAAAGATCCACGATCAAATTTCACCGACATGCCCTATGGATGTCTGCCAATGACTACTTCAACGAAATCAAACTGACAATCAAGTTTCAACAAGGAACTAAACAATTCTGCAGTTAACAGAGATGATCCAAATATAAATTATGTTCAAAGAAATGGACAAAATCAAGCTAAACAACCGGAATTGGTGTACCAACCCAATGCGAATCCAACGTGTTTTCGATCCTACACAACATGGTCATGTAGTCACGGCCGCAAGGCCTTGCAACCATGGGCCACGGCCGCATGGCCATGCAATAACGGGTTTATCCCATTGTCAATTAGAACATATCATTGATACTCTATTTCATAGTAACGTATGTTGATTGTAGCCCAAAAAAATTAAAAATGGTAATCCTAATCAAACATGTGGTTGGTAATCCCCTATGGTCAACATGTAATCAAACTTGTGAAAATTGGATCAACTAATATAATTGTGATTCAATTTGTGATCTCTGAGTTATATTGTTAATAAATGTGATATTATAATCAGTGAGGACATACCAATGATACTATGATATGTCAATTTTGGTTTATATCAACCACCTTTTTATGGAGACTATTTACATCGTGGAAACAATAATGCTATTTAGCCCTTGAAAGAATAATGTAAGACATGCCTAAGATACGAAATTTGGCAGAAATTTAACTCATTCAAACAAATTTAGAAAAAATAGGATATACTTCCACAAACAATCAAAGAAATCTTAGCAAATGATCTAGGGAATCAATTAAATTCTGAAAAAGAGAAATATTATAAGAATGAATCAATTAAATACTTCCCTAATATGTCTCATCCATAAGATTAAAGCAGCGCCATATGGCTCGCAAGTCGCATCCAATGGGCACTCGATTAAATGTAAAGACTCAAATACCTTTTAAATTAGAATTTATAATCTAATAAAGTTTTTTATTAGATAAATTAAAAATGTCCACTTTGTCCTATCTATTCCAACTTTCATTATTCAATTCTCATATTTTATTAGTATTTTCACATTTTTGTTATTGTTTACAAATGTAACAGACTCTTGTTACAATAACAACATCCCTATATATATATATATATATATATATATATATATATATATATATATATATATATATATATATATATATATATATATATATATATATATATATATATATATTCAACTGTGTAAAAGAAAAAGACTCATCATCAACTACCGGTGAGCGGTAGATGGTAAGTCAGCATTCAAATTTTTTTTTTTTTGGTAACTTGTCAATTTTTTTTTTTTTTATACAAAGTCAGCGGTCAACTAGCTTCGAAAGAAATGATAAGAAGGTAGTGAGTTGGATTATCGGTAGAGGAAACATAATCCAAATCAAATTAAACAAAATTAAGTATAAATATTATTATTTATGAGGATGTTTTTGTATATGGATCATGTATGTACATGGTCATAATATCAACCTTTCATTTAACAGGACATGAGTAATTTTGGGATGATATTTTTTTATCCGATGATTGAAAATATGACTGTAGGAACACAACAATATGAATGAAAGTTAACCCACCTCTTCGTGGGGAGTGAGGGATGCCGTTTAGTAATAGAAGAGATGCAAAAAACAGTTTCCTGGGGCATTCTAACTTTGGAACAGTCATTAATTTCCACCAAACCACATTCATTTCATCCAGAGAAAAAAGGAATATGTCAAACTACGGTGTACACCTCAAGATTGGATTTAGATGTCGTGTAGCAATAAGGCATCCAACGACTGAGAGTGCATTGAAACACACATTCAATTATATCCAGAGTCAGATTCCAGCAGACGATCCTTAACAAGGTCATGGGCTTTTGATGTCATAGAGTGTGACGTCAATCATAGAGTGTGCCGTCATGGGTTGAAAGGTTATGCATCATTAAGTTTATTATATAATTTTTTGGACATGGTACTTATACGCAGTAATGTATTGAGTTTTTTGTCTAATTAGCTGGAGTCAAATTTTGTATTACTTATCTTCCCTTCTTTCCATTGGTCGGTGGAAAATATGATCGTTTATGAGCAAGTTAGTGCACAAAACCTTTTGCCTAATTTTTTTATACAATAATTCTCCATTAATCATTATTTTTTATTCTGAATTCCAAATGAAAATCCAAATAATACCATGGTCTATCTGGTCTTAACGTCCTAATCCAACCATTATCAAAATATTTATGTATATATATAGGGACTTTTATGAATAGCGTCTCTATAGATGATTTAAAATTTTTTACTTTATTTTATTTACTCTTATTTTATTTTCAAAAGTTTTTTTAATTAAGGGTAAATTAGATTTTTCATAACATTTTTAAAAATGATTTATCATTATGTCAATATCAAGAGTTAATCACTATCATGTATTTTTTTTTTTTTGAATTAACATGTGAAATGATAAGAAATACTGTCACTACAACAAATTAATTTATTATAAAAAGAAGGAAAAAAGAAATGTGCTAAATTATATATATATATATATATATATATATATATATATATATATATATATATATAAGTGTATTTGGAATATGACAATTTCTTTTATATACCATTTATTTTATTATCAAAAGCTTCTAAGACGGATAAATTTTTTTTTATGAATAGATTAGAATAACCCTCACTACAGATAAACACATACGAAAAAAAGAAAAGAAAAGATGAGAGCACCATAATATGGGTTTTACAACCCTAATCAATATACAGGTATTTGATATAATAACATTGCCATTATTGTCAATAAATAATGAAGGATGCCAACAATGTATCTAAGATGTATAGTAAAAATATACCTAATATAACGAAGATCGTCAATGAAAACCATGCATATATTAAATATTATTAATCTGCTCCAAAAGAAACCTCAGGCATGGTAATCTAAAACCCAATTGGAAATAAAAGTAAGTGCATGTTACATGTCAAACATTTCCGTTGAATGATACTTTAATAAGTCATGAAATCATAGAATTGAATCAATTTAAAATCAATTTAAATTCCAAGCATTTATACGCAAATAGCAACAATATAAGTAGCACATGTTCTGCAATAACAATAACTAACAGTACAAGATGAATCAAATTGATTCAACATTTACAAAGACAACCAATATCAGTTGTTATTATTAGAGTTAATTATCTCTTTATGAGTTTCAATTAATTCATTATAGGAATTTATCTCAGTTAGGGTTTTGGTTAACCTTAATGGACTTCACACAATACCTAGAATATATACAATGGGAAACAATTTAATTAATGTAAAACATACGTATTCGTAAATATTGATTTCTGCCTGATTTTACAATTTGGTATGAGTCTTCTACAGCCCACAAAAGATCTCTTTTCGACCTCTCTACGTATAGGAGCAGAGAGAGGAATTAACAACTTAGGCTGCATGGATTCTCAACTTAGTATTTATAATATTATCCCAAACCCTAAACCACCCCACAATGGACTAGATTGATTTATCTCTAACCCGTGACGAATCAAACCAAAACTGATGAAACTCATAATGCAAACTTCCGATATTCAATGGTTATAGTAATTAATCAAACCCGAAAGATAATATCTAACAATTGTCTGCAATTATATATGAAATTAAGACGAGAATTATATCTGTCAAGTTGTATTGGGATGTAATATAAGGTACCCATGATGTCCCCTCGTGGATCTAACAAATTGCAGGTATATAGTAAACATGGATCGAATTATGAGATTAATTATGACATAGTATTAAGGTTTCTTTCCCATATTTTTTTTTTTGGTTTCATTGCAATTTTTTTTTTTTGGGTAAAAATTTCATTGCAAAATGAAATTGATTATACTAATAGTTGGTTTTCTTTGAATAATATTTTAGTTTGGAATTATTTTGGATATTCGATTATTCTAAGTTTTGTTATGCATTAAGAAGACAACTTGTTTTCACCACTTTTGAGAGAGGATTCTGAAGCAGAGGTTGGAGGATTAGGTGATCCTGGGACTCAAATCCTCTCCCGCGCGCCAGTTTTCTGACGGGCTGGAATGCACCGGCACGCATACCGATGCATTTCAGTCCGTCAGATGATGGGCTGGAAGGCTGACGCGCTGGAGACGATTTTTTTGCGTGATCCTGGGTCTTTTTTCTCCAGCAAATACATTGTGTCTGAACTCAACAAGGTTGTTGATGCATGCTCAATGTTGTTCAGTGGCCCAGTCCCAATTAGCTTCTAGTTTTCAAGTTTCAATTAAGGGAGCCAGACTGGGATGCCGAAGGTCGTCTGCAATTCATTTTAGTTAAGATTGAGTCCCATGATGGCATTGTCAAAAATGGGGTAAGGTCATTTTTCTAATTTTTTGTCTTTTATATCATTATTTTTTTTCTATCAATATATTCCAAAAAAAAAAAAAAAAAAAAAAAAAGAACAAAAAAAAAAAAACAAAAAAAAGAACTGGCATGTCAAAAAATGGGGTAAGGTCAATTTTCTAATTTTTTGTCTTTTATATCATTATTTTTTTTCTATCAATATATTCTTTCTGACCTTTAGTACAAAAAAAAATAAATAAATAAATAAAATAAGGAAACTAATACATAACAACTAACAAAACGACGGGAATCAAATTGACTCAATATTCACAGACAAAGAACGTAAGATATTGTCTGGAAATTTAAATGAAACTAAGTAGAAGATTGTATCTACTCGGTGCCATTGATATCCCTCATGGATTGGGCAAATATGAACTACATTAGAGTAAATTGATATCCCTATAAGGGGCTTTAATTGCTTTCTATGTATTAGTATGTAAATTGAAGCTTTTAAAAAATAGTCTAAAAAACTGGTCAGAGAAAATGTTCCCTCATGTGGATTTGGAAATTAAGAGAGTGCGTACAGTTTGAAGATATTCAAGAGACTATTCAGATTGTAGGGAGTTTGGATTTTCTACATAAAGAAGAAAACTTGGCTACCAAGAGGTGTGAGGACAAAGATGGTTGGATTTAGGAGTCGCCACCTAGATTAAGGTCTAGGACCTCAGAAATATGAAATCTCACCTCAAGATAAGACTTCGATTGACTCATGACCCTTAGATTGGATTTTTAATCCATCAGAGATTGGGAAAGTGTTAGGTTACAGTTATGGGAAGGGATTAGGCACCCAAACCGCCCGATCGAAATCGGTCTCCTATACATTTCCTATGTTAGACTCTATCTATTAAACCGAACCAAATCAAGTGGTTTGATATCCTTGAACCGAATCTGGATCCACCAGATTGCCTACGTATCACTGATTTCTTTCGAAAATCAGGTTCACCATTGTAGTTCAGGTGTGACTAAGATTTATGACTGTGATTTATACTTGTACATGATTAAGTTCATTGTTCAAGTTGAAGTTTATGCTTGAAATGATGAGAAACCCTATGGGTTAGGATTTGGATAGTTCATACGAACTGATAGATAATCCTAGTGGATCTAAGAATGGATGACCCTTTTTGGGTCTGAATGTGAATAACCCTATCTGGGTCAAAATGTGGATAACCCATTCTGAGTTGGAATGTGGATAATCCATTTTGGGTCGAAATATGGATAACCCTATTTGGGTCAAAATATGGATAACTTTTTATGGGTCAAAATATGGATGGATATCCTAGTGGATCTATGGATAGTCCGAGTGGACTAAGGTGTGGATCCAAATTTGAGATTCTTTCGAATGGCCTACGTATCCTAGGGTTGCCCTAGGAATCAGAATTCACGTAGTTCGAAATATGTGGGATAACCTGTTCTAGGTTAAGGATTTAGAACTTATTCTAGGTTTAGGATTTAGAACCTATTCTAGGTCTAAGGAGCAACCTATTATAGGTTAAAATATGTTGAGGGGTAGGGGTCGTCTTGAACTACTCTTTCATCCTAAGCTCTATTTTGGAAGGTTTGGCAAAGCATTCTCTTTCTTTGTTAATATTTTTATTATTTTTCATTATACCCTTCCCAAAAATGTGGGTGCCTAAATGCACGCTCCCAAGCCTAGATTGTCTTCTAGAAGTGTGCATATATGACAGTTCAACTAGGGTGTTGCATAAATTAAAGTATTACCAAAATAAGTTATTCATCTAAATATGGCATATAATGCATTTATGGCAAGAAATACACATATAGCAAGATTGTTGAAAATCTCTCCAATATAACATGTATTGAAAACAAAGCAAGAATCTATATGATAAGATCTATTATGCTCATCTAAGCATGGCAAGACCTAACATGGCAAGAAATCAATATATGCATCTATATGTCAAATATGGCAAACACCAAACATAGAATGCAAATATAGCAAAGAAATATCATGAATCATCCAAATACGGTAAGATCTTGTATGGTATCTTCTAAGCATGGTAAGATCTAAGAATGACCTTTTTATGCATGGAAAGACTAAAAATAATAAGATATCACAATAGGCATATATATAAATATAGCAAGCATCAATTATAGCATGTGTATACATGGTAAGAAATATCCATCATACCAAACATAGAAACAACATATGAAAAATCAATAAAGTAATCTAGAGATTGTTATGCCAAATATTACAAAAAATAATATTAGCATAGCATGCATGACACGTTGAATGAAAACAACAAAGCACTTTTTGCGTACTTTTTAAATCGACTTGTAACCCTACTTCTAGGAAGTCAAATGAAACACAAAATATATCAAGTTAAGACTAATTCAATGAACTACATTTTCTCTGAAGGATGTATCCCAAATTCTGGGTCTAAACCCATGAGAAAGCTCACCCAAATTTGGGCTTCAATTCTGACAGAGTCTATTCCAGGCTCTATTGGGTCATGGTAAAACTGATGCACAGAGGGCTTTTCATATCCAAATGTGTCACACCTCAATTCCGACTGAACCAGAAGTGTGAGTGAACCGTCACTGAACTAACGGCTCATACCAGGATCTCAATAAGACTGTGTCCATTCGTACAGACCATTGCACATAACCACAATCAGAATATAATAAATACAGTGAAAGTTTTAAATAAAATGAATTGAGTAATCTATTGATAAATTTAAATAAAATATTCAATTATTCAAATTCCTAAAACTTAAGTAAATATCTTTACATCACTGTATTTTCAATCGAAAAACAACTGAAATAAATAAAATCAAATCCTAAAGGTACACGCAGAAAGGGCACTCGCATGAAGCGTCATGCTCGTCCTCTCCTGCTTGCACGTCCAAAGCAGCAACACCTCCATACGTCGGAGTGTTCATGTAATCCTCCACCGTATAACCTGCATCAACATCTAAAAATATGGTGTGTACACAAGGGTGAGCTCACAACTTAGCTCAGTAAGACAATCACAACTTAGCTCAATAAGACAATCAAACAATGCAACAAACATATGCATGAGTGACATTCACATCATAGTCTGGTTTTAAGTTTGCAATGTGCTATAGAAAGGATTGACGGCCATCGCACCTCTATACACGAGTGTGTAAAGCCGTCCAATGGATCAAACACCACTGTCGTCCCACATGCACCCTACCATGGAATAGAGATAGAGCTAAGGCGTCCGGATCAAACACTGCCAACACCTCCCCTGATACTCTACCCATACAAACATGTAAGCCCCTATTGGCAAAGGCTTGCAAACTGGGCTCGCAACTAACCAATCCTATATGTCATCACAGTAGGCCCTACCCCAGCACAACTCCCTACGGTATAGAGATAGAACTAGAGTATAGTGGCCAGACCGGAGACCACAGTGCCACTTCTTCCCCCTCATACCCTACCCGCACCAAGCATGCTAAGACAGAACGATACGAAAGGTGCTAGTGTGAGGAATGATCCCAGACCTCCAGTCCTTCCCATTCCACACACCAACGAAAACAATCACATGCCTAAAAGTCACAATAATAACTGAAAGTAAAGGATGACATGCGAGAATGCACAAACTTCAATCCACTGAACCATAATTATTAACAACGGTTTACTGTTATTAAATTATTAGGGTTTAGGTCTGATTCCCTTACCTGATGCTTGATTGATATCTTGTTCCATGTCACAAGGTCCAAACTTGCAATCACAAGGTCCTACACGATATTAGGGTTTAGTTAGAATAGTTTTTCCTTAGGTTTACGTTGATCGAAAAACCAACTGGGTCAAAACACTCTTCACAGAACATACCGGTCACAGGTACCGGTCGCAGCACTGTGGGAAAAACCTGCGATCGGTATGTCTCCGGAAGACCGTACATCTGGTTTTCACCTTCCGTCGGTCACCCCTTATTGATTCTAGGGTTTCTCCTATTCATTCTAGGTCTGAGCACTGAGTTAGAGTTGTTTCCAACTCCATTCAAGTCCTAGTTTCGATGATCTTCAACCTAGAACTTGAATCTAGGGTTTACCACTAATTTAGGGTTTGTCGGCAAACACAGGGTTTAGATCAATACCTGCTTTGCATGGTATTGATCCAATTATAACTAACCATCCTAGAATACTTAATGTAGAGGAAGGTTTAAGTACTTACTGTCGACTCGCGATAATGTGTTCTTCGTCGAACGGTAATGGTGGATTTTCTCTCTCCTTCCTAGCTTCTTCTCCTTCTTCAACCTCTTTCTCCTCTCTAGGTTTGTGAGAATCAATGAGAGGGATTTTAGGAGGTTTAAGGATCTTTATATAGGCTAGGGTTAGGTTTAGGAAGCCTCCTAACATTAGGAAAGTCCTTCGGTTTGAAATTTGAAAAGTGGGACCCGCAGAGATCCGTTTTCGTATCCATGCTGCGCAGGCCATACCGGTCGACCATCAACCGGTACCATAGACCGGTACCATCGACTGGTATGAAGTTTTTCATACTTCAATTGGTCTGATTGGTCCGATTTCATACCTGGTTGTCATCCACTCGTCCCGTCTGATCCAGTGATGATTGGAAGACCTGTTACGATATGAAACAAGGTTTAGATCGGGTTCATGGAGTGCGAGTCTTACAAAATGGACCTCAACTTATATGAGATCGAAGTAGACTCAGAGATCTACAATTTCTCTGGAGGGGTCGAAACCTAACAAAAAGGCCAAGTGGGTCAAAAAAAAAAAAAACTCTCACCATGTCAAGTCAATGCACTATCCATAATTTTTCCATATTCAAACCATTTTTATTTTAAAATCCATATTAAATTCTATATTCATTAAAAATTTAATCCACAACAGTTTACATGATTTTTTCATGGCCTTACCAGATTCAAATGAATCCAAATTTTTTAGGGGTTTTTTCTGACTCGTAGATGAGTCTAGGGTAAAATTTTGAGGGCCATTGGATTAATTTTGATATATTGTAATTGAAACCCTAATTCGAGTTCCAGATCTGGCGTTTTAAATCTGGTGTTCCACTCATGAATTTGTTTGGCTAAGCAACCCTCCATGGATGGAGTTCAATTTCGGACAGAGGAGTCTCATATCATGTAGAATGAGAGAAAAATCAAAGACATGGTAATGGCAAAGGTTGATCAAACATGTATCATCAATGTAAATCACATACTATAATCTATCATGGCCTATTCAATCATTCAAATTCATTAAAGATAATTATTGGGACATGAGTTTAGGTTTCTTACCTTGTCCTAAAGATAGGTGAATCCTTTGTTGCAGTTTGCTTGAAGAGAATGATGATGGTGAATGCTCTTCCTTTTTCTTTTCTTCTTTGCTCCTTTCTTTTCTTCTTCCTCTTCTTCTTCTCGGCTTCCTCTCCTTTTCCCCTTTCTCTCTCGGCTTCCTCTTCTTTCTCCCTCTCTTTCTTTTTTTCTTTTTCTTTCTCCCTCGGCTCTCCTTCTTCTCCCCTTTTCTTCTTTTTTTTTTCTCTCTCTCTTAGCTTTTATCTTCTCTCCCTTTTCTTCTTTCGGCTTCCTCTTCTTTTTCCCCTCTCTTTCTTTTTTTCTTTTTCTTTCTCCCTCGGCTCTCCTTCTTCTCCCCTTTTCTTCTTTTTTTTTTCTCTCTCTCTCTCGGCTTTTATCTTTTCTCCCTCTTCTCCACTCAATCTCTCTCTCACTCCCCCAAAACAGAAAAAAAATCCCCTCCTTCCTCACGTCTTCTCTTCTTCTTTTCTTTTCTTCTTCTTTTCTTCTTCTTTCCTTCTTCTCCCTCTCGTTCTTCTCGGCTTCCTCTTTCTTTCCTTTTTCTTCTTCTTTCCTTCTTCTCCCTCTCCATCTGTCTGTCTCTCTCTCCTTCTTTCCTTTTCTTCTTCTTTCCTTCTTTTCCCTCTCCATCTATCCGTTTCTCTCTCCTTCTTTCCTTTTCTTCTTCTTTCCTTCTTCTCCTTCTCCATCTATCCGTCTCTCTCTCCTTCTTTTCTTTTCTTCTTCTTTCCTTCTTCTCCCTTTCCTTCTTCTCGATTTCCTCTTTCTTTCCTTTTCTTCTTCTTTCCTTCTTCTCCCTCTCCATCTGTCTGTCTCTCTCTCCTTCCCTTTTTCTCTTGGTCGGCCAGCCTTCTTCTTGCCTTAATCTTCTTCTTTCCTTTCTAATCCATCACCTTTCCAATCATGTTCCATCTAGTCGACACATGGCTGTCATCCTTCCTTCATATATAGATATATCACACTTTACATATATGTTGTATAATGCATATAATATATAGTATAATATATATAATAAAATATGCAAAATATAGTGTAATGCATAATATGCATGCACATGGGCTGATCTGATTTGGTCTAAACTGGTTTGACTTGGGTCGGACTGAGTTGGACTAAGTTGGGTTGAGCTGGGTTAGGCCAAAATTGATTTTTTTTCTCTCTATCATTTCATAGGCCATTTCTGTCGCCATTCCGCATAGAATTTTTCGATAGTTTCTACCCCAAATTTTCTACGTTCACTTTGTAGAACACTAAAAATGAGAAATATTGGAGCTTAAATCACCTCATTTAGAAATAAAATGGCTAACTTATGAATTTTTGAAGTTTAAACAGGACAATTTACGATAATTCGGCTAACAACTCCGCATGAGATCCTTTGGAGACCTTTGCCTAAAATCTTTTACGTCCACTTTGTAGAGCACTAAAAATGGAACATATTGAAATTGAAATCAACTGATTTGGATGTAGGGTGACCAAAATATAAATTTTCAAAGATTAAACGACCATTTTAACATGTAATTTTGCATGGAACCCTTTGAAGATTTCTGTACCAAATTTTTCACGTCCACTTTGCAGAACACTAAAAATGAAGAATAATGGCCCTTGAATCATCTGAATCGGACGTAGAACAGCAAAGATATGAAGCATTGAAGTTCTATCGATAATTCTGCCTGAAAGCTTGCATGGGACCCATTGGTGACCTCTACCCAGAATTTTTCACGTCCACTTTGAAAAGGACTGAAAATAAGGAAAATTGGTACTTAAATCATATGATTCGAATATCGGATGATCAAGATATGATGATTTGAAGTTCAACGATAATTTCTGCATACGTCCTACGATAATTACATAAACGCCTCTGCACTTTCAAACTGACTACAACTGTGATACCTTTCTTCTTTGATGTCTGAATTGGATGATTTCTGTCTCATTTTGAAGATGATTTCATGACCTATACATCCAAGTGAGTAATGACCCTGTTGTGGGGTTCATTAAAGAATCACAAACCCTTGAATTAAAAACCAAAAACTTGTCATATGGATTCATTTATGTTAGGGATGGCAAAAATGGGATGCTTGCAAGAGGTATAATGAAGCACGCTCTTTGCATGAAAAGTTATGGGCAGAAAAGGCCCGTGTTAAATGGTTGACATGTGATGATGGGAATTCTAATTATTTTCATGCATTTGCAAAAATGAGATTGGAAAAGAATACTATCAGTTGATGCAAAAAGAAGATGGGCAGGTTATTGAGTCTCATGATGATTTAAAGGCTTATATTACTCATTATTATGAATCCTTTCATATCTTTGCAGGCTCAATAGCCAACAGTTGCATAGATGTTATTCCTCATATGATTCTTTCTAAAGAGAATGAGATGTTAGATGCAATGCCATCTAATGATGAGATCAAACATATGGTGTTTTCTATGAATTCAAATAGTGTTCCAAGACTAGATGTGTACTCTAGTAAGTTTTATATACTTGTTGGGATATTATTGGAAAAAATGTCTGTGCAGTGGTCAAATCTTTTTTTATCGATGATGATTTACCAAATGGAGATAATAATTTTATTTCTCTGATCCCAAAAAAGAAAGGTACTATAAAGTTGTCTGAATTCAGACCAATCTGTGTTGATAATTTTGTGTACAAAATCATTCTGAAATTGCTGGCTACTAGATTGGGATGGTTTGTGGGGCGCCTTACATCAAAGAAGCAAGGGGTTTTGTGAAAAGAAGAGTGATGGGATTGGACAGCAAAGCATACTTGCTAGATTATTGGGAATGGGGCAAAAATTGATCTATGACGTGATAAATAGATTGGGGACATTACCTTGTAGGAATAGCTTCAAATAGATACTAGTAGGCTGAAGATTGTTGATTGTCCAGTCTCAAGATTTATCAAAAATGGTAAATGGTTATGGTCGGAAGTTGAGTCACAAGCCATGAGGTACTGGTTTGCTGAAGCATCAAAGATAGCCCTAGGGAAAGAGCCTAAAATTGAGATTTTGTGGAAGGGGGAACATAATGGAAAGTTCTCGGTCTGGTCTGCATGGGATATGAGGAGAACTCATAATCAAAAACCATTTTGGGCAACCTCAGTTTGGAATAGCAAATCAGTTCCTCGTGATTCAGTTTTTGCATGGTGTTGGAACGATGATAATTGTCATTGGAAGATGTCTTAAGCACTAAATCGATTCAGCTTGCATCAAGGTGCTATCTTTGCCACGAAACGGAAGGAAACCGTGCACACCTATTTCTAGTATGTAAAGTGACCAAAGTAGTGTGGCAGAATGTATTGGGCTGGTTTGATTTCATCTGGAGAGATTGGAATATATTAGACTTATTTCAGCAGTGGTGGAGAAGGAAGAATAGAATTGTTCCACTTAAGCAGGTCTGGCAGAACTTATTTTATTCGGTATTATCGGTAATTTGGAGCTCCAAAAATAGAACATGTTTTGATAATCATCAAATAAGGGTTTCTCGTATAATGATGTTAATTGAGGCCAAATGTAGATATTTATCTCTTTTGTCACCATGTATCTCTTTTGTCACCATGTGTTGTTACCACAATGAGGGAGTTACAAATTGTCCGGCATTTAAGGCTGAATTGTATTAGGAAAAGAAACCAGAATTATGGAGTTATTTTGGTATCCACCATTTCAAACGGGGTGCTCTTTGGGCAACTCGAAATTTTCTGGATGTGGAGGAGTCATAAGGGAATGCCATGGCAAGGTTTTATTGGCATTTTCTGAATACATGGAGGTATCAAATAATTTTAAAGTTGAAGTGCAAGGTGCTATTAGAGGTATCCAAGAAGAAATCAATATTGGATTTCGTAAAATCTGATTGGAAAGTGACTCCAAAGCAGTAGTTGATTTGCTAAATTTTTAGGTTGTCCCATGCTTTGTAAAGTAGAGGTTGGTGTTTATCACATCAATGGTGACTCAACTACGCATTACTCATTGTTTTCGTGAAGTAAATAGTGTGGCGGATATGCTGGCAAAGAGAGCTGTTCATGATAGGATATCTTCAGTTTAGCATAACTGTCTAGATTTTATAGCAAGAGAGGTTGTCTGGGATGCATCATACAGGCCTCATTTTAGATTATATTAATTGTGTTTCCTTTGGTCTGATCTGGGTCCTGATGATGGCAATGCCAAATGTGGGACTGTCCAGATCTAGACTTGTTGCTTATTTACTTTTTTTTTATATTATAATATAATCACTGCTAACCGTTAGCAAAAAAAAAAAAAAAAAAAGAGTAAACAAGGATTTGATTAGGAGATTAAGCAAGACCTAATATTGGGTTTTTTTTCCTATATTTTATTTTGTTTCAATGCACAATGACATTGATTATTAAAACAGTTAACTCTATTGGAGAAATTTTATTTTGAAAGTATTTTAAGAATTCGATTTAACTTTTTTTTTTTATGCATTTATTAGGAAGCAACTTGTTTGACCACTTTTGATGGGTGATGGGGAAGCTGGTACAATATCAACTAGTAACCAGTCAAAATCAATCTGAAATTAGCCAAGACTTAATCAGAATTTGGTCTTTTACCTAAAAAAAATCAGAATTTGGTCATTATGAATGGAGGTTAATCAAAATCGGAAACTATTGTTTATTAGTCGAATAAGTTGTTCCCTCAAATTTCAATCTAATTTTAAAACAGTAATCAGATGTATCAACTATCAAGCGATGAGGCCACGTAGCAAAACATCAACATGTTTATCCTGATCTGAAGGAATTCAATGGTAAACTTATTCAAATGAACCACTTTGACTGCCAAAGATTAGAGAAGAGCTCGAATTCCATAATCGAGTCTTCCTGATGGTGTTTTTATTATACCACCATCTAAATTCGAATCAACTTACCAAACATTCCATTCAAATCGGATGGATGTACAAAAAGCCAAATTCAAATTTTAACGGAATATTCGGTTAAAATTTGATTCGAATATGAAAAATGGAATTAGAATGCAAATTATAGTGAAAATGAAAAAAAACCTTAGTTTAAAACAAATGTATAGTTTATTCTAAGAAAATAAATGACGAAACCTTACATGGCTATATAAACATTAAGGTTATATGCATCTTAATACTCTAAAACCTATGATTTTATGCGACTGAACTTTAGACTAAATGGAGCAAATATAATCATGTCCATTTCACTGGTTTTGAATCCGCATATGAATCTTAAACCAGCTATCTGAATCAGATTGTTCGAATTCGAATTCCTTTAATCGAATCCAAATTTTTAACTATCCATTTACTTCCTTAGAGAGAACACGAGTGATACTAGAAAATGATTCTTTCAATTCTTTATTTTTGCAGGGAAAAAAAATCAAATAAAAAGAATTGAAACTATAATATGTGTTGTTCAACAGGTGTTTAGGATTAAAGGACAGATTGAAATTGAAGCGGACACTTATATTATTTCATAAGCCTTATCCTGTCGTGCCGTGTGCCATTTCTAAATTTATATTCAAAACACAGCATGTCAAGAGTCTTGGAACCGATCCTCCAAATATACATGTCAATAACAATTAATGTATTATATATTCTTAAACTCACAGACTTTTACATTTTTTTTTTTAATAAAACTAATGAAGTAAAATTGAATTCATGGCGTCTTAATTGTAAAGAAATCTTAAGTGTTACTTTCATGGACATACTACTATAACTCAGTTCACGATTTAAGAAGTTATCTTTCATTAATTTTGTAATACGACTATCAGGGATCCGGATCCTTTTCAATTGGTACAGTAATTGGAGTGCCAGTGGTTGCTCGATGATCGACACCTGGTGCTCCTCCAATCAAAAGGTGAAAAGCTATTTATGACTGTTTTGAAATGATAGGAAATGCTACACAGAGACTAATTTCAATTTTAATACGATTCCCTTCCAAATTCAACCGCACTCTACAATTTGAAAATGGTTTCGCAGTCTTCTCTATAACTAAAAGAGGAAGGAGCTGAGGGAGGCAGAGGCGCTGGTTAAAGCTTTCAGGCTTAATCTGGGATCAAGATTCCAATCCATCTTACCCATCATTAAGGTTTGCGCTCACCTTCTGCAATCTTCCGTCTTATTGTTTCTTTCTTCATCTTTCTTCAGGGTTATTGGATTTCAAAACTTTCGATCCGTTTTATATAAGGAATATACAAGATTTCTTTTTTTCTGATTGGCTGGTGGTAGGACTTTGAACCAGACAACCCTTTATTTGGTTACGTTTAGTAACTTTCTGTTATATTCTTGTTTTGAATCGGGGTTCTTTTCAAGATATGGTCTTTTCTGTTAATGTTCAAGAATAGTGTTCCTTGGTTGTTCTTTTGGCCTTTAGTATGTTTGACAAACATGTTCCTAAACTAGTCTGAGAACATTGTTCTGACCAATTTGTTGTTTGTTAACATTTGTTCTACAACATTTTCTTTTCCAATAATTCAAATATTGCAAAATTACCACCAAATCCATATCTTGCCAAATTAATTTATATTAATGCCATTTAATTGTATAAATATGAAAATTTGTTTTAAGAAAATCATTACCCCATATTAAAACATATGTTTTCATTTTGAAATTGTCTGACTTAAATTATAAAATATTTATGTCAATCGTGAAACATAAATAAACAATGGTTGACACAAGTACACATACAAACAAGAAAATAGAACATTCCGTCAAAAAAAGTATCAAAATATGATCCCCACACAACTATGGTACGTTTCTCATCTACTTCTCCAATAGTAGATCATGAGGTTAGATATGTATGTGCTACGCGGGTTGTGTGAATAAATGTTTTGTACTCATCAACCCAAATAAAGCACTATGGATGATCATTTGCCACTGGACAAGTGTAAAAAAAATGACTTTTTTTTTTTTTTTCGTTCGAACCATAAGAACTACCATCTGTCCTTGTCCACAATAACATACAGTAACTTGCATGTTAATTTCCATCATAGTGATCTACAACAAATATTTCACAACATATATATATATATATATGAAGTCATAAATTTCAATTCATTAATAAAATACAAGTTCGAAATGATCAACAACAAATAAAGTCGCATGGCATACCGTCATAATGGATTAAAAAAATAGAAAAATAACTGTTAGGTGACACAATTTCTTGCATTCCATGATGTCTAGCTGATTAATTTGTAATTTTTTTTCTAAAGAAAACCATCTTTCTTGATCTTTCTCGCTGAGTGGTAGGTATTCAGTTAGGCGATAGGATAACTTCGTCATCATCTTCTGGGTCTAACTCATCTTCTACATCCGTTTCTTCATTGCTTTGTCTTGCAAATTCAGTATCTGCTTAATGCTTGGATTTAATGAAGTTATGCAAACCACAACAACTTATGACTATGTCATTCTGCACTCTCATACGGTGTGCTGGAATTTTCCTCAATACTTGAAATCTGTTTTTAATACCTGATAACAATACTCAATGACATTCCATAGTGATGAATGTCTATAGTTAAAGAGTTCATTAACTGATCTTGATTGTCTTTGTCTCCCTCTTCTATATATAGTCTTTTAGATGATACCTCTCACCTCTAAAAGGGTCCAAATAACTTGTTTGATTTGCATAACCAGAATCCACAACATAATATTTACCTAGAAAAAAAAATTATGAGTATTATTAATAACAATTCAGTAGAAAGTATCCCACAAGAATCCCATAATTATTTTATCTATTATAAGATACTTGGATGTGGATGAGGAAAATTCAACATTGTGTTTGTTCAGGCTTCTTCAAATATTCAACAATCATTTGCACTTCTTTCCCTCTAGCATAACATATGTGAATTTCATATCAAAAGAGCATGTACACATTACATTTGGCGTCACTAAACCCTTGCGGTTAAAGTACCGTCATTAAATTGATCAACGAACAACTATACTTATATGCGTCCCATCAATGGCACTGATGCAGTCCTAAAATACAGTAATGTAATCCTAAAATATATTAGAAGTATCTAGAAAATAATAGCACCGAAATATGTTACCTTGAAATATGCGTTATACTTCTAATTTGTTCGAATCTCATCAGGGATGTCACCAAAAGGCTTAGGTCTAATGTATTCATCGAACAACATCCTCGTGCCTTTCAAAACTTCTTTGAACATTGAGCTGATTGTTTCTCCTGAATGTTGAAACATTTCTTGTAAGTCTCTATTGGATGACCCTCTACCAATAACATACAAGAATATCTCAACCTGTTCTTCCACTCTAGATAAAGTGGATATGTTAACCAATGTTGGGATATCATTAAGTTACACAAGGTAATGAAAACATGTCTATCCATTCTGAACATGTTAAATATTCTCTCCAAATTACCAACAAATATTTCATTAACCCACTGTGCACCAAGTAGAGAACCATTTGTACATGGTTCTCTAACTGTCAGTAATGAATGAATCAATGGTGCAGTTGTTAGGTGCAACAACTCTTCCTCTTCTTCACTACCAGGCGAATTTGACATCTCTGTTCCAAAATAAGTAAAATACATTGAATTAAAAGAGCAATGTGTTGCAGCATTAAAAACATCAATAAGAGACAATAACACAAAGTTCATCATCCATGATATAAAATGCCAAAAAAAAAAAAAAATGAATTGCTAAGAGTTCATCATGCATGTGATAAGGGTACAGTCAGAATGACAAAGCTGCTGAAAGCAATGTTGTCAGGAATTTGGACTATACGGATTTGCATGTTTGATGGATTTTGCGAATTGTAACTGGTGTTAGAGATGTGCTGGATCTAAGAAAGAATCTGATTTCATTGGGAACACTGGATTTGAGAGGCTACATGTGCTTATCTAAAAGTGGAGTTCTTAAGGTCTTCAAAGGAGTTATGGTTATGATGCAGGGATAGATGGTTGAGAATTTGTATAAACTTACAGAGAGTGTTGAAACAGATGGCACTTCTGTTGGAATTCAGGCAAAGGGAATAGATTGAAGACAAAGACTGCAGGAAATTCAAGTAGTGAACAAGTGTAGATCTAAGAAAAAGCGAGTTTCTTTTGCTTCAAATCTTGTAAGTGGATGTGATTTCTTTGGTGATGATAAAACAACAGAAGAGTGGAGTCACATCACATCGTGTAGTAGTGAGCTGTGTAGGACACCCAGACATAGTGTGGGCTATGTCAGTTTGGGTGTAACGGTTTGACAGAGATAATAGAGAAGTTTGCAGAAAGAGTGGCTTGCAAAAGCCAAGGTGGAGATTTTTTGGGTTGGGTCTTGTCTTTTGTGGGATCCACATAGTTATTTGAGTTATATTTGTATTTGAGTTTCGATCAATTGCATGTACAAATGTCAATTTGTAATTGTGTGGCATTAGGGTTTTTAGGGAGCCTATATATTGTCTTTATGGGAAAAACCCTAGGTAAGAGAGAACAAAGAGAAAATACTTTGTGAGGTGGAAAGGGGTGTAAGTTTTCTTGGTGAATTAGAATTTTTTCTGATTCTCTGAGTAGAGGTAGGTATTTCGCATTGGGTGTTGAACCACGATAAATCCTCATATTGTGTGTTTGCTTGATCTTCATTTTCTCTCTTGTTTGTACTTTCATCCCTAGCAATTACTTAAATGATCGGTTTGGTCTAATTCGTTACGGGTCAGAGATTAATCAACCTAGTTTACTATGAAGATGAACTAGGGTTTTTGGATAGTACTATAAATACTAGGTTCAGAATCCTTGCAGTTCTAGTTGTTTTAGTTTTCTCTCTTTGCTCCCATACTTGAAGAGAACGAAGATGATCCTCTGAGAGTTGTAAAAAACTCGAATCAAATGTTCAATTTTAATAGGCAGAAATCAATCTTCAATGAACATATATGTCTTTATTTTAATAATTCTCGCATAGTTTTATGGTATTAGATCACTATATGGATCATTAGGATTGTTGTGGAAACTTATACTTTATTAATCTAACATTACCTACTTCAAGCACCAATATTTCTTAGCGTTCTCAGATTTTCCAAGGTTTCCTCCATTTTCTTTTGCAGTTTCATCCATTCGTTGTTGAAAAGTAATTGTTCGTCGACTTATCTTTGGGGCAAACAGGTGATTTTGCCCAAGATTCAGAAGAAGCTTATGATTGACCAGTCAATGTTAGTGACAAGATCATTTAAGGATGTGACGTTTCCAAGGATGAATTTCATAAGCTGAGGAAGAAAGAAGATCAGGACGTTGGGGGAGGCATGATTAGTTCGATGTCTCAAAGGAAGATCTAGATATAGGGGTGTCAATGGGCTGGACTAGGTCGGTTTTGTAAAACCCTGACCTAACTTTGGGTTCTTTAAACTCAGCCCAAACCCAGCCCATGCCAATCCTATTAGGATTTATTCTTCCATTTTGTTCACAAGGGAACCTATGAAGTCTGAAAATTTTAGTCAAAACAATGAATATTAATAATTTTAAAAAAATATATATGTACAACACTCTTTATTAGGCTCCATTGAATGAGGCTTTACATGTAGATCCTTTTCTAATATACAGTAACATCCTTTTTCTACTTCTCGTAGACATTGCTTTTTCATCATGAAACAAAGTTGGAGGAAAAGAACCAACAGCAACGAAGTAAGAGAAGAAGAACCAGCAGCAATGAAGTGGAGCAGAAGGAGAGGGTTTGTATTTTAACAGATGCTAAGAGAAACTATTTAAAGATTGGTCGATCTTGAAACTTTGGCATCGATTCCAAAAAGAGAGTTGGGATTGGAGCCATCGAAAATAGGTAGTTGTTACGGTTGAAAATCGTCTCGTCGATCTGCGATCCGGATAACCTGCAATCACAAAGATTAGACAAGGGAGTTGGGCGACTAAGCCCCGGGTACATTCCGATGTCTAAGTCAGATTCACAATGTAAACAATCAAAAGGTAGCTAGAAGCTACTCTAGTTTAGAGAAAGAGAGAAACGATGAGAGAGTTTGAGCGTAAGAGAGAGAATGCGGGTGGACAATGAGTAATGAGATGATTTACCTGAGGGGATTGTCCTCTACTTATAGATATTGGGAAGAAACATGGAGGTACCAGGACTCAGAGAAGTAGATCGCTAATAGGACTGCCACGTGTCGTTCTGAGAGACACCCAGGTCATAGACTCCAAGTAGGAGTGAGAGACTGTAGCCAGAGAAGCTAAGTTGGTCAGTAATAAAAGTGACACGTGTCACCACACGAGTAGTCGCATAGCTGCGATGATCGGCATCGTATTGTACTAGGAGAATGACTCCTACAACGTAACATAGTCATTTTAGGACTCTAGATTCCAACCGGAAAATATGACTCAGTAGAATTATACCTCCGACCAAGCATCGTGTCCTAATAGGACTATGCCTCCGCCCAGGAAACGTATCAGAATAGAATTATGATTCCAAACAAGAAAGACCGAGCGCCACACTGTCATGTCTGGTCGGCCTAGACGATTATAGATACCACGTATATGATTTCCATTGAATGATGTTTTTCCCCCATAACAATAGTATTATGGGAAATTTGTATATAGGGGGTGTGGGGTTTTTGCCGATCTAAAAAAGACCGATGTGTGGTGTTAATGTTCTTCAACACTGACGTGGTGTCAAAAGAAAAACCCTTCAATGATAGGGCTGATACTGTAATAGATGTATTATTATGTAAAATTAATTATACATAATTATATATACAAGGCCGGACTGGGTCGGGCCTGAAAATCAGAACCCGGGTCATGTCTGAGCTTAGGGTGGGCTAGAGTATCACCATGCTCGTCTATAAGGGTGTAAAAACTGGACCCGGCCCGGTACCACGGACCGAGCCAGCCCGGTACCACGGACCGAGCCAGCCCGATATAATCTGAACCCAGCCGGACCGAGCCTTAATGGACAGGTTTTGGTCTGAGCTTGTAAAGCCCGACACCGTTTCAGCCCAAATCGAAACCAAACTGGACCGGTCCGTTAAGAAGCCCGAATTAGCCCAAATCGATAAAACCCAACCCGAACACCAGTAAGGTCCGTTTGGGCCCAATTTCTTAATTTTAATGGTTTTAAATTTTAATAGATTGTGTTACACTATTAGAATTCACTTCATGATCTAGAAGATTATGTGAATCTATAGTTGAAAATATTATGTTAATTGTTATAGTTTATTAAATTACATACATATAGAATGAATAATGCTAATTTTATAGATAGAAATAATAAAATAGGCTATATAGTTTACATATAAAAGGGGCCTGATAAGCTCGAAAAATCCGATCCGGACCGAACCAATCCGAAATCACCTCAATAAACCCAGCCCGATATCAAACCAACACCGGACCAGCCCTTTAGTTATTGTGTCTAGCACAGCCCACCCCAGCCCAAACTCTTAATGGACATGTTTTGGGCTGGGCTTATAAAACCCGACATCGGTTCAGCCCGGATCGAAACCGGCCCAGACCGGCCCGTTGACACCCTTACTCGTGTATGTCACCATCCCTATTTCATCATGTAAATATCTCTAAAAGTAGTAATTAGTTTGAGTTTGGAGGATTTTATATTTTGGGGTAAAGAGAACACAATAAAAGAAAAAAGAAAAATTCACTTTTAACACCGACATCAATTGAAAGACACCATGGAAAATATAAAACACATATCCCTGGTAGAGATGAAAGAGGTCAATTAAACCAAATGGGGATTCAAATCGTCTCTTTCCTGAGATTTGGGAGACGGGATGGCTACTTGGATGGATGGCCGACACCTCGCTCTCGGGTGAATCCGAGTCGTTTATTCAAGCCAACACCCCAGCCGACAAACTGAGACGACAGGGGTGTCAGCTATGATGGAAGACTAGGATTCACCCGAGAGCCAGGTATCCGCCATCCATCTAGGCTGCCGCCCCTCCTTCCGAATCTCAAGGAGGAGACGATGTGGATCCACCAAATGGTATCTTGCCTGAGCCTGATGTTATGGACTATGTTGAAGAACAAGAAATTCAGGGGAAGAGATGAAGACACAGAATCCACTTGGAGAGGGATGGCCTCCAGAGTTAGGAAAGTTGAAGAATAGGCAACATGATTCCTTCATAACAACATGGTATACATTCCTACTTATACTACTGTACTCCAACTACATTCAGTTACAGTCAGCTATGTTTGTTAACTATTAACTGTAATCGGTTACAGCAAATAATTATATTCTGTTATTTTGTTATAGCAGCTATGTCGCGTAACCTTCCAACCGTCTGGGCTTGCTTCTTATCCTCTTGCCTCTCCTAACATCTGAGCATCCCATGAGAATGTAGAAGTAAGAAATTCGGATGACCCTAATACGTATGTATCTCGATGGAAAACTAAGAGAGAATTCGGTTTTATAGAAATCCGGATGACACTAATATGTATGTATCTCCATGAAACCAAATGGCATCTTGCCATTATGTCATCTCATGCACTTGCAAGAACCACATGGTGGGATGGAGTTCAAATCTGGGCCTGACCTAGTAGTACGGACCGAGCCAGCTCGATATAATCCGAACTCAGTCTAGATTGAGCCTTAATGGACAGGTTTCAGTTTAAGTTTGTAAAGACTAATACCGTTTTAATCCAAACCAAAATTGGACCGGACCAGTCCATTAAGAAACCCAAACTAGCATGAACTGATAATACCTAACCCGAACACTAGTAAGGCCTGCTAAGAAATTAGAACTAGTTAGAATCGATTTTTTTTGTTACTCAAATGATAATCAATTGACCAAAAATCTAATGATTCTAATCAAATAAATATAAATATATAATCTATTAATCATATTTAAATACACTTAAGATCAATCAAAACTTAACCACTTCCAATTATACAATCAATCAAAGCTTAACCACTTCCAATTATACAATCAATCAAAGCTTAACCACTTCCAATTATACAGTCAACAGATCCAACTAGACAATCACTTTCTTTGGGTTGATGCGATCCAACTAGACAATCACTATATTTGGGTTGATGCGTGCTTTGCAATCCCATCTGCCACTGGATTGACTTCCAGGTAGCGGTGCAAAATTTTCCACGTAATGGGAGTTGTGATAGACTGGTAGAGGGTGAGCGCCGCCTAGGACTGAAATGGTTTTTTATATTTGTGAATTCTTTTGTTGTTCAGAACTTCAGATTGCAATAAATAGTGTGGATTAAGGAAGAAGGGCTTGTCATTGTTCTACTTTGAGGTTAATATTGAATGTGGCTTTCAACTTTGGAGCCCACAATCAAGATGTATACATATATGTGGGTCCACTTGCATGGGTTGAGATTAGTTTTCGATAACCTTTTAAAAGAGTTATAAAAAAATAATTCATTTAAAAGAGTTTTAAAGAGTTAAAACTTAATTATTTTCTAACGTTTTGTTTGATTGTAAGGGGAATTGAAGAGAAATGAAATAAAAAATTTTAATTTTAAATGGAAACTTTTATAGTTGTAACACAACATGATTGTATAAATCACCTAAACTTTTTAATACATTTAGTAATGATACTTATAAGATGTAAAATTTAAAATTACCTAAACTTTTTAATATATTTAGTAATGATACTTATAAGATGTAAAATTTAAAATTACCTAAACTTCATAACATATTTAGTAATGATACTTGTAAGATGTAAAATTTATTTTTCTTTTCAAATGGGAAGGATTTGGATGCAAAGTTAAATGTAACTAAGTCTCTCTCTCTCTCTCTCCATCATCCCCTCTTCGTGTATTTAGGTGCAATTTTTTATTAGAGCTTTGATGAACTTGATATGACATTGAGAGGGGGAGGGGGTGAATCAGTGTCTGAAACTTTTCCCTGATAAATTCATTGCTGTCCAGAACTGATGGATATCTGATTTTTTATACACACACAAGCGCATGTAAATCCACCTCGCTACCACTCAGTGGCCAGGTCTACCAGATTTGCATACCTACTCTGTAAGTCATTCAACGCACTCCAAAATATATCAGAAAGCAAAAACAAAGAACACAGAGATATTATGTGGTTCACCACCACAATATGTGATAGCTAGTCAACGGAATAATGCCCCACGGGTTCCGTACTTACTCAATACTCAACTTTTAGTCTCTAACAAGACAAGGACACTAACCCTAGGTTTTCCCAACATAAAACTGAGAGGGTGTAACAACGCCAACATTCAGGCTTAACAGCCAGTGTCCAGCACCCACTGAACACAATATAAATAAAATATTTTTGGAGCTTATTGAATTACCCTATAATAAAACCCACAGACTAGATAGGTATTCTGGTTTTTCTTTTCATCTATGCTAGCATAGAGTGCATAAAAAACATTAAAAAGATAGAGAATAAGAAAATCTCACAAAAGATATTCTCGAATGGCCAGCAATAATATTTGAAGCTCCACACTGCTTTGAGAATTCTTCAACAGCCTTCAATGATAGTAGAACTTGATTCATAGAGCACACATTGCTCATAGGCTTTTAATCTCTTCTACACAACCCATAATCATCATGAATGAAAAAATAAAAATCCTACCAACCTCTCATAGGGATTTAGCACTCCATTGATGAGCAGAGAAGAGGTAGTTGATGATTGATCATCCCACAGGGTACAAAAACCTAAAAAAACCATCTATCTAGCTTCAAAATCCTCTTTTTGAATTTTTTCAACGTTTTCACCACTCCCAACGACACCCAATAGGTAGAGAATCCAAAAATATAGAAATTGCAACTTGAACGGACTGATTTGGAGCTCGGATGACCGACTTATGTCGGTTTGAAGTTCGGCTAATCAGAAATAAGGAAAGGGAATCTTTTGAAGTCATACCGTGTACCCACGCCGCACGGAATAGCCGCCTGCCTATGTGTTGTAGAGATCTGATTCGCGCTCAGAGAATTTTCAGTAGGAACCTTCAGATACGCCTTAAAAAGGTGGGATTGAACTTGTGCCATCAGATCTGGATAAATCGCGACAAGCACGATCGGAGTAAACAGGATCCATTCAATCTCGATAAAATGCGGCGCTGCACCATACGCGCGCCTCACCTAGTCATGGACACCCCTTCATGTGACGCGGTACACACTCTTAAGTTGCATTAGGCCAATGAACGTGCTCGCGACGGAATCTAAACGGAACCGACGCAACACACTTGAGCCCCCCTTGATCTGAGCCATCAGATGCGGATTTTGGCTGCGAGGCTCTATCTGGGCTGCCGATTTAGAATCTTTTACTTTCTAGATGGACCAAATTGCCTCTGCTTTTATAAAAAATGGCCTCTGGAACCTTTTTTTCATTAAACAAAACCCTGTAGATGAACATCTTCCTAAGAGGAGCTTCTCTCTAGACAATTCGTCGAGCACCTCTCTCTCTCTCTCTAGAATTTGTATCAAGCACATGAATTGGCATGCGAGAGGACCACGCACATGCCATGCGCGGCAGTGGACCTGCTGCTGTGCATGGTGCAAGGCTTGCGGGTCAGTTGTGGTGTTTGCTGCTGGTCTGGCTTGCTGGCTGAGTCATTGGCTGGCCATGTGGTGGCCTGCTGGTTGAGCCATTGGCCAGTGGGTCCCATAATTTCTCTCTCCTCTTTATGCTTCAAGATGTCGCACGCAACACTGCCTTATCATCAGAAACTCGGTCACATCATCATAAACTTGGCCACACCATCAGAGAAGTCCACAGACACTCTCTCTCATCAAATTTGATCCGAATTACCGACAATTACAATCCAAAGTGTAACAAGCTTTTCACCAATGATTTTATGAAAACCATTGTCATCATAATAATCCATCACGGAAACGATGGAATGCTGCCAAGGTACAATGAGTTGTCTTGCATGGATGCCTTGTGACAGCGAGGTTCAAGGTAATCTTTCATTCCTTGTTCTTGTTTGTAATTGTTGATTGGTTTCGTCACCGATGGGCCAATCCCGCTGTCAATCCGCTAACATCATTCACCCTCAAGCTTTGAAGCCAAGGTTCCATAGGAAATCGATGTCATTATAGACATTTGGTAGCTCTGCAAAGAGGAAAACATACAAAAACTATTCTCGAAATGGAACTATCAAATGAATTTTTATTGTTATTTTTTTTAAAATTTCTTAATTGAAAATATTGTTTAACCAGTTTTGTATTTGTTTTGGAGAGCTTTTGGAAAAGACATGGTTTTTGGATACGTCTATTGGAGATAGCCTTTTAAGTTGTATCTTTTTCTATATACTGGGAGGAGGTTTAATCACTTTCTCTAACAGTTGAGGGGTTTTCTAATCCATCTTTATATTTTTGAGTTTTGATCGTTGGATCTGTTATTTATTGGTTGAGCACGACTCTACAGTCCTCGAAGGTATTTGTAGGTGAGTTCACGGCAATGTTGTATCTTGTAGGCCAATTCGCAAACTCAATGCACCATCTTACCAAAAAAAAAACTCAATGCACCATAGGGGGCATATATGGGTTTAAGGAAGTGTCTGTTGGCACCTCATCCTATTACATCTTAGATTACTTACTTCCAAATTACAGTCTGTTTCCTTAACATCTAGGTTGGTTCATTTGTTTGACTTCGCATATATAGTTTGGATGTATAATTTCAAAAAAAATTTAAATATTGAAATTTTTTTCAATTAATGCAACCAAACAAATTTTAATTTTTGTGAAAAGAATTGCCATATTGTCTTGTTTTCCCTAATTAACATCAATCCGGTAGGTTTTCCTTTTCTTATCAGGTTGTTATTGGTTCCTATGGATTATTAATACTTTAATTACTACCTTAAATTGAGTTTCTATAAATATATATCTTGATGTTTACTTATTTAGTGGTTATAATTAATTAAAATTCAATAGGTATACACATAAATAAATGGCAAGTCTATTGGTTTGTGTTTTTAGCAATTTTTATCATTTTGTTTTTTGGGGGGAGGGGCCATTTTGTGGGTTTAGTTGGTCTTATCTGCCCATTCAAGGGATATCCATTAGCACTCTAATTGGGTAGTCAATTTTTAGTGGAAACGTAATTAATAAAATAAGATATGTAAGAGTAAAAGGGTGGTATTAGAAATGAGATCTTTTAGTTAAACGATGTGGTTTGAATAGTCATAATGTTGTTCTTTAATTTTTTTTATTTTTATTTTGTATTAATGAATAAAAAATCATGATATGGATAGAGAGGAATTATATTATTAAATTTATTATATTATTAATTTATGAGTATGAATTGTGTTTTGGATTGTCCTGATGCACGTCAAAATATTGAAAAATAATATACTATTATCTTATAATAAACGGTTATGTTAAGTATTTTAAAATCGTTCAATAAATAGTTCGGTTTCAATTTGACCCCAATATGCATTGAATCAAATTGGAATCAAACTGTTAAACCAAAGCCACACCGTCTAACACCCTAAGGGAGAATCACTTACGAGTTTGGCCCTCCTCCCATGATCTCTCAAGACGAGAAATAATATCTCAATTCTAGAGAAACTAAGGGAGAACACTTACGGGTTTAGCCCTCCTCCCATGATTTCTCAAGACAAGAAACAATATCTCAAATTCTAGAGAAACCTTTTTAGTTTTTTAATTTTTTTTATAGGCAAATGGGTTTGTAAAATGAGAGAACCTAAGACCATATCAATCCATACTAATTCTCTTAAGGGATAAATATGGGACAAGAAACCCCTATAAAACTAATATAGAATGGTAACACAATGATACAAAACTTGGAAGACTAATCTATGGAAATGACATACAAATCCAATGGAAACAAAGAATAACTTTGCCTAAAAAAAAAAAATACGAGGGCAAAACCAAATCCCATGATAGATTTGTTAGACTTTTTAGGTCTCTTTAGGGTTTCCCAAGAATCAATCCATTAGGGTTTCAGTTAGCCGAAATATCCACACAATATCAAGAACACAATGGGATACACTATAAACAATATAAATAACATATATGTACGTTGAAGATTGTTTTTCGTCGTTCCACGCTTTGGTTTGAGTCTTCCACAGCTTGCCAGAGATCCTTTTGCTTCTTTCTTCGTATGGGAACAGGAGATGAATAACGACCGTGACTGTGGAGATCCTAACCGTTAGTATTTATAATACCACCCCAATCTTGAACCAATCTCACAGTAGACCAAGTTGGTTCATCTCAGATTCATACTTAAACTGGTGTACCTGTAATCAGACTCGCACTAAACCAACTAACCTATAATTAATTAAGCCTACAAAAATATCTTACAAGATTTTGTTTAAATTTCATTGGGGCAAGGCAGAGATGCCATTTAACCTTTGTGAGAGGGAGATAAGAGCTGAAATGAAGGAATTGGTGATGGATTGTGAAGAGAGAGAAGAAAACTAGAAATAGATGATGCAGTAGGAAAGTATGAGGGATTAGATCTCCCGTGCTAATGTTAACAAACCTTTAAATCCACAAAATGAAAAACTCTAAAAAAGAAAAATAACAATGACGATGTTCATTAACTTCAAAATGCTTTCAAAGTGATCCAATTCGATCTTTATATAAAAAGTTCAATCTACACAAAAAGAAATAAAAAAAAAATCTCAGATTATATATATATATATATATATATATATATATATATATATATATATATATATATATATATATATATATATATTCACGAATTCTTTTGTTCTTATCGTTGAGCATGGAGATCGGCTATCATATTCAAATACCTGGAGGTTGCTGAATGTAGTTTTCGAGGGATAAGAAGTCAACAGGTCTGCAGAGGATGAAAGCCACACGTACGGCCGTCTTTCTATATGCCATAAGCTTTGAGACTTACCATTCCTCGACCCAAGACCAATATACCAACCATCCATTCCTCCGCTTTTTTATCCAAAAGAACAAAAAAAAAAAAAAAAAAAAAATCTATTCTTTGAAATTCAACTACCAAATAAATTTTTAATTCTTGATATATTTTCACTCGATGCAAATAATTGGTATGTCTTATTAGTCGATTTGTATCGGTTTTGAATTTTACAAATCTTTGATCCTTGTCTATTTTAATATTATTTTAATAAAGATCCAACACATACCTGTCAAAACAAACTATGGAAAATGCTTCTTTAGCATATAACATAACCCGAGAGAGGGAATACAAAATCCAATCAAACCATTTCAAGCACATTGAAGGATGTTATCTGAACTAAACAGTATTGGAAAAAGCAGCTTAGAAGAATTTTAATATTATATCTAATATCATACCAAAATTGAAAACCTATTACAAATATCACGTCACTTGTTTAATTCAAGAAATTAAATAGAATGACATAATTTTTTTTATGATTTAAAAATATCTTTTCATTGAAAAACTCTATCTTTTGTGTAAGAACTCTGGATTTTGTTGAAAAACTCTGGATGATTATATAATGAAACTACTTGATGTTCAATGATCTCACAAGCAATCTGGGTCCTCACCTCAGCTGGACAGGTGTACCATAACTTGGTATTTTGAGTTTTTTCTCTCCTGACCTGTGCGATATTGAGATGTATTTATATCTCTAGGGTGGAGATGACCAGCAAATAAAGTTCAACCCTAAGTGAGATGCTAACCTCCTAATGTTATATCCAGATTGTCTTTTGACATATCATGATAATTACCACAAGTGCTCCTAGATAATAATTAGGGATCAAAAATACAAAATTATACTTTTTCATAAAATCAAAAAATATCATCGATTTTACAAAAAAAAAAATCATAATATTTTATATTCATAAATAAAAACATTTGATGCAAAACTAAATACGATAAATTTATTCAAATTGACAGTTTGTAGGTACGAGTACACTCTTATAATTGTCAAGTTACTGGCAATGAATATTAGGTACTAAGATCACCACTCAATGTACACGAGGTCTTTTCATGAAAGACTTTATAAACCTTTTGCTTACTGACCATCAAAAGACTAGTCTCCATGTCTCCCACAGTCTGAGTAATTTTGACTTGCACCACTTAAATCAATCATGATTCAATCAATGCCTATGTAAGCATATAGCACATCATGATAAGTAGGGTCAAGTCGAGAACTGCAAAGTGGTTCATTCAAATAATCATCCATAAAATCAGTCTATATATGCAATAGATAAAAAACAATGGTACCATATAAATAATTTATAAACCATAAAATATGCAAACAACATGCTACATATATAAACCTTAAAATAGAGATAGAAATGTCCAAAGAGAAAACACAAAATCAACACAATAAATTTATATTAGGCCACACAATTTCAACAGTCTCTTACTTGGCCCAACATAATCTCATAGTCATTACATGTTTAGTAAATACACCAAAAGATAAACCTTTTGTAAAGGGATCAGTCAAGTTTAATTGAGATGATACTCTCTCAACAACTACCTCATTCTTCTTGATAACATAATAAATGTAATGATATCGGCCTTCAATGTGCTTGTTCCGAAAATAGCACTTTAGATCTTTGGTGATAGCTATTATAGAATTATTATCACATAAAAAATGAAAAGATTTTTTTACACAATTCACTATCAATAGTTCCAATAAGAACTATCGAAGTTACACAGTTTCTTTAGTTGCCGCATTCAATGCGATATATGCCGCATTTAATTTTTTCTTAGTAGACTTAAGATTATCATTCTGGATAAGTGACCTAAGATAATTATAAGAAAATTTTCAAACAATCAGTCATGTGGAATCTTATTATCAAGGTATCAATATATATTTTTTGAGATAAATTTAATCTTCTTTGCTTACGGTTTCGCTTAATCTTGACATCCAAAATATAACAAGCTTCACTCAAGTCTTTCATTTCAAATGTCTTAGATAACTATTATTTCACTCTCATCAACATGTTGACATTATTTTTTATAAATAAAATATCATCAACATATAATGTAAGATATACAATTTATGACCACATTTCTTTTGAAAATCCGTTTGCAACCAACCACTTTAGTGTTTACAGACCTATCAATCAACCATCACATACTATTCTTATGTATAGATTTATTTTTTTCATAGCTCTAATCCATTGTTGAGAATCAACATCTAACAAAGATTGAGAATAGATAATAAGATCATCTATAAACTTGATTAAACGTCACTCTTTCATATGATTATCATAAATACACATAATAATTTGACATGTCTAGAGTTTTTGATGTCTATTACTTCTTCTTAAAGACTTAAAATTTATTTATCCTTGTTTTTATGTTTAAAAAAATAATAAGATCTAAGAACCCCTCAATAATAAAGTCTTGATGACTTTCATTAGTTTCTACTAACTCCTCTAAAATATTTTTATCATCATTATCTGAACTTTCACTATCAAAGTGATCTCTTAAGAACGTCACATTTCTGTTTTTAACTATCACTCTATTTTCAGGATCATATGACCTATATCCTTTGAAACGATAAGAATACTCAACCATGACACACATTTTGATTTTTAATAGTAATTTAATCCTATTTAGATCAAAAATCAAAAGCTGAGCAATACATCACTATATTCGAATATGAATAATACTTGCTTTTTTATTATAAAGTAATTCATATAGGATGAAATTCACTGTTTTGATGAGAACTCTATTTAAAATATACATTGTTGCATATAATGTCACTCTCCAAAAAGAAATTGATAAATTAACTCTTGTCATCATAGATCGAACCATATCTAGCAGAGTTCAATTCAATCTTTCTGTAATTTCATTAGCCTCTAAAGTATGAGGTAGAGTACAAAAATATTTAATACCATTTTCAAGGTAATACAACTCAAAATCATCAGATATATATTCTTCACTTTGATCTGAATTTAGTGACTTGATCACTTGTCTAATCAATTTTTTAGCTTCAAGTTGAAAAGATTTGAAAAATTCTAAAGCTTCAGACTTATGTTTCAAAAGATGTACAAAGTCAAATATAGAAAAATCATCAGTGAAAATAATAAAATAATAGAAGCCACCTCTTGCACTAATACTCATAGGTTAACATATATCAGTATGAACATTTTTAATACATGAGCACATCTTTAATTTTTTATATAAGATTTCTTGATCATTTTACAAGAAATACAACTTTCACATGTAAATTTTTTTTTTAAATTACTCTAGTTAAAATATCAAAATTAATCAATATGTCAATTTTATTTATATTGATATGTCTCAATCATAAATGTCAAAGATAAGTAGCACTATCTTTAATATCAAGTTCAACAATGCATACAACATTACTATAGAATTGTATTTGATACATATTGTTGTTTCTAAAATCATGCAACACAATTTTATCATTTTTTTCATTAAAAAATTTCTACTACCAAAATAAAATTCATATTCAAATTTTTTCAATATTGAAACAGATAACACATCTTTTCTAAAACTAAGTGTATACAAACATTCAACTAAATTAAAATTTATCCTATTATTCAACTTCAATTTAAAAATTTAAACTTCTTTAGTCTGCGTCTTATCATAATTTTTCATATAAATGAAATTAGTACTATTACTTGTTTTTTAAAATTTCTTGAACTACTTTCCATCAAACTTTAAGAAAGAATAGCATTGAGTTTTCTTATGTCTAGAATTCTTACAAAAGTAATAAACTATTCGTCTAGATTTAAACTCAACACCCTGTCTCACTTTAGTGTCCTTATTCTTTTTACCAATCATATTTTTTATTTATAAATTTTTTCTTCTTCTGATATTTTATTTTTTCTTTTGTTAATCTGCATTCTCATCAATAGCATTAATTACTTCTTTATCAACCTAGCATCTTCATAACCAGTGCCTTATTATCAACAATCAAATCTAAACTACCAGAAATAAAATAGATTTACCTTACAGTTTCATAGAAATCAGACAAAGAGGACAAAATAATAGATATCTTTATTTTCTCATTAACGGACCTTCCTTGTAGGCCTAACTCATCAGCAATGACAATTATATTATTTGCATACTCTCTAGTATCTCTTCCTTTTAATAATTTAGTTCTAATAAATTTTTTTTACAAACCTTTAATATGCTAATTAGATTTCTTATCAAATTTTAATTCAAGACTATTAAGAATAACTTATCATGTATCCTAACATTAAATATTTTATTTTATTATTTATCTCTGTTTATTTTTTATAGGCAACTTTAACAGATTAGGTAGAATGCACATCAGGCATAAGAGGACAATTCTCTTTAATACAATGAGAATAATTATATAAATCAATGAATAAATTAATTCAGTTCTACGCTTCTATTCTGTATAATTGGGTCAAGTCAAGATGTAATTTTTTATAATATCAGACACGTTCAAAGAGCTAGACGATCCTGTCATTAGTCATAAGCATGCAACATATATAATAAGCTTGGAGACTAAAGTTTATTATATTTACACAAAAATAATACAACATTGATTTTTTTGTGACAAAATAATAAAGAGAACTATGATTTTTCAAATCACCCCCGTATCTGATGGGGGTAGGGAAGAATCCAATCGATCGAGGTTTATTCAGAATTCATCAATGTTCATTGCAAGGATATATTAAACTCATCCCATATTCGATGGGCGTAAAAAAAATTTAACTGATCAAGACTCATTCAGAATTAATTAATGTTCAATACAAAGATATGTTAAACTTGTCCCGTATTTGATGGATGTAGGAAAGAATTTAACCTGTCATTGTGTCTATCTGATAGACAATGACATGAGAGATTTACTAGTTCAGCTACAGTCATATCTCATCCATGTGATTAATCGATGATTATCATTATGTCTAAGCATCGAAACAATGAATAAATCAACCTCAAATTCAATTCACACAAAATATTCAAACTCCCACTGAAATTGATATTAGATAAAAACAAATATATATTAGAGTACATGTGAATCTGATTTAAAAATAAAGATCCAATTATTATACACAAACGGCTTGAAGACAAACATGACTTAGCAACATGTACCATAGCTAAGTACTTGCCTTGATGACTTCATGATTTAATGATTTGATGGCTAAGTGGCTTGATGGTTAAATAATGATGATTTTATGTCCTCTTAGAACTTTCTTTCATCTTTCAATGTCTTAAGTTTTTTTATTCTTAAATGTGAGTATTAATTCTCTATCCCTCCCTTATAACAAGTCAAATCAAAAGATAATTCTTTTCAAATTTTATAATGATTTATCAATTATAATATGAATTTTTAACTCAGTCTTTCATCTTTCTCATAAATTTTTTTTTTATTTTAAAGAATTTTTTAGCTCCCAAGAAGACTCTTTATTTTTTATTCATGGGATATTATGAATAAACATAAATGATGATAAATTCATTATAATTATTATAAAAAAATATTTTTAGACGGTTCATCTTTTATCTCTATAGTTTTGGAGAGAAAGCTTTAAGAAAAAATAATTCATTTTCAATACAATCAATAAAAATTACTATGAAGATGTCACAATTTGTCATAAGGAGAAAATCAGAAAGGAGAACAAACACTCATATTTGATATGATAAATCTTCATATGTAGAAACACATATATAGAAAACAGAATCACTTCTAAGATATGACTTTTATATAAGAAGAATTTTAACAGAACCATCTTGCTTGTGAAATTAGAAAAAACATCATAGAAATTTTTTAATATTATATCTAATATCATACCAAAGCTGAAAATCTATTACAAATGTCATGTCACTTGTTTAATCTAAGAAATTAAGTAGAATGATATATATTTTTTTATGATTTAAAAATATCTTTTGTTGAAGAACTTTACCTTTTGTTGATGAATTCTGAATTTTGTTGATGAACTCTGGATGATTAAATAACGAAACTACTTGATGTTTAAGTATCTCACAAGCAATCTAGATGCTCACCCCAGCTGGATAGGTATACCATAACTTAGTATTTTAAATTTTTCTCTCCTTGTCTGTATGACCTTGAGATGTATTTATATATTTAGGATGGAGATGACCAGCCATAAAGTCCCATCCTAAGTAAGATGCTAGCCTCTTAATGCCATATCCAGATTGTCTTTTGGCATACCTTGACAATTATTGCATGTGCCCCTATATAATAAATAGGGATAAAAATACAAAACTATCCTTTTTCATAAAACAAAAAAATATCATCGATTTTGTAAAAAAAAATAAAAAAAAATATTTTATATTTATAAATAAAAACATTTGATGCAAAATCAAATACGTTAAATTTATTCAAATTGACAGTTTATAGGTATGCGTACACTTTTATAATTGTCAAGTCACTGGCAATGAATATTAGACACTAAGGTCACCATTCAACGTACACGATGTCTTTTCATGAAGGACTTTACAGACCCTATGTGCACTGGACATCGAGAGACTAGTCCTCATGTCTCCCATAGTCTGAGTAATTTTGACTTGCACCATTCAAACCCATCATGGTCCAATCAATGCCTATGTAAGCACATAGCGCATCATGGTAAGTGCGGTCAAATCGAGGACTACAAAGTAGCTCATTCAAATAATCATCCATAAAACCAGTCTATCTATACAATGGATAAAAAATAATGGTACCATATAAATAATTTATAAACCACAAAATATACAAACAATATGTCACATATATATACCTAAAAATAGAGATAAAAATATCCAAAGAGAATACATAAAATCAATACAATAAATCTGTGTTGGGCCACACAATTCCAACAAACAAAACATCGAGCTTAATATTAGAAAAAAAAATCAATATCAGAAACACACACCTGTTCGAACTTAACAAAGTCTCTCCTGGTTCTTTCTCCTGGAATTGAAACAAAGAAAATTACAAAAGAAAGTATGAGAATGAGAACAGAGGTTAAACAATGAAACATAAACCCCTAAACCCTATCATTGCTTATTTTTTACCCTTTTTTCCGGCCTATGCAAAAAAGATGAGAGTAATGAAACAAAGTACCTCTGAAAACCTAGATTTTTGGGGGTTTTGTTTCATTCACACCACCATTCATTGCAACCATCAAAATGCACTATGTTCACGCAGATGTTACAGTAGCACAAAGAGAGAGAGAGAGAGAGAGAGAGAGAGAGAGAGAGAGAGGGGGGGGGGAGAGTTGCAACAACCAACTCCTTCATTTGTGCAGAAAGGCTATTGGGAAAAATAGGGAGCGAACTCTATTTTACAAGAGTTGGTTTTGAGCCGACTCTCTTTTAGCTCAGTTTCATTTGCTCTGGAGCAACCAGAGTTAGTTTTTTTAGCTCCCAAATTTGGGATCCCAGAGTCAAATGGAGTCTAGTTCAGTCTCTGGGACCTTGGAATTGGACTGCATTTATCAAATGGTATTCAGCTCTCAAATTGCTCCCATCGGAGACAGAATCAATGGAATCTGGGAGCATGAGTGTTTTTAAACGAGGTGTTATTTTTCTCTCTTCGCTCCCATACGTGAAGAGAACGAAGGGGATCCTCTAAGAGTTGTAGAAGACTCGAATCAAATGTTCAACTTTAATAGGCAGAAATCAATCTTCAACGAACATATGTCTTTATTTTAATGATTCTCTCATAGTTCTCTCATATTCTAAGATCACTGTATGGATCATCAGGATTGTTGTGGAAACCCTATACCTAATTAATCTAACATTTCCTACTTCAAACACCCATACTGCTTTCCATTCTCGGATTTCCAAGGTTTCTTTCATTTTCTTTTGCAGTTTCATCGAATCATTGTTGAAAAGTAATGGTTCGTCGACTTATCTTTGGGGCAAACAGATGATTTTGCCCCAAGATTCAGGAGAAGCATATGATTGGCTGGTCAATGTTAACAACGAGATCATTGAAAGAGATGATGTTTCCATGGATGAATTTCACAAGCAGAGGAAGAAAGAAGAGGACGATGGGGGACATATGATCAGTTAGATGTTTCAAATAGAAGATCTAGATATAGGGGTGTCAATGGGCTGGACTACGCCGGTTTTGTAAAACCACGACCTAACTCTAGGTTCCTTAAACTCAGCCCAAGCCTAACCCATGGCAATCCTACTAGGATTCATTCTCTCTTTTTGTTTGTTCACAAGGAAACCTATGAAATCTGAAAATTTTAATCAAAGCAATGAATATTATATATATATATATATATATATATATATATATATATATATTGCACAACACAGTTTATTATGCTCCATTGAATGAGGGTTTACAAGTAGATCTATTCCTAATAGACAGTAACATGTGTTCTCTATTTCCCGTAGACATTGCTTTTTTGATATGCAACAAAGTTGGAGAAGAAGAAGAAGACATTTTACCAAAAAAAAAAAAATTGGAGAAGAAGAACCAAGAGCAACAAAGTAAGAGAAGAAGAACCAGAGCAATGAAGTAGAGCAGAAGAAGAGAGCGTTTGTATTTTAACAGATGCTAAGAGAAACAATTTAAAACCCTAAACAAGATGCCAGGAGAAACAATTAAAAGATAGGTCGATCTCAAAGAGACTTTTACATCTATTCCAAAAGGGGGTGGGGATTGGGGGCAACGAAAGTAAAGAGTATTATGGTTACATCGTAAATAGGGGGTACGGGGTTTTTACTGATCTAACAGAGACCGATGCATGGTGTTAATATTCTTTGACACTGACGTGGTGGCAAATGGAAAACCCTTTAAAGATAGGGTTGATACTATGGCAGATGTATTATCATGTAAGATTAATCATACGTAATTATATATACATGACCGGACTGGGTGGGGCCTGAAAATCTGAACCCAGGTCATGTCTGAGCCCAGGGCGGGCTAAAATATGCTCACGTGCACTGGCAAGGAAAAGCGGACACACTAGGCAGATACTCTAATCGAAAAGAGAACCATCGATCATGCTCGTGAATGTCACCATCCCTATTTCATCTTGTATAGACCTAAAAGTAGTCATTAGTTTTGAGTGTGGAGGATTTTATGTTTTGTTGTAAAGAGAATTTAGAAATTTTTTTTTTTTTTAAATTTTTGGAAGTTTATTGTTTTGTACTTTTCTCCTTAGCAGTAGAAACTAATGGGTTCTTATTATTTCCGCTGTTGGAAGAATGTTTTTTGCCTCTGCAATTACTGTCAGGATTTCTATACGCCAAAAAACAAAATAGCTGAGATAAATTAAAGTAATTTTTTTTTTCATGCAAAAGATCATCAAAAGAATAAATTATATACAATAATGTAACCCCTAGCAAAACAGTAAAGGGGGAGAAATTCCACTTTCGGGATTGACCTCATCAGAGAGACCCCTTGGAAAATATTACACATATCCCAAGTAAGGATGACAGAGTTCAATTAAACCAAATGGTATATTGGCCAAGCCTGACCATCCCATGAGAGTAGAGATGTAAGAAATCCGGATGACCTTAATGCGTATGTATCTCGATAAAACCAAATGGTGAGATGGAGTTTGTCTCATGTGGTTCACTTGACATGCCTATCACCATTAAAACGATTGAACAATAAGAGACAAACCCGATCCCACGTGGTGTCCATTTGTGCAGTTAACATATCCAACCAGACAATGGCTTCTGTGGTTGATGCGTGCTTCGCAAGCGCATCCGCTATTGTATTGACTTGCCGGTAGCAGTGCGAAATTTTCCAAGTAACAGCAGAGTTGAGATAGACTGACAGAGGGGAGCCCCACAAGACTGAAATGATTTTTTTAGTATTTACGAATTCTTTTGTTGTTTAATTTGCAATAAATAGTAGCATGGATTAAGGAGGATAAGCTTTATCAGGTGAATGTAGCTTTCAACTTTGGGGCGCACTATCAAAGATATATTCATATTATGGGGACCGTTTGCCCACTTGCATGGGGTGTGATTAGTTTTAGATAACCTTTTTCAGAAGAGTTATCAAAAATCAATTCATTTAAAAGAGTTTTAAAGAGTTTTTTTTTGGTAGAATAGAAATATATTGCTTATCAAAATAGGGAATAGCCATTGTGCCCACGTTGCAAAGAGCTGTGAGCCACGGAATGAAAACGGACCAGTTAATCTCCCCCAATATTGTCAACGCCCTCCTAGCAAGGGAATGGACCACCTCATTCATATCCCTTGGAACAACTATAAAGGTTACAGATTCTGTCCTTTCCGCCAGACAGCGGATATCTTCAACAACAGAGAGAACAAAGACATCAGTTCTCCCGCCATTCTCCCTATTAAAACTTAACTACTTTCTAAAGTATTAGGTAAAATGAAAAGTTTTCTAACTTATTTAAGAGCTTCTCTTTGCGTGGAGAGAGATCCATTAAGGCTAAGTCTCTCTCTCTCTCTCTCTCCATTGTCTCCTCTTCTTGTATTTGGGTGCAATTCTTTATTACGGTTCAAGGTAACCGTTCATTCCCTATTATTGTTTGTGATTGTTGATTGGCTTTGTTGTCGATGGGACAATCCCACTGTCAATCCGCCAACATCTTCCACCCTCAAGCTTTGAAGCCAATATTTCATAGGAAATCCATGTCACTATGGCTTAATTTGTTTGGTTGCAAGGGAAATTGAAGGAATGGGAGGTAAAACTTCTAAATTTTAAAAAACTTTTATAATGATTACAGCACAAGCTATCACATTATTATGTAACTGCTACGGTTGGAAATCGCCCGTCGATCTGCACTCTGAATGACCTGCAATCACAGAGATGAGACAAAGGAGTTGGGCGCCTAAGCCCCGGGTACACTCCGATGCCTAAATTAGATTCCCAAGGTAAATAGTCAAGAGATAGCAGAAAGCTATCTCCAGTTTAAAGAGTGGGACGATGAGAGAGTTTGAGCGTGTGAGAGGGATGAATAATAATAGCTTGTAACTTAGGGTTTACCTTGAGGGATGGCCTCTATTTATAGATTATGAAGAAGCATAGAGGTACCAGGACTCAGGGGAGTAGACTGCCAATAGGATTACCACGTGTCGCTCTGTGGGACACTCAGGCGGTAGACTCCGAGTAGGAGTCGGAGACCTTAGCCAAGGAAGCTAGGTCGGTCAGCTCTGGGACTGACACGTGTCAACGTGTGAGTAATGGCCGATCGGAATAGTCGGTGTCGTATCAGACTGAGAGAATGACTCCCTGGAGGTGGTATAATCACAATGGGATTCTGGCTTCCGACTGAGAACCGTAGCCGAGTAGGACTATAACTCCGAGCGCTACCCGAGATGCCGGGCGCACGAGAGGTCGTATGCATGACAGGCCAAATACATGATGCTGAGTGCGAGACACTCCGAGCGCTCAGGCTCCGAAGGCGCAAAATGACACGTGTAAGATTAAAAATAGAAGGGATTTTTCCCTCTTAACAGATGCCCCTTGCGCTATCGAATGCAACGAATTCGACAGTGCAACAAGTTAGCCGTTGAGAAAACCTACGCCTATGAGGCCGATTGCATGATTGATGGCTGCATTGAATGACTCCGGGTGCTCCTGAGTGGAGGCGGTTGCATCAATCGTCTGCACGATTGATTGAGGCGCGGGGCTCGAGGTGTAAAACTCGGGTTCCGCAAACATGATCTACCGTCGATCTTTTGATTTGACGCGGATCAACCCTTGATCAGACGACCACCAGGAGGTAGTGTGTCTCGAGAAGGAGCGCCATTAACTGTCGCTCGCCTTCGAATCTGCCGAATGCATCGAATGGCTGAGACTGAAGCCACACGGATCGACATATTAATCTGACGGTTATCAGGAGGCTGCGTGCCTCGAGGAAAAGCGTCATCATTACGCATGACGTCAGACAGTCACGTCGCGTTCGACGCGGCAGACGACGACCAATGGTGATGAAGCACGTGTCCGGAACCCGAAGAGACGGTTCATGGTCACAGGACCTATAAATACGCTTCTACTTCATTCAGTCAACCATTTGCTTCAATTGCAACCGGAGTTTCATCAAAGCACTCGGAGTCTAGTCGAACTTCCCAATTTTCGATCTTTGCTTCTGCAGTCGGAGTTTAATTTCTTCCAACCAGTAAGTCTCCTCACATTTCCTTTCTTGTTCTTTCATGCTTAGTAGCGTTTCTTCCAACAGTATTACCTCTTCCGTTAGAGTGAGATTGAGTGAAAAAATGGCCCTTTCCCGAACTTCATCTTCTTCTGAGGAATCATCCTCCTCCAGGGAAGGATGGTCCGCTGCCTCCAAGGCTTCCAATACGGTTTCAGAGGAGAAACTTGAGAAGATTTCCTCTGAGGCCGAAGAGCGTGGTCGCCCCGCTGGCCCCTCGGCTCAACGGGCATCTCGTCAGAGAGGCGGCCGACCGTCAGTAACTGCTTTTGGCACCGTCCCAGCATGGAAGGTGCCAAATAAGATCAAAACCGAAGCGGCTTTGTTATCAATCTGTCGGGCATACCAGCTCGCAGAGCCAATGACGAATTTCCGCGTTCGGCTCCCAACCTCAGACGAGCGGGCATGTACCGTGAATACGTCGGAGATTTACGTGTATGAACATACCCTGAAGTCTGGGCTCCGATTTCCCCTTCACCCATTAGTTGTAGAAATCCTTCAAAACTACCGCATCGCCCCCTCCCAGCTTGCTCCGAATGGGTGGCGATGCATATTCGCCTTCATCCTGTTCGTCCGCCGACTGGGTGAGACTCCGACCTTGAACTTGTTTCGGTCGGTCTTCCAGTTGGCCAGTCTGACCGAGGCCCGGGCTATGACCAGGTGGTACTTTTTTAGTCAGAGGGACGGAAAGAAGCTTCCGGCTATCACCCAAAAGCCTTCCTCCATCCACGGGTGGAAGGACAAGTTTTTCTTCTTGGATCCTCCCGCGGACAGCTTGGCTCTTCCTCTGTCGAACGTTTGGCTAGTGGTCGACGCCACGGGGTTCAACAAAATCCCCTTCCTGACGACGGAGGAGAGAAGGACTCAGAGCAAGATGATGGCCGGGAAGACTGTGCGCCTCTCCGACCTTGCGGATCCCGTGCAGTTGGCCAAGCACGATCTTCTCGGTGAGTTTAATAACATTAGGACTCAGACTATGTACTGCTGCTATCTTGATGTCGTCACTAACTATTTTCTCCTTCCACTGAACTTCAAAGACGATAAGATCGTTGCTCAGATCATGGCAAAGCGGACGACCAAGGCCACGAAGGGGGTTCAGCCGGCTGGAGGGCAAGCGGTCGAGCCTCCACGGAAGGAACCGAGGGCCTCTGTCGAGGCAAAGGGCAAGGGGCCCATGCCCGAGGAGCCACCGAAGAAGAAAATAAAGTCGGTCGCGGAGCTTCCGACCGACATATATAAGACAAGGCCTGCCTCCAGGCTCGGCCGCGAGGAGACAACAGTGGGGGCTGCGACAAAGGAAGTCCAGCCCCTTCAGGTGGTTGCCGCGAAGGAGACCAAGGCCGATCAGGGCGCGGTGACGCCAGCGGCGAAGAGGGCTATCGAGAGCCCGAAGGTGGTTGATCTGACCGGGGCCATTGGGGCCTCTAAGGAGGAAGCCGGGCACACGACCCGTCAGAGGGGTGAAAAACAGGAGGCTCCGAAGGTACCTTTCTCTCCTGCGCTCGAACTGAAGTCGACGGACTCGGTCTTCAAGAGCACAAAGGCGGCTAGAATCATAGTCACCGAGGGACGCCTCCCAGCGGACATAACCTTCACCTCCGACCTGTCAAACGAGGACGTCTACAGACGAGCATTCACAGTGTGCAGTCAGGTAATATTCGAAGTCTTCATTTCTTTCTTTTTTATTCATGTTCATTTTCTGAGTGGTCCCTTTTGTGCAGATGAACAATCTTCTGGCCGAGGTCAGCGAGCGGACTGTTCGGGCCTTCCTCGACCTGGATGAGAAGGAGGTCTTGGAGATCTCCCTACGCGAGGCTCTGAAGGCTACCGAGGAGAATCTGACCAACAAATCCTCGGAGTTCAAAGGCCTTGTTGCAGAAAAGGTCGCCCTCCGGGCGTCGCTGGACAAGGCCGAGGCCGCCCTTGACGAAAAGCATAAGAGAGTGCATTCGTCCGAGGAAAATCTTCGGTCATTCCAGGACAAGCGGCGGAAGGCCAAGGAAGATCTGTAGGCTGAGCAGTAGGCGAAGCTGGCGCTGGAGGAGAAGCTTAAGAAGTTCGAGGAATAAGCTAGGGCTGCCAAGGAAGCGTTGAACAAGGCCGAGGAGGATCACCGGGAGGCTTTGTCTCGAGCTGTCGCCGATTATAAGTCTTCGGCTTGGTACGAAGAGGACGTCGACGAGGCCGCCTGCGTGTACTTTGAGAGGGGGGTCAGGTATTTGAGGGAACAATTAGCGGATAAGGCGCCCTCAAGATAAACTGGTCCAAGATCCCAATTGTTGCCCAGATTGATGGGTTGGAGCCCTCAGATCCTGTGGAGACCCCGTTCGACGCTGAGGAAGTCCTGGCGGAGCCGAAGGCCGACCGAATGCTAGAGGATGATCTTCCCCCCTATGAAGTACCGTAGACGCCGCTCGTGGAGCTCCCGGACCTTGCGCCGCCAGCCGAGTATCAAGCAAATTCGGCTGCAGAGGTGAACCGGCCTTGAAGAGACCACTTGTATAATTTTTTTTAACTGTATATTTGTACCCCTGCCCTTCTAGGGCCTTGATCAATAAACATCCATTTTTTTTTGTATATCTGTTGTCTGCCAATGTTTTCTGCTCGGCCCTCGGTAGGCCAAGAATACTAAGTAATTAAAGTAGCTATGACTAGTAGCTTGTAATAGAGTTCGAAAACGAACGATGTCGAATCCAACCGCGGACATGCCTTAGAAAAATGGCTAAGGCATTGTTACATTTGTTGTCTTGACTGCCTCTTACCCCAGAAGTGTTGTCGGCTTGGCGCTTAGGCTGGCCGAGGGCACTTAGGTATATCCGTCCAGCGCGATGTTTGGGAGACGAGTATGGTTTGCCCCAGCCAGGCTACTGATATCCGATCGCGTAGTTAGGTAGATGTTGTGTCCTGCCGGAGTCGGCGTGTAGACCGTGATGGGTAGACACGAGCATGGTCTGCGTGCTACCATGGTCTGCTTGTGGACCATGGTAGGCAGATACGAATGCGGCCTTCATGCCACCGTGGTCGGAAGGCACGAGTATGGTCTTCAAGCTACCTTGGTTCGCTTGGGGACCATGGTAGGAAGATACATGTGTGACCTTCATGCAACCATGGTTTGCTTGTGGACCATGGTCGAAAGGTACGAGTATGGTCTTCATGCTACCTTGGTCTGCTTGTGGAGCATGATAGGAAGATAAGGGTGTCCTTCATTCGACAATGGTCTGCGTGTGAGCCATAGTCGAAAGGTACGAGTATTGTCTTCAAGCTACCTTGGTCCGCTTGGGGACAATGGTAGGAAGATACAGGTGTGACATTCATGCGACCATGGTTTGCTTGTGGACCATGGTCGGAAGGTACGAGTATGGTCTTCATGATACCTTGGTCTGCTTGTGGACCGTGGTAGGAAGATACAAGTATGGTCAATGTTTGACCTACGTCTGTGTGTGATCGGCTGGGCCTGAAGGAATGACTAAGAAACAATTGCTGAGATGACTGAATTATACGTGCTGTTCTGTATTAAAATGAAAATAAGCGAATGCCCTCATGGGGTCCGGTATACAATTCAGACTTAAAAATTGACAAATCTGTAAAAAGTTGCTGATTAATGATAATATTTTCGAAGGTTGATGGCATGCCACGTCCTCGAAATTTCTTCACCGTCCATGGTGGTCAGCTTGTACGAGCCCGGACGTCCTGTTCTAAGCACGCGATACGGTCCTTCCTAGTTCTTTGCCATCTTCCCTTGATTTGTGGGATCGGAGACTGCCGTTTTTCTAAGGACAAGATCTCCGACTTTAAATTGTTTTGGTCGGACTGTCTTGTCGTAGTGACGGGCCGTCGCCTGCTGGTAACTTGCCATTCGGAATGCTGCCGATTCCCTTACATCTTCGAGGTTGTCGAGGTTCGTCCGTAGATCTTCAGAGTTGGTGTGCTCGTTGAAGTTCAACATCCGGAATGTTGGATGGAAGACTTCAACGGGGACGACTACCTCCGTGCCGAAGGCGAGCATGAAGGGTGTCTCTCCCGTGGGTGTTCGACTGGTCGTCCTATATGACCAGACGATACTCGGTAACATGTCCACCCACTTTTTTTTTGGTCTTCTACCATCTTTTTCAGGCTGCACAATATTGTTTTATTGGTGGCCTCGGTCTGGCTGCTTGTCTACGGATGTCCGACTGACCCAAATCTATGGTCCATTCAGAATTCTTCGCAAAAGTTTGCGAAGGATGCGCTGGTGAACTGAGTGTCATTGTCAGTCACAAGGACTCTTGGCACGCCGAACCTGTACACAACCGAGTGTCTGAAGAACTGTTCTACTTTGGAGGTGTCGATCTTGGCTACGGTTTCAACTTCGATCCATTTGGTGAAGTATGACATATTTCCATTGATAAGTGGCTTGGGGGAAGGGCCCCATGATGTCCATACCCCATATGGCAAATGGGAGGGGACTTGTAATCGGCTGCAATGGAGCGGCCGGATCATGTTGCACGGATGCATAGAACTGGCACTTGTCGCACCTACGGACAAGCTCGATGTAGTCGTCGTGTATTTTCGGCCAATGGTAGCCCTGACGGAGGATCTTTTGGAAAAGCGATCGTCCACCCTGGTGTCGGCCGCAGATATCCTCATGTACTTCTTTCATAACGCGCTCGACCTCGTCTGATCGCATGCACCTAAGCAGCGGTAGGGTATAGGATCTCCTGTATAGTACATCATTGTGTATGGTGTATTACCGGGACTTGGCTTGAATGCGGCGAGCATTTTCTTGTCAGTCGGTAAGGCACTCGTCCGGAGGTATTGGTATATGTCATCGTACCAGCTGGACACGACTCCAACAGGGGCTACGACTTCAACAGAGGTGCTGGCGTGGTCCAAGAATTCCACGTACACGGCAGAGTCCATCGCATGGATGTCTTCCAGGGATAATCTTGATAGTTCATCCGCTTCGGTGTTCTCTTCGCGACCGACGTATTGCAGCTCAACGCTTTGGAAGGTCGCGATGGCCGAATTCACCTTCTCGAGGTACTTTTGCATCCCGAGCTGTATGGCCTCGTAGTTCCTCTGTACTTGGCGAATGACCAACTGCGAGTCGCCTTGTATCACCATCCGACGGACGGCTAGGATTTTGGCCAATCTGAGTTCGACTAATAAAGCTTCGTACTCGGCCTCGTTGTTGGTTGCTCTGAATCCGAACCTGATGGCAGACCGTATTTTAAATCCTTCCGAACTTTTCAAAATTACTCCTGCCCCCTGCTTTATCTTCCATGGAGGAACCGTCAACGTTCAGGATCCACGCGGCCTCCGCTTGCTCTGGAGTCGGTACCACCTGAGGTTCTGCAAAGTCTTGGTCTGGTAAGGTACTTTCGACGATAAAGTCCGCCAAGGCTTGTGCTTTGATTGCCGTTCTGGGGACGTGCTTTATGTCGAACTCACCGAGCTCTACCGCCCAATTGATGAGTCGCCCGGATACGTCGAGCTTCGACAACACCTTCTTCAGTGGTGTATTTGTCAGCATCAATATGGGATATGCCTTGAAGTACGGTCGGAGCTTCCGTGCGGATGTGACCAGGGCAAGCGCTAGTTTCGCAATTGACTTGTACCTGGTCTCGGCGTCAAGCAATACTTTGCTGACGTAGTAAATCGGTCGCTGGACCTTGTCTTCATCTTTCAAAAGAACAGCGCTGACTGCGCGGTCGGATACTCCGAGGTATAGCTGTAGCTCGTCCCCCGGGTTTGGTTTCACCAGCGGAGGAGGCGATGATAAGTATGCCTTGAGGTCTTTGAAAGCCCCCTGACACTCTTCGGTCCACTCAAACTTCCTGACTCCTTTCAGAGTTTTGAAGAAGGGGAGGCAACGTTCGGCAGACTTAGACATGAAGCGGCCGAGTGCGGCTATTCGGCCATTCAACTCCTGTACATGTTTGCCTTTGGTCGGCGCCGCCATGTCCATGATGGCCCTGATCTTCGAGGGATTTGCCTCAATACCCCTCTGCGAGACTATAAATCCCAAAAATTTTCCTGATCCGACTCTGAAGGCACATTTTGTAGCGTTAAGCTTCATGCTGTGTCTTCGGAGGACCTGGAATGCTTCACCGAGATTGACCATGTGGTGGTCGGCTTGCTGGCTCTTAACAAGAAAATCATCGACATATGCTTTCATTTTTCTGCTAATCTATCGTCTGAAGACTTTGTTGACTAGCCCTTGATAGGTGGCTCCTGTATTTTTGATGCCAAAAGGCATGGCCGTATAGTAGAAAAGCCCCTGATTTGTGACGAAGGAAGTACATTTCTCGTCAGCCTTTCACATCTTTATTTCGTTGTAGCCGGAGTACGCATCAAGGAAACTTAGTAGCTCATGTCCGGCTATAGCATTTATCTGCTGGTCAATGCGCGGCAGCGGATAGCTGTCCTTTGGACAGGCTTTGTTGAGGTCGATGAAGTCTATGCAAATTCGCCACTTACCATTAGACTTTGGCACCATGACAACGTTGGCCAACTAATCCAGGTAATCGACCTCCCGTATGAAGTTGGCTGGTAGTAGCTTTTGTACCTCCTCGTCAATGATAGACTGCCGGGTGGTTGCAAAGCTTCTCTTCTTTTGTCGCACAGGCCGATGCTGAGGGTTGACGGTTAGGTGGTGTTCGATGACATCCCTAAGAATCCCCAGCATCTCAGAGGCCGACCATGCGAAGACATCTAAATTCTGCCTTAGAAATTCGATCAACCCTTCCCTTTGTTCCTCGGGCAGCAAGAAGCCGACCTGGAACGTCTTTTCGGGCTGATCGTCCACAATCGGGATCTGTGGAAGTTCCTCCGCGGTTTCTCCTCTGTTGGGAGAGAGATTCTTGGGAACATCCACCATGTCCACCTGTGCGGTCTTCAAGGCCCGCTGACTGTTCTTCAGCTCGGTGGCGTACCACCTCCGCGAAGTGTCTTGATCTGTTCGGCACTCTCCGACTCCATCCTCGGTCGGGAATTTCATCACCAGGTAGTAGGTGGACATGCACGCCTTCAGCTTGTTCAGCGAAGGTCGGCCGAGGATGACGTTGTGCGCGGATGGCCGATCGACCACCATGAATTCGACCATTATCCGTCGCTGTTTGGGCTTTTGGCCGAGGATGACAAGCAATTGGATGCCCCCCTTAACCGTAACTGGGTCTCCGGAGAAGCTGATAAGGTCGAAAGTGACGGGTTGGAGCTGGTCGTCCGTTAGCTGCATCCTCTGGTAGGCATGGTAAAATATAATGTCCACTGAGCTCCCGGTGTCTACCAAGAACTTTGCAACATCACAGTGTCCGATCCCGGCCGTGAAGACAATGACATCCTCATGGGGGACCGTGACGTTAACAAGATCCTTGTCGCTGAAGGTGATGATTTCTCCAGTTCGAGCTTTCTTCTATGGCCACTCTGTCTTGGCTACTAGACGCGAGTAGGCTTCTGCCGACCTGTTGGAGGTGTTTTCGGCAGCGGGTCCTCCTATGATTGTGAGGCTTGATTTGCCCTCGGCTTGAGGTCCCTTGGTGATGGTATAGACTCCACTATCACCAGGGATGCGCAAGCCCATTGCAGTGCGCGGTCGGTCCTCAGGCTGTGGACTGTCGACGAACCTCCGTTCTGTCTTTCTTCTCTTTGAGGCCGGATGAGACTTCCTTCTTCTCCTTCCCCGGCCTTCCGGCTTTGATCAGGACGAGATGGACTCGGACTGGGTATGCTGTCGGCCCCCAAGTCTTTCTTTTACCGACACTCTTTCTTTTTGGCTCCAGATGAGCTTTCAACTGTCCCAAACTTGATGGCGCCGACCCACTGTCTGGGGGAGTCGGCCCACCATCAGGGTCTTTGTCGTCCCTCCGAGCGGCGTTTTGAATATCGCCCGCGTCCGCTCGGCAGTTGTTGGGCTGCGGGTTTCTCGGAGGTGGAGGTGGTAATCCACGGTCCCTCCGAGCGGGAGCCGGTCCTCGGTCTGCATTTCGGACGAAGTTACCATAGTATCCTCGCCTAATGAGGTCCTCAATCTCTTCTTTGAGGTACTTGCATTCTTTTGTTTCATGGCTATAGTCGCGATGGAAGCTACAATAGCGGGAGCGATCTTTATTCCTCCCGTCGCCGAGGGGTTTTGGCAGTGGTCGGAGGTTCCGATCGTTCTTGATTACTTCGAGGATCTCCGTCATCGAGGTGTTGAGCGGAGTATAATACTCGAAGGTCTTGTAGGGGTGCCGATAGGTCTGATCTTTACCGGACTTCTGCTTCTTTGGGTCTCCCGAGCTCAGTGCCGGGTCGACCGTCTCAGATCTTTCCTTGTCTGCAAGTTTTGAGTCGGCCTTCAGATTGTTCACGGTGTTATTTTTCTGGCCCTTGTCGTCTCGTCTGCAGAGGCGTACTTTTTGCATCTGGCGAGCAGGTCGTCCAGGTTCTTCGGTGGTTTTTTGGCAAGGGACCAACAAAGCTGATGGTCGGTTACGCCGGCTTGTAGGCTGGACATGTGCACCGCGGGCTCGACGTCCTTGATTTCAAGCACCTCGGTATTGAAGCGCTTGATGAAGTCCCGTAGGGACTCGTTCTTCTGCTGTTTGACCGTTGACAGATGGTACGATGTCTTCTTGCGCACTCGGCTTGCTTGGAAGTGCGTCAAGAATTTGTTCGATAACTGTTCGAACGATGTAACGCTCTTCGCAGGGAGATTATTGAACCACGTGCGAGCGGCCCCCCTGAGCGTTGAAGAAAACATCCGGTAGATTAGGCCATCGCTTAGAGGCTAGAATAGTGTTGTGGAGATGAATGCGTTTAAATGCTGCTCGGGGTCGATACTCCCGTTGTAGGAATCCAAGACCGGCATCTTGAAGTTGTCAGGAGGGGGTGCCCTCATAATCTCGTCCGAGAGCGCCGTAATCGCAGTATAAGCCGTTCTCGGCGGGGCTACCCTATTTTGCTCCACTTGTTGAAGTCGAGTGGTTATCTCCAATAAACGCCGCTCGACCTCGGACTGGGGCATGTCCGGAGGTTGGGCGCCAGTCCCTGGTGTGTCCGGAGGTTCCGATCGTTCTTGATTACTTCGAGGATCTCCGTCATCGAGGTGTTGAGCGGAGTATAATACTCGAAGGTCTTGTAGGGGTGCCGATAGGTCTGATCTTTACCGGACTTCTGCTTCTTTGGGTCTCCCGAGCTCAGTGCCGGGTCGGCCGTCTCAGATCTTTTCTTGTCTGCAAGCTTTGGGTCGGCCTTCAGATTGTTCACGGTGTTATTTTTCTGGGCCCTTGTCGTCTCGTCTCGCGAGGCGTATTCCTCGCATCTGGCGAGCAGGTCGTCCAGGTTCTTCGGTGGTTTTTTGGCAAGGGACCAACAAAGTTGACGGTCGGTTACGCCGGCCTGCAGGCTGGACATGTGCCCCGCGGGCTCGACGTGCTTGATTTCAAGCACCTCGGTATTGAAGCGCTTGATGAAGTCTCGTAGGGACTCGTTCTTCTGCTGTTTGACCGTTGACAGATGGTACGATGTCTTCTTGCGCACTCGGCTTGCTTGGAAGTGCGTCAAGAATTTGTTCGATAACTGTTCGAACGATGTAACGCTCTTCGCAGGGAGATTGTTGAACCACGTGCGAGCGGCCCCCCTGAGCGTTGAAGAAAACATCCGGCAGATGAGGCCGTCGCTCAGAGGCTAGAATAGCGTTGTGGAGATGAATGCGTCTAAATGCTGCTCGGGGTCGATACTCCCGTTGTAGGAATCCAAGACCGGCATTTTGAAGTTGTCAGGAGGGGGTGCCCTCATAATCTCGTCCGAGAGCGCCGTAATCACAGTATAAGCCGTTCTCGGTGGGGCTACCCTGTTTTGCTCCACCTGTTGAAGTCGAGTGGTTATCTCCAATAGACGCCGCTCGACCTCGGACTGTGGCGTGTCCGGAGGTTGGGCGCCAGTCCCTGGTGTGTCTGGAGGTTCCGATCGTTCTTGATTACTTCGAGGATCTCTGTCATCGAGGTGTTGAGCGGAGTATAATACTCGAAGGTCTTGTAGGGGTGCCGATAGGTCTGATCTTTACCGGACTTCTGCTTCTTAGGGTCTCCCGAGCTCAGTACCGGGTCGACCGTCTCAGATCTTTTCTTGTCTGCAAGCTTTGGGTCGGCCTTCAGATTGTTGACGATGTTATTTTTCTGGGCCTTTGTCGTCTCGTCTGCAGAGGCGTACTTCTCGCATCTGGCGAGCAGGTCGTCCAGGTTCTTTGGTGGTTTTTTGGCAAGGGACCAACAAAGCTGACGGTCGGTTACACCGGCCTGCAGGCTGGACATGTGCACCGCGGGCTCGACGTCCTTGATTTCAAGCACCTCGGTATTGAAGCGCTTGATGAAGTCCCGTAGGGACTCGTTCTTCTGCTGTTTGACCGTTGACAGATGGTACGATGTCTTCTTGCGCACTCGGCTTGCTTGGAAGTGCGTCAAGAATTTGTTCGATAACTGTTCGAACGATGTAACGCTTTTCGCAGGGAGATTGTTGAACCACGTGCGAGCGGCCACCCTGAGCCTTAAAGAAAACATCCGGCAGATGAGGCCGTCGCTCGGAGGCTAGAATAGCGTTGTGGAGATGAATGCGTCTAAATGCTGCTCGGGGTCGATACTCCCGTTGTAGGAATCCAAGACCGGCATCTTGAAGTTGTCAGGAGGGGGTGCCCTCATAATCTCGTCCGAGAGCGCCGTAATCGCAGTATAAGCCATTCTCGGCGGGGCTACCCTGTTTTGCTCCACCTGTTGAAGTCAAGTGGTTATCTCCAATAAACGCCGCTCGACCTCGGACTGGGGCGTGTCCGGAGGTTGGGCGCCAGTCCCTGGTGTGTCCGGAGGTTTCGATCGTTCTTGATTACTTCGAGGATCTCCGTCATCGAGGTGTTGAGCGGAGTATAATACTCGAAGGTCTTGTAGGGGTGCCGATAGGTCCGATCTTTACCGGACTTCGCTTCTTTGGGTCTCCCGAGCTCAGTGCCGGGTCGGCCGTCTCAGATCTTTTCTTGTCTGCAAGCTTTGGGTCGGCCTTCAGATTGTTCACGGTGTTATTTTTCTGGGCCCTTGTCGTCTCGTCTGCAGAGGCGTATTTCTCGCATCTGGCAAACAGGTCGTCCAGGTTCTTCGATGATTTTTTTGACAAGGGACCAACAAAGCTGACGGTCGATTACGCCGGCCTGCAGGCTGGACATGTGCACTGCGGGCTCGACGTCCTTGATTTCAAGCACCTCGGTATTGAAGCGCTTGATGAAGTCCCGTAGGGACTCGTTCTTCTGCTGTTTGACCGTTGATAGATGGTACGATGTCTTCTTGCGCACTCGGCTTGCTTGGAAGTGCGTCAAGAATTTGTTCGATAACTGTTCGAACGATGTAACGCTCTTCGCAGGGAGATTATTGAACCACGTGCGAGCGGCCCCCCTGAGCGTTGAAGAAAACATCCGGCAGATGAGGCTGTCGCTCAGAGGCTAGAATAACGTTGTGGAGATGAATGCGTCTAAATGCTGCTCGGGGTCGATACTCCCATTGTAGGAATCCAAGACCGGCATCTTGAAGTTGTCAGGAGGGGGTGCCCTCATAATCTCGTCCGAGAGCGTCGTAATCGCAGTATAAGCTGTTCTCGGCGGGGCTACCCTGTTTTGCTCCACCTGTTGAAGTCAAGTGGTTATCTCCAATAGACGCCGCTCGACCTCGGACTGGGGCGTGTCCGGAGGTTGGGCGCCAGTCCCTGGTGTCTCTACATCAACTCTTTCACGGCGGAGGGCATCGAGGAAGGACCCCGGGCCTCTCACTGGAGGTGGCGCAACTGGCGCCTGGTGTTGAGGTGGTGGGGGATGCCGAGCAGCGGACCCGGCCACACTTCGTCTAGGAGCTCGATCTGCTAGGAGATTATGTGGCAAGGCATTTGCAGGATCCGCCCTCGCCCTTGGCGGATGGACCACTGGTGGAGCTTCTGGTGGCGGATTCGGTACCGGGAGAAGATTCTCCCCTCCTGTCGCCGAGCTGCTTGCTCGAGCTCCTCTCAAGACTCTCGCAAGCTGCTCGATTTGCTGCTTCAACTCATCAAACTACTGACGAGTGACGTATTGGGGAGGAGGTGGCGGTGGTGTCACCGTCGGCGTGTGGCTTAGAGCTGGCGCTGGCGCCGGCGGTGGTACTGGTGCTGGTTCCGATACTGGTGCGGGTTCTGGTACTGGGGGTGCGGGCTCACGGTCCGCCCTCGTCGTGCTTTCGGTACTACCTACATGCACCGGTGACTCAGAATGGGCGTGTGACGCCTGTGCTCGGGTTCTTCTGTGAGCCATCGAAATCAGAGTTCTCACGTGCTAATCTTCAAACTCAGTCAAAAAAGGCCCCACGGTGGGCGCCAAACTGTTACGGTTGGAAATCGCCCGTAGATCTGCGCTCTGAATGATCTGCAATCACAGAGATGAGACAAAGGAGTTGGGCGCCTAAGCCCCAGGTACACTCCGATGCCTAAGTTAGATTCCCAAGGTAAACAGTCAAGAGATAGCAGAAAGCTATCTCTAGTTTAAAGAGTGGGACGATGAGAGAGTTTGAGCGTGTGAGAGGGATGAATAATAATAGCTTGTAACTTAGGGTTTACCTTGAGGGATGACCTCTATTTATAGATTGTGAAGAAGCATGGAGGTACCAGGACTCAGGGGAGTAGACTGCCAATAGGATTGCCACGTGTCGCTCTGTGGGACACTCATGCGGTAGACTCCGAGTAGGAGTCGAAGACCTTAGCCAAGGAAGCTAGGTCGGTCAGCTCTGGGACTGACACGTGTCAACGTGTGAGTAATGGCCGATCGGAATAGTAGGTGTCGTATCAGACTGAGAGAAGGATTCCCTGGAGGTGGCATAATCACAATGGGATTCTGGCTTCCGACTGAGAACCGTAGCCGAGTAGGACTAAAACTCCGAGCACTACCCGAGAGGCCGGGCGCACGAGAGGTCGTATGCATGACAGGCCGAATACATGATGCTGAGTGCGAGACACTCCGAGCGCTCAGGCTCTGAAGGCGCAAAATGACACGTGTAAGATTAAAAATAGAAGAGATTTTTCCCTCTTAACAGTAACTAATTCCAGATGATTCCACATTTAGGTATTAACTTATACTTCACTTTGCATCCAAATTCCTTTCATTTGAAAAATAAAATAAAGTTTACATCTTATAAGTATCATCACTAAATATGTTAAGAAATTTATGTAATTTATACAATCATATTATGATACAACTATAAAAACTTCCTTTTTAAGTTTAAAATTTTTACTTCCCTTTCTTTCAATTCCCCTTACAACCAAACAGACACTCTATAGACATTTGATAGCTCTATAATTTGGAAAACATTAAAAAGCTATTCTTGAAATTGAATTAATAAATGAATTTTTGTTGGCATTGTTTTTTAATATCTTAATTCAAAATAGTGTTTAACCGGTTTTGAATATGTTTTGGAGAGGTTGTGGAATAGACATGGTTTAATCAATTTCTCTAACAGTTAACGGGTTTTCAGATACCTCTTTATATTTTTAAGTTTTGATTATTGGATCTGTTATTTTCCGATTGAGCACAATCTTGTAGTCCTCGAAGGTGTTCGTAGTAGGTGAGTTCACAGCAACATCGTATATTGGAGGCCAATTCGCGAACTGAGCACACTATAGGGGGGCGTATATGGGCTTAATTAAGGAAGTGTCTGTTGGCACCTCTTCCTATTACATCTTGGATTACTTACTTCTAAATTACACATCTAGATTGGTTGCTTTGTTCCCCCTTTAGATATATAGTTTGGATGTATAATTTCGAACAGTTTTTAAATATTGAAAAATTTTCAATTTATGAAACCAAACAGATTTCAATTTTTGTGAAGAGAATTGCCACACAGTCTTGTTTTCCCCAATTAACATCAATACAGTCAGTTGTTTTCCTTCTTTTGTCAGTTTGTTATTGATTCTATCGATTATTCATACTTCAATTAGTACCTTAAATTGAGTTTCTATAAATATAGATCTTGATGTTTACTTGTTTAGTGGTTATAATTAATTAAAATTCAATAAGAATGTATACTCATAAATAAATGACAAGTCTATTGTTTTTTTTTTTCTTTAGCTATTTTTATCATTTGTTTTTTACTGGGAGGGCCATTTTGTGGGTTTAGTTGGTCTTATCTGTCCAGTCAAGCCACATCAAACAGAATTCCATTGGCACTCTAATTGGGTAGCCCATTTTTAGTGGAAACCTAATTAATCAAATAAGACATGTTAAAAGACGAAAGGGGAAGAACTAAAGGAGTCAAAAATGAAATTGAATCAAACCGTGTATACAATAACTGTGAAACCATTTTTTAAATGGTTGGATTCTGGTATTAGAAATGAGATTGTGTAGGTATATGGTTCAGTTGCAGTTTAAATCGATTACATCCATTGAACCGATTAGAAATCATAGAGTTATAATGTTGTTCTTCATTTTTTTTTATTTGGGTATTAATGAATAAAAAATCATAGAATGGAAGCATCATAGAGAGGAAGTATATTATTAGATTTGTTAGATTATTAATTTACGAGTATGAATTGTGTTTTGGTTTGTCTTAATGCACGTCACAATATTGAATAGGAAACAAGTTAAACCAAACTAAATATTAAACAGTTTTAATCAAGAATTTGAAACCAAGAGTTTGGCAAAAGTTGTGCTACAGTAAACTTGTAAGCTTTAAGGATTCTTATGACTTCTATAGGGAGGGAAAGTCAAAAACCTAAAACTAACATCTCCTCATACACACTAATTTCACAAAGACTGGACCCACAAGCAAGTTCATGTCTACCTAGAAGTAAGCAGACAAATCTCTCGAGAAGTCAATAATCTTTTACTTGTTTGTTTAATTTGGCTTGAGGCAAGTCGGATTGTGATGCATCACAAGCAAACTCGTGCTGAGAAGGAGTGGCATATACGATAGTTTTTGGAGGGTCAGAAGGGTTCCCTATTACTAAAGTGGCAGAGGATAATTCTAGCCTCTTTCTACCTTCACCACGAATGGCGATTCTAGGAAAACCTACTCCCTCCTCTGAGGACTTACCATTGCTCTCGGAAGTCGTAATGAAAGAAAGTTCAGAAGAATTCCAAGAAATCAAGAAGAGATGAAACTTTATATTTTTGACAAAGAAATTCAAAGATTCTTAAAGCTGTGGGAGAAAACCCACAGTTCTAGTTGCAAGAAGAAGAAGATGCTTAAAAATGAAGAAATAAAGCCTTAAATCCAAGCCTTTTTTAAGTTTCCAACAGGCAAGATTTTTCGAATTTAAGATGTTTGAAATCCGAAGATAATCATGAAAAACTGTCAAATCAGTTTGGATCGTTGTGATTTTCGAGTTCGAATGAACTTCAATCATTGACTATAAGTACAAAGCGCCACTCGCTCGTGGCAGCATGCTAATAATGACATGGCCACATGTCATTTCATTTTAGACACTATTACATTACTTTTTGGGTGAAGAACTCCGCTTTACATGTGACATTTCCCGATTAGCTGACATTTCAAACATCATTAATTTCAGGCCTGCTACGTCCCACGAAACTCTTGATTCAAGTCTTAGTGAATTTCCCAAAAAGCATATGTTGTTTCGTACTTCAAGAAAAAAAAAAAAAGATATTTAAGTTGTCCCCAATTTCAGATCATAGCTGTAACTCTTACGGATCCAAATCGTCTCCTGCGAGAGTATCCGCAGGAGACGCGGCTGCATATGACGGATGTACAACACGTGGAGTTGGAATGATCCAATGGCCCTTAAAATTCCTCTGTAGGAGATGATTTGGCAAAACCGTTACAGCTTATCAAATGGAGTTTTTGAATCCCACAAATGACAAAACGAAAAATCAGCCGCGAAACCAAAAGTCGATCCACCACAGCACTGGCCGCGAAACCATTTCGAGAGGGGGAAACTCTGTTGGTTTTGTTTCAGAGGGGAGAGGGACGACAGAGGAAGAAGAAATCTAGTTGAGTCGAGCAACATCCGTCTCCTCTGGTTTCAGTTCTCCCCCAAAGAGAGAGAGAGAGGGCAGAGGAAGAAGAAGACCACCTGAGTCGAGCAAAATCCGTCTCCTCTTGTTTCAGTTCTCCCCGAAGGGAGTTTTCTCCTCTGGTACGTGCTTTAGATTTTGGATTCTCTCTTCCTAGTCTATGTGAGTACATGTACAGTGTTCACCATGATTTTTATTCTCTCTTACAGATTTTTATTCTCTCTTATAGAGTGTTGTATCGTGATTTGAATGCTTTGGATTTTGGTACGTTTTTTGAATGTTTTTAAAATGGTCGAATTTTTAGTAGCAACTAATGGGAGAAGAGGAATTATTTTTAGAATTTTCTGCGCATTGGATTTTCTATTTCCCCAGTTCTGTCTGACTACTAGAATCCATGGCATTTCTTCTTACTGAAGTTCCTCTTATGATTCTTGTTAGAGGAAGTTTTCATTAATATGAAAATCCTGCCTGTACTAATCACTTGGGAACCAATTTTACTTCTGGTTATTTCAGTTTGTAATTGTGATTTATGAGCTGTTTGATAGCTAACCTTCTTTTACTTTGAAAAAAAAAATGGTTTGCTTCTGCTACTCATTAGCTACTTTATACCTGTCCTTGGCACTATTAGATGCCTTAAACTTATGTTTCTGCTCACCACATCAAATTATTCAATAAAAGAACTAATTGCATTGCAAATCTTCTTTTTTTTTTATCGGTTTTGCTCCATGTTATACTACTGGGATGAGAAACATGTACAAGAGAGGAGGTTCGACTCAAAACCTACCTCCCAGCCTATGCTCTGAATTTCATTTTTATTGCTTGCACATTTGGAGTTTTTAACTAGTTAAGGCTATGGATTCCTCAAATGCTGGTGTAGTGGTTCACTTTTGCCTGTCCAAAATTCAAAGCATTTAATCACCATTGACATGCTAATTTTCACATGTCAGCTTAGTTCAATCAGTTTGGATTTAGACATTGTTGATGTGTATGTGTCAGTGTTCTACAGTCAGCACACTTTCTTTTCTTGTCCAGCTATGATCCTAATTATTCTTGATTTTGTACATAAGATGTCTTAATTATCTGGAGGACTTGATCACTGACCAAACCTTATGGTTGATGAAGTTATTCCTAGTGAAATGTGTAGTACTGTATTACGGCCTTAGGTATCAATCGAGTTTAAAATCCCTGAAACAATGTCAATAAGTCAACCAAAGTATGGTGCTAGTGGTTAATAATTTATTACAGAGAAGAGATACTTTGCAGTCTTATTTTGGAGTTTAGCCATTATGAATACTACTTCTCATGATTCTAAATCATTTTGGAGTTTGTATGGACCTGTATTATTTGGTTGTTTTAATTGAAATTGGGGATAGAAGTCTTTTTGGACACTAGTTTCTCCTTGGGAATACTACTTCTCATGCTTGAAGTCTTTTTGAAAATCTATCACCTTGGATCAGTGTCTATTGGTCACTAATTTCCTACTAGACAAACAATTGTTTTAGTGTAAAAAAAATATATTCTGTTATAGCAAATTGTTGAGAGTTCTAAAGATTGGAGAGAACAATATTGACAATAAGAATCCTTATGGATGAGTGATGATTTTACCGATCCATAATGCTAGTTATGCTAGTTTGAGTAATGTCGAAATAAATTATTTTACCCAATTGTATCACTTAGATTCCCATCTATCCTGAAACGGAGGAAGCTGTGGTTCTCAAGGGGATGGTTTTGAAATCTGTTGAGTTTGATTTTCAATCTTGTTATAGCATTTGTTGTTTCCTTTTCTTTTCCTGCTTTAATAAAATTTAATTTCTAAGGTTGATTGTTACAGCCATCAGCATTATTATTATGCTTTCCACTTCCTTGGTGCAATGAGATGATAGCTTCTTGGTTTGCTATTTTTTTTAGCTTCTTTGGTTGCATTAAGAAATCACATAACTATTTCATTTATAGCAGGGAGCAGGGACTGGATTGGTGGGTATGAAGCATAAAGATTATGGAGGAGGTAAAGAATGAGATAGCTAAAATTAAAGCTATTATTACGGTAGGCTACACTACAACTTTCAGGAAAGAAATTTATCTGCACGAATTGATCTTCTAACTTTTTTTTTTGTGCAATGCCATAGCTTGATACGTAGGAACTGCAGAGGGTGAAGAACCAAGGGAATCATCATCTGCAAATGATAGGATTTTAGCTGTTGCTCCAAATTATGAGTTTCATTAATGCAATATTGTACATCAAGAGTTGGTTCAATATCCACATAGCTGTGCATGTGATTTTAGACTGTAATGTGGATCATACATGTAATGGTGGTGGAAACTGTATGTATCTGTTGAAAGAACTCTTATACATGTGATTTATTAAAGTTTGGTCAAGTGGGTGAAAGCGAGAATGGGAATTTCTTTGCTTTCATCATTCATTAAATCCATTGAAGTTGGTTTGGCTTGTTGATCTCTTGTATTTAGAAGCCTAAATATTCGATACTGAAGCCAACTTACAAGGAATTGGTTGTTGTTTGATTGTTTTGGTGGTGGCCTTGGCAAAACCGAATTTAACATTGTTCACTTCTCTTGTGCATTGTAAATTGGTTTGATTCTTTATTTTTACTTATAAGAAATTTGAACTCTTATCCACTGTTCCACTATTACAAAAGATGTAACTCTTTGCTTCTAGCCTTTTGGTTTTTAAATTGATCAGCTATTTGTTCTTTCAAAGAGAGTGTTGAGAAGTGGTGGTTAATGTGTTCTCCAGAACATACTGGAAACCTCTAATATTGATTGCATCTTTTGTCTCATAGAAGCTGTAGGGAGAGTGATTGAAACAAACTGTTATGTTATCATCTCATCGGAGGTTGGAATTCTTGAGTGAATTGAATTTATGAAATATTGTGTTAGGTGGCTCATATACTGCTTTTAGTTGGGCTATTGCTAAGATGGGATAATCTTGGTGGGAATCATCATCTACAAACATGTTTTTCACATAAGCTTACAAGATCCCATAGAAGCACATTTCTTCACATTAACTCACCAAGTTCTTAAATCCAACCAAAGGAAACAACTTTCACAAATCAATTCACATAAGCTCACCAAATTCTTTTTCATTCATCTTACCTTTAATTAGGTTAAGTGATTACTTATAGGAAAAAAAATAGGTTAAATCCCAAATGGTCACGGAGCACCTTCGTAGCCAAATATCAATCATGGATTACCAAGAAGCAAACATCTTTCTCTTCTCTTTGCTTTTTTACGATGAGAAACTGTTATATTCCATGGGATGAGATTCAGGATGCTTTAGATTCTCATGACTCAATTGGGTATAACCTAGAATGTGATTTAAGACCTTGTACATATGTGCTTAGACTTCAGACTGAGTATACAATCACTGTGTTATGGAAACTTGCAAGTTCAGAAAAAATAACTAAAATGTCAGGAATTGAGGGCTTTGGATTAGTTTATAGGTAGATTGTCCAAAACTGATTCAATTATACATCACAATCTTTCCCTTGCCCAGCCCTCCCTCATTCTGTACATTGTTTTAATTACTGTTTTATTAAAGCTTTGTAGATTTCCACACGTTGCTTGACCCTGTTTTTACTCCCTAACTTGGAAAATACACAAAAGAATGGATCTTTGTATTGTTTATTGATGCATATGATAAGAGCCCGGAATAATTATATATCTTTGTACTGTTTTTTTTTATTGTTTATTGATGCATATGATAAGAGCCTGAATCAGTGTGTTTATTGAAGCATATGAAGTAGACATTTGGCAGAAGCGAAAACAGAGGTGGAAAGAATCCAAGCATATACTGAGATTTCAATGAAGAATCCGACCCAAGCTTTCCTAAGACTAACAAATTACATAAGGAATGCTTGCTTTTCACTAATAGAAATATACTGAGAATTGTCAATGGATAACACCCGAGGCTGATTCATTGAAAAACCTGAATCATGCTTCCAATACTGATACTGTTCTTCAAAACAAACCAGAAGAAACCTCCACCTAATGGGACTAAGTCCACGCAAATTCAACTATACGATGAGCAAAACCTATTTGTTGCATAGAAAAAAACCAGAATCATTAGAGGAACTTCAGTAAGGAGAAATACCATGGATTCTAGTAGCCGGACAGAAATGGGAAAATAAAAAAATCCAATGCCGAGAAAATTCTAAAAATAATTCCTCTTCTACCATCATTTGCTATAAAAAAAATCCGACCACTTTAAAACATTCAAAAACATAAGAAACCCCAACTACTAAAGAAGTTTTACTTTCAAGCCACAAAGTCATCAACCCCTAAAGACAGAAAACTCTAAAAGGCATGAACAAGAACCAAACAAATGCTAAACCCAAAGATCGATCATCTAAGTTCTCGCTGAAATTTTCAGTTACAAAGATTACAACCTCGAAAGTGGAACAATATCCATCTGGACAAGGATTTTTCCCCTTCCCCTGTTTCCTCCAAGGAGATTCATTTCAGATGTGCGAGCAATAAAAATGAAAGCATCATTTATTTGCTCAACTTCTTGAGTAAATAGACGTAGACCAGACCAGAGGTAGAACTGAAACCAGAGACGGAACTTGAATCTTCAGTGGCCTTCTTCTTCCTCTGCCCCCCCTCTCTCTCTCTCTCTCTTCGGGGAGAACTGAAACCAGAGGAGACGGATGTTGCTCGACTCAACTGGATTTCTTCTTCCTCTGCCGTCTCTCTCCCCTCTAAAACAATACCAATAAAGCTTCCTCCTCTCGAAATGGTTTTGCTGCCAGTGCTGTGGTGGATCGATTTTTGGTTTCGCGGCTGATTTTTGGTTTTGTCATTTGTGGGATTCAAAAACTTCATTTGATAAGCTGCAGCGGTTTCGTCAAATCGTCTCCTGCGATGGAATTTTAAGAGCCGTCGAATCATTCCGACTCCATGTGTCGTGCATCCATCATATGCTGCAACGTCTCCTGCGAATACTCTCGCAGGAGACGATTTGGATCCAACTCTTACAGCCACAGTGTAATTTACCTGTGAAGAATTTCAAAAATCGGAGCAAGCATTGAAAGCAATCCTAAAAGACGTCCGAGATCAGACTCATGATAGAGATGTCAACCAAGTGAGTGATACTATTATAAGTCAACTCGGATAATGGAGTATCTGAAAGCAAATTTAGTATGAAATTGTTTCCTCAAATTTTACAAATTCAAAAAAGCAAGGGGCAACTATAGATACCATAATTAACTATCTTTAGAAGAATGACACGTGTCTAGGATTATATTGGCACACCTGTTCATCATATAAGAGTTGTATCTCCATAGGGCAAGCATGTGGCGATAAACAGACAATCTGATTTTTTTTCTCCTATAATTAAGGGAACGAATCGCTAACCAACATGCCCTAGTTACGTCCCAAAGAAAAAGGAGTAATTTGTGGAATCATGTGTTGGCAATTAACCTATGATGTAAGATCATCATCAAAGGCTATATATTGTTATTAACTGCTTAAAGCATCAGTTATCACCGGTTTCATAACCATCATAAGGGTAATCCGGACATCTTCGCAGTGAACAGACTCACCTATATATATTTGTAAGTTTGAAGGTCTGTGGACAAACAATTTTACATTCAATCTCACACTCAAATCTTACCCCATCTCTTAAAAAGCTTTTATTTCTATATTTCTTCATATTTTTTGCTCTGTAAACTAACTTAATCATCAAAGTGATCATCTGATTATCTAATCCACCACTTGGTCAATTTCCTTGTGTTTTCAGGACCATTCCTTGAACTCGGCTAGAATGTGTGAACTCAGTTTCCACGTGTGAACTCGACTAGACCAATTTTCAGTAGCAACAAATGACTTCCCACATATATAGTTGGTGTAGTGCACCATTCCTTGACCAACATTTATGTTTATTTTTTGTTTAGAGAATTGTAACAGTAACCCTGTTTCCTTTCTAGTTTCCTGTAACGGCAAGGAAAGGAGAAGTATGAGGAGTATCAATCGGTTGATATTTTCTTCTTCTTTTTTTTCTTTTATTATTATTATTATTATTTCTTGGGTGCAAATCAATAAATTGATCTACCGAAACCAACTGAAAGGCTAATTGGTTTTTAAAATCAAATTGATATCAATACAGAGGAGCTAAGATTGCATGGAGGAACCACTTTAGTGGTTCTCAAGTGACTTTGTCAATTTAATTTGGATTTTTCTAGTTGTAAGAAACCTTATTGACATCTTGTAACAAGATCTTTATACCATCAGATTTGATTCTGTCTTTAAATGAAATACCAAAACTACCCGTTGTATATTGTTGTTTCCCAATGAATGTGCACTAATGGAAATTGCTTTACAACATGTTGTTGTCCCTTGTTACATTGAGACGGACCCGTTTAATTTAATTCAGAAATTTTCACACGTGAAGGGGAAAGATCCAATCCTCTGCTATGTTGAAAATCGTTTTTCCCTTCAACTTCAACGTCTTCTTCTCAATATATATCCCAAGAATCAACCAGAGTCCAACAACAAAGAAAGGCTCAGAAAGTGAACCTTACCGCCACCCCGGCCCCCTCTCTCTCTCTCTAGCTAATAAAGAGAACAAGAGATCCTTGTGATCTAATCCAAACCAGAGAAAACAAATAACATACGATCGGGTGAATAAAGGAATAAGGAATAAGAAATGCATAGGCTGTGATTGGTTCCAAGGAGAATAAAAAGAAAGGAATAAAGAATAAAAAAAAAAGGTTTTTATTGGTTTCAATGGGAATAAAAAATACAGGAAGTGAAATTCTTAAATTTAAAAAATGAAACTTTTGTAATCATTATAGTACGTGCTATCAAATAAACTTACTCTTTACTTTGCACATCTAAATCAATTGCATTTAAAAAATAAAATAAAATTTACATCTAATAAGTATGATTACTAGATATGACAAGAAATTTAGGTTTGTTTATAAAATCATGTTGTTTTATATTTATAAAAAAATTTCCTTTTTTATGTTTAAAAACTAAAAATAGATGACACAGACGGAAAGTATGGGGGATAAGATTTCGTTCTAGCACTAATAAACCCTTTAATCCACAAGGTAAGAAACTCTAATAAATAAGACTAATGATGCCTCTAAAGTGACTCAACTCGACCTTTATATAGGTTGGTCGTATGACGTAGAAAGAAACAGGAAAATTCTGAAAGATATATGAAAATATGTTACTATCAAAATTAAAAAAGAAATCCAATCATGCACAAAACATGGAATGGCCGCAATACCCCATAAATATGTGGATTTGAGTTTTGAATCTTGGCCAATCAACTTTATTTTGTTGTCACATTGTAGAACGATGGCTGCCATTTAGTATAGAGGTTATAGCTGCTGTGTATCGGCCACTAATAGCAAATGTTATGAGTGCCAGAAGTCACGCTAGTACATTAGTACCTTCATGTTAATCAAGTTGATATTTGCCGATGCAATAGTTCCATGAAATCATCTGACATCCTCTCTACATCAATTGAAAATAAAGAAAGAGAGAGGGAGCAGGGTCGGGAGGAGAGAGATGGGGGAACGGTGGGGAAGGAGGAAGAGGGGTGTGGGATGGAGCAAAGTTGTGGGAGAGAGTGCGGGAGGGTGGGGCAGGGGTAGGGGACGGGTAAAGATTGAGAGAGAATGGGGAGAGATTTAAAGTGTGAAAATAGAACTGGCTAATAAGGGTATTGTAGGACATATCGAAAGTCTTAAACGAAAAGGCTAGTAAGAAACCCCAAACAAAATATTTGAATGTACAAGAAAAAAAATAAAATACTTGAAACATGAGGTATCACAAATATAGTTTCATAAATATTAGGTACATCAATTATAGTTTACCCAAAATAAATGACAAAGAACTATTGGTTTTTTTTTTTTTTTTTTTAATTATCATTTCTGTATTTTTGTATTTTTTTTTCCACCAGTTTTGGTCCTGTCAAGGATAACAACATTTCAAATATTCAAAATTTAAAATTTAAAACAATTCATGGATAGACCTGTTGAAAATCTTATGGAAACTAACTCCTACAAGATAGGATCAACTATTCAAATATCAAACGATTTCGTGGATAAATATGTTGAAGATCTCACAAGAACTATATCTTACAAGATAGGATAATATCTCTCACCTTCCCGATCTCCTATCCGATTTCTTATGATCATGCAAAATCTAATTCAAATTACAATAGGATAATATCTCTCACCTTCTCGATCTCCTATGATTATATAAATTCAAATTCAAATTGCACTCTGTACAACAAATCTATAAATATACAAACTCTATCGTATTCAACGATAATAGTGAAAACTATAATTCCCATGGATTTAATTTTTACTTGGTCTCTCGAGTCTTCTTGACAAACGTCTTCTATGGCTTCTTCAAATAATTCTGAAGTCATTTTGCTACTTCTTCCATTACAATTTCTCCCACCAACATCGTATCCCAAGACCGAACTAACTACTTGATATGAAAATCACAGTTTTTACTCATCCTCCATGCCTACGAACTATATGGATATGTTGACGGATCCAATCCTGCCCCACCGTAGACTATATCCTCTTTTCCCAACTCTACCAATACTTCAATTGCAACTAAAATCTCTTCTCCAAATCTAGCATACTTGTCATGGCACAAATAAGACCAAGTTATTCTGAGCTGGATAATCTCATCCCTGTCAGAGGGAGCTTTGGCTCACATTGTTGGGCATACTACTTCTCATTTGACCTGGTCTACATTGGCAAAGGTCTATGCATTACAATCTCAAGCTCGTGTGATGCAGCTCAAATATCAGCTTTTTCAATTGAAAAAAGGAAACTCTTAGAATGGCTGAATACATGCAACGTGTAAAGAGTCTAGTGGATAATCTTTCTGCGGTTGCCCACCCAGTATCTGATCTTGATGTCATTCTAAGCATCCTTCGTGGCTTAGGATCCGATTATGATGCATTTGCTACCTCTATAACCACAAGAGTTGATCCTCTTTCACGGGATGATTTCATTAGCCTCCTTCTTAGCCAAGAAATCCTGAAGGACGAACGATCCCATAACTGGATCTGCCAATAGCTGAAGGTAATATTGCCACCAAAACTATGAGTACTAATCCATCTTCTACTACTCAATCAAACTACAGGGGTCGTGGACATTCAAGGGGGCAAGGGCGTGGTAATAGAGGCCGAGGTTTCCATACCTCCCTTCACTCACATCAGCAGCAGATGTTCCCTACATCATCCCAGAATTATCAAATTTGTAATAGTCAAATCATACAATAGCAACCTGTTACAATAGATTTAATCCCAACTATCAGTATCACAACTACACCACAGCCCCTATTCAAGCACCTCAAAATTCTAAGGCCCTACTGGCGACTCCACCTGCTACGTTTGATGCTATGTGGTACCCTAACTTTGGTGCTACACATCAACTACATATCATATAACATCAGACTTTGCCAACTAGAATACAGGTTGGCCATATAATGAAGGAGATCAAGTCCGCATGGGTAACGGAGAAGGTTTGGATATTGCAAATATTTGACATTCCACTATCTCTTCTAGTTCTCGTACTTTTGAACTCCATAATGTGTTACATGTTGCCAATATTACAAAAAACCTATTGTCTCTAAGTAAATTTACAAGTAATAACAATGTAATTTTGAAATTCATCCAACATGTTGTTATGTAAAGGATCAAGGAACGCGGAATGTGCTGCTCAAAGGAACCACTGATGGAGGACTCTACTGAGTACCCTCAGTCTCACTGAATAAAGAATCGACAGTCAATAGTGAACGAGTAACTAAAACAACTTGGCATGATTGGCTAGGTGCTTGAACACTCTTCTCCAAAATGTGGCTCTGCTAGTTCAACTTGCAAAAGCAATAACTGTTTGTGCTTCATGTCGGATGGAAAAGTTCATAAAAATCCCTTTGATTTGAATCACAAACTGCTACATTACTTTTTCAGCTAGTTCATTTGGACATTTGGGTTCCATCCCCATCACTTTCTATGCAAGGATCTAGATACTACATTTTATTTCTAGATGATTACAATCAATTTACTTAGTTGTTTCCTATGTTCAACTGTTCTGAAGCATTCAACATATTTTTAGATTTTCATGCTTATATTAAGAATATGTTTCAGTGTGAAATCAAAAAAATTCAGTCAGGCGGTGCCAAAGAATATCAATCACTTGATAAATATTTCAAGGTTGAGGGAATTGTCCATAAATATTCTTGTCCATACACGTCGGATCAAAATGGTCAAGCTGAAAGGAAGCACAAACATGTGGTGGAAAATGGATTGAGTTTGCTGGCAAGAGCTTTAGTTCCATTGGGTTTCTGGCCTATTGCTTTTGATACAATAGTATATCTGGTAAATCGGCTACCAACTCAGGTGTTACAAAATCAAAGTCCATATGAAAGACTATTTCAAAAAAAAAGCCAGATTACACCTTCTTGTGTACTTTTCGGTGTGCATGTTTTCCATGGTTGAGACAGTATAATACCCACAAGCTTGACTATTGATTGACAAGGTGTGTCTTTCTTGGGTATAGTAACCCACACAAATGTTACAAATGCTATGACCCTAATGCAAGGAGAACTTTCATTTCTCGTCATGTCACCTTTGATGAAAATTCATTTTCTTTCCAAAAAGAAATCAATTCCGCGAAGGAACAACCTACTTCATCTCATCATGTCGTCATTACATTTGATAACTTATTTCAAATGACATCACCTCTGCCATTACAACATCAACCTCCAATGCCTATGATACCACCACCACCATCACCACGAACCATACCAACTGAACCCTCACCTTCTATACTATCCCCTGAACCTCCATCAAGTTCACCCATCCCACCAAATCCGACTTCCCCACCTAGAATGGTCACCAGATGAAAGCATGGAATATCAAAACCTATCTCCAAGCTCAACCTATTAGTCGCCAAACATCCTATTGCTGATGATTATTTAGCAGATGTCCCTCAAGATGAGATTAAACCGACTTCCTATACAAAAGCAAGTAAATGTCCAAAATGGCAAAAGGCAATGAGCAATGAATTTGATGCCTTACTCAGAAATGGCACATGGAAATTAGTACACTCAGATATAACAATGAATCTGGTTGGCAATAAACAGGTGTATAGGATCAAAAGAAACTCTGATGGTACTATATCTTGATACAAAGCAAGGCTTGTAGCGAAGGGATTTCATCCAAGAAAAGGATTAGATTTCTTCAACACTTCCAGTCCAGTGGTTAAACATACAATCATATGACTTGTTATCATATTTATATTTTAGTCTATGTAGATTACACCATTGTCACAGGCTCAAGCATCAGAATGATTCAACAGTAGATCTCCACACTAAGTTGCGAGTTTGCAATCAAATACTTGGGAAGCTTGAATTATTTTTTGGGGATAGAAGTACATCGAAATAGTTCTGGCTTGCATCTATCCCTAACAAAATACACCTTAGATCTGCTACATCGAGCCCACATGGAAGCTACTAAGCCTATGCCAACACCAAGTTCAACAGTGGCTCTCTCTCATGAATCATCCATTGCAATTTCCGATCCAACACTATACAAAAGTATCATTGGAGCTCTGCAGTATTTAAATCTCACCAAACCCAATATTTCATTCTTAGTCAATCAAGTCTACCAATTCATGCACTCTCCCTCAAATGAGTAGTGGGGCACCATCAACGTATTCTATAGTACTTAAAAGATTTTGTGGGTTTTGGAATTCAAATTTACGCTGCATCTAAAATGGACCTCCAAGCCTATACTGATGCCGACTGAGCTGGTAGCACCTATGATCGCAGATCAACAAGTGGCTTATGTCTTTTTCTTGGTTTTAACCTCATCTCCTAGAGCTCCAAGAAACAACATTGGTGGCTCGGTCATCAACCAAAGCTGAATATAAAGGACTGGCAAATGCATCGGCTGAACTCATTTGGGTTCGTCAACTACTTCAAGAACTGGGCATTTCAATTTCACCACCAACACTACATTGTGACAATATGGGTGCCACTTACCTAGCATCTAATCCAGTGTTTCATGCCCAAACGAAACATGTCGAGATCGATTATCAATTCTTTCGTGAACAGGTTGCAAAGGGAACACTTAAAATTCGGTCCATCCAGAGTCAAGACCAGCTTGCAGATATTTTTACAAAAGGACTGCAAAGTAACAAATTCCGGCTAATGAGAGACCCATTCGCTTAAGGGGGCGTGTCATGGATGACAACATTTTAAATATTCAAAATTCAAATCAGCTCACGGATAGACATGTCAAAGATCTTATGGAAACTAACTCCTACAAGATAGGATCAACTATTCAAATCTCAAAGGATTACGTGGATAGATCTGTTGAAGATCTCATGGAAACTACATCTTACAAGATAGGATAATATCTCACCTACCCGATCTTCTATATATGATTGTGTAAATTCAAATTCAAATTCAAATTACAGTTTATACAAAAGTCTATAAATATACAAACTCTATCATATTCATGTTGGCCTATATATTTTAATTGTTGGCAAATTGGGCAAACTGGGTCCAGTTTGATGATAGAGAGTGTCTGCGGACCTTACAGGCGAAATGGCAGTGATACAGGTGATATGGCTTTGTTACAGGTACTGTGAAGCATGGAAGAGGTGAAAGAATTAGAGGAGAGAGAAAGAGGAGAGAGAAAGTGGGACCTAGGAGAGAGAAGGTGGGACCCACCACAGTGGTATGCCACCTAGAAAGACCAGCCAGCCAAGCGGCCAAGACAAAGAGGCCAGCCAAGTGGCGCAAGGCCAGCCACAAGGCAGCCTAGCCCGAGGCAAGGGGGCGCCTGACAAGCCGGCCGCCGCAAAGAAGGCGAGCCGGGCTTGCCTTGGCGGCAAGCCAGCCAGCCCGCAAGGCAGGCCAGCCCGTAGGCAGTCCTGCCCCGCAAGCCAGCCAGTCCGCATGCATCACCCTGCCGCAAGCTCTCTCGCATGCCGCGCGCATAAATCGGCATGCCTATCAAGTGTTCGACTGATTTCCAGGAGAGAGAAAAGCTCTCTGGAAATCAGTCTCTGGCAGAAGTTTAACGTTTTAAAAAAAAGTTACAGAGGCCATTAATTGAATTCACAGGGGTATTTTCGGAAAAGAAGAAAGAAAAAGATGCGAGATCGGCCGTCTAAATAGAGCCACGTAAGGAAGATTCCAAATCTGAGGCTCTAAAGAAGGCGGGATTCCGTGTTTCTCAAGCGGAGGCGTCAGATCCCATCGCGCATGAGCTGATTGGCCAGACGCTGCGCATAATCATGCGCCGCATCACATGGAAGCAAAGCCGCGATCCAGTGTGACGCGCCTATGGTGCCGCGACAAAGATTGATCCGGATCGTGCGGGCGGTATTAAAGCCGACCGGATCCGACGCTACTTATGCGAGATCCAACGGCAGAATCAAATCCCGCCTTTTAAGTGAGATCCGACGGCCAAAATGTTTGATTCCTTCTTCGGCCAATCAGAGCGCGACACCCAGATGGCGGGCGCGGCTACGGTGTGTCGGCGCACCATGTGGGTTTAAAAGATTCCATTTGGAATTTTTTCAGAGGCCGAACTTGTTTATGCCATAACTTGGCCATCCGGTGGCCAAATCCGACGATCCAAATTGCACCGAGCTAGGTTTTTAATGCTCTTTCTATTGAAAACGTTTAGAGAGACTGCTGGCCGCGAGAAAAATTGCAGAAAGGGAGTTTTTGAAGAAAAGGGGAAAAACCTTTTATTTTTTTATTTTTCTTGCTTTGGGAATTGAAGACAGTCATTCTCCATCGCTGTTCATGCTGATGCCAATACATTGAAGTATTCTTGAAGGCTGGAAGAGCTTGATTGCATATGGCAAGGGTTTATTGACTACCAGATGAAGAAGAACATCGTCAATTATCAGAAAAATTGGTTGTGAGATTTTTTTATCTCTTTTATTATTTATTGAACCAATCTATTGTATGTTCAAGTAGGATAATGATGTTGAATGCCTATGGTACATGGGAATCTATTGTATGCTAGCATTAGGCAAAGAAAAAGAGAAAAAAAATATTGAATGCCTTGCTAGGGTGGGATTTAATTGTAGGGCATCATTATAAGCCCCAAAAATTGTATCCGTTGTGGTGTGTTCGGTGGGTCTTTGGACACCGGCTTTATGCCCGACTGGCGTTGTTACGCCCTCTCGTTTTATGCTTCGGCAAAATTTAGGGTGAGCATCCTTGTCCCGTAAAGGGCTAAAAGTTGAGTATTGAGTAAATACGAAGCCCATTGGGCATTACTCCGTGGATTAGCCATCACTCACTGTGGTGGTGAACCACGTAATTTTTGTGTGTTGTGGTTTGCTTGTTTATGAGCTTTGTGAAGTGCGTGGAATGAATTGCGGGATGGGTGTGCAAATCCGGTAGACCGCCACCGAGGTGGTGTGAGGTAGATTTGCATACGATTGTGTTTGTGACAGGTTATTTTGTGAATATCACTGGGCAGCAAAGAAAAACCAAGGGAGAAATTATTCACACTGATTCACCCCCCCCCTCTCAGTGTCATTCAAGGTTTATCAATTCAGACAATAAGGGCCTGTTTGATAAAACTTCTACTTCTGGATTCTATAGATTCTGGTTCCCAGGGAGCCATTTTGGAGTAGAAGTGTGTTTGATAAGTCCGGTTGGATTCCAACTTCCACAGAGTGAACCAGATTCAAAATGGCTCCATAATCCAAAATTTTGGAGTCATAAATATTTGCTCCAAGCTGTTGAATCAATTTTTTGGAAGGAAAAAAAGAGTCAGCTCTCACATAACTCTCATTTGACCACCACCACCACTGTTGCCACCACTCACCACCCACCACCACCACCTCCGCCACCACCACCCACTTCCACCATCGCCACCACCACCACTACTGCTCCCACCACCACCACCACCACTGCCATTACATAACCACCACCACCGCCCCCACCACCACCACCATCACCACTACTACCGCCACCACCTCCGTCACCACCTCTACCACCACCACCAACACCACCACCACCACCACCACCAACATCACCACCACCACCATCGCCACCACCACCACCGCCCCCCACCGCCACCACCCACCACTACCACAACTATTTTTTTAGACTTCGATTGGGGGATAGTGTGTTATCAAACATGTTTCTAATCCAAGATGCTATAGAATCTATTTCAGAATTGCGTTATCAAACAAGTTTCTACTCCAAAATAATCCTGGAGTAGCCTAGAGTAGAATCCAAATTTGAACCAGAATCCAGAATCCAAAAGCAGAAGTTTTATCAAACAGGCCCTAAGAGCAAAAACTACAATTCCTGCGGATTTAATTTTACTGGTCCATTTAATTTATGGGCTTCAAATGAGTTTATTGGTTCCATCAAACCAGATCAAATCGATCGATATTTAATATTTTTCTAAAAAAAATAAAACAATACTAATTTGGAATGGACCCTAGTTTTTCGTCACTCACGGTAAAGATGAATATTTTTTTTTCTTTTTTTTAGGAGAAAGATGAATATCTTCACATTAAGCAGTCAGATTAGGATCTAAGAACAATTTAGGATATAATCTGAAATTCATTCTATGATAGGGAAAATCCTTTTTATGATAATATCCCCTCATTTCTCTCATTTCTCTTCACTTCCTTTTGAATTTGTTAAACCTTTTTTTTCTTTTGAGTGTGGTAGGGCTTTCAATTAGGTTTTGATTTTTTTTTTTTTTTTTTTTTTTTGGTAATAAGGTTTTTAAATTACACCCCTTATAAGATATCTTAGGAAGATTCTTCACTCTCTTTTGGATGGACATCCGGTTCATACTTTTATTCATTTTACATGAAGAAAAAAATGTCCGGATATGTACCCATCCAACGGTCATTCTACAGTCTTACCAAACATGTTGTATCAGTTGGTCAGAGTTTCAGATGGATATGGACAAGTGGGTGGGCTTTCTAATAGGGATTTATATATAAGATGTTTTATTAATACACTGCTGCCAATGAATGCACAGAGATTGAATGCTTTAACTTTCTTTCCATAAGATTAGTAAATGATTCAACATGATTATCAAGAATAACCCATTTATACCTTCACCAAATTTACGCAAAACTCCTCAGATACAATCCTAACGGCCAATCTACAACCTTACCAACCACCATTGTCCATTGACACAAGATCAACTCAAAGGTTTTAGATCAAATCTCAGCCTCCAAATCAATTTTCAATGGTTTTGAAAGGTTGAATGTGTAAGTTCTAACCCACTGGTCATCACCCTTTACACCAACTCCACCCATCAATGACTCTATATAAGTGTCAGACAACGCCTCCATTTACAGGTCTCTCTGACATTGGTATATTGAGATCTTCATAGCTTTCTCTCTCACTCTCTCTCTCTCATTGAAGCCTTTCTCTCCAATGGAAGAAAAGAAGCCCTTCTCTCTAATGGAAGAAGAGAAGCCCTCCTCTCAAAAGGAAGAAGATAAGCCCTTCTCTGTAATGGAAGAAAAGAAGCAAGAAGAGTTCGTTTATAGATCAAAGCTTCCTGATATTTCAATCCCAAACCATCTACCTCTCCATTCTTTTATCTTCCAAAACATATCCCAGTACAGCTCTCGTCCATGTCTGATCAATGGACCAACCGGCAAAATCTACAGTTATGCTGACGTCGAGCTTACGTCGAGAAAAGTTGCCGCTGGACTCCACAAACTCGGCATTCAACAAGGTCAGGTGATCATGAATTTGCTACCTAACTCGCCCGAGTTCGTGTTCACATTCCTCGGCGCATCATATCGTGGCGCTACAACGACCACCGCGAATCCCTTCTTTACACCGGCGGAGATAGTTAAGCAAGCAAAAGCCGCTAATGCTAGACTCATTGTCACACAAGCTTCTTATGTTGAGAAGGTGAGGGATTTTGCCCAAGAGAATGAGATTAAGATAGTGTGCACTGACTCGGCTCCAGAGGGTTGTTTGCATTACTCCGAGTTGACTCAATCCGATGAAAACGAGTTACCTAATGTGGAGATTGAGCCGGACAATGTCGTCGTGCTACCGTTCTCCTCGGGGACGACTGGACTGCCGAAAGGAGTTATGCTTACTCACAAGAGCTTAGTCACAAGTGTATCTCAGCAGGTTGATGGAGATAACCCTAATTTGTATTTCCACAGTGAGGATGTGTTGCTATGTGTGTTGCCTTTGTTCCATATCTATGCACTCAACTCTATCTTGCTTTGTGGTTTACGAGTTGGCGCGGCGATTCTGATCATGCCCAAGTTTGAAATTCTTGCACTTATGGAACTGGTTCAGAAGTATAAGGTCACTGTGGCTCTCTTGGTGCCGCCGATTGTCTTGGCTATCACCAAGTGTGCTGCTGTCGAAAATTACGATCTTTCATCCGTCCGAATAGTGAAGTCTGGTGCTGCCCCTTTGGGGAAGGACCTTGAAGATGTTTGCCAAGCTAAGTTTCCCAATGCCAAGCTTGGTCAGGTATGTCTTTCCTCATTCTTTGAAAATAAAAAGATTTATATTCGGGTATTTTTTTCACTTCATTTATTATTTGATTTTTTTTTTTTTTTTTTTTTAATGAACCGATGATACTTTTTCTATTGCTCCAAATAGAGCAGTGATTCAAATTTATGGTACTATTGCACCAAATCCTCTTAAATTAAAGAAATAGTTTCTCCGATCAATTGACAGAGAACCCAATATTTCATGGTTTGGTGAAATCCACTGCCAAATTGAATAAAATCCCATTTACGATGTTATGATCCTAACCCCCTCCCATCTACGCCATTAGATTTTTGTGGTTTCTCAACTACCAGAAAAATCCGATCTCTTAAACTAATTATTGAAAAAAATTTCCAACGCTACCATGATACCAAACTCTCAAAAGGTTTTTTTTTTTATTATTTTATTTTCTCTCCTATTAATTATATTCAATTTTATATTTTATTTTATGAAATTTGATAATGAGACTTAAAAATTGGACTATGAATCTACCAACAGGGATACGGGATGACAGAAGCTGGACCAGTTCTATCAATGTGTTTGATATTTGCTAAAGAACCATTTGATACAAAACCAGGAACATGTGGGACTGTTGTTAGGAATGCAGAGTTAAAGATCGTCGATCCAGAGACTGGAGCTTCCTTACCCCGTAATCAGCCTGGAGAGATTTGCATTAAAGGGGTCCAAATCATGAAAGGTATGCTTCTATTGTTTCTTATAATGATATAAAAAATGACAGCTCAAGCAACCGTATGGTTAGGTTCAATGTTTCCATCAATCTCCTCCGTGAAAATGATACTAAGGGATCATACTTAAAGAAGTGGAGGTTTTAAGTTGAAGTCCCCATCATCCTTTGGGATCATCCGCCTGAAATGGGTCATGGTTCTTATGGGTCTCAATCGTCCCAGTTTTACATGGATCCAGGATTTACACATAAAATTAAGGGCAGACTGGGATAATTAGTCACGAAAATTTTATTTTATTTTATTATTATTATTATTATTATTATTATTTTTTTGTTCTTGTTACGTTCTTAATTTGGCTTTTAATTTTAGGTAGTTACTAGTTAAGAGATGAAGACATGTTTTTATAAAGATACCTATTTTATTTTATTTTACTTGTAAGTATCAAATTAAGAGTTGAAACTTAATATAGACTTCACCAACTTAACTAGCCGTTATCTTACACAAAAAATGATGACTTAGATTGAATACTGTTTTCGTCGTACATAGACCATGCATGCATGTGAGTCATCAGTCAATATTCATTCAATAGATGGGACAGTTTACAAAGAAAAAAACAATAGAGGACAGTTTTCAAATTGCATTTTTTCCATTATGGCCCATTTAATTGTTGAAAAGGCAACCGTCCACCTACACTGTCATTGTTTCAAGACTCGAATTGAAGATATCGTAGCCCCTACTTCAAAGGTTAATCATCTGATCAAATTGATATTTGTATTTTTAAGGGTATTTTTGTTTTAAGAAAAGTTAAGTCTTTTTTACGTCAATAATTTACATTTTAACCTAAGGAAGTGGACCTCTTTGTTACAAATCTATGTCATTTTTGGTTAGATAGATACCACTCACCTAAATATTTTCCTTTTTAGTTATCTTTATATATTATTTGATTTGATTTATATTTTTTAATTCATTAAATATGCAAAACCATGAGTTTAAATTGTCTCCAATCTTGAAGGTTCCAATCATCAATCCAATGATTGGAGTTAAGTGAGTGCACTTATCAATACATCGATAGGTGTATCTGGTTAATTCTAATCGCTGGATGAGAGATTGAATCTTCCAGTGATTAGAGACAATTTTTTTTTCTAAAACCATATACCTTAGACTGGCTGAGAAAACATTAAACTAATATATAAAATTAAGTAATAATTTTCAATAAAGGGTTTTTGCACCCCATCATTGTGCATAATGCAATACCAATGATTACTTAAGGAAAGGTATCTTTCATATGGAGTTCACATTATCAAAAGGTGATAAAGGAGAATGAAATCCTCCCCTCCCTGACTCCCCGGCTCTTATACCATCTCACCATTGAAGTGTGAGTTGATTTGAACTCCAACGCACTAGGAGTCGGGGAGTCGGGGAGGAGAGGATTTGGTTCCAAATAAAGTTGAGTCCAAGCTGAAAACCGAAACCAACTCTACCAAATCGGCACGGATGAAACCGGATAAAAGTCCTATTGGGCCAGATTCTTGTAGAGGTATAGAAAATATATCGGTCTAGACTAGCCCAACGGACAGTCTAAAACCGGACCAATTAGACCGAAAATTATAGTAATCTTAACCCAAACTGATATCCAAACTGAATTCAAACCAAAAATACACCCTATCACTAAAATGATTTGTATCCTTCTAGATTTTTCATATCATCCTACCACCGTCCTCTTTCGACTACTTATACACCTATATTTCTGAATTCAAGTTTATTATCAAATTTTCACAGGGATTGAATTTAGAGATATTGAAGAGAGAGGAGAGAGTAGGAGTTGCTAATAGGTTTTTTATCGGTTTAACCATTAGTTCATAACCAAACCCAACTCCATTACCAGCACAATAGGTTCACCCTAGTTATAAAAGCCCGAATCTGGACCATACTAATAGCTTCGGTTAGAATCTAGATTTCTCTACCCGATAACTTTTTTGCTTATCAAATTGATCTCAGACTATATTTGTCAAGCCCAATACCAAAACAGCCCAGATTAAAATTCGCCTAGATCGATCAATTGACACCTTAGTAAATAGACAAAAGAATAATACCACGGTTACGTGAAAAACAACAATATTTGTCAAGCCCAACACCAAAACAGCCCAGATCAAAATTCGCCTAGATCGATCAATTGACACCCTAATAAATAGACAAAATGATAATACCACGATTACGTGAAAAACTTTTTCTCATATATATATATATATATATATATATATATATATATATATATATATATATATATATATATATATATATATAATTTTATTTTTTATTATTATTTTTTTTTTTGTGTGAAACTTTTTTTGTCAAAAAGTTCACACTTTATCTACTAAAAGTGACTCCAACTATAAGAGAGGTGAGATGAAGTTTTCACTTACGTACATCAATCTCCTTAGAAAGATGTGGAAATAATTTAAGAAGGCAGGTCTCTTAGAACAGGGAGAGCTCACCAACCAGCAACTGTAGTAAATTTATAATTTCCAAGCAGGCAATCTTTCTAGGTTTAGTAGGTGAAGGGATAAGGAACGTGAAACTTTATGGTGGACCCCACCATAGAGCAATATTGTCTTAACTCTTACCCTTTAAATCATTACCTTGGTGATAAAATACGCTATCACTTTTGGACTAGGCCTCACTTTGTTGTGATAGTCTGTGGGAGTTGAGATATTTTGATTAGAATTGAATTAGATAGTTTCAATAATTCGTCTATAAAAAAGTCATATTAATCTTATTTATTAGTTTTTTTCATTTAAACTTTCTTCAAAATGAAATGTCAAAGCATTGTTGATGATCATTAGATAGGAATCTTCACCTACTATTTATTTGAATTTCACACAATAAGAGGAGAAATTATGATTATCGATTCCTATCAAGGTCATCATCGGTTCTTTCTATATAGGTGAAGGAAAACTTTCTCCTAAATTAAATTTAAGGATTTACTTCAAATTTTGGTATTTTCTCTCTCCTCTTTGACCATGTAGATTCTATTAATACCTGTCTGAACCACTATTTAATGTTGACCTTCTTTTCTCACATAAATAATACTCTCTACTATTGATATTTTCTCTCATCCTTGATCTTGTGCCCTTATTAATGATATTAAATCTTGCAAGCCAATTTGTGTGATGTATGATAAGACTATATATATATATATATATATATATATATATATATATATATATATATATATATATATATTCTTTTTTAGTCAAATAAGTTGAGATACAAACATTATCATTAGTTGGTCCACTACCTCACCAACCCCACAAAAGGGCAGTCCACTGATCGAGAAAGCTGAATTTTAGAAGTTGATACTTGATACATTCATTATCCTTATTTAGTGCCTTGGTGGGCTATCACCTAACTCACATGTTATTTATAAAGCCGACGACATATATGACATGAGGAATTATTCTATAAAAATAACAGGTTGAAATGACACATTTACCCTTTCCCTCGTTTCAGGATACCTCAATGATCCAGAAGCCACAGCGAGAACCATTGACAAAGAGGGTTGGTTACATACAGGAGATGTTGGCTATGTCGATGACGATGATGAGCTCTTCATTGTAGACAGATTGAAGGAAATAATCAAGTACAAAGGATTCCAGGTGGCCCCCGCTGAGCTTGAAGCGATCCTCCTCACTCATCCCCATATCTCGGATGCTGCTGTAGTCTCGTATGTAGCTGAACATGATGCATATTTTAATGGTTCTGATCTCAATTTGATGCTTGATTCTGATTTGCTTTGTCATGTTTCAGCATGAAAGATGACGCTGCTGGTGAGGTCCCAGTTGCATTTGTTGTAAAATCGAACGGCTACGATGTCACGGAAGATGATATCAAGCGATACATCTCTAAACAGGTAAATTTCCAATAAAATCAGTAAGATGGAACCAATTTGGTTAGGTGGGCTCAACTAGAGGGCCACACCTCAAGCCCATCCTTTGAACAATCCAAATCAGGATTGGATTTGGTTTAATTACATGGGTATTTACGCAACCCAAGCCCGTCCCAAGATCTTATGATGTCATTGTTGGGTAACAGTTAGAAAAGGGTTTCCACAATGCCAGTGTAGGAAACTGGACCAATGAAAAAGTAGGGAGACAGAATCATTCAGAAATGATCCATTTTTTGTCAGTGGAAAGAGAGTCAGCAATGGATCTCAGGACTCATTGTGTGAGAGGACATAGGAAGAAATCTGCACACTAGCGTTGTAAGGATCTTCATTAAAATCAAGATTTCTTATGGATTCTCATGATGCAGGTTGTGTTTTATAAGAGGATCAACCGCGTCTTCTTCATTGAGTCCATTCCGAAGTCACCATCTGGCAAGATCCTACGAAAGGATTTAAGAGCAAAGCTAGTAGCCGGTGTTCCCAACTAATTATGTTACGAAGAGCTCCATCTTCAAACCCAAATCGTCTCATATCGTCTAGTCATGCCAATAGTGATTGTACAACTGGCCTTCCCTGACGCATATAACGATGTGTTGATGTGCACACTGGTCTCCGACGACAAAAAAGGGTTTCTATACTCTCTATTCTGCCGTATTACGAAATCAGTTGTATGAAACAGTGCCACATCTTGTAATATTTATTCTCATGACTACTGCCCCTGTCGAAAAATGTCCTTATGTTAAAATGTTTGTTTGTGTAAGTGAAAACTTATATGTCTTTATAAATAATGAAATTTATTATTTTGTACTGAGTTTGATCATATCCATCATAGGAAGAGTTAGAACTGTGAAAAGATGTGTATTTATACGCTACACAAAGTTCTGCCTCCCATGTGACTTCCGCAAATCCCTTCATGTACCTCTGCAATGGCTTTTGCTGCTTCTTGGGGTGTTAGATACCATAGCAGAGGCCTGGTAAATGACTTACGATATAGGAGACCTTCATGGACCACATAATATTGGGACTTCGCTTAAATTCGACGTCTTTCACGTTGATCATCTGGTAAACTCCATTCCTCTATATACGACTGTAAGCACCCCATTTTTGCCACCCTCAGCATAAGTGAACCAATATGACAGGTTTTCGACCTTTAACCCAAGACATCATATCATGCATGCATTATCGTATCATGCATGCATTATCATTCAAACTTCAAGACATCATATATTGATCATCTGATATCGGAATGATTTGAAGACCAATATTCCTTATTTTCAGTCCTCTTCAAAGTGGACGTGAAAAATCCTAGGTAAAAGTCACCAGTGGACCCCATGCAAACTTTCATGCAAAATTATCGTTAGAACTTCAAAGCTTCATATCTTTGTCGTTCTACGTCGGATTTAGATGATTCCAATGCCATTATTCTTCATTTGTAATGTTCTACAAAGTGGATGTAAAAAATCTCGGGTAGAAGTCTCCGAAGGGTCCCATGCAAAATTACACATGGAAATAGTTATTTAATCTTCAAAAATTCATATTTTGGTCACCCCATATCCAAATTAGGTAATTTGAGTTTCATTATGTTCCATTTTTAGTATTCTACAAAGTGGACGTAAAAGATTTCCGGTAGAAGTCTCTGAAGGATCCCATGCAGAATGGTCAGTCAAATTATCGATAATTGGTCTGCTTAAACTTCAGAAATTCATAAGTTGACCATTTTATTTCCAAATGAGGTGATTAAAGTTCTAATATTTCTCATTTTTAATGTTCGACAAAGTGAACACAAAAAATTTAGAATAAATGCTAACGAAAAAATTTCATATGGAAGGGTGACAGAAATAGACTATGAAATGTCAATCTTGGTCCAAACCAGCTTAATCCAGCTTAGTCTAACTTAGCCCGGCCCAGCTCAGACCAATCCAGACTAAGTTATGTCAGTCCATATGCATGCATTTCTTTTATATGTGTATAATGTATAATATATTATTGTATATGATATACATATAGATCTTATGGATATAATATATGTATTAATTTATATATATATATATATATATATATATATATATATATATATATATATATATATATATATATATATATATATATATATATATATATATATATATATATATATATATATATATATATATATATATATATATATATATATATATATATATATATATATATATATATATATATATATATATATATATATATATATATATATATATATATATATATATATATATATATATATATATAGCTCCGGAGCAAGAGAAGTATGTTTTTTTAGCTCCAGTTTTTTAGCTCCCATAGACGTTTGTGGAACGGTTCACTCCATGGGAGTCAAAACTTGAACCGTGTTTATCAATCGTCATTCTACTCCGGATTAGCCCGGGGCCTTCGAATCCTTTGCTCCTCATGCCTACTTTGGGGCTATGGTTCATTCATCTTTCAAAATTGGCACAACAATGTTGCAAAGCCCTGAGCTTTTCATGAGTCTAGATTAAGGACCAAACCCATGTCAAATTTCATCATCGCTTGGCTATTCTACCAATTTGGTTTACCACAGTGCACAGTCAAAGAACTTAGTTGACTAGATGCCCTTCGACAGTTTAACACCAAGGTCATTCAATAAAATCACTTTGGTTAGAGACTGTCAAGCTCCCCTCATTCTTGTCCAAAATCCTCGCTAGAGTTTCTTTCAATCCAAAATCCAACAACACCAATGTTGGCTGAAGAAAATCATCACTTTCAAATTACATGGAACCTTTCCAAGGGAGCAACCAAGTCATCCCTACCGTGCTGAAATTGAGTCAAACTTGCAGTACCAGGTCATAAATGGTAAATTTCAAATCTTAATATCATGCCAGCAAAGTTCATGACACCATTTCCATTGATGCCATGTTTTATGCCTTTACCAATAAAGGAGGGGCAAAAACCTTAGAAAACTGCCAAGGAATTCACCATCATTTCAAATATGTCCAGCACCTTATAGGTTCAAAGTCAACAAAGACTTCCTGTATGGGTCACTTTCGAGCATTCTAAAGGTTCATAGCAACAAAGCTACTTAAGAGGATATTTTAGTTTCTATTCCCAAAGGTTCATAGCCATAGAACTTCCAAGAAAGATATTCCAATTTTCAAACCCAAAGGTCCAAAGTTGGTAGGAACTTAAAAGAATGAGTCATTCAGTATCACCCTATTATTGACCTTTTGAGTTCTTGATCATTTTAGAATCAATAGAAAATTTCTCACCCTAAAAGTGACCTTCTGAGTTCTTGCTCATTTCATAATCAAATGCAGAGCCCTAGCTCATCCAAAGTTCAAATCAATCTTAGTCTATAAGTGAATCAAATGCAAAGCCCTAGCTCATCCAAAGTTTAAATCAATCTCAGTCTAAGTAAATGATATGCAGAGCCCTAGCTCATCCAAATTTCAAATCAATCTCAGTCTATAAGTGAATCAAATGCAGAGTTCTAGCTCATCCAAAGTTCAAGTCAATCTCAGCCTATAAGTGAATGCAGAGCCCTAGCTCATCCAAAGATCAAATCAATATCAGATTATTAGTGAATCAAATGCAGAGCCCTAGCTCATTCAAAGATCAAATCAATCTCAGCCTATAATTGAATCAAATGTAAAGCCCTAGCTCATTCAAAGATCAAGTCAATCTCAGCCTATAAGCGAATACAGAGCCCTAGCTTATCCAAAGTTCAAATCAATATCAGTTTATTAGTGAATCAAATGTAGAGCCCTAGTTCATTCAAAGATCAAGTCAATCTCAGCCTATAAGTAAATCAAATGCAGAGCCCTAGCTTATTCAGAAAAATCAATCTCAGAATCTCAATCAAAAGAGCCTCATTTCAATCAATGAAAAGACAGCAGGTCTTCCATCCAGATAAATCAAAGTCGAGCCCAAGTTCATATAATCAGCCTTGTATTCACAGCCTAGCTCCATACAAGAAGAGGTTTATCAGCCTACAAATGGATCAAACCGGGTTCAAACCCACACGTACCTTGCATCATGAGTTTCACCTCAGCAAGAAGAGGTTCCCAGCCTACAAATGAGCCTTGTATTCATAGCCTAGCTTTATACAAGAAGAGGTTTATCAGCCTACAAATGGATCAAGCCGGGTTCAAGCCTGCGAATACCTTGCATCATGAGTTCCACCTTAGCAAGAAGAGGTTCCCAGCCTACAAATGAGCCTTGTATTCATAGCCTAGCTTCATACAAGAAGAGGTTTATCAGCCTACAAATGGATCAAGCCGGGTTCAAGCCCGCACATACCTTGCATCATGAGTTCCACCTCAGTAAGAAGAAGTTCCCAGCCTACAAATCAGCCTTGTATTCACAGCCTAGCTTCATACAAGAAGAACAATCATCAATTTTCCAAGAAGAGCAAACCTTCTTGGCAGTCGAACTACGTTCTGGGCTTGATTTCTAGGACACCCTTAGAATACGTAGGTAGTTTAGGATAAATTATCCTAAGTGTAGCCCAATAAGCAATCTCACTCGTATCAAAAAAATGTGGTTCTTTTATCTTCAGTCTTCAATTGGTAACAATCTCGACTAAAGATGACATCTATAAACACCCCATTTTTGTCACCCTCAGCATAAGTGAACCAATATGGCAGGTTTCTGACCTTCAATCCAAAGATTGGTGATTCTCTAATGAACCCCACAGTAGGGTCATAGGATATTACCTACGTGGATGTACAGGTCATGAAATTATCTTCGAAATGAGACCGGAATCATCAAATTCTGACATCAAACATGGAAGATATCGCAGTTTGAAAGTGCAAGGGCATTTACGTAATTATCGTATGATGCATGCATTATCATTCAAACTTCAAGACATCATATCTTGATCATCTGATATCGGAATCAGATGATTCAAAGGCCGATATTCTTTATTTTTAGTCCTCTTTAAAGTGGACATGAAAAATCCTGGGTAGAACTGTAGAAGTCACCAGTGGGTCCCATGTAAATTTTCATGCAAAATTATCGTTAGAACTTCAAAGCTTCATATCTTTGTCGTTCTACGTCGAATTCAGATGATTCCAAGGTCATTATTCTTCATTTGTAATGTTCTACAAAGTAGACGTAAAAAATCTCGGGTAGAAGTCTCCGAAGGGTCCCATGCAAAATTATACATGGAAATGGTCATTTAATCTTCGAAAATTCATATTTTGGTCACTCCATATCCAAATTAAGTAATTTGAGTTTCATTATGTTCCATTTTTAGTACTCTACAAAGTGGACGTAAAGGATTTTCGGTAGAAGTCTCTGAAGGATCCCATGCAGAATGGTCAGTCAAATTATCGATAATTGGCCTGCTTAAACTTCAGAAATTCATAAGTTGGCCATTTTATTTCCAAATGAGGTGATTAAAGTTCTAATATTTCTTATTTTTAATGTTCTACAAAGTGCACGTAGAAAATTTGGAATAGATGCTATCGAAAAATTTTATATGGAAGTGTGACAGAAATCGACTATGAAATATCAATCTTGGTCCAAACCAGCTTAGTTTAACTTAGTCCGATCCAACTCTGACCAATCCAGACCAAGTTATGTCAGCCCATATGCATGTATTTCTTTTATATGTGTATAATGTATAATATATTATTATATATAATATACATATAGATCTTATGGATATATTATATGTATTAATTTATATATATATATATATATATATATATATATATATATATATATATATATATATATATATATATATATATATATATATATATATATATATATATATATATATATATATATATATATATATATATATATATATATATATATATATATATGTATGTATTATAGGAAAGAGAGAGGAAAGAGAGGCCATGGAAAGAGAGAGGAAAGAGAGGCCATGGAAAAAAAGAATGGGAGAAAGAAAAAAAAGGAAAGAGAGAAAAAAAAAAGAAGGGATCTTTCACGTTTTCTAGAAAGAAAACGTGAAAGAGAGAGAAGAAGAGAAGAAAAGGAAAGAAAGAGAAGAAGAGAAGAAAAGGAAAGAAAGAAAAGAGAAGAAAAGGAAAAAAGAAAGAAAAGAGAAGAAAAGGAAAAAAGAAAGAAAAGAGAAGAAAAGGAAAGAAAGAGAATAAGAGAAGAAAAGGAAAGAAAGAGAATAAGAGAAGAAAAGGAAAGAGAGAGAAGAAGAGAAGAAAAGGAAAAAGAAAGAAAAGAGAAGAAAATGAAAGAAAGAGAAGAAGAGAAGAAAAGGAAAGAGAGAGAAGAAGAGAAGAAAAGGAAAGAAAGAAAAGAGAAGAAAAGGAAAGAAGAAAAGAAAAAACGAAAGAAAAGAGAAGAAAAGGAAAGAAAGAGAAGAAGAGAAGAAAAGGAAAGAGAGAGGAAGAGAAGAAAAGGAAAGAAAAAAAGAAAAGAGAAAAAAAGGAAAGAAAGAGAAGAAGAGAAGAAGAAGAAAAAAAGATCTTTCTAGAAAACGTGAAAGAGAGAGAGAAGAAGAGAAGAAAAGGAAAGAAAGAGAGAGAAGAAGAGAAGAAAAGGAAAGAAAGAGAAGAAGAGAAGAAAAGGAAAGAAAGAAAAGAGAAGAAAAGGAAAAAAGAAAGAAAAGAGAAGAAAAGGAAAAAAGAAAGAAAAGAGAAGAAAATGAAAGAAAGAGAATAAGAGAAGAAAAGGAAAGAAAGAGAATAAGAGAAGAAAAGGAAAGAGAGAGAAGAAGAGAAGAAAAGGAAAAAGAAAGAAAAGAGAAGAAAATGAAAGAAATAGAAGAAGAGAAGAAAAGGAAAGAGAGAGAAGAAGAGAAGAAAAGGAAAGAAAGAAAAGAGAAGAAAAGGAAAGAAGAAAAGGAAAAACGAAAGAAAAGAGAAGAAAAGGAAAGAAAGAGAAGAAGAGAAGAAAAGGAAAGAGAGAGGAAGAGAAGAAAAGGAAAGAAAAAAAGAAAAGAGAAGAAAAAGAAAGAAAGAGAAGAAGAGAAGAAGAAGAAAAAAGATCTTTCTAGAAAACGTGAAAGAGAGAGAGAAGAAGAGAAGAAAAGGAAAGAGAGAAGAAGCGGAAAGAGAGAGAAGAAGAAGAAAAAAGAAAAAAAGAGAGAGAGAGAGAGGGAGAATCCGAGAGAAGGGGGAGAAAAAAAGAAAAAGAAAATTATTATAAGAGAGAGAGCGAGATCTGAAGGAGGGAGGAGAGGATAGAAGATGAGATGAAGAAGAAGAGAGAGAGAGATGGCTCGGTCAATAGGGAGAGGAGCAGAAGAAGCAGGAAGCAGAGGAAGAAGAGAGAGAGAGCCAGGTAAGCCCCTCATTATTTTAATTCTTTAACACCGTCCACACACACCTAGTCTCCATCTTCTTTGCCGCAAGACCATATGCCAACCATCTATGATACACCTCATAATACTTTCATCAACCTAAACCTAAATCCACAACTCCTAATCATTATTATCAACCCTTGCACAACACCCACCAACCGTGCAAAGCCTAAGCTTTCCAACAAAAAGAAGCCAACTCTAAATCCCTTGATTCACAACCTGACCGACCATTGCTACCATCTTTCATACTAAATTTTTACATCACCATGGCCGCAAGCATTTCAAACCATCCCACCCAATTTGAACTTTAATCTTGAATTTATCTGATGATGAGTTGAATGAATAAATCATAATCATTGATGTTGAATCTATTTTTGATCATGGTTATTGCTTAAACATTAGCCATTGAATAATTGATTTTATTAAATCATCTGATGATATGAAGTATAAGCCATTGATTTAAAATTGTAATGAGATCAATCTGTCCACATGATTAGAATTATTTGTGAAATTGACCCATCATATGCCTAAAATTTTGTGTGATAAAATTGATCTGACCATGGCTTGAATGTTATGTAATTGATCCAACCATGCTGAATTTAATATGTTTGATTATACCATGCTTGAATGTGATGAAATTGATTCATTGTGTGGAAATTGAATGAGATTGATCCGATTAAAGAATTGTGAGGAAATTGAATGAAATTGATCTGATCGATTGTGATGAAATTGAAATTGATTGATCTCATAAGTTGGACTGTTGATCAAAATTGATCCGATCATATGAAATTTTGATGGAATTAAAAATTGATCCGATCATATGCTTGGAATGATATGATTAAAATTGAACCATTGATCTTGAAATTTAATAAAATTGGATCATTGATCTTGGAGTTTTGATTTGATCCGTTGATCATATTTTACTTCGATTTGAGTACTCTGATTGGTTAGATTATTTAATTTGAGTAATCTGAACCGTTAGATTGTCACCAAAAGTGATGTAAATGGATATGAACGGTTAGATTATCATGATGAATGATCTAAATCGTTAGATTATCTTTCCTTTTCCACGATCTTGATTACCTGTAGTTTGTTGAGAGTGAGTGAAATATATTTGAACGATTGGATTATCATCAGGAATGATGTAAACCGTTAGATTTTCTTCATATTGTGTTTTAGAAGAATTTAAACCATCTGATTGGATCTTGATCATAACTGATTTAAAAGAATTTAAACCATTGGATCTTTGTCTGATTATGATTACATCTTGATATGAGATCTAAGCCGGTGATTTGGGTTATTTTTTTGAAATATGAGGTGTTGATCTTAATGATAATATTTTAAAGAGATCTAACCATTGATCAAGGATCTGATCTTAAGATATTAAGAGATTCACATTAGATCACAACCATAGATTTAGAGAATCTCATCTGAGACACATTGAGACATAATTTGACTGAAAATAATACATGAGATGCCATTTTATTTGTCTGCTATATCTTGATCAATGCTCTCACATGTTTGCTGCTATAATGATTCATCTGCTTTCTTGCCATACATGAGATGATATATGTTGTTTTGTTGTCATATTTGAATGATATTTATTTTAACAATAATTTAATTTATGCAACACTTTAGTCAAATTATCATATCTGCACAATTCTAGAAGACAATCTAGGCGTAGGGACGTGCATTTAGGCACCCACATTCTTGAGAAGGGCATAATGGGAATAATAAAAATCTTAATAAAGAAAAAAAAATATTTTGCCAAACTTTTCAAAATTAGAACTTAGGTTGAAAAGGATAATTCAGGATGATTTTGCCCATCGATAAACCTTAAACCTAGAATTGGTTCTCAACCCTAAACCTAGAACAGGTTCTCACATTCTAACCTAGAACAGGTTATCCCACCAAAACCGAATTATGTGGATTCTGATTCCTAGGGCAAACCCTAGGATACGTAGGCTATTTGGAAGAATCTCAAATTCAGATCCACACCTTAGTCCACTTGGACTATCCATAGATCCACTAGGATATTCACCCATATTTTAACCCAAATAGGGTTATCCAACCCGAACTACGTGAATTCTGATTCCAAGGGCAAACCCTAGGATACGTAGGCTATTTGGGAGAATCCCAAATTCGGATCCACACCTTAGTCCACTTGGACTATCCATTGATCCACTAGGATATTCACCAATATTTTAATCCAAATAGGGTTATCCAACCCTAACTACGTGGATTCTGATTCCTAGGACAAACCCTAGGATACATAGGCTATTTGAGAAAATCCCAAATTCAAATCCACACCCTAGTCTACTTAGACTATCCATAGATCTACTAGGATATTCACTCATATTTTAACCCAAATAGGGTTATCCAGTTCGAACTACGTGGATTCTGATTCCTAGGGCAAATCCTAGGATACGTATGCCATTTGGGAGATTCCTAAATTTGGATCCACAGCTTAGTCCACTTGGACTATCCATAGATCCACTAGGATACTTACCCATATTTTGACCCAAATAGGGTTATCCAGTTTCAAACTACGTGGATTCTGATTCTTAAGGCAAATCCTAGGATACGTAGGCTATTTGGGAGAATCCCAAATTTGGATCCACACCTTAATCCACTCGGACTATCCATAGATCTACTAGGATATCCACCCACATTTTGATCCAAATAGGGTTATCCGTATTCCAACCTTGAAAGGGTTATCCATATTCTAACCTAGAATGGTTTATCCATATTTTAACCCAAATAGAGTTATTCTTAGATCCACTAGAACTATCTATCAATCCACATGGACTATCCAGATCTTAACCCATAGGGTTTCTCATCCTTTCAAGCATAAATTTCAACTTGAACAATGAACTTAATCATGCACAAGCATAAATCACATCCATAAACTTTAATCACACCTGAACTACGATGGTGAACCTGATTTTTAGAATAATTTCGTAATACGTAGGCAATCTGTTGGATACAGATTCGGTTCAATGATATCAAACCACTTGGTTTGGTTCGATTTAATAGATAGAGTCTAGCATAGGAAAGGCATTGGAGATCGATTTCGATCGGACGGTTTGGGTGCCTAACCCCTTCCCATAACCGTAACCTGGCGCTTACCTAATCTCTGATGGACCAGAAATCTAATCTAAGGGTCATGAGTCAATCGAAGTCTAACCTTAAGGTGAGATTTCACATTTTCTAAGGTCCTAGACCTTAATCTAGGTGGTGACTTCCAGAAATTTCCATCATTGTCCTCACAACGACTTGATAGGACCTATCTAAGTTGACTTAGCATCTATTTGCTAAATTTCCATGTCTTTTGCTACACTAGGAGTAGACATGACATCTATATAGACTGACTTATCTAATATAGAAAGATCTTCACTAAAAAGTCAGGATAGAGCATCTGCTTCTACATTATCCTTATGATCAATGTTTTGCATGTCAAACTCTTCAAAAAGATACAAGGCCAACTTTGCTTTTGCCAACAACTCTTTCTTATGAGACTGTTTAGCTTCATATTGTCTATTTATCTATCTGACTCCGACTTAAGAATCATTGAAGATTTCAAGATATTTCACCATCAAACTCTTCTTAAGTCAGAGACCTGCGAATAAGGCTTCATATTCTGCTACATTATTTGTTGCCTCCCGCTACCCTATGTTGTCTTTCTCAGTATTTGTGCAAATTGCAAGTTTAAATTCCTACCAAGAATTGGAGGAGGAATTACCCTTACATACTCAGTAGGAGGAGTGGAGAACTTGTCTTGTTCAACTGTCTTTTTCACTTATATATTTTCTTCAAGGTCGGCCAGAGCATTGTCAACTTCCATAGATATTGTATCTTCTTCAACATCAGATTTAGAGGAAGGAGAATCAACATTAAATTCATACTTCGAGAAGTCGAAATTTGCAACTCGTGAGCACATGTAATCACGAAGGGAGTGTAATGCTTTCTTAAAGGTCGGCCTAGCTATATCGTGAATGAAATCCGAGAACTCGTCAAAAGTTGAAACAAACTCTTTCAACTCATTTGAGCCTTTGAACTCTCGATCACTTTGTCAATTCTTCCCCACACTCTTCCCTCAACTTCATGAAACTTTGCTACTAATTCAGCTTCTCCTTCTTCAATAAAGAATTTTCCTCTTCAAGGGAAGACTTCATAGCTAGGGCCTCCTCAACTCTTTTCTTTTCTTTCTCAGCTCTCAATTTCTCCTCTTCAGCCCTTGCCTTCTCTTCCTCGGCTTTCTTCTTTTCCTCTTCCACTTTCCTTTGTACTATCTTGACAACAGTTTCGGCAGAGTTCAAATCCTTTGTCAATTGACTGACTTCTTGAATCTGGACATCACATTGCCTAACAACTTCATCCATATCTTTTTCAATAAAGCTGATGTCGTCCATCACAGACCGACATCGCTTCATGGCACTATTCATAAGGTTGATAAGCTGAAATCGACGACAACAAACAACCAAGTCAGAAAAAGAGTCAAAAAGCAAAAAACAATGTAAAAGCAATAAAATAAACACTTACATACATTGCTGAAGGGCTAGTATATTATTTGGAAGAGTTCCTCCATACTCTTTGCATCACAAATCTCGCAATCTTTCGATAAGCATATGCCTTTGATCAACTCGCGAGCAATACTCGACCTCTTTAAGTTCCAGTCTGAAGTCTTCACTTTCCAACTCGGTACATATACTACACCCTCATCCAATTGAACTCTTGCAATATCAGAAATCACCTCATCCAGGTTTCTTAAAGGAGAGATGGGAATAGCTGAATAAGATGGAGAAGGTGAAGCAAAGTTGAAGTCATCTACACTTCAGACTGTTACTTCTTGGCCGGCTTATCTTTTGAAGTCTACTTCGAAACTAGCTCATTCCTTTGCTTGGAGATTTTTGTACTCGATGGAGAAGGACTTGGTTGAATTTGTGGAGGTAACTATACCTTTTTTGGGGATTAACTGCGAAGCCACTTTCCGTTTCTTAAGGCTGAGGGGTGGAAGCTTTACATCAACTATGATAGCTTTATCTTTTTTCTTAAGTTTTTATAAGTCAATCTTCACCTTCCCCATTACAACACATATGAGAAATGGGGATCAGTATCTAAGCCGTCTTACAGAATGAAGAAAAGAAATGATGCAACTAAGACTTACTAGAGTCGGTGGGCTCATGAAATTCATCCCATTCGTCGACTTTAGTGGCGTCATCAACCTCATCGGCTATGCCAACTTCAACAGACTATCCGACTCCAGCACGTGTGCTTGTTGAAGCTGGCACAATCTTAGAGAAAACAATTTCTATAAGAGGAAGACTCTCTAAGTCGACCACAAGGAACTCATCATACTCATCTTCACCACAAACTAGGCCACGCGACTTTGGGAAACCATTATCCACGATTTCCCAGTCACTTATAGTCCACCCTTTGGGCATGGACTTGTAAATCTCAAAGTTGTGTTTAAAAAATTTTGGTTTCTGATTTAACCATTTGACATTCAGGTATCTCCAAACATTGCCAATGGGCATGTATTCTTCTCTACTCTACCTACGAAGAAATATTTGGGAAAGACTCTTTGGATTCAAAATGTTTGAAATCCAAAGATAATCATGAAAAACTATCAAATCAGTCTCGATTGTCGCAACTTTCAAACCTGCAATACAGATGAGTTCAAATGAACTTCAATCATTGACTGTGAGTACAAAGCACCTCTCTCTCGGGGCAGCATGCTAACAATGACATGGGCACGCATCACCTCATTTTGGACACTACTACATTACTTTTTGGGTGAAGAACACTACTTTACGCATGTGGCATTACCCGGTTAGTTGACGTTTCAAAACAACATTAAATTCAAGACTGCTACATCTCACAAAAATTGGATTCAAGTCTTAGTGAATTTCCCAAAAAGCAACCGTCGTTTTGTGATTCAAGAAAAAAAAAAGATATTTAAGTTGTCCTTGACTTCAGATCATAGTATAACTCTTACAACCACGAGTAATCAACATGTAAAGACTTTTTGAAGTCAGGGCAAGCATTGAGAGCAATCTTAAAAGACGTCTGAGATTAGACTCATGTTAGAGATGCCAAACGAAGTGACTAATACTATTATAACTCAACTCGGCTAATAGAGTATCCGAAAGAAAACTCAATATCATGTTGCTTCCTCAAAATTTTCAAATACAAAGAAGCAAGGGGCAACTATAGATACCATAATCAGCTTTAATAGAAGAACGACATATGTCTAGGATTATATTAGAGATTTTCTAACACGTGCTCACTGTATAAGAGTTGGATCTCCATATGGCAAGCACGTGGTGATAAAACAGACAATCCGATTTGTTCTCCTACAATTAAGGGAACAAATCGCTAACCAAGATGCCCCAGTTATGTCCCAAGGAAAAGGGAGTAATTTTTAGAGTCATGCTTTGGCAACTGAACCTATGATGACCGTAGGATCATCATCAAAGGCTATATATTATGTGAGGACAAAATATTTTGGGTGAGAAAAATTTTATATTTTAAAGCCCTCGGGTTTTTCTAAGAAAATAGAGATCATTTCGCCTTTGATTTTGTCCACCCATATCGATGGACGGTACAGATTTGGAATCGCCACCTAGATTAAGGTCTAAGACCTCAAATGTAATATCATCATAGGATAAGACTTTTATTAACTCATGACCCAATATATCGGCTTTGGTCTATCAGAAAATGGGTAAGCATTCAAGGTACAGTTTGAGAAAATATTAGGCACCCAAAGCTATCCGATCTAAATATCAGCCTCTTATATGATTCTACTTTCTTTAAACTCTATGTTCTGACTGTTCATGGTCAATGGACGATTAGAGCTAATGGGGGATGCTATACCAAGTTGTTAAGTTCTAACTTAAAGTTCAGTCAAATATGTTCTGAAAATAAATAACAAAGTAATATACAGTAAACCAAACCGAAGATGGTTCGATGATGGACTGAATATGAGATGTCCATCTCAAACTACCTACGTATTCTAGAGATCCTAGAAATCAGGTACAACCTAGTTCATTGTAGGATGGATACTCTCAAGGAGCAAAAATGGATGGATAGATACTCTCAGGGGGCAAGGTGGATGGATGGATACTTTCAAAGAGCAAGGTAGATAGATAAATACTCTTAAGGAGCAAGTGGTAAATACTCTCAAGAAGCAAAGGGATAAATAGTCTTAAGGAGCAAGGGATAAATACTCTCAAAGAATAAGGGATAAATACTCTGAAGGAGCAAGGGGTAGATACTCTGAAGAAGCAAGGGGTAGATACTCTGAAGGAGCAAGGGGTAAATACTCTCGAGGAGCAAGGGGTAAATACTCTCGAGTAGTAAGGTAGGGTGTGGAGCCGTATCTAGGAATCTTTCCAAACTGCTTACGTATCTTAGGGTTGTACCCTAAGAATTAGGATCCGCATAGTTTGAAAAATTCATCCGTGGGATGACCCATGTGGATCGAAATGTGGGTGATCCCATAGGACCGAGTGATGATCCTAAAAAATCTATGGTTGGATTTAGATCACACCTATTTAGGTCTTTATACCCTAAGAAAAATGAGTTGAGGGGTTAGGATTGTCCTAAAGTTATCCTTAACTTAAAACCCTAATTTTGGAAGGTTGGGCTAGGCATTATATTTTTTTATTAAGATTTTTATCATTTTCACTTTTACCCTTCCCATGAATGTGGGTGTCTACATGTACGTCCCCACATCTAATATATCTTCTAGGTGTACAGATATGGCAGTTCAACTAAGCTGTAGCGGAAATTAAATTCTTGCTAAAAATAGACATCATTCAAGTATGACAATTAACCAATGTAAGCATATCGACATTCCAACATGGCAACAACAAGCAAAGCAAACATTCCAATATGACAGTGAATCTCAATATAGCAATCCAAACATTCCAATATAGCAGTGTAACATTCTAAACATGATAGAAATCATGAGAGCATTCAAAATTGCAAGAATCACATAGCAATCCAAAATAACAACAAACATAAGAATATAACAAGGAACATGTGAACAATCAAAATACAACAGTGATCTTGTGAGCATCCATATGTAGCACATGAGCAATCAAATATATCATGTGAGCATTTTATTCAGTAATAAAACCATGTGAACATCCAAAGAGGGTAACATTTCATGTGAAGCATCCAAAGAAAAGTAATATTTTATGTAAAGCATCATCCAAAGAAAGTAATTTTCATGTGAAGCACCCAAACATGGTGAGAATTCAATGTAACATCCAAAGAGAGCATATTTCATGTGAAGCATCCAAGGATAGAATGAATCATTCAAAAATGGCAATTAACACGTGTACATGTGAGAACAAGCATAATGGCATCCCAAAATATGGCATGTGTATATGAGAGAGTGAATATAGCAATGAGCAAGTGAGTGTGTAGAATTCCTAATATAGCAATGTAGCAAGTATTCAATGTAGCATTTTAATTGAAGGAACAATATGCCCAAATACGATAACGTATCTAAATATGAAAATATATGAGCTGCACAGCCCATGATGACAAAATTTATAGCCCATTAGATTAAAGAATTGAAGCACAAGTGATTACTGGACTTCCCAGCCCAAGAGATGATGCACAAATGATTAGTGGGCTGCACAGCCCATTACACCAAAGAAATCAATCATAATGGGTTAATGGGCTGTATGGCCCATTATGATTAAAGAGTTGACTCACAATGGGCTAGTGGGCTGCATAGCCCATTAGGACTAAAGAATTGAGTCACAATGGACACGCATCATGATGTCATGAGCTGAACCTATAAAGGATTCACATCGTCTCCTCCCAGTGGTTCTGGGAGGACGCGACAACCTATCTTGGATGGCCGCCACATGGCCCTCGGATGAATCCGAGACCCACGTCTGAGCCGACACCCCCTGTCGGCTCGGCTTGTCGGCTGGGTGTCGGCTCGGACATGGGTCTCGGATTCACCGAGAGCCACGTGGCGGTCATCCAAGGCAGGTTGCCACTGTCCTCCCAGAACCACTGGGAGGAGAGGATGCGGATCCACCTATAAAGTATCTATGGGCTGGACACTATTCCTTTATGGAAAAATCCAATGTAAGACCAAATGGGCTGAGCCCAATACTCGTAAAAAACCAGCATCAAGTCCTATGGATTGACCTCATGTCCGTAGTTGAATGCAAATCAAACGGGCTGGGCCATGTCTATGGGGAGTCCAAACCTGAAATCATATGGGCTGGTTCAATATGAAGGATTCTATGGGCCTATTCGAGATAAAGGATCTTATGGGCTGAATCCAAAGACAAAAGTCCAAAGAGAAGCCTAATGGCTTAATAAGCCCAGAAATTATAAAACACATAAGGAAGAATAAATGGACCAATCAAACCAATCACAAGTAAAGTCCAATATAAAGAACAAATGGGCCAATTAACCCAATCATACGAAATTATTCTATTTGATCCAAACAAATATAACAAACAAAAATGGTATTCTTCCCATTGGCTGTGTTTGGTAACTCTCTCAGAGAACAGTTCTTCTGTTCTTTCGTTTTGACAGAACAGAAAAACTATTCAAAACAACCAAAAATAGCAAAAAAAGTTTGGTAAATATGGTCCGTTCTTCTGTTCTCAAAGAACGAACCGGATGAAAAGAACATCTCAGAACAAAACTTTCAGAAGATGATAAACCATGTTTTTACGTTCTAGAACAAGTTTGAGAAGAACAAAAAATCAAACTGTGCCCGATAAAAAGTCCATAACTCCGTCCCTCTTTTATTCACTGCGCTCATCTTCTTCACTCTGCCTGGTGACCCTCTTTTGCAACTCACGGATCTGCAAGAAAAGGTATGTCTTCTCTCTCTCTCTCTCTCTCTCTCTCTCTCTCTCTCTCTCTCTCTCTCTCTCTCAACGGATTATGTTTGTAGAAATATATATTACAAAGTAAGTTTGAGACTAATACAGATTTAGAGGAAGAAAGAATATTTATTAATATTTATTTAAGTTAGAACACTTACAGGATTTTGAAGTAATATCAACAGTATGGATAGGGCTGAGTCGTGCCACCGGTCACTATCCTTAAGATTAATTCACCCCTTATGTGCAAAGAGTTCCTGTGAGATTAATCCCCAAGATAAAACAGCCCCGAAATCGAAGCTTCTTCCACTTAGGTTGCACTCCAACAAGTGGTCTTCGTCAGAATCTCGACGGCTACAATGAACACTCAAAACAGAAACCGAAAACCGATTGATTTTGATAACTTAGAAACCAGAATAAGGTTGGAGGAGGGAGAGAGAGAGAGAGATATATAGATGTGTACGGATACACTATTATTGTAACCTTCTACTAATGGACTCTTCTTGTATTAATAGAGAAGAGGCCCTGAATCAAAGGGTACGATGGAAAGTTGTACCCATCCAACGGGTTGTGATGAAAGGGTGCGTCAGTAGAATAGATGGTCCAGATTTAATCTCTCCAACGATCATAAAGATCAATGGTTGAGATTAAACTAATTTGAATTCAAACCTATTCAAACACGTCATGTCTCTATGTATTCAAATACCCGTACCCGTACCTGTACCCGCACCCACGCCCACGCCCCGCCCCGCCCCGCCCGGCACGGCACGGCTCGGCTTGGCGCGCGCGTGTGTGAAAAGAACCCCGGACCCCCCGGACCCTTCCCTCTAGAGGCATCCTTTCATTTAAGGGCTCAAGATGTTATAGGTCATACAATACATATATACCTCCTCAATCATTCTTCTCCAAGCAATGTGGGACTAAAACAAGTCCTACAAGCTATGCCAACCAAAAGAATACAAGTGGGAAAATTTCCCTCCAAAACCAAAATTACAAAATAGAGTTAAAATTTTGAAACTTTGATGTTTTTGTTTTTAAAACACTAAAAACCCAACAATTCCCCCACAAGATTCGAAATTTTAAAAACAGGATAGAGTGTTAATTGTATTAGGATATATAAGAGACGTCGTCGCAGATGTCTTTTGGACTTGAATCTACACTAGGTTTGATACATCACGCTACAGAGTACGGGTGAAGCCACGCTTCTTGAACCTTTCCTCAGCGGTGTAGCCGACTGACATACCAACCATCCCTTATAATCCGACCCTCGAATAATTCCTTTCGTAAAAGGTGGACATTTTTCTCCGGCCTTGTCCCTATCTCAGATTCATGAATGTTTAGAGAGTTCACCCTTAAAAACTCTAATCAGAGGCGGCCCCACCTCTTACATCCATTTAGGTCAGCCCATAGTGTGCACCACAGTTAACACACCCCCACATTCCAGTAGGACACTTGGCTTGACTAAGAGTCCTTATGACTCATCCTCTTTTCATTGTGGTGAATATTATCTTCTCATCTAACCAGAATGAGCAAGTTTGATAATACTAATCAAGTCATCCAGTGACTTCGTTTTTACCCATTGAACCTAATTCCAGGGACTTCCTCTCACATAGGTTGGGTATCCATCACATGACTTATGTCACGGGTTTTAGGCTCATTCCTTTAGATGCATCATGTATTATCTTGGTGGTCTGAGGCTTTGTAAATATGTCTGCCAGATTCAATTCTGACTTTACAAAGTTGATAGCTATCGTTCCTTCACTAACATATTGTCTAACTAAATTGTGTCTTAGTCGAATATGTCTCCTTTTTCCATTATATACATTACTTTTTGCCTTAGCAATAGCAGCTTGACTATCACAATGTAGTGATATGGGTGGTATCGGCTTAGGCCATAATGGAATTTCGGTCACCAAGTTTTTAAGCCATTCGACTTCTGATCCAACTTTCTCTAAAGCTATAAATTCTGCTTCCATGGTAGAACTTGTACCACATGTTTGTTTAACCGACTTCCAAGAAATTGCTCCACCTCCCAAAGTGAAAACATATCCACTTGTAGCCAATGATTCTTCTGTATCAGAAATCCAATTGGCATCACAATATCCTTCTAATACTGTTGGTTTTCCACTATAGTGTATCCCATAGTTTATGGTTCCTTTTAAGTATCTTAGTAGCCTTACTAAAGCTTCCCAATGCTCTTTTCCAGGGTTATGAGTATGTTGACTCAGTTTCCCAACTGCTAAAGCAATATCTGGTCTTGTAGAATTCATCAAGTAAGATACTGAACCAATGATTTGAGAATACTTTTTTTTGGGAAATTGGTTCACCTTTATGTTTTACAAGATAACTTCCAGGTATCAAAGGTGTCTTAACAGACTTATACTCAAAATAACCATACTTTTTTAGTAGATTTTCTACATAATGTGCTTGAGATAAAATTATCTCATCACCTTTTCTGATGATCTTGATCCCAAGAATTACATCAGCTTCTCCCATGTCTTTTGTATCAAACTTAGACATGAGAAACTTTTTTGTTGTTTCTACTATGTCAAGATTAGATCCCATAATTAACATATCATCAACATATAATATAATAAATACACATTTTCCATTTGACAATTTGCTATATACACATCTTTTCGAATTGTTAATAACAAAACCATTTGATACCAAAACACTATCTAATTTCTCATGCCATTGTTTTGGTGCTTGTTTCAGACCATATAATGATTTAATTAATTTACATACTTTATGTTCTTGTCCATATGTAATACAACCCTCTGGTTGTCTAATATAAATTTCTTCTTCTAAGTTACCATTGAGAAAAGCTGTTTTAACATCCATTTGATGAATAACAAGTTTATATATAGAAGCAATATCAAACATAGTTCTTATTGTAGCAATCCGAGCAACAGGTGAAAAAGTATCAAAGTAGTCTATATTTTGTTTTTGTTTAAAACCTTTGACCACCAATCTTGCTTTAAATTTGTCAAGAGACCCATCAGGCTTAAGTTTTTTCTTAAAAATCCACTTGGTATCCAAAGTCTTTGTACCTAGTGGAGGGTTTACTAACTCCCAAGTATGATTCTGTATAATAGAATCCAATTCACTTTTTATAGCCTCTTTCCAAAATACAGCAGCAGGAGATGTTACAGCCTCCTGATATGTTAATGGATCTCTCTCAACAAAATAAACAAGCATGTCATCCCCAAAATTGATAGGTTTCCTTTGTCTTTTACTTTTTCTTAATTGATCATCATTCTTGAAATCTAACTTATTATTATTATTTCCATTATTGAGAGCACTCAAATTTTGGTCTTTAGAAATAATATTATTAGAAAAACATTGATTATTAAACTGATCTTTAATCATAGGAAATGTATTTTCAAAAAATTCTGCATCTCTTGATTCAATTATGGTATTCGCATCAAACAGATTTTCAATAGATTTTAAAACCAAAAATCTATATGCAACACTATGTTGTGCATATCCAATGAAAATGCAATCACAAGTTTTTGTGCCTAGTTTTCTTTTCTTAGGTTCTGGAATATAAACCTTTGCTAAACAACCCCAAACTTTTAAATGATTAAAAGAAGGTTTTCTTCCATGCCATAATTCAAAAGGTATTAAATCCGAATTTTTAGGAGGTATCATATTTAAAATATAGCAAGCAGAAAGAATTGCTTCCCCCCACATGTTTAAAGGTAAACCAGAACTTATTAAAAAACAATTCATCATTTCCTTTAAAGTTCTATTTTTTCTTTCAGCAATTCCATTAGATTCAGGTTGATAAGGTGCTGTAGTTTCATGTATAATGCCATTTTCTTCACAAAATTTGCTTAAGCTTTGAGTTCCATATTCAGTTCCCCTATCTGTTCTTAATCTCTTGATTGTTTTCCCTAATTGATTTTCCACTTCATTTTTGTATGCTTTAAATGCATTTTCTGCTTCATCTTTTGTCCTTAAAAGATAAATCTTGGTGTATCTAGAATAATCATCTATGAATGTTATATAGTATTTTTTACCACCTCTTGACTCATGAGATCTAAAATCAGCAAGGTCACTATGGATAAGTTCTAAAAGTTCACTTTTTCTTTCAACTGTTTTATGAGATTTTTTGGTCATTTTCGTCTCTACACAAATAGGACACTTATGATGTAGAGGTTTTGGATTTCCTTTAATAAATCCTAATTTTGCAAGTCTTTTAATGTATGGTGCACTTCGGTGTCCTAATCTACCATGCCATAAATCAAACGACTCAATCAAATAAGAGAAAGAAACATTTTCATTCATTACATTATTAATACTTAGTACAAAAAGACCATTGGTCACATATCCTTTACCCACAAAAACATCCCCTTTTAACAAAATTGCCTTATCGGCTTCAAAAATTAATTTCATTCCTGCCTTGTTGTAAAGAGAGCCTGACACCAGATTTCGACGAATTTCTGGAACATGTAGAACATCATTAAGCATGAGAGTCTTTCCAGAAGTTAATTTTAGAAGTATTTGTCCTTTGCCCATGACTTGAGATGTTTGGGAATTTCCCATATACACAAGATCACCATCACTAACCGTTGAATATTTCATAAATAAATTTCGGTCAGCGCATATGTGTCTGGTTGCACCAGTATCAACAACCCATTCTTTGGGTTTCTCCAAAAGATGTACTTCAGTCACTACCGCCACAAATTGATTTTCTTCAGTAAGATTCACTCTAGCCTTGTCATTGCCCTTGTTGTCACCACTCTTGTTCTTTTTGTAAAGTCGGCATTCTTTCTTGAAATGTCCAGCCTTCCCACAAAAGAAACATGTGCCTTTCGGCTTCTTGAACTTATTGTCCTTCTTCATGTGATGAGACTTATTGGGTTGCTCTCTTCCTCGCTTCTTGGACTGTTCTCCTTTCCCGGACTCTACAAGGTTTGCCTTGGATTTGAATTCCTTGGCTTTTTCTACCTTGTCTTTTTTCCGGTTCTTCTCTTCAATCTTGACTCGAACAATGATTTGATCAAGTGTCCAGTCCTTGGTTTTATGCTTCATATGAGATTTGAAGTCATTCCATGAAGAGGGTAGTTTCTCAATGAGAGCTCCAGCCACAAATGTTTCAGGTAAATTAATTCCTTCCTTAACCAGATTTCCAACCAACACTTGGAATAGGTCGATTTGCATGGAGATGTTCATGTCATCTTTCATTTTAAAGTTTAAAAAATTTGCAGTGACATATTTCTTACTCCCTGCATCATCCAATGAATATTTTTTCTCCAATGCATTCCAAATAGTAGAAGCATATTCATAAGATGCATATACATTGTAAAGATCATTAGACAATGAGTTCAGAATCCTATTTTTGCATTGATAATCAGCCTCTATCCATGCCACTCGATTGGCTTTCACATTAGGATCATCGTCCTCAGCCGGTATGGGTTCAGACAGAGCAAATACCACTCCTAGTTGAGCCAATGCAAATTTCATCATCTGCTTCCATCTCTTGAAATTTGACCCATTGAATGATTCAATTTTGTCAAACTCAGTCACAATGCGTAATTTTTCCATTGATGGAACAACAGAAGCAGTCAAACTGGATTCAACAGCCATGATCCCCAGTCTCAAACTTTGAATTAATCTTAAGAACTGTAGAAATATATATTACAAAGTAAGTTTGAGACTAATACAGATTTAGAGGAAGAAAGAATATTTATTAATATTTATTTAAGTTAGAACACTTACAGGATTTTGAAGTAATATCAACAGTATGGATAGGGCTGAGTCGTGCCACCGGTCACTATCCTTAAGATTAATTCACCCCTTATGTGCAAAGAGTTCCTGTGAGATTAATCCCCAAGATAAAACAGCCCCGAAATCGAAGCTTCTTCCACTTAGGTTGCACTCCAACAAGTGGTCTTCGTCAGAATCTCGACGGCTACAATGAACACTCAAAACAGAAACCGAAAACCGATTGATTTTGATAACTTAGAAACCAGAATAAGGTTGGAGGAGGGAGAGAGAGAGAGAGGTACGTCATGTCTCTATGTATTCAAATACGTAGAGACATATCCTTTCAAAAAATAATCCTACGGATAAACCCGCACCCGCACCCGCACCGCCCCGCACGGCACGACACGGCTCGGCGCGAGCGCGCGTGTGTGAAAAGAACCCCGGACCCCCCGGACCCTTCCCTCTAGAGGCATCCTTTCATTTAAGGGCTCAAGATGTTATAGGTCATACAATACATATATACCTCCTCAATCATTCTTCTCCAAGCAATGTGGGACTAAAACAAGTCCTACAAGCTATGCCAACCAAAAGAATACAAGTGGGAAAATTTTCCTCCAAAACCAAAATTACAAAATAGAGTTAAAATTTTGAAACTTTGATGTTTTTGTTTTTAAAACACTAAAAACCCAACAATGTTATTGATGTATCCATGGATTTGGAGCTGCAACTCGTGATTTTTTTTTTTTTTTTGTTTTTTTCTCTAATTTGTTGTTTAGGGTTTGCATTCAGATGAAAGTTTCATCTTCTCTGTAAATGCTCGATCGTCTCTGCAATCAATTGGTGCTTCCGTCATCTCATCGCTGCAATCCATTGGTTCTTACTTTCTTCCAGGCATGTCTTTCTCCCTCTCCTTCTCTCCCTATCTCCTTCTCCGTTTTCTTACAAAATCAATTGTTTTGTTCTACTCTAGTGACTAGGTTTTGATCTCTATAATGTTAAACAGTTAACTTACCACAAACCCATTGAAAAAATTACTAAAGGGAAAGCAATAAAAAACAACCACAAATCCATTGAAAAAATTACTAGAGGGAAAGCAAAAAAAACAACCATGATTGCAGTAACAAAAATCCAACGAAGAAATTATTGCTAACTTTGCAAGTGCTACAGCCCTTCAACGAATTTGAATATAGAATTTGGCTTGTTGCCTTCAATTTGTTGTGGTGATTGCAGCCCTGTAGATTAGGTTGTGATTCCTGATTATATAATTTCTATCTTTTCTTTCTTACAATTGCATTTCAGTTTCAATTCCTGAGAGGCATAAAACTTATGCTATCAAATTCTCAGGTTTTCTGGGTTTTAAGACTTAACCTCAAAAGGTTCTCTCATTACCTCAAATCTGTTCGTCTGCTTCAGATCATATTTTTTAGACTCAATCTACTGCTTGTATTATTCATTCGAGTGGAACTTCAAGCTGATCAAAATTGTTCAAATCGATTTATATTGGTTTCTCTCAAACCTAGATCTATCTATCCCTATACTTGTAATCGTGTCACAAGTTGATCTCTCATTGGCCTTCACTGGTTTTGTATTAATAGTTAATACTACATTAGTCCTCCATTTCAGGTCATTTGCAAAATTGTTGAGGTAATAAAGTGTACCAAAACTGATGCAAAAGTTTTTCATTAGAAATTCAATAATAGTCTATTGGAGAATAACAGGGCATGTGAGGCTGAGGTCCAAGAGTTAGTCAAAAGCTCCATGCCTATGCTGGAGTCAAGACCATTTAGCCTGATGGTTCCCATGGTAAGTTTTTCTGGTTCCCATGGTAAGTTTTTCAGAAAAAACGTGGTTGGCAGATTTGTCTTTTAGTCTCTTCTTTTTCTAGGCAATAATATCTTTGGGTCATAAGTGATTAGTTGTATAAGCATCCCCATTGGCCTTATAAATGCTTCATTTAATCCTTAGACACAAGTGAGTGAGAATTTTTTGTATTTTTTTGAGTGGTTGATGAGACTATAATTTTCCATCGTTTAATGCTCCTGGATTTGGGGCTAATAGAATTACTAGTTTTCTAATTGTTCATTCTTTGTCCTGTTTCCGATATCCCACATTGAACAAGTCATGAAAATTCAGAAACCAACATTGTTGGATTTTGTGAACCTACCTTACGGGTTAGTTTTGATCCCTATGACAATACAATAGCAAGTTATGTGAAACTTTTGCATAGGGTACAATTTGATAATGCAATCACTGTCCTCAATTTATCCTATTTTTCTTCAAAATTGTTCATCCTACAAAAATTTCACATTTCCTTTTTAAGGATTGCTTTTTCATTCAGAATTCCAAATGGCAATTTGGGTCCCCAAGGACTAGTGCTAGCTGCTCCTTTCAAAAGTAAGGATCCAAGAAAACCAATGGGAAAGCTAAATTTCCCAACAAATCAAGAAACATAGCTCCCATGTTGACCTCCATTAGTTGGGCAGCAAAATCAACATCCTTCTCTTTGAATTTCCTCAGCAAGTCTTGAGGCAATCCAGGTAGCTGTATCTTGACTCACTGAATTTAGTTGAGTACAGGATTAAAGATCCCTACAAGTGCAACTGGTCCATTTTCAGAAAGATCTACCTTCTTCACAGCTCCTTCATCCAAGTTCTCCAAGAATCTTGAGTACGACATCCTACTTGATGTAGAGATGCAATTGAAGCCTTCTGGTCGGCTTGGGCAGGTTGAACTAGAGCGAATCCTCCTCCTACTAAACTAAAACCAGGAGGCATCCTACTTAAAATGCAATGAAATTATGTATGTGATGTGTATGCGAGTCTTTAGCTCAAACAGGTAGAGCACTTAGGGATTCCCAAGAGATGATGGTTCGAATCCATCAAGATTCATTGATTTTCTTATGTTCTAAATTCTTTCGGCATGAATTAGACAAGTAGACCAGCTCACCTCCTAGACAGCCCATAGACCAGCTTCGTCTATTGGAGAAGTAGACGAGGGACGTGCCATAATTGTGGGGGATCATACTTTGATACTATTATCGATGGGGTGTTCTATTTTATTGTTTGTATGGGTACTTGTGCAGACTATTTTGTTCATTTACGCTTCATGATTGGTGTAAATATTTTATTATTTATGTCAGAAATTACAAAATATATGTTCAATAAGGGATAATGGTTTTCTTTAACAAATTTTCATATTTGATAAGATATTGGTTAATTTAATGGCAATTATGTAATATTTGAATCATTTTCAACTAAGTGTTCTAGAAAAAATTTTACCAAACAGCAAATAGGTCAGAATAATGTTCTCAGACTAGTTCTAGAACATAATTGCCAAACAGCCTTAAGGCTATAAGAACAACCAAATAACACTATTTCAGAACAGAACAAAAAAAGACCATCTCTTCCGGTTCAGAACAAGAACAGGTGAGAACGTTACCAAACGCAGCCATTAAGACCGGTCTGATTTAGTTTAGATGAGCCGGATTCAACTAAAAATATGATTGGTCCAATTAAGTGGAATTGACACAATTAGATATGGAATTGGTCAAATTTAAGATGGGTGAGATTTGATTAAAATTGGGAACCAATTAATTAATTATCACGGCAAACATCTAATTAAGGTGGGAAACAATTAAGAGGGAGCCTAACAAATTAAAGTGGGATTTGATCCGATTTGGTGGGAATGACCAATTTTGGTGGTTTTTTATTCAATTTGGTGGAATTTGAATTGGAGTGACCCATTGACCCACATTGGTGGAATTAAGGCAAACCGACCAAATTGGTAGAATTTAATCCTACCGGCCCAAATTGATGGAATTTAACCGCACTTGGTAGGAAAGTATCACTTTGGTGGGATTGATCCACTTAAAGAGGAGGCCTGGTTCAATTTGATGAAATGAACCAAAGTAGAAATGAATTTACCCAATGAGAAAACAGTTTGGATCACTTCGATGTAAACTGGTCCAGGTAGATCAATTAAGGATGGAAACCGATTATGGCTGAAGCATTACTGGAGACCAGATGGACTAGTTGAAGGGCAACAAAAATTTCTTTCTTTAGTCAAGTGCGATTTCGGTTCTTCCACGAAATTTGCCTGTTTCAACCTGATTCTGAAATGAGCTTCTAGGTATCCATTGTGCCCCAGGAATCACTGAGGGGAAAAGAAAGGTTGTGATGTGTTGCGGATTGTCGGTTGCCAGGTAGGAGAGTCTCGAAGGATGGAATAGATCTCATGAGGGGTGGTGGTTCTCTGGAACCTGCATTTCACGTGGGGATGGTGCGAGTCCTATTATCACATGTGGGACTGAGCTCCACTGGTGCTGAGCAGAGGGTCTCTCTCTCGGTCTCTCTAAATCTCTCTTCGAGATTTCTCTTTGAAATTTCTCTCTGTTATTCTTTACTCTCAAATCTGGCCAGCTATATCTCATGGTTCTTCGATGGTGTGATGCCAGGTGAAATGTTTAAGGTGGTTAGTGAAGATGAAGGCTGGGTGGTCGGTGAAAGTGAAAACTTAAGGTGATGTAGGATGGTTAGGAGTTCGGATCACTTATACGTATATATATTTTCTATAGAATTTCATCACCGTTGATATTGTGTGGGACCTACCTCTACAGTGTGAGATCTATTAAATATGAACGATGATAAAATCTCAAATTCCAAAAAAGATAATAGCACATACAGGTGAACTATTCCCGATGATTACATAAGGAACCACAGAGGATTTCAGTGGTGTGAATCTGGGGAAATTGCGGGGTTCGATGGAGGTATGGTCTCGATCGATCAAATGGAAAACACAGAGAGATGAAGGTCTATCTGGTGAATAAAAAAATATAGAGAGGTGAAGTGTATCGACGATTAACAGATATGATGAGCGGTATCGACTGTGAGATAGATGAAGTAAATAAAACAGAAAGAGCAAGGGTCGCCGGCTAAATCGAGAAACAGACGGATAATCAGGTGTCGTCGGGAAAACACAGGTGCACAGAGGGTCGGTGGTTGAAGAGGTGAGCAGCAGCTAAGGCGGACAGGTGGAAGAGGCTCGGCCTCCTCCCCTCTTTCCTTCTTAAAAAATAAACACAGTCTACAACACAAGATATACGTGGTTCACTATTACAGTATGCGATGACTAATCCATGAAGTAATGCCCTACGAGCTCCGTATATACTCAATACGTTTTTTTTAACTGTCTACACAACAAAGAATACATACACTCAATTTACTCAGCATAAAACTAGGAGGACACAAATATGTTAGGAATTCAGGTATCAAGTACTAGTGTTCAACACACGTTGCACACTACGCTTAACCCGCATCCATGGGAAGCAAACAATATAATGAACATGCTTATATCGATGCTCTACAATGAAAGCTCATACAAATTTAATTCCCCAACCCAATTACAGTCTAGATTTTCTCATAGACATTTCATCAAACACCTCCTAGTCTATGAAATATAATAAATTAGGGAAATGCTTAAGTGGATTACCTTTCGTTGATAACTCCACAATAGGATGCTCACTTTATGTAAGAAAGTCCAAAACCGGGTTCTCCAATCTTCAAAGATGTCATAACAAGCTCCATTTTCTTCCTTAAAGCTCCATTTTCTTTCTTGGTGTTTTTACAAACACCTTGAGTGCATCACTCTTCTTCACAAACTCAAGAACACCATTAATATAATAAGAGAGCCCACCATGTTCTTGTATGTCTTCAATAGACTCAATGACACCTCACACAACCCATAGAGTGTAAATGAGAGGAAGTAATCCTCAATACAAGATCAAACCAAAAACCCTAGCTTGGTAATTTAGTCAAAACAAAAGAAGTTTCTTCTACAAGCTTTCATTACCTTTATTAATGGCTCACAATCATTCTCAAGCTTGTAATAGACCCTCAATGACCTCCTTAAAGGTTGGTGTTTATATTCAATCCATTAGAACTCACCAAAACCTTCCAAGAGAGGTTTTTTTTTCCAAAAACCCGAGCCTCTATTCAGTTTTTTTGGTTCCCAGTAGCTCCCATTCATCAAATGAAGAAAAGGTGACAATTTGAATCACCTAATTCGAAGTTATAATAGAGGAGATATGTTGATTTAAAGATGATGCAATCAGATATCATAAAAAGGCATCTTCCTGCATGTGTAAGTATACATGAGAAGCACTATAAGTGATTGAATTTTGCATGTGCCAATTAGGTGATCTCATATCGCGGCAACACATTAATTTCCATGCATCTATTCTTCCTTACATGTCTTCCACATAGGATTAAAACAAATGCTTCATGATCAACCAAAAATACCCTTGTTGCCCATGAGGTTGTGCCATGTGTATGGCTACTGCTCTGCTATCGGCATGGCTTGCGGCCAAGTGCCATGGCTGGCTGCCATGGTGGCATGCCACCTCACCCGTAGGTCCCACCTATAGACTCTTTCCTCCTTCTTTCTTCAGTTTCTGTCTCTCTTCATTCTCTCTCTTCATTCTATGCTTGCAACATCAACAGTGATTGCCACATCATCAGTGAGACCCATCATGGGACTCATACTCTCTCTTCACACCGTCTCTCTCTTCACACCCTCTCTCTCTTGCACTGACTCTCTCTTTCTCCTCATTTCTCTAATTGTAAGCCCACTATCATTGTCACATCAGCCAAGTTGTCAACAATGACAACACATGACCAACAATTAGTCCTCCCAACCGATGTTCTGTAGGATAAGTTGATGTTGGTTGTTGCAGGGATTGGCAGAATGAGTTGGCTTAGCAGGAGGTAGGTTGGTCAGGTTTGGTGAGGCTTGCGGTAGGGGTGAAGGTGAGGGTAGCAATAGGTATGCTGGGGTGATCGCGGGTTGCAAGGGATACATGCTTGCAGAGAGTTGATTGTCGATGGCCATCGGGAGTCCGATGATGGAGGGGATATGATGAGTGTTGTAGGCCCCGTTTGATAACACTCCAGCTCCCATGGAGCTACTTCTGGTCCGGAGTCATTTTCTACTTCTTCTCCGGAGTCAGGATTTTTGGAGTAGAATGCCATTTGATAACGCTGCTCCAAAATCAAAAGACTATGCTTTCAAAATGCTATTTTGTGGTGGTGGCGGTGTTGATGGCGGTGGGTGGTGGTGGTGGTAGTGGTGGTGGTGGTGGTGGGTGGTGGCAGTGGCGGCAGTGGTGGCAGTGGTGGTAGGTGGTGGGTGGGTGGTGGTGGCGGTGATGGTGGAAGGTGGTGGGTGGTGGTGGCGGTGATGGTGGAAGGTGGTGGGTGGTGGTAGTGGCGATGGTGGAGGGTGGTGGCGGCATCGATGGTAAGTAGTGGGTGATGGTGGTGGTGGTGGTGGTGGTGGTGGTGGCAGTGGTGGTAGGTGGTGGTGGCGGTGATGGTGGAAGGTGGTGGGTGGTGGTGGCAGTGATAGTGGAAGGTGGTGGGTGGTGGTAGCGACGATGGTTGAGGGTGGTGGCGGCATCGGTGGTAAGTGGTGGGTGGTGGTGGTGGTGGCGGCAGTGGTGGCAGTGGTGGTAGGTGGTGGGTGGGTGGTGGTGGCGACGGTGGTGATGGTGGCGGTGATGGTGGAAGGTGGTGGGTGGTGGTGACGGAAATGGTGGAAGGTGGTGGTGGCATTGGTGGTAAGTGGCAAGTGGTGAGTGGTAGTAATGGCGACGGTGGCGGCGGTGTTGGTGGTGGCGGCGAAGGTGGTGGTGGTGGTGGTGGCTATGGGTGGTGGGTGGTGGTGGCGGCGATGGTGGAAGGTGGTGACGACATTGGTGGAAGGTGGTAAGTGGTAGGTGGTGGTGATGGTGGTGATGGTGGCGGCGGCGGCAGCGGTGGTGGTGATGGTGACGGCGATGGTGGTGGTGGTGGTGGTGGCGACTATGGGTGGTGGGTGGTGGTGGGGATGGTGGCGGTGGAGGGGTGGTGGTGATGATGGCAGTGCTAATGGTAGTGGTGATGGCAGTCAGTAGTGGTAATAGCTCTGGAGCAAGAGAAGTAAGTTTTTTTAGCTCTAGTTTTTTTGCTCCCAGAGACATTTTTGGAGCGGTTCACTCCATGGGAGTCAAAACTTGAACCATGTTTATCAATCGACATTCTACTCCGGATTAGCTCCGGAGCTAAGAAGTAAGGAGCTGGAGTGTTATCAAACGGGGCCGTAGTGGAGTCTTGTGATGGCTACGGTGAGGTGGATTGATGGGGCTGGAGTTGCAGGTTAGTTCCCCTCCCTGCTTCTCTTCTTCTCTCCATCTGCTTCATCTCATCCCTCTCTTCTTGAGTTTTCTCTTCTTATCACCCCGACTCTCTATCAATCTACAAGTTTCCTTTCTCCCCTTTTTGAATTTCTCTCTCTCTCTTTTTCTTTCCCGATCTATTCTGTCCTCACCTATTTACTCTTCTTTTCCTCTTCTTTCCTTTCTATCTCTTATTTTGCTCTTTTCCTTTTCTTCTCCAGCTGGTCGATCTTGTCACACCCCAATTCCGTACTATTCAGAACGGTGTGATGAACCGCTAACAAACCAACGGTTCAACCAGGATCTCGAGTAGGCTATATCCGTGTTATCTAAACTCCATACATCCACATAAATAATCAGAGTAAATAAAACAAATAGCGAAAGTCTTGTAATAAAATGAACTGAGAATCTATTGTGATATCAATATTTAAATAACGAAATTATTCTGTATCAACTAAGACATAAATAAATAAATATCCAATACATGTCTTTAATAAATCCAAATAAATAAACTAAAAATCTAATCGAATACACATGAGTTGCACTCGCAAGAGATGTCATGTGTATCCACTTCATCTTCAACTACCATCGCTGCAACGTTCCCGTACTCTGGAGCATTTATATAATCTTCAACGATTAAACCTACATCATCAACTAAAAATATTCGACGTCGAAGGGTGAGCACACATCATGACTTAGTGAGCAAACAAAACAATGCAACAATACATATGCATGCAATCAATTTATATCTTTGGTTCGGTTTAAAATTTGCACTGTGCTATAGAAAGGATAGGTGGCCGCCGCACCTCTATACACAAGTGTGTGGATACGCCCAATGACTCCTGCACTGTCACCCACAGCACCCAAAATGGTACAATATACACCCCATGAAAACGGCATGGCTGTATCGGTTGATACCATACCAACAAATAAACCCTGCTGGCTAGGATTGCAAACTGGGCTCGCAATTAACCAATCCTAATGCCAAACAGTGTATCCAAGGCCTCACCCCAGCATCCCTCAGAACATCCATAGAGATAGAGCTAAGGCTCCCCGGTAGAGTCAGAGACTACAAGGACCGAGACCACCTCCCCTGATGCTCTACGACATAATAGTTATGCTAAGGTAATGGCGATATGACGACATTAGTAGACATGACTTAAGTAGACCATGACACAATATACACCCCATGAAGAACGGTCATGGTTGTACCGGTTGATACCATCCCTACCCTCACCATATACACTGGCCAAACACAAACATTCACATGCCTATTCCTACTCATCATCATGTTATAAGCAGTAAAGTAAATATGCATGAACAATTAATAGAAATATTAGATGGCATGTTGAATGCACACACAAGCATACACGCATAGAATTAATATGGCATTGGACTCAAGAAGTAAAACAGTTTATTATTAACCAGTTAGTTTAGGTCTTGTTCCCTCACCTTAGCTTACTAATAGATACTCTTCCAAGCTTTAGAATCACCTTTATAATGTTATTATATTGCTAGAAGACCTAACAAAGCCGATAAAATTTAATTAGAATTTATTCCAAATTTAAAAACTATTCTGTTAACTGAGGGTCGGAGGTAGTGTCGGAGTCATGATCGACCCTGGGTGCGACCCTCCCCAATCTGGACTTCCCGAACACTGAGGGTCGATCCTTAGGATCACATAGGGTCGGATGGTCATCGACCCTCTGTGCGACCCTCGGTGGGTTTTGGTCAATTTTTTTCCTTTTAATCTATTCTTCGTATTTGGGGTCCTATGGCTTGCTCCTATAGTCCATTCAACATTCATTCCATGGTCTAGAATCATGAATCATCCACCTAGATAGCTTTCATGTAATCTCCCATAGTTTTCCATGGAAACTAACCATGGGTTGATGGTTTGGGTTCTCCGAGATCATACTCTCTTCATTACCTAACCTAAGGTCTGTAGAAACTCATGGAATTAGTATCCATACCTGAGAAGAATACTCCTTCTCTGTAATTCTTCTTCTTTTTGCTTTCTTCTCTTCCTTCTCTTCTCTTTGTCTTAATTCAATTAGGATTGTAAAAGGAGTGAAAGAGGCTTAGGGACGTCCTTTAAATAGAGTAGAAATATCCTAAAATAAGTCCCTTTGAGATTAGGAAAAAATCCAAATCGAAAATTAGAAAATTTTTTAATTTCAGTTTCGACGGCAACTGAGGGTCGATGGGAGGGTCGATGATCCCGTCGACCCTAGGGTTCCTAAGGTGTCCGACCCTCCCTATAAAACTAAGGGTCTGACTTTCTGTCTTCGGGGGTCTGACCCTCATTTGCTGGGTATGCGACTCACCCCTTAAATTGAGTGTTTTAGGGTCGATTTGATACCTGGGATCATGATCTCCTTCACGCCCTTGGTCCATTTGACTCAACCATGATGGGTAAACCTGGTTCAAGGTGATATGACCGGGTTAGTTTGATACGGGTCTTACAGATCTGTCTTTCCTTTTCATACTTCTTTTTTCTCATCTCACCAAGAACCATTCCCTTTCAATCTCTATCCTCCTGTATTCTCCCTTTCCTTTCCCGGACTCTCTTCTTTCCATTTTCCTTCTCGGGCATTCCATTTATCACTTTTTTTTCTTTCCTCAAATTTGCTCTCTTTCTATTTCTCCCTCTCTCTTTTGTATCTTCTTTCTATTTTTTTTCTTTTCATATATATATATATATATATATATATATATATATATATATATATATATATATATATATATATATATATATATATATATATATATATATATGCACATGGGTCTAACCAGTTCAGTCTGGATTGGGCTGGGCTGGACTAGTTGGACTGGCTTAAGTTGACTGGGCTAGACTAACTTGGATTGAGCAGGGTTGGACTGAGACTAGGTTAGACTGGCTTTTCTTTCTCTCTCTATCATTTTATGAGTCATTTCAACTTGCAACTAGCTCTACATGGAATTCTTTGGTGATCTTTGTCCTAAATTTTTCACGTCCACTTGGAAGATGACTGAAAATGGAGAATAATGGCTCTTGAATCACCTGATTTGGACGTCGGATGAGTAAGTTATGAAGAACTAAAATTTAAACAGGCATATCGGCTTGCAACTCTGCATGGGATCTTTCGGCAGCCTCTGCCCTGGATTTTCCACATCCATTTTGAAGAGGACTGAAAATTAAGAATAATGGTGCTTGAATCCCCTGATTTGGAAGTTGGATGAGCAAGTTATGAAGTACTGAAGTTTAAACGGGCATATTTACTTGCAACTTTGCATGGGATCTTTCAGCAACCTCTGTCCTGGATTTTTCACTCTCATATTGAAGGAGACTGAAAATGGAACACACTGGCCCTTGAATTACTTGATTTGGACATTGGATGATCAAGATATAACGATTGAAGTTTGATCAATCCAATTTATGATAATTATTTAATAAATTCCCAATTTATGATAATTTACAAAAAGGCTCTCAATATTTATGTTTATTTAAAAAACTGCCTTTGCACTTATTTCTGGACTAAAACCGCCATATCTGCTTCTTTTGAAATCAGAATTGAACGATTCTGGTCTCATTACGAAGGTAATTCCATGACCTACACATCCATGCAGGTTGCAGCCCATGACCTTGCTGTGGGGCTCGTTGAAAATCGCCACAAAGTCGCAATCAAAAATCTAAACTTGGAATTGGGACAAACTTGCCATATGGGTTCTCTTAGATTCTTGCCTACTAGGGATCTTCTCAGTTCATCTCAAAACACCATAGGGAGTACGCATGGACTGATCAACTATCGATTTGGAGAGTTTCACTCACTTCCCCCGTATTTTTCCAAACTTCCATTTACCTCCTCTCTATCACTGTCTACACATCAGTTAGACTCTGTTCAAGTAAGGATGGTAAAAATGGGGTGCTTACATATTGTTAACTGCTTAAAGCATCATTTATAACCGGTTTCATAACCATCATAAGGGTGATTCGAATATCTCCCCAGTGTATAGACTCACCTATATATATATATATATATATAATCGAAGGTATGAGGACAAACAATTTTACATTTAATCTCATACTCAAATCTTACCTCATCTCTCAAGAAGCATTTATTCTTATATTGCTTTATATAATTTGCTCGGTGAACTAATTTAATCATCAGAGTGGCCAATCGACCACCTGCTGAATTTCCTTGTGTTTTCAGGCCCAATCCTTGAACTCGGCTAGAACATGTGAACTCGGTTTCCACGTGGGAACTTGGCTAGACCAGTTTTCAGCAACAACAAATGACTTCCCACATATATAGTTGGTGTAGTGCACCATTCCTCGACCAACATTTATGTTTATTTTTTGTTAAGAGAATTGTAACAATATCCCTGTTCCCTCCTTCTAGTTTCCCGTAATTGGCAAGGAAAGGAGAAGTATGAGGGGTGTCAATTGGTTGATCTTTTTTTTTTCTTTTTTGTTTTAATATTTCTTGGGTGCAAATCAATAAATTGATCTACTGAAACAAACTGAAAGGCTAATTGGTCCTTAAAATCAAATTGATATCTGTACAGAAGAGCTAAGATCGCATAGAAGAACTACATTAGTGGTTCTCAAGTAACTTTGTCAATTTAATTTGGATTTTTCTAGTTGTAAGAAACCTTGTTGACATGTTGCAAACAAGATCTTTTTACCATCAGATTTGAGTCTGTCTTTAAATGAAGTACCAAAATTGCCCCTTGTATATTGTGGTTTCTCCGTTGTTTCCCAATGAATGTGCACTAATGGAAATTGGTTTACAACATGTTGTAAGAACCCTTGTTAAATTAAGACAAATTCGTTTAATTTTATTCAGAAGTTTTCACATGCAAAGGGAAAGATCCAATCCTCCGCTATGTTGGGAATCATTTTTCCCTTTAACTTCAACGTCTTCTTCTCAATATATATCCCAAGAATCAAGCAAAGTCCAACGGCAAAGAAAGGCTCAGAAAGTGAACTCTACTACCACCCTGGCCCCTCTCTCTCTAGCTAATAAAGAAACAAGAGATCCTTGTGATCTAATCCAAACCAGAGATAACAAAGAACATATGATCGGGTGAATAAAGGAATAAGGAATAAGAAATACGTAGGCTCTGATTGGTTTCAAGGGGAATTAAAAGAACGGAAAGTGAAATTCTTAAATTTAAAAAGGAAATTTTTATAATCATTAAAGTACATGCTATCAAATAAACTTACACTTTACCTTGCACATCTAAATCCATTGCATTTGAAAAGTTAAAAAAAATTTACATCTAATAAGAATGATTACTAAATATGACAAGAAATTTGAGTAGTTCATAAAATGATGTTCTGTTATAGTTATAAAAGTTTCCTTTTTAGGTTTGAAAAACTAGAAATAAATGACACAGTCGAAAAGTATTGGGGACTAGATCTCGTTCTAGCACTAATAAACCCTTGAATCCTCAAGGTAAGAATCTCTAATAAATAAGACTATTGATGCCTTTAAAGTGACTCAACTTGACCTCTATATAGGGTGGTCATATGATAGAGAAAGAAATAAGAAAATTCTGAAAGATTTACGAAAATACATAACTAGAAAAATTAAAAAAGAAATCAAATCATGCACAAAACTTGGAATGCCCGCAATCCCCCATAAATGTGTGGATTTGTGTTTTGAATCTAGGCCATTCAACTTTAGTTTATTGTCAAGTTGTAGAACGCTAGCTGCCATTTAGTATAGATGTTATAGCTACCGTGAATCCACTAAAAGCAAATGTTATGAGCGCCATAAATTACACTAGTAAATTACTACCTTCATGTTAATCAAGTTGAAATTTGCCAATGCAATAAATCCATGAAATCATCTAAGATTCTCTCTACATCAATTGAAAAGAAAGTGAGAGAGAGGTGGAGAGAGAGTAGGGACAAGAGGAGAGAGATGGGGGGAACGATGGGGAAGGCGTCAGCATCCCGATTTTGTCACTGTGGGAATTTTCCCTCCCGTCACACCATCATGTGTGATAGGAGGGGTGCATTGGAAACAAAAAATAATAATAATAAAAATAATATATATATATATATATATATATATATATATTATCCAGTTAAGTGGTATGGCCTTTTTGGTCATTTGACCATATAATGCAAAGGGCAGAAGGGGTATTTTAGGGTGAGTGTGCATATAAAACCCACTCTTAAACCCTAACCGAAGGGAGAGGCTCATTTGGGGTTTTCTCAGTCTGAGATGCAAGAGAAGAAGAGGGGAAAGTGAGAGAGAGGATGCCGCAAAGGAGAAAGAGGTCTCGAGTAGAGAAAAATCGAAAAAAGAGGGGTTGTTGGCTAGACAAGTCAAGGAAGAAGATGAAGGTGGGGAAGAGAAGGTGCATATTAGAGAAGAAAGTCGGCTAGCCTTTTATGATTGAGACACGTGTCTCTCAAATTGTAATATTTAGATTAGATCTTTTCTCTTTTAGTATATAAAGTACAATCGTGTATTTTAAATTCATTCAAGGAAAGTTACTGATTGAGTTCCAGAACTCTTCGCTACTTTCGTGTTTCTTCTCTGTTTTATTTGTCTTCACTTTAACATGGTATCAGATGTATTTGCTTCCGATTTCACTTTGATTTTGCCTTTTCGCTCTTGCTTCCGATTTCTCTTTGATTTTGCCTTCATTTCATTCGATTATCAATCTTTTCTCCGTTTTCATTTGAATCTTGCTTCTGTATATCTTTTTCCCGTTTGATTCTAGTTTCATTTCTACAATTTAGGGTTTCTCTTGTGATTCCCAATTTCTTGTCATTTAGGGTTTCAAATTCTTGATTTCTTTTCTGATTCACATTTTCAGAGATCTTCTGCTATCCATGGTTTCTACTCAACAAACTCCTTTATCCTCATCCATATCTCCTTCTATCCTTTATCCTTCAGATAATCCTGGCCATGTTCTGGTCTCCAAGACTCTTGATGGCAACAATTATCCAACGTGGAAATGAACCATGCGAGTTGCTCTTAGAGCTAAGAACAAGTTTGACTTCGTTGATGGATCTTTCAAGTGTCCGATTGAGGATGCCAATGCAATTGCCGCCTGGGATCAATCAAATCTCATAGTGATGTCATGGCTGTACAATAGCCTCAATCAGAATCTTCACAATAGTGTTCTTTATGCTAACACTTCCAGAGATCTATGGATTGATCTCGAAAATTGGTTTTCTCGTGGTAATGGTCATCGGCTTTACGAACTGAAGTGCCAAATAGCCCTCCTTCAACAAGATACAATAATTGTATCTGAATATTACTCAACTATCAAGATCCTCTAGGATGAAATTGATGAACTTGATATGACACTGAGGGGGGGGTGAATCAGTGTCTGAAAATTCTCTCTAATTATTTCACTGTTGTCCAGAGCTGATGGAGATATATTCTTTTACACACATATAAGCGTATGCAAATCTACCTTGCTACCACTCAGTGACCAGGTCTACCAGATTTGCACACCTATCCTGCAAGTCATTCCATGTACTCCAAAATATATAGGAAAATAAAGACAGTCCACAACATAGGATATATGTGGTTCACCAACATAGTGTGTGATGACTAGTCCACGGAGTAATGCCGAACGGGCTCCGTATTTACTCAACACTCAACTTTTAGTCTTTTACAAGACAAGAATACTAACCCTAGATTTTTCCAGCATAAAACTGAGAGGGCGCACCAACGCCAAGATTTAGGCTTAACAGCCAGTGTCCAGCACCCATTGAACACACCACACTTAACCCGCACCCACGGGAAGCAAATAACAATTTTTTTAGGCATATAAATTTACTTTACAATTTTTCCCCCACTAGCTAGGTATTCAGCAATTTTCACCTACGCTAGCATACAATATATTAAAAGCATAAATAGATAGGGAACTGAAAAATCTCATAAACAATGCTTTCGAATGGTCAACAATTCTCTCTGAAACTTCACACTACTCTCAGGTACTCTCCAACAACCTTCAATGATGATAGAGATCGATTCACAGAGCACACCTCATCCACAGGCTTCCAATCTCTTCCACAGAACCCATAATCACCATGAATATAAAGATAAACGCTCTACTGACCTCTCATGGGGATTTAGCACTCCATTGATGCAAAGAGAAGAGGTAGTTGGTGATTGATCACTCCCACAGGGCACGAATATCACACTCCAATTCCGCACTGTTCAGAATGGTGTGATGAACCGTTAATAAATCAACGGTTCAATCAGGACCTCAAATAGGTTGTATCCGTTTGCTTAAACCATACACATCCACAACCATAATCAGAGTAAATACACAATAACGGAAGTCTTAAATATTAAATGAACTGAGAATCTAAATGTGATAATCATAAATAAAATACCAATTATCTGTCATTGACTGAGACATAAGTAAATAAAATAATCAATTACATTTATTCAATAATCCAACTAAAATCTAATCGAAAACGCATGAGTTGCATTCGCATGACGAATCATGCGTCTCCATATATCTTCCACGTCCATCGCCGCAACATGCCCGAATGCGAGAGCACTCATATAATCTTCCACGGTCATACCTGCATTATCAATTAAAATATTTGAATTCAAAAAGGGTGAGCACACATCACGGCTCAATGAGTAAACAAAACAATGCAACAAACATATGATGCATTCAATTCATATATGTGGTCTGGTATATAAGTTTACAATGTGCTATAGAAAGGTTCGGTGGCCGCCTCACCTCTATACACGAGTGCGTGAATCTGTCCAATGAATATCGGCATTGCCGTCCCACATGCACCCACCTTGGAAACAGTGTACTCAATGGGTATCGATATTAAAGTACCATATGCTCCCATACCAACACGTAAGCCCCTATTGACGAGGGCTGGCAAACTGGCTCGCAACTAACCAATCCTAATGTCAAACAGTGTATCCAAGGCCTCACCCCAGCATCCCTCAATATGTCCATAGAGATAGAGCTAAGGCCCCCCGACAGAGTCAGAGACTACACGGTCCGAGACCACCTCCCCTGATGCCCTACGACGTAATAGCTCTGCTAAGGTAATAGCGATACGACGATGTTAGTAGACAAGACTTGAGTAGAGATAGAGCTAGAGTCTGGTGACCAGGACACACCACAATGTCACGTCCTCCCCCTGATGCTCCACTCGCATCAAGCACACTAACCACACACATACATTCATATGCCTATTCCTAGCATCATCATCATCATCATGTTATAAATAAATAAAATTAAATATGCATGAACATTAATAGTAGAAATATTGGATGACATGTTGAATGCACATTACAAGCATATACGCATAGAATCAGTCATAGCATTGGACTCTATAAATAAAAACAGTTTATTATTAACCAATTAGTTTAGGTCTTGTTCCCTCACCTTTGATTGAGTGTACATCCTCTTTCAAGCTTTAAGAATCACTTTTAGATCACTAGGAAAACCTAACAAGTCGATAGATTTTAATTAGAATTAATTCCAACAGTTTTAAGCTTGCTGTACTGCTAGAGTCGTAGGTTGGGTCGCAGGTAGGGTAGCAGTTTTCTGAGACCCCAGGGTGTAGGGTCGGTCATAGGGTCGGTTATCCATCGACCCTAGGTGCGACCACAAGCTCCCTGGACTACCCGAGAGCATAGGGTCGATCCTAATGTCTAGTAGGGTCGGTTACCAATCGACCCTACGTGCTACCACACATAGTTTGAGTCGACCTTTCATCCTACAGTCTATTCTTTCATGTTTGGATCATTTGGCTTACTTTTATAATCCATTCTATGATTGTTTTATGGCTCAAAACTCCAAGTTACACACTTTACTTTGTTTACAATGATTTCTTGCATGGATTCCATTGAAATCTATCCATAGATGGATGATTTGGGTTTCTCCTGGATCCTACCTTTTTCATAAACTATTCTAGGGTCTTACCTAATTTATGGAGAATGTATTCATACCTTAGGGTGAGATTCAGAGATTTCTCTGAATTTCTTCTCCTTAGTCTTCTTCTCCAATTCTCCTTCTCTTCTCCTTCTCTTCTCTTTCTCTCACTTTCAATTAGGGTTTCAAAAGAAGTGAAAGAGGCTAAGGGACGTCCTATTTATAGAGAAAAACCTCCCAAAATAAGTCTCATTGGGATTAGGAAAGGATCTCCTTGAAATTAGGAAAGTTTTCTAATTACGATTTCAGTCTATCATCTTAGGGTCGATGCTAGGATCGCAGGATCCGTCGACCCTAGGGTCTCAAGTCATTCGACCCTAGGACTGAAAGTCAAGACTCTGTTGAGGTGGGGTCGACCCTACCTGTTTAGGCATGCGACCCTACCCTCAAATTTACTGTTTTTGGATCAATTTCGTACTTGGCTTTGTGATTTCCTTCACGTACTTGGTCCACTTGGCTCGACCATGATAGATAGACCTGGTACAAGGTGGTAAGACCGGTTAGTTTGATACGTGTCTTACAACGAAACCCTAGAAAACCTTCTCTCTGCCTTCAAAATGCTCTTTTCAATTTTTTTTCTTCGTTTTTACGACTCCCAACGGCCCCCAATGTATAGAGCATCCAAAAATATGGAAACTGCAACTTGAACAGACCGATTTGGAGCTCAGATGAAGAAGTTATGTTGGTTTGAAGTTCGGCTAATCATAAAATTCAAAATAGAATCTTTCGGAGCCATACGATGCACCCGCGCTTCACTTTAGCACCGTCCGCCTATGCGTTGTCGAGATCCGATTGGTGGACATGGAATCATCTCTGCTAGCCGTCGGATAAGCCTTTAAAAGGCGAGATTGACTAGAGTCTGTCGGATTTGAATAAATCACGCCTCCGAATATCGGCTTCATTCTAGGCCTTTAGATCAGGATCCTCACGCCGCTGTACCGGGAGCGCGCCACATGTGATCACGGCTACACTTGCATGTGACGGGATCCACTATTTTATGCTGCTCCCAGCCAATCCGATTGCACGCGATGGAATCTCTACGCGTCGGCTCTAATACACCCTAGCCCGCCTAGATCTGGGCCATTCAAAGTGGATCTGAGCATCGTGGCTTTATTTTAGCAACCGATTTAGAATCTTCTACATTTCTTCCTACCCAAAATGCCCTCATCTTTATGTGTTAATGACTTTTTCGAGCGATCCGACGGAAACTGCGATATCTCTCTCATCCGACGTCGGAATTGAGTGATTCAAGTTGCGTTGGAAAGATAACTCGATGCTCTACATCTTTCCACTGTCGGATTTCCATGAACCTGCTGCAGGACCCACCAACATTTTCTCTCTCCTCTTTCTCTCTCCTCATTCTCTCTCTACATCTTCTTTCTTCATGTAATGCTTCAAGATGTCGCAACATTGCCTCATCATTAGAAACTCGGTCACATCATCAGAAACTGTGCCACATCACCAGTGGGGTCCACAGATATTCTCTCTCATCAAAATCAGTATAAAATCTCATTCAACTCATTGCAAGTCATCTGAAACACATGTAGAACACTGTAGAATACACAAGTGAAGTTGTCACATCTGTGCCACTGCACTGACACTCTCTCCTACACTGACACTCTCTCTCCTCATTTATTTGACTGAATGCTCACAAACACTGTCACATCAGCCAAGTTTCCAATAATGACAACATAAAGTCCAACAGAAATTGAGTCTCATCTTCAAGCGGCAGAATGCAACTGTGGGGCTCATTCTCTCACTAGCCCTGCACATTCGAAGTCTACTGATGCTGCTGAAACTGAGATGGTCTTCCAGTTTCTCCTCGGCCTCAATGATGTGTATAGTACCATTTGCAACTCAGATATTGACCATAAGGAACCAAATCAGTAGCACAGTACACCGACGAATTCTACAAGTTGCTCTCGAGAAATAGCTTGAAAGATACACCTGAACAACTGGTTGCTAGATATCTTCCTCTTCCTATTGTCTATAAGGCCTACTCATTGGTATTGCAAGATTAACAACATCGTGGTCTTTCCCTACATCAAGTAATCTCCTCAACTGATTCAATGGCTCTTGCTGCTAGCCGCATCAATTCAAGATCGACTGGTTATGATGGTTCTGGTCGCCGTCACCCCTATTGTACCCATTATAATAAACACGGTCATTACCGTGATTCTTGTTTTGAAATCCATGACTATCCGCTAGATTTCATTTGACACCCATCAAGAAATGTTCATACCATTCTTTCCCAGACTCATCCATCACCTACAGTTCGTTCACAACTCATTCCTCCATCTAATGTGCCTACCCATGCTCACATTGATGAACTCCCTACATCGGATAATTCCACCATTGATTCCTCTGTTCCCCAACTACCTCCTCTCACCAACACCCAATATCAAGAATTGTTGCATCTCCTTTAGACATCGGCTCCTACGACGGCTAATTTTGCAGGTAAATCATGCCTTTCAGCCACTTCCCTTCAACCCCAAACTTGGATCATAGATTCTGGTGCTACGCACCATTTGTCTCTCATTCCTAATACCTCACTTAATCCTATATCACCATCTACATACAAGCTGGTTATACTGCCCAATGGCTCAACCTACCCTATTACCCACAGCAGCAACCATTCCCTAACATCTGGCATTCACCTACAGGATGTATTTTATCTTCCTAACTTCAGTTTCAACCTCCTATCAGTCAGCCAATTAACTTCATCTCTTAATTGTCCAATAAAAATTTTCCCTGACTATTGTATGTTTCAGGACTTATCCACGAAGAGAGTAATTGGTTAGGGACGACAAGTTAATGGATTGTACCAATTTGTATCCATTCTACACCATCTTTAGTTCTAGCAGCCCAAACAATCTCACATCTATGGCATTCACGGTTTGGCCATCCATCTCCAAATAATTTTCATTTACCTGTTCTAGGTATTTCTTCTACTCGCATTCCTTGTGATGTATGTCCCTTAGCCAAACAAACTAGGCTACCTTTTCCAACTAGTACTAGTCGATCCACTCATATTTTTCAACTTGTTCATTGTGATATACGGGGTCCATTTCGCACCCCTAATATAACTGGTACTTGTTTTTTTTCTTCGCATTGTTGATGATTTTTCAAGGGCTCATGGGTGTTTGTTATGCAATACAAATCTGAGGCTTACATATTTCTTACTCAGTTTTTTCTCCTGATTAAGACTCAATTTTCTCATACTATCAAAAATATCCGAACAGATAATGGGTCTGAATTCTTGTCCAATTCAATGCAACAACTCTTTAAATCTCATGGCACAATTCATCAGCTTACCTGTGTTTACACCCCCCCCCCCCCCCAACAAAATGGGGTCGAGGAGCGTAAACACTGACACTTGCTTCAGGTTGCTCATGCTCTTCGTATTCAATTTCAAATTCCCTTACGATTTTGGGGGACTGCATATTAACGGCATGTTACCTTATTAATTGGTTCCTAAACCGATTTCTTTCCCACAAATCTCCTTATGAAGTCCTATTCAATAAACCTCATTCATACAATCATTTTAAGGTTTTCGGCTATCCATGTTATGCCCGAAACCCTTTACCAGCTCACAAATTTACAAATCGTTCTTCTCCTTGTATTTTCATCGGTTACCCAATAAATCATCATGGTTACAAAGTTTATGATCTTACTACCAATTCAGTCTTCATTAGTCGTGATGTACTATTTCATGAAACTTTTTTTCCATATAAAATTTCAATTATCATTTCATCTTCTGTCACACCTGATCATGGTTCTCAATCTATTCTACCTATTCCAATTATCAATCCAATACAACAACCTCATATTGAATCCCACCAATCTCTAGTTGAATTCAACAATTCCAATCCTACATCCAGTTCAAATTCAACCAGCCTAGTTAATTTCTCCCATCCAATTGACCCAGTCCAATCCATCTCATCTAATTTCTTACCACCCAATGGCCTAGCCCGCTCTGATTCATTTAATTCCTTACATCCCAATGGCCCAGCCCAATTCGAATCATTTGATTCCTCACAAATAGGTATTATTAGTCCAGCCAATCATACTCAATCTATTACCACACTTCGCCGCACAACTCGACCTCATCACCCATCTGTACTTCTTTGTGATTACATCTGTACATTGATCCCTCAGCCATCCCTCTCCAACACATCTCTTGGTTCAGGTAATTTCTACCCTATACAATCACAGGTTAACTTATTTACTGCAACATGTCCATCATACACTGCATTACTTACCAACCTGTGCAACCAACTTGAACCCAAAACATATGCCTCGGCCCACAAAAGTCCAATGTAGCAATAGGTCATGGATGGAGAAATGTCAAGGGGGGGGGGGGGGGGGGGGGGGGGGGGGGGGGGGGGTGGGGGGTGGGGTGGGGGGGGTGGGGGGGGGGGGGGGTTTTTTTAAAAAAAAAAAAAAAAAAAAAATAAAAAAAAAAAAAAAAAAAAAAAAAAAAAAAAAAAAAAAAAAAAGGGAAGGGGGGGGGAAATATGGGTGGGGGGGGGGGGGGGGGGGTTGTTTTTGGGGGGGGGGGGGGGGGGGGGGGGGGGGGGGGGGGGGGGGGGGGGGGGGGGGGGGGGGGGGGGGGGCGCGGGGGGGGGGGGGGCCGGGCGAGCATTGACTGATAACAATACTTGAACAATTGAACTCTTACATGTTGGTAAACAAACCATAGGGTGCAAATGGGTATACAAAATCAAGCACAAGGCTGATGGTTTTATGGAGAGATATAAGGCCCGTTTGGTTGCCAAGGTTACACCTAACTTGAAGGCCTTGATTACCATGAGACTTTCACCCAGGCCAATAGCCAAAATGGTAACTGTCCGTTGTCTTATAGCATTGGCCACTTCCAATAATTGGAATTTATACCAACTCGATGTCAAAAATGCATTTTTAGTGACCTCGAGGAAGAAGTGTATATGTCACCACCACTGGGATACTTATACAATGGTTCACCAATAGCACCGGGTATGACATGTCAACTTCAAAAATCGTTAGATAGGCTTACACAAGCCTCTCGGTAGTGGTTCAGAAAATTTGCCGATGCACTATTACAGTTGGGTTTCATTCAGTCCTTGGCTGATACTTCGCTTTACATATGCTGCTGGACCCATATTTACGGTAATTTTGGTATACATGAACGATATCATAATTACCGGTACAAATGAAGTCCACATATCTTCTGTCAAAGCTCAATTACAAAGCCATTTTCATATTAAAGACCTGAGCCAATTATTATATATTTTAAGCATTGAAGTGATCCCAACTTCTGATGGCCTACTATAAACGATTCGGGTCTCCTTGGATGTAAACCGAGTTTGACACCAATGGAGCAACACTTAAAATTGCTCCCTGATGGTCCTAATATTGGTCTCTTATTGTCTGATCCAACTTCTTATCGACGCCTTGTGGGTCGATTTATATACTTAACTGTTACACGGCCTGATATTAGTTATGCTGTGCACATATTAAGCCATTTTATACACTCTCTTCGAGACTCTCATATGAATGCTGCCACAAGAGTTGTCCAATATCTCAAAAGCACAATGGCTCTCGACATCCATATGTCCAGATATTCCAAGCCCATCATTACTGGATACTATGATTTGGACTGGGGCAGCTGCGCATTTTCAGTCCACAAGTGGATATGTTATATTATATGGATTCAGTCTAATTTCATGACGAACCAAGAAGCAGAATATTGTATCCGACTCATCCATTGAGGCGGAATATCATGTATTAGGAATTGTGGCTTGTGAATTAACTTGGTTGAAGACCTTGTTAACCGATCTAGGCTTATCATATTCTCACCCAATGGATGTTTACTGTGACAATCAGGCTACATTACATATTGCATCTAATCCTGTATTTCATAAATGAACAAAGCACATCGAAATCGATTGTCATTTTATTCGTGAGCAAATCCAGTGGAAAATCATTCAGCCATGACACATTTCAACTCATCTCTAATGCGTGGATCTGTTTATCAAGGCTTTAGGAAATGGCTCATTTAATTTCTTATTGGGCAAGCTTGGACTACGTCTTCAGCTTCCGTCAGCTTGAAGGGGTTGTTAAGATTGAGACACGTGTTTTTCAAATTGTAATATTTAAATTAGATCTTTTCTCTTTTAATATACGAAGTATAATAGTGTATTTTAAATTCGTTCAAGGAAAGTTTCTCATTGAGTTACTGAAGTCTCTGCTCCTTTCGTGTTTCTTCTCTGTTTTCTCTGTCTTTCACTTTAACATAGTCGGCGGTCTGCTAGTGGAAGAGAGAGAACAGTGAGAAGAATGAAGGGAGTGGAAGTTGCTGGAGAGGCAGAAAAGGAAGAAGGAAATTGTAAGAAGAAGAATGAAATTTCCGCAAGAGAGTGGAGAAAAGGGGCTGCAGAAGAAGAAGTAGCAGAGCAGATCGAAGTATGCCAGCAGAAATGCTAGGTAAGGTTCTTTAGCGCATTCTCCCCAGATTGTTCAAACCTCTCCTCACTCCTCTAAAAGGGCTTCAATTGATCATTGAGCCCTACCTTTATTGTATCATTTTACCATGATTCAGGATGGTCGAATAAGTGGAGAAAGAAGAAAAATGCGCTAGGAAGGCCATTCGTAGAAGGTAAGGAGGAGAGAGGGGAAAGTGATGGCTGCTGCTAGGGGTGAGAGTCAGACTAGAGAGGTGAGTACGGCTGACGAGAAAAATAGCAAGGAAAAGGGGTTGCGGTTGGAAAGAAGAGAGTAAGAAGAGAAAGATCCGAGTGAGAGGGGTACAGGGAGAGATAGGCTTGCGGGGCGAGCTGGGTCTGGTCTCCTCTGCGGGAAGTCGAAGAAGGGAAGGGAGACTGAGAGAGTGGAGATTAGAGGGAGAGGGTTTGGCTGTCGACGGCTGTGCAGAGGAAGTAACAGCAGAGAGGTCGCCTTTTGGTTATCAAAGTTTGAAAGAGAGCCGAGAGAAAATAAGAAGAAGCAAGAGGATTTGCTTCCATGGAGGAGGGAGTGGTTACGATTCCGACCGATTTGGGATATTTCTGCTTTCACCCTGCCGATTCAGTATTTGTTTTGGGTTCCATCGACTTACAGGTATTTTTCTTTTATCATTCTTTCGACTTAAACCTATTGAATTCCTGTTGCATTGGCTTGTCATTTTATCGAAATCTTCTGCATTCTATTATGGTTTTTTTTTTTAAATATATTTATGACGCTCTTATTGAGTACGCTATTCGCTCTTTAAAGCGTAAGAAACAAGAACTTCTCTCTTTCTCGCCCTCTCGACTTCGCCAGAAGCGTTTTCTGTTCCTTCCTGTTCTGATCGCTTAAAAGCCCCTCTTCTTTTGATTGTAAAAGCTTGTCCTCCCGTTACTATGTCATTTTCATCCGCGGTTGGAAAAGAAAAAACTTCCCTTGCTTGATTAGAAGAAAGCAACAACTTCTGGCTTCGGTCTTTCTAGATAGATCTTTGGATTAAGTAAGAAAGAAGAAGATACCTCTGATTCAATCGAGGTCTTTTTGGGAGCTTCGGGGGAAGGACACTGAAGGAATAGTGACCCAAGACTTTTGATCGTCTGTAACACGGCGGGGATGTTTCTTTATCCTGCCGCAGCTTCGCAGATGGTAGTAGGGCGCGCCCGCACGCTCTATGCTCTTCCCTAGGTGTTTTTAACTCCTATTGATAGGAGTTCCAGGGGCCTTGTGTTAAGCATATATTAGTTGCTCTCTCTTTCAATTGAGCGTCGATACCCCAAAGGTCTCGCCTCAACCGGCGCGCTACACGGCGGAGCCACTACTCTTTGGGGCGCTGAGTAAGCAAGCTACCTCAACCCGGCCATTCTCGAGGAGCAACAATGGTTGACTCAATACTAACTCCCCTACTTACTACTTAAAGGCAGCCGACCTTCCTTTGCGAAGATTAGAGTAGAAGAACTTCGTGACGGCGAATGGTACTGCCGGAGCAACTATATTTAGTATCATAGACGTAACGATCGTAGTATTGATTGTTGCTGTCACTCATAGACCTATTATTCAGATAATTAGAATCCCGAAAATTAGAAAAAGAACTTTCTAGTTCACTCAGAAAAGAAGGATCGTTGTCAATCTCAAAAATCTCATTTTCAATATCCAAATATATAGAATAACTGTTGCCATTACTATCCCAATAGAATCAAATAGACGGCTTTTTTGAATGATTAAAAGTGGATTGACGATCAGAATCAATAATAAATATATATACAATAGTGGAGAGAAATTCATTAGCAAACCCACGCCATAAACAACAGTTGAAAATCGAACCCGCCTTGAGTAGGGGCTTTCCAAACAAGCATCCTGGGTAGCTTCCAGTTGACCGGGAACAAGCCTTGTTTTTCTTTCTCATTCAAAGAAAGGCTTTTCTGGGCGGTTTTCAAGACCGGAGCTATCAACCGCTCAGCCATCTCTCCGAAAGACAATCTGTATTTTCTTTTTATTCTCCTGAATAGGAAACATGGCATATGAGTGGATACCATCATTATCTGTAGAAACATCCCCTGTGTGAATGTATATTTTCATCTATCTGTTTATATAGAATAAATAGATACAAGATCCAGCATGTCCGTTTGTGAAGTAAATAAAATATACATTTCCCTCGACTCCATGTCCGAATAAAATAAATAAGTAAGTCCTATAGGATCAGTGGATTCCTGGTCAAATCCCTCTGCATTTATTACAATTTTTTTCTGAGAGAGGGCTCAAATGGTATAGTTCATTTGTTAGTAGCTTGGAGGATTTTTTACAGATTTTTTTAGTGTTTAAGTTGTTTAGTTAAAATCACTATGAGCTTTTATTGGCTCAGTGTACTCAATGGTTGCACGTTTTTTTTTATTTATTTTTTTTATTTTTTATTTTTTATGATTACATTGTTTCATGCCCTCTTGTTTTCTCTGAAAATGATATTTGAAAGAAAGAAGGAGCTACTGGTTACAGGAAAGGACTTCTGTGGTTACTGGAAAGGACTTCTGTTTATTCCATGCTTTGTTGTATAGATTTGGTTGCAACTGGAGTCTGTCGAATTCTTATGACTTTGATTTCAATTTCAGTTTTTTTTTTTTTTTTTTTTTTTTTTCATGTGTTTCGCTGTTGTATATGCTTTTGCAGAAATTGGATATAGAGATTTATTTATTTTCTTTTCTTTTCTTTGTCTGATAAGTGTTATAATCCTAGTTTTCTTTTATCCAAGATAGTTTCAGAGAATTGCATTCAGATAAGAGGCTTACTCAATTCGGATTTCCTTTGGATCTTGTTCTTACTATTTTGTTTATTTGTGCTTTCCTATTGTATTTTTCAAACTTTCTCCTTATGGTGGAAATTGTTCTTTTCTTCAAAAAAATATAGTATTCGGTTAAGTTTTTTCCTGTAACCTTCTACTAGTTGATTCCTTCCCTTACCAAATTCTTGTGCCATCTGATATAATGAGATCGATTCAATTCATTTGCTGGGTTCAGTTACATGCTTGGTTACCTCGTGCCTAATTTTGTCTGAATTATATGCTTGGCCCTTGGGTTGTGATTGAGTTTGGCATTAATCTTGTGTTTGGATTTATAATGTATTTTCATACTTGATATTCTATGCCTATTAGCTTAATGCATGCCTATAGTTTACTTGAGTTGATGAATTGCTATGGTGGGGATGTGCTAATGTGAACACCCACCTTTACCATGTGAGGTTGGGGATGAACACAACATTTGTGCGGCTGATTGGCCACCCACCTTTAGCATAGGATAAGCGTCAAAGTAGATAAGACGATCCCACTCACCCTAAATATATCCCCATATTTGTGTACCCTTTAGTTTGTAATAGCTTAGGGGTACACCATGCATGGGCATACCACACAGGCCCCACATGTGTGTTGTGGTACACTTCCTACGCAATATGATGATGCAAGAGGACTCCAACGAGTCTAACCCTGCACGGGATCCCAAATCCTATGCCGACTTGTGTGGGCCCATTTAGTTTGAGGCCCACCCCAACCTTAGGTCGAGATCCATGAGTGTTCGGGAATCCATTGTACGTGAAACCATTGTACAAATATGTAAATGAAATGAGCGCTGGGTAGATGAATGTTTAGGTCCATGATTTTTTGAACTATTTGGCTTCCCAATGGGGGCCCACCTTGGTTATCCTAAGATTGGGATGTGAGTGAGGTTTTGTCCAACTCCGTGTGAGGGGAGCTGAGGCAGTGGCCTCTTGAGTGTTGACCATGCAGGATCCAATGGCCTATTAATTATTGGGAACTACATCGACTTAATTCTTTTTTTGGGATATGTAGGTAGTGGGAACTTTTGTTGCCTACCTGGTCAAATCGAGATAAGTTCTATGTGTTATGGGATTATCTCATTGAGTGGCCTCCTTATGGTAGGAGTATCTCTACATCGATATGTGTTCCACCATTATGGAAGCATCTCACCGCTTGGATGTGTTCCATGATTATGGGAGCATCACACACACACAAATCTCCATCATGGGTGGGAACTATGTCGACCTGATTCCCTTTTTGGGATACGTAGGCAGTGGGAACTTTTGTCTCCCATCCTGTTAAATCGAGGTAAGTCCCTTTATTTAGGAATTACCTCACCGAAGGGACTCCTAACAATGGGGGTCCTTACACCAAGATGTGTCCCACCATTGTGGAAGCATTTCACCCGGTTTGGATGTGTTCCATTATTTTGGGAGCATCGCTTGTTGCACCCACACTAAGATGGGTTCCTCCATTGTGAGAACATCTCAACTTTGAATGCGTTTTAATACTTTGGGAGCATCACCTCTCGCACACACCTAGTAATTCACAACCCGGTCAAACTATGTTTGGCCTGATTCCCGCCGCATAGGGATACATAGGTAGTTTGGGATATTTCCCGGACTCAGTCATACTGTTGTACACATTTTTTTTCTCATTTTAGATGCTTGTTTAGCTTATTTGTTAATTCTTTAATTCATTGTTGTATTTACTTTTTTCTCCCTATTTCAATTACTATTTATTTCATGATATGCTTAGTCAATAAAGAATTAGAGACCCAATAAGACTTCCCCCTTGTACATCATAGTATAAGTAGATAGCCCCAAAGTGTGCATAAACTGTAGGAAAAAATAAGAGATAGGAGACCGGTCAGACATGGCGAGTTGGGTGCCTAACACCTTCCCAACTTGTAAATTGACGTTTATCCGCTTTTGGTGAGACTAGTTGACCAATCCGTTGTGTGAGTTATTAAAGTCCCCCCAAGAGAGGGATAGCATCATAGGACTTAGTCCTTAACTAGGTGGTGACTCCAAATTCTTACCTTCCACTGGCGTGAGTGGATGGGATCTGAAGGTGAGAACCTTCCAGATCCCAATTGAGTGCATTGAGTATAGATAACTTTAACCTGGCCAACACAATTAAATGTTGAAAATGAGGATTAATTAAATTCATTAAAAATGGGGATTAATTAAATTCATTAAAAATGGAACCAATTTTCTGCCTTGGTACCACAAATATAGTTTTCATAAACATTAGGTACATCAACTATAATATACCCAAAATAAATGACAAAGAACTATTGTTTTTTTTTTTTTGTATCATTTTTTCTTTTTCAGTTTTGGTTCTGTCAAGGATAACAACATTTCAAATACTCAAACTTCAAAATAGCTCATCGATAAGACCTATTGAAGATCTTATGGAAACTAAATCCTACAAGATAGGATCAACTATTCAAATCTCAAAGGATTTTGTGGATAAATCTGTTGAAGATCTCACGGAAACTACATCCTACAAGATAGGATAATATCTCTCACCTACCCGATCTATTATGGTCATGCAAAATCTAATTCAAATTATAATAGGATAATATCTCTCACCTACCCGATATCCTATGATTGTGTAAATTCAAATTTAAATTACAGTCTATACAACAAGTATAAATATACAAACTCTAAACTCTATCGTATTCAGACGATAAGAGTGAAAACTACAATTCCCACAGATTTAATTTATACTTGGTATCAGGAGTCTTCTTGACAAACGTCTTCTATGGCTTTTTCAGATAATTCCAGAATCGTCTCTGCTACTTCATCTACTACAATTTCTCTTACCAACATCGTATCCCTACTGCTTATCAAGCTAGACCGAAGTAACTACTTGATCTGAAAATCTCAATTTTTACTTATCTTCTATACCTAAGAACTATGTGGATATGTGGAGGGATCCAATCCTACCCCACCTCAGACTATATCCTCTTCTCCCAATCCTACAAATACTCCAGTTGCTACTGAAACCTTTTCTCCAAATCCATCATACATGTCATGGTGTAAACAGAACCAAGTTATCCTGAGCTAGATAATCTCATCCTTGTCAGAGGGAGCTCTGGCTCACATTTTTGGCATACTACTTCTCATTCAACCTAGTCTACATTGGCAAGGGTCTATGCATAACAATTTCAAGCTCGTGTAATGCAGCTCAAGTATCAGTTTTTTCAAATGAAAAAGGGAACTCTTACAATGGTTGAATACATTCAACGTGTAAAGAGTCTGGTGGATAATCTTTCTGCAACTTCCTACCTAGTATCTGATATTGATGTCATTCTGACCATCCTTCATGACTTAGAATCTGATTATGATGCCTTTGCTACGGGTGTAATCACAAGAGTTGATCCTCTTTTACTGGGTGATTTAATTGGCCTCCTTCTTAGCCAAGAAATTCTGAAGGGCCAACGATCCCAATATCTGGATCTGCTAACGACAGAAGCTAATATTGTCATCAAAACTATGAGTACTGGTCCATCTTCCACTACTTAATTAAACTACAGGGGTCCTGGATATTCAAGGGGGCAAGGGCGTGGTAATAGAGGCCAAGGTTTCCATATCTACCCTCACTCACATCAGCAGTAGATGTTCCCTGCATCATCCTAGAATTACCAAATTTGTAATAGATCAAATCATACAACATCAACCTGTTATAATAGATTTAATCTCATCTATCAATATCACAACTACACCATAGCCCCTGTTTAAGCACCTCAAAATTCTAAGGCCATACTGGTGACTCCACCTATTGTGTTTGATGCTATATGGTACCCTGGCTCAGGTGCTACACATCATCTAACATTAGACTTTGCCAACTTGAATGCAGGTCCACCAAATAATGGAGGAGATCAAGTATGTGTAGATAATGGAGAAGGTTTGGATATTGCAAATATTGGACATTCCACTCTCTTTAATAATTCTCGTACTTTTGAACTCCATAATGTGTTACATGTTCTCAAGATTACAAAAAACCTATTGTCTGTAAGTAAATTTACATATGATAACAATGAAATCTTGGAATTTCACCTAACATGTTGTTATGTGAAAGGTCAACGAACGAGGAATGTGCTGCTCAAAGGAACCATTGATGGAGGACTCTATCAAGTACCCTCAGTCTCACTAAATAAAGAACTGATAGTCAATATTGGTGAACGAGTAACTGAAACAATTCGGCATGATCGGAAGATGCTTGGATACTTTTCTCCAAAATGCGGCTCTGCTAGTTCAACTGGTAAAAGCAATAATTGTTTGTGCTTTGTGTCAGATGGGAAAAGCTCATAAAATTCCTTTTGATTTGAATCACACAATTGTTACATTTCCTTTTTAGTTAGTTCATTTGGACATTTGGTTCCATCCCCATCACCTTCTGTGCAAGGATCTAGATACTACATTTTATAATTACAGTCGATTTACTTAGTTGTTTCCTATGTCCAACCATTCTGAAGCATTCAACATATTTTTAGATTTTCATGCTTACATTAAGAATATGTTTCAATGCAAAATAAAAAAAATTTCAATTAGACGGTGCCAAAGAATATTAATCATTTGATAAAAATTTTAAAGCTGAGGGAATTGTCCACAGATATTCCTGTCCATAGACGTCGGAACAAAATGGTCGAGTTGAAAGGAAGCATAGACATGTGGTGGAAACTGGATTGAGTTTGCTGGCAAGAGCTTCGGTTCCATTGAGTTTCTGGCCCACTGCTTTTGATACAGTAGTATATCTGGTCAATCGGCTACCAACTCAGGTGTTACAAAATCAAAGTCCATATGAAAAACTATTTCAAAAAATGCAAGATTACACCTTCTTGCATGCCTTTGGGTGTGCATGTTTTTCATGGTTGAGACCATATAATACCCAAATGCTATGACCCTAATATAAGGAGAACTTACATCTCTCGCCATGTCACCTTTGATGAAAATTCATTTCCTTTCCAAAAACAAGTCAATCCCGCCAAGGAATATCAAAACCTGTCTCCAAGCTCAACATATTAGCCACCAAACATCTTATTGCTAAAGATTGTTTAGCAGATGTTCCTCATTATTTTATTATTTTATTATTTTTTTGAGCTAAAATATAATTTAGCTTCTTCGACAAATTTGAACCGTCTACAGATACCCCTCTTTAACCGAGATTGGTAAATTGAAGTTAAAAAAAAAAAATGAACGCTTCAATTTTGTTGTCTGAAGAATAAAGAGAAAATACGTACCTTTGGCTTCAAAATTTCTCCATGATACTTTTTCGCTAAAAATTTGTACCTGTAGTGATCATTATAAACACAAAGTATTTGACAAACAGACATTCTTTAATGGTTATGTTAGTTTGACACTCAGAATGGTTCTCAGAAGTCGAATATATTGCAATTTGAACCTGTAGTGATCATTATAAACACAAAGTATTTGACAAACAGACATTCTTTAATGGTTATGTTAGTTTGACACTCAGAATGGTTCTCAGAAGTCGAATATATTGCAATTTGAACATGAAATTATTTGATATACAAGACAATCATTGAGTAAATTGAATGACCATTTGACCGACATCAGTATCATTGAATTCTAAAGAGAATAAGAATCAATTCAAAGCGATAATATTTCTCTTGCTCCAGTCCCAAACAATCCCGCTTGCAAGCTGTGACGTTAACTCCTTGGGTGTGTTAGATTCATCCGGTTCTTCAAATGCCCCTTGAAGTATCCCAAACTGACGAGACAACCTTCTAGGAGAATAGAAAGTTGAATGCATTAAGCCCATGATCTGAACGTGTAAATTGCGGAATGTATTCATTATAACCCGATTGAAAGTCCACCAATTACATCTCCATCTAATGTTTTCTACTGTTATTGCTCGAAGACGAGTTGGCCAATCTTTTTCTTCATGCATTACCGCAACATTCATTCTTCTTTCATAATGGAATGAGGCAAACACAGGCACTTCCAGTTCAGGGATTAAACCCAACCTTTCGCACAGCCAGTATTGTAAAAGATAAGGTGACCCAAAAAATTTGTTGACCTCAAAGCGACCACTACCTTTGGCTACTTTGTCTAAACCTTTCAGGGTTTCAACCAAAATTATTGGAATGAATCTATGCCACCCGGGTAGCAATGATAAGTTCGATGATAGCTGGAGATTCTGTACTTTGAGAACTACGTAAAAGGGTTCGAACAATTTTACAGAAAACATAGACATTTCTCCTCTGTAATTTCTCTTCCATATCCTTTGTATCCAGATGGGCATAGGCTTCAATCATCTTACTCACATTCAGTCGGTCATGTACCACAAATTTATCCATTTCTTTCTTGTTTCATCCAAAGAAGTTTTTGATATCTTCAGTATAATCCTCTTTCAGCTTTGGTTTGAATATTCCTTCTCTGTAAGGATACATAAGACAGGCTCGGAACTCTTCAACAGTAGGACAGATTTCTGCCTTTCCAAACTGAAATACATGTATTTTTTTATCCCAGAATTTGATTGCAGCCTTTATCAAGCTAGGATACAAATGCATGGACATGATTTTAAATAACACCTCAAGATGAAGCGAACTTAAAGAAGCATGGTCACAAAACATCATACGCCAAGTCCAGTGTCGCAGAACTCGGTCCATGTCTGTGCAACAATTAGACAACAACCAAGCTTGAACACCATCGAACATTTCTATATATATTCTGATAAAATCAGTAATTTGACATTTATCTCTGGAATAGCCATCGTCAGAAATGTTTAAATGTAAAGAATATCCCTGAGAAATTGTATATACGATACTACCTTATACGACCATGTCTGGACTCAAAAAAATTTCAAATTTATAGATAAAATGAGGAAAGCGATGGTCCAGATGGACAGATAAGAAACTATCCATATGGGGTTACCACTGGAAGAGCTTTTGGCTATTTTTGTAGAATGATCGATCCCACTGAGGAGATATCATTTTGGCATATGAAAATGGACTATGGGAATTTTGGACACCGTTGAAATATTGTACAACAGATAAATTCCCAGTCAGATTTATGTGAGGAATCTTAAAAGATTGACATAGCCAGGAGACAAATGTCTGCATATTATAAGAGGACTAAAATTGAACTCCTAGAACAACCATCGATTTAATGAACGATTAGAAGAGTTCTGTCAGAAAACAGGATTCTTTCCCAAATAATGATGAGATGATAAACCACTTGTGAATTTGATGGTTATGATAGCTTCATCCAAGAGTTCAAATCAACCCAACAGTAGTTTCTATGTCGACATGCTACTCTGCTCCTTACTATGTGCCATCCAACATCTTTGCTTTTGTATAGCCCTTTTTTTTTTTTTTTTTTTTTTGAAGGCCTTGATTCTATTTCTTTGAATAGATGTGGAGACTACACATAATATTTTTTCACTTGATCCAAATTTGTCAAATATTGCAACTCATTTCCATCAAGGTCTGTCAGACGAACAACTTTCCCTGGCAGAATTTCTTTGACTGTATAAGGTCCAACCCAATTTAGGTGAAATTTTCCTCTTGGATCAAAAACTGGCTCTTTGTTCTTTCAACACTAAATCTCCAACAGCTTGATGACAAACTTTGACTTTCTTATTGAAAAGCGGTAGCAATCCTTTGTTGATACTTTTTGACATTATCTATGGATCTCATTCTTCGTTCATCAATGAAATTCAGTTCATCGTATCTGTTTTGCATCCAGTCAGCTTCTGGAATCTTACATTCCATGAGGACTCTCAATGAGGGAACTTTTATCTCGACAGGGAGCACAGCTTCCATGCCGTAATCCAATGAATATGGAGTGGCACCAGTAGAGGTCCGAATAGATATTCGATACACCCAGAGTGCATATGATAGTTTATCAGCCCAATCTGAATGAGTTTCAGCCATCTTCTGAAGAATAACTTTGACATTTTTGTTAGCTGCTTCTACTGCTCCATTGGTCTGTGGGCGATAAGGAGAAGATCTGTGCCTCTGGATGTGAAATTTGTCACACAACTCCTGTACTTTTCCTCTGAAATGTTGACCTTGATCCGATATGATACTATGAGGCATCCCATGTCGACAGATGATGAATTCTTGTAAAAACTTGGCAACCTTGTTTGCAGTCAACTTGGCATAAGATTGAGCTTCTATCCATTTTGTGAAATAATCTATGGCCACCAGAATGAATTCATGCCCATTTGAAGCTTTGGGATGGATTTTTCCTATTACATCTATACCCCAGGTTGAGAAAGGCCATGGAAAACTGAGGGTATGCAGCTCTGTAGGTGGAACATGTATCAAGTTGGTAAAAATCTGACATTTATGACAATGCTTCACAAATTCAACACAATCAGCTTCCTTGGTGTTCCAGAAATACCCCAGTCGAAGAATTTTCTTTGCTAGCATTCTAGCATTCATGTGTGGACCACAAATTCCTTGATGGACTTGCTCTATGATATTTTGTGCATGTTCTTCATCAACACACACCAATTGTACACCATCATAGGACCTCTTGTATAGAATATCTTCACACAACACAAATTGCATAGCATGTCGTCGTAAAGCTCTTTATCGTTGGAAGATGCATCAGTTGGGTACTTCCCTTCTTTGATAAAATCCCCTATTTGTGCAAACCATGGTCGGCCATCAACTGTCAAAGCATTTATTTCTTCTAGGTATGCAGACTGTGTTCTCTTCTCAATTATCAATGGTTTTGTTTGTTCATCTGATCCACAACTAACCATTGAAGCCAGCATCGCCAAAGCATCAGCATACTTGTTTGTTTCCCTTGGAGAATAGTCAAATTCAATTTCTTGAAAATATTGAGCTAGTGCCAAAGCATATTGCTTATAGGGTATGAGCTTCTCATTTCTGGTTTTCCAATCCTCTCTGATTTGATAAATGACTACAGATGAATCTCCATAAACTTTCAAACTCTGAATTCCAATGGCCATTGCTGCTCTGAGACCCAAGATACAAGCTTCATATTTAGCTATGTTATTGGTACATTTAAAATCCAACTGAAATGACAAAGGAGTAAACATTCCTTCTGGATCAATGAGCAATACCCCATGTCACACCCCAATTCCGCACTATTCAGAATGGTGTGATGAACCACTAATAAACCAACGGTTCAATCAGGATCTCGAGTAGGCTATATCTGTGTTATCTAAACCCCATACATCCATAATCATAATCAGAGTAAATACACAATAGCGGAAGTCTTATAATAAAATGAATTGAAAATCTATTGTAATATCAATATTTAAATAACAAATTATTATGTATCAACTAAGACATAAATAAATAAATATCAAATACATGTCTTTAATAAATCCAAATAGATAAAACTAAAAATCTAATCGAATACACATGAGTTGCACTCGCAAGAGATGTCATGTATATCCACTTCATCTTCAGCTACCATCGTTGCAACGTTCCCGTATTCTGAAGCATTTATATAATCTTCAACGGTTGTACCTGCATCATCAACTAAAAATATTCGACGGCGAAGGGTGAGCAAACATCACGGCTCAGTGAGAAAACAAAACAATGCAACAATACATATGCATGCAATCAATTCTTATCTTTGGTCTGGTTTTACGTTTGCACTATGCTATAGAAAGGAAAGGTGGCCACCGCACCTCTATGCACGAGAGTGTGGATACGCCCGATGACTCTCACCGTCACCCACAACACCCATAATGAACATTGTACAATGAAGGTCATGTTTATCGATGCACAACTCCATACCAACAAATTAACTCCTGATGGCTAGGGCTGCAAACGGGGCTCGCTACTAACCAATCCTAATGTCAACCAATGTATCCAAAGCCTCACCCCAGCATCCCTCAGAGCACCCGTAGAGATAGAGCTAAGACCCCTCGGTAGAGTATAGGACTCAAGGACCGAGACCCTCCTTGATGACCTACGTTGCAATAGTTCTGCTAAGGTAACGGCGATACGACGATGCTAATGCACAAGACTTGAGATAGAGATAGAGCTAAAGTGCCCGGATCAAACACCGCATAACACCTCCCCTGATGCCCTACTCGCATCAAGCACACTAGCCACACACAAACACCCACATGCCTATTCCTAGCATCAATCACCATCTCCATGTTATAAATAAACAAAATTAAATATGCATGAGCAATAATAGCAGAAATATTGGATGACATGTTGAATGCACATTACAAGCATATTCACATAGAATCAAGCATGGCATTGGACTCAAGTAAATAAAAGTAGTTTATTATTAACCAATTAGTTTAGGTCTTGTTCCCTTACCTTAGCTTGCTAATAGATACTCTTCCAAGCTTTAGAATCACCTTTATATTACTATTATATTGCTAGAAAACCTAACAAAATCGATAAAATTTAATTAAAATTTATTCTAATTTTTAAAACCATTATGTTAACTGAGGGTCGGAGGTAGGGTCTGAGTTATGACCGACCCCTGGTGCGACCCCCCCTAATCTGAACTTCCAGAACCCTGGGGGTCGATACTCAGGGTCACATAGGGTCGGATGGTCATCGACCCCCTGTGCGTCCCCCTGTGGGTTTTGGTCAATTTTCCTCCTTTGAGTACATTCTTTGTGTTTGGGGTCCTATGGCTTGCTCCTACAGTCCATTCAACATACATTCCATGGTCTAGAACCACGAATCATCCACCTATATAGCTTTTATGTATTCTCCCATGGTTTTCCATGAAAACCTAACCATGGGTTGATGGTTTGGGTTTTTCTGAGATTACACTCTCATCCTTATCTAACCTAAGGTCTGTAGAAATTCAGGGAATTAGTATCCATACCTGAGAAGAATACTTATTCTCTACAACTCTTCTCCTTTTTGTTTTTTCTTTTCTCCTTTGCTTCTCTTCTTCTTCTCTTCCTTCTCTTCTCTTTCTCTCAATTCAATTAGGGTTGTAAAAGGAGTGAAAGAGGCTTAGGGACGTCCAATTTATAGGGTGGAAACTCCTAAACTAAGTCCCATTGAGATTTGGAAGGAATCCAATCGAAATTTGGAAACTTTCCTAATTTCAGTTTCTGGCGGCAACTGGGGGTCGATAAGGTGGTCGATGATCCCGTCGACCCCTGGTTTCCTAAAGTGTTCGACCCCCTCTGTAAAACAGGGGGTCTGACTTTCTGTATTGGGGGGTCCGACCCTCCCTTACTGGGTATGCGACCCTCCCTTTAAATTAAGTATTTTTGGGTCGATTTGATACCTGGGATCACAATCTCCTTCATGCCCTTGGTCCATTCATCTCGTCCATGATGGGTAAACCTGGTTCAAGGTGGTAAGACCGAGTTAGTTTGATACGGATCTTACAACTCCCCTCTACTTATAAAAATTTTGTCCTCAAAATTTTACGTACCTTCTGAATCAAATAAGTGAGGGTATTGCTTCCGCATAGCATTCTCTTCATCCCAAGTAATTTCTTCCATGTCTCTACTTTTCCAAGTAACCTTAACATAATAGATATCTCGGTTATGTAGTCGTTGAACCTTTCGGCTGGTGATTTCTGTTGGTGTTACTTCAAATGTCAAATCATCAGTAAAATCCGATAAATCTATTGTCAATACGTGCGTTGGATCCTTGACATACTTCTTCAATAGGGAAATATGAAATACGTCATGCACACTTGACATAGATGGTGGTAGTGCTAACTGATAAACCACTTTTCCACGCTTAGCTAGAATCTCATATGGCCCGACATATCTTGGACTGAGTTTCCCTTTCTGTCCGAACCGTTTCAATCCTCGCATAGGCGATACCTTCAAGAATACTTTATCACCTACAACGAACTCAAGATCTCTCGCGCCGAGTATCGCGATATTGCTTCTGATGGTTCTGAGCTGTTTTTACCCTTTCCTTGATAATGTCTACCACTTGACAAGTCTCTTCAACAAATTCTGGCCCAACAATACTACGTTCTCCAACTTCATTCCAAAACAATGAAGTTTGACACTTTCTGCCATACAGTGCTTCATATTGTGACATCTGTATAGTAGCCCGATAGCTATTGTTATAAGCGAACTCGATCAGTGATAACTTTTCATCCCATGATCCTTTAAAATCAATTACACATGCGCATAGCATATCTTCTAGAATCTGGATTGTACGCTCTGATTGTCCATCTGTCTGTGGGTGGAATGCAGTACTGAACTTCAATGTTGTACCCATAGCCTTTTGCAATCCTTTCCAAAACTTGGAAGTAAATCGGGGATCTCTATCGGATACAATGCTCTCTGGTACACCGTGTAACCAAACAATATTATCCACATACAGCTTTGCTAACCTTTCCAGTGTATACTGAGGTCGTATCGGTATGAAGCGAGCTGTCTTAGTCAGACGGTCTACAATCACCCAAACTGCGTCAACTACTTGAGGAGTCAGTGGTAATCCCGTAACGAAGTCCATAGTGATGCAGTCCCATTTCCATGCTGGTTCCGGTAATGACCGGAATAGTCCCCGCGGGTCTTTGTCATTCAGCCTTTATTTTCTGACAATTTAGGCATTGAGACACGAACTTAGCTACATCTGCTTTCATTCCTCTTCACCAATATAGTTTCTTTAGATCATGATACATTTTTATGCTTCCAGGATGTATCGAATAAATGGTGGTATGGGCTTCTTTCATCAGTCGATGTCGAATGTCCACATTTCCTATTTTGGGTACACATATTCTTCCTTTGTATTTCAGTACCTTCTCTTCGTCCAAGGTGAACTCAGGGTTAGTCCTACCTTTTTCGATATCTTCTTGTACTGTTCTCAGATAAGGATCTGATTTGATAGCTGTCTTCACTTCATCCATTATATCCGGTATAATCTTCAATGTCGCGAACATATTTGAAAACCGATGAATAAACCCTTGGTTGGCTGATCCATCCGTTGTATCTATCACATATTGCTCATTGCCATGATTGAATACCATTCCGGTAATACACATTGCTGCAGTTGTGCTAACCTCTCCTTGAGATTTTATCATTGTCTTTCTGCTCAACGCTTCAGCTACTATATTAGCTTTCCCCGGATGATACTGGATATCACAATCATAGTCTTTCAATAGTTCCAGCCATCTTCTTTGTCTCATATTCAACTCCTTCTGATTAAATAAATAAGTAAGACTTTTATGGTCCGACTTAATCTGAAACTTCTCTCTGTATAGGTAATGTCTCCATATCTTGACAGCATGTACAACTGCTGCTAACTCCAAATCATGAGTGGGATAGTTTTTCTCATGTGTCTTCAACTGTCTTGAGGCATAAGCAATTACTTGTTCTCCTTGCATAAGCACACATCTTAATTCCAGTCCTGACGCATCAGTATATAGGGTAAATGGCTGTCCTGGGACAGGAATAGTCAAAATCGGAGCGGATATCAATATGGTCTTTAATGTCTGGAAGCTCTTATCACATTTATCCGTCCATACAAATTTTTTACCTTTCTTAGTCAAACTGGTGAGAGGTACGGCAATCCGAGAATAGTCTTCCAAAAATCTCCGATAATAACCAACGAGACCCAGAAAGCTTCTAATTTCGGCAACGCTCTTTGGTGCTTTCCACTTTACAATAGCCTTGATCTTGCTGGGGTCCACTTTGATTCCTTCAGCGGATACTACATGGTCTAGGAAGGCGACTTCACTTAGCCAAAACTCACACTTGATAAATTTGGCATATAGCTTCTCTTTCCTTAAACACTGTAGGGCGGCGTTTAGGTTCTTGATATGGGTTTCTTTGTCCTTGGAATATACCGATATATCATCAATAAATACAATAACCGACGTATCCAACATATCGTGGAAAACCCGGTTCATAAGTTCCATGAAAGTTGCTGGTGCGTTTGTTAATCCAAATGACATGACCAAGAATTCATAATGTCCATATCTGGTCCTGAAAGCTGTCTTAGGAATATCACCCTCTTTAATCTTCAGCTGATGATAACCTGACCGAAGGTCGATCTTAAAAAATACTTTCTCTCCTTGCAACTGATCGAACAAGTCATCGATCCAAGGTAGTGGATATTGATTCTTGATTGTCAGTTTGTTCAGCTCCCGATAGTCGATACATAATCGAACGCTACCGTCCTTCTTCTTTACGAATAGTACCGGTGCTCCCCATGGTGATATACTGGGTCGAATATAACCCTTGTCCAGCAGTTCCTGTAGTTGCACTTTCAATTCCTTCAGTTCAGTAGGAGCCATTCTATAAGGTGCTTTTGATACTGGTGCGGCTCCAGGTATAAGGTCTATCACAAACTCGGTGGCTCTGTCGGGTGGTAATCCTGGTAGTTCCTCTGGAAATACATTGGGATAGTCCCGTACGACATCAATATCTTCCATTCGTGGTGCTTCCTTGGTTAGGTCGACCACTGATACTAGATACCCGACTGCCCCCTTCTCAAGGCACTTCTTAGCCTTTAGTGCTGAGAGTATGAGCTTGCGTTTACGGGGCAGTTTGGTTCTCGCCAAACTGAATTCTGCTCCCTCTTTGTCTTTAAATGTTAGCTTCTTTTCGACGCATAATAGGTTTGCAGAATGCCGAGCTAACCAGTCCATTCCCAAGATGACATCAAAGTCTGCCATCCCAAGTTGAATCAAGGTTGCATCTAAGGTTTTTTCGCCAATGAGAACTGGACATGGCCCATAACCTTTCTCTAATTCCACTTCTAACCCCATCGGTGACCGTACAAGTAGTTTGTAGTCCAATGTTTTGATGGGTAAGTTCAGCTTCTTTTCAAACGACACAGATATAAAGGAATGAGTTGCTCCTGAATCAAAGAATACTCTGCTGGGTATGCCATTTATAGGTACGATACCTGTGATTTATTTAAACTTAGTCTACATGCTTACACATTGTAATACAACTTAAAGGTTTAGGTCATACCTGTGACCACCTCAGGTGATGCGGCTGCTTCCTCAGACGTAACAGCATAAACTCATCCTTGATGTTGTTGCTTCCTGGGTTTTGGACACTCTCTCATCATATGTCCCACTTGATTGCAGTTATAACATCTTGGACTTTCAGTATTTGACTTTGGTTGCTGCTGAGCTGCTTGAGTGGTCTTGGGTGCAGCGGTAAAGCCTTGGGCACGGAAAGGTTTAAATGTTTTGTTGTTCCCTCCATTATAAGCATTTCCGGATGGTCTTTTTATGCCTCTGTTTTGTGTAAAGTAACTTTCCTTCTGGCTCGATTCGATAACTCGAGCGATTTGGACAGCTTCATTATATATCTTCTTCTCTAAACCCAGGATGTGCTTTCTGATGCTTCCTCTAAGTCCCGTGACAAACTTACGGGTCTTAGTGTCTTCCTCTTGCATACTAAGTGGTGCAAAGAAAAACAGCTCCTCATAGCGCTGTTGATACGCATCCACGGACATCTGGCCCTGATATAAACTCAGGAACTCCTTCTCCATAGCATCTCTGAAGCTTCGGGGAAAATACTTCTCAAAGAACGCTTCTTTATAAATAGCCCAAGTCAATAGGGCGTGCTTGGTCAGTAGATATGCCCTAGTAGATTTCCACCAATGATGTGCATCGCCTTTCAGCATGAAGGTGGCACATAACACCTTTTCTTCTTCAGTAATAGTCATCATGAGAAAGTTTCTCTCCATCTCGTCGATCCAATGAGCTGGCCATAACGGATCCGACGGTTTACCGTTAAATTCCTTCGGCTTCATCTTCAGAAATCTCTCAACCAGTCGAGAGTGATCCATCTGATTTTGGGGGTATGCCCCAAACATAGGTTGTGGATATTGATACTAAACCTGAGCTGCTTCCAGACCAGGTACTGGGATCTGTGCAGCTGGTGGTTGAGGTGTTTGAGGTGCTGGGTGGTTACCCACCGGTGCTGCACTGGCTTGTCCAGTCTGCATGGGTGTAGCATGTGCGGCCTGAAACATAGTCCTCATTGCAACTTGCATTTGAGCCTGTGCATGTTGCATCTGTTGTAGCTGATGTGCTAGATTCATTACCACGGTTGCTAACTCTGATGGTGGAGGTGGCAAGTTGGTCGGATTTTCCTGATTTGGATTTCCTGGGGGTACAACCTGCGGATTTCCCTGTGCATATATATTCTCCTGGCTAGTTTCCTCCACAGGTGGTGGTGGAACTACATTTCGACTCTGTCTGGTTACTCTAGGTCTAGATATGTTTTCTTCTGAGATTGGTGGTCCCTGAAAATCATCAAAATATGTGAGTCAATCATTTATACTACATGTAGGCACAATAACCGATGTAAAATTCCAAATTTTCAGCTCATTTTATGAAAAATACTGTCTTTTCTATGCAGGGTCGATGGTGGGGGTCGATGGTATGTCCGACCCTCAGTATCCGACCCTGGGAATGACCTGTTCTTCCCGAGAGCTGGGGGTCGATGTGGGGGTCGATGGGTATCCGACCCCCTGGTCCGACCCCTAATTTTCTGTCAAATTCCTGAGAGCTGGGGGTCGATCTGGGGGTCGATCCGGGGGTCGATCCGGGGGTTGATGATCCTGGTTGAATTGTCCTACCCCCAGACCAAAAATCAGACCTTTAAGATCCGATTCTGGGTTCATTCCCCATCATTTCTCTCCCGTTTCGACTCGTCTCCCACCTCTGAGTTGCTACGATTGCCACTCCGCTATTTTGGTCAGTTTGGATCCGTGTTTCGACGTCCACATCATCCCTACAGGTATGCTTTCTCATTTTTACCTATTTTTAGGTTTCCATTTCTAGGTTTTTGTCCATTTAACTTGTATTTTTCAAATTAAACTTTTTCCAACCGTAAAAATTCGATTTTTATTGGGGGCTTTTGTTATTGGTGTCTCGAGGAACGAAAGCCCTCAAAATTTTTTGTGTTTCATCGGTTGGTTATCGAGAAACTTGGATTTTTGATCTTTTTGCCCTAATTTGTCGAAATTTTTTATTTCTCACAATTTCTTCAAATTGGACTTCATTAGCTAGAATTCCTACTGTCTGAGTGTTGTAAGACATGTTGGAACCTATGTAAGTCCTCCTGCCCAAGTGTCTGGGTGACAAGTGCGGCTTTTGGCCAACTTACGTCGTTATAATGTCAAAATTTCGGATTTTCTATCTTATTAACATATTATCTATTTTTCTTTCTTATTTGCAGATACCATGGCTCGTACCAAGGTACCCAGAGTTCGTGATCCTGTTCGCTTCCGTTCCAACGAAGCCGAGGCACAATATGCCCACTTTGTTCGTAAGAAAGTGGAGGGTGGTCGTATGGTGAACTTGGCTGAGTTGGCCCTGTTCAATGTGGAGAGAGCCTTTGGTGATATGGGGTGGCTCCCAGTCATCACTTACGACGCATGCACCTGTCCGGATTTGATACGCCAGTTTTATTGTAACCTCCAGGTGGTGGGGGATTACAATGATGTCGAGAGGGGTCAGGAGTTGCGTATCACTAGTTATGTCAAAGGGGTGAACATCTCTTTTGATTATCGGCAACTGACCGATCTACTGGGCATTCCCTATGATGGCCCCATGGTTTACTGTGCTCCTGGAGAGCCCAAGTTCGTCTCCATAGAGATGAGGGTTGAGATTGATAGTCAGTTGCTACAACCTGATCGCTGGCAGATGAGGGCTTGCTATATGCGTCTGGCTCCACGGGTCTTTTGCAAGATTATCCAGCATAACCTGCTCCCGCAGAGCGGTCACTACGAGAAGGTTTCCCACCTGACCCAGTATCTGCTATACAGTATCTGCACTAGACAGCCCGTTTGCCTGCCGTACATCATCATGCAGACTATGATCACTACTACATTGCGTAGCCATACTGGCAACCTCCCGTACGGACGTATGATCACTATGTTGCTGACCCGCCTGGGAGTTGATTTAGTGGATGAGAAGATTTAGGAGAAAACCTTCTCGTCGCCTCTAAATTGGGAGGCTATTTGCAAGATGGGCTTGCGGGATGCCCAAGTCAGTGACGAGGAGAGGAACGAGATGGTGCGCCCTCATACTCGCATCGAGATTGCTGACGCTGAGGCAGCTGCTGCCGCCGCTAGAGTTCATGCGGATCCTGCCGATGACGATGACCGCATGTACATGGATGTAGACTCCATACCACCGTCTTCACCCACGCATGCGGCTGGAGCTGGTACTTCATCTGTGGTGGTTCCTGCACGGCTGGTCCTTTACACCCACCTTCTGATATGATGGAGATGTTGCATGAGATCAGAGAGGCTCAGTGCAGATCTGATCTGAGGATGGAGGAGTTGCTAAACACTCAGCGTGTGAGAGTGGATGAGCTGCTAGTCGCCCAACGCATATCAGACACGCGGATGGGAGAGCTCATAGATGCTCAGCGCCAGTCAGATATGCGTATGGAGGAGCTTTTGGGTGCTCAGCACGTGACTGATCAACGATTGGCTGGTCTCACAGCTAGTTTTCAGACGACCCAGACTCAGGTAGCCTGGTTGACTAGAGTCTACGCTGAGGATTATGACAGAGATCGTGAGGCACCGCCGCCTCCTCCTTCACCTCCGGCTTCATGAGTGTATCTTTTCCTTCTTCTTGTACTACAAAGTAATTGTCCGGGTTGTGGACTGTACTCTGTTTTAGTTATGTATATACGTTTGTTTCTTTCACATTGTATTAAAATTGTTCCCCCTTTAATAGATACATTATTTTCTTTTTAAATTTGGTCTCAAACATCACTTTTGCTTATAGTGTGTTAATATTACTGTTTTTACTTTTATCCTATCTCAGTTCACAATTGTCTTGAAAGTATGCTAGTTCAACGGACAAGGCCTGAGATGCTCTGATACCAAGTTGTCACACCCCAATTTTGCACTATTCAGAATGGTGTGATGAACCGCTAACAAACCAACGGTTCAATCAGGATCTCGAGTAGGCTATATCCGTGTTATCTAAACCCCATACATCCCTAATCATAATCAGAGTAAATACACAATAGCGGAAGTCTTATAATAAAATGAACTGAGAATTTATTGTGATATCAATATTTAAATAACAAATTATTCTGTATCAACTAAGACATAAATAAATAAATATCAAATACATGTCTTTAATAAATCCAAATAGATAAAACTAAAAATCTAATCGAATACACATGAGTTGCACTCGCAAGAGATGTCATGTGTATCCACTTCATCTTCAGCTACCATCATTGCAACGTTCCCGTATTCTGGAGCATTTGTATAATCTTCAACGGTTGTACCTGCATCATCAACTAAAAATATTTAACGTCGAAGGGTGAGCACACATCATGGCTCAGTGAGCAAACAAAACAATGCAACAATACATATGCATGCAATCAATTCATATCTTTGGTCTAGTTTTACGTTTGCACTGTGCTATAGAAAGGATAGGTGGCCACGCACCTCTATGCACGAGAATGTGGATACGTCCGATGACTCTCACCGTCGCCCACAACATCCATAATGAACATTGTACAACGAAGGTCACGTTTATCGATGCACAACTCCATACCAACAAATTAACCCCTGATGGCTAGGGCTGCAAACGGGGCTCGCTAATAACCAATCCTAATGTCAACCAATGTATCCAAGGCCACACCCCAGCATCCCTCAGAGCACCCGTAGAGATAGAGTTAAGGCCCCTCAGTAAAGTATAGGACTCAAGGACCGAGACCCTCCTTGATGCCCTACGTCGCAATAGTTCTGCTAAGGTAACGGCGATACGACGATGCTAATGCACAAGACTTGAGATAGAGATAGAGCTAAAGTGCCCGGATCAAACACCGCATAACACCTCCCCTGATGCCCTACTCGCATCAAGCACACTAAGCACACACAAACACCCACATGCCTATTCCTAGCATCAATCACCATCACCATGTTATAAATAAATAAAATTAAATATGCATGAGCAATAATAGCAGAAATATTGGATGACATGTTGAATGCACATTACAAGCATATTCGCATAGAATCAAGCATGGCATTGGACTCAAGTAAATAAAAGTAGTTTATTAATAACTAATTAGTTTAGGTCTTGTTCCCTCACCTTAGCTTGCTAATAGATACTCTTCCAAGCTTTAGAATCACCTTTATATTGCTATTATATTGCTAGAAGACCTAACAAAGTCGATAAAATTTAATTAGAATTTATTCTAATTTTTAAAACCATTCTGTTAACTGGGGGTTAGAGGTAGGGTCTGAGTTATGACCGACCCTGGTGCGACCCCCCCTAATCTGAACTTCCAGAACCCTGGGGGTCGATACTCAGGGTCACATAGGGTCGGATAGTCATCGACCCCCTGTGCGACCCCCTGTGGGTTTTGGTCAATTTTCCTCTTTTTATTCCATTCTTCGTGTTTGGGGTCCTATGGCTTGCTCCTACAGTCCATTCAACATACATTCCATGGTCTAGAACCATGAATCATCCACCTATATAGCTTTTATGTATTCTCCCATGGTTTTCCATGGAAATCTAACCATGGGTTGATGGTTTGGGTTTCTCCGAGATCACACTCTCATCCTTATCTAACCTAAGTTCTGTAGAAATTCATGGAATTAGTATCCATACTTGAGAAGAATACTCCTTCTCTGCAACTCTTCTCCTTTTTGCTTTTTCTTCTCTCCTTTGCTTCTTTTCTTCTTCTCTTCCTTCTCTTCTCTTTCTCTCAATTCAATTAGGGTTGCTAACCTTCCTATCAATGCTGGTTTCTCAAACAAATATTTCAGAGGATCCATTCGAGAGATTAGGATTATTGGGTATGAAAGCATATAGTGTCTCAACCTTCTTGTGACCCACACTAATGCTGTACATGTTTTTTCTAGAGGTGTGTACTTGGTTTCATATCCAGCAAACTTTTTGCTCAAATAATAAATGGCTCTTTCTGTATGATCATCAGTATCATGTTGAGCTATCATAGACCCCATTGAACCATCCAAAATAGATAAATATAACAACAAAGGCTTTCCTGGGATTGGAGGAACCAGCACTGGTGGCTTCATTAGATATGCTTTGATTTTGTCAACAGCCAATTGACATTGAGGATTCCAAGTTTTTGGCTGATCTTTCTTTAATAGTTTGAATATTGGCTCACAGATTGCTATCAGGTGAGCTATGAATCTGTTTATGTATTGAACTCTTCCCAGAAAACCTCTTATTTCTTTTTCTGTTGTGGGAGGTGACATTTCAGATATAGCTTTTATCTTTGATGGATCTATCTCAATTCCTCTATTACTAACCATGAAGCCCAACATTTTACCAGCTGTGACTCCAAATGTACATATCTGAGGATTCAATCTTAACTTGTAAAGCTTGATTCTCTCAAAGAAAGCTCTCAAAGCTATAAAATGATTTTCTCTATTGATTGATTTTACAATCATATCATCAACATAAACTTCCACTTCTTTATGGATCATGTCATGGAGTACCGTTGTAGCCATTCTTTGATATGTAGCTCCAGCATTCTTCAATCCAAACGACATCACTGTATAACAGTATGTACCCCCGTCTGTTATAAAAGAGGTCTTGTCTTTATCCTCAAGGGCCATCTTGATTTGATTATATCTGGAAAATCCACCATGAAAGATAATAAGGCATGTTTAGCAGTGTTATTGACCAAAATATCTATCTTGGGTAGCGGAAAATCATCCTTTGGGCTTGCTTTATTCAAATTTCTGTAATCTACGCAAACCCTCAGCCTTCCATCTTTCTTGGGCACAACCACTATATTTGCCAACCAATCAGGATAGGTAGCTACTTCCAAGAAACCAACACTTAATTGCTTCATGATATCCTCCTTTACTTTTAATGCCCATTCTGGCTTTAATCTTCTCAACTTTTGCTTATGAGGTTTGAATCCAGGGAGTAGAGGGATTTTATGTTGCACCACAGTAGTATCCACTCCAGGCATATCATCATAGGACCAGGAAAACACCTCTTGGAATTCAATCAACAGGTCTAACATCTTAGTAGTTTCTTCATCATTCAGAGTGACCCCAATCTTAATTTCCTTAGGTTGCTCCTCTGTGCCCAGATTAATCATCTTGAACTCTTCACCAACCCGTTGAACTTTCATCTCTTCTGATGCTTTTATAGATTCTAATATTTCAGACGGTGGTTCATCATCATCATCATTATCAGAGTTAGAGTTAGAGTTAAAAACAGAATCAGAAGATGTAGAAACAGTATAGTCAAAATGTTGAACTTTATTAATATCATGCAAATTTTCAGAAGAGGTGGTTCCAAGTGGAACAAATTCAACGCTAGGAAAAGACTCTATCTTATCTAAAGACTCAATAACCTTTGACCCAAACATGGTCGTACTATCAGGTTGACATGACAACTCATAAGGGAAAATGAAATGATTTAAACAAATCCAATTCGGAACTAGCCCATTGATCGGTAGGATGAACTGTTGAGGATCCAGATTTTTATTCTCGACCTCTTCAACGAGAGTCATCACTTGGTTGTTGTCAAATAAGTTGCCGACATCGAACACTTCTGCTTCTGGCCTTGACTTATCTTGTTTTTTTATTCTAAATATTCATTTGTTCTAATTTCATCCAATCAATATTACAATCAAAGAAAATTTCAAATCTAGGTACTCGAACAGAAAAATGTACATCAATCCAAGGCTCTGGGAACCCACAGTAGGGAAAACTTTCTCCTTCGCGAATGAAGTACCCATTCAATGTTTAGAAGTATGTATTTTCTTTTTCATGTAACCCTTCGAAATGGACTTGATTGATTGCTTCATCTGATCTTTGTTGCTTCTATGTCTTCCTCTTTATTCTTACATCTTCTCTGAACTGTCCATTATTCTTGTACTTTCTTTTTTCTAGCCTCGAGAATTTGTCATCGACTATTTTTTGTTTTTCTTTTATTGTATTCAACTCTTCCTTTGTTGGGTTGTACCCTATTCTGAATTTGTACTCATTCACCAAGATAGAGATTATATTCACATTGCCTTGTTGATGCAAGCCAAGACCCATGCCTGGAAAATAAGCCATGTTAAGCAATTGAAATAATAGAAATACAAGATTTTTACCTGATGGTTCTGGATTGTTGGTAGCTCGGACCGTGCTGATTTGAAATCCACCCAGGCGGATCTCAGGAGAGGTGGTTGAAGCACTGCCAGATCCAGTATTCTCTACGACCAAAGCACTTACCAGCTCTGAGTCAGCTAAAATAGTTATGGTCACCCCATCATGAATGAATTTGATCTTTTGGTGGAGAGATGATGCTACAGCCCCTGCCTGGTGTAACTAAGGTCTTCCCAAAAGCATATTAAAAGACCCTGAGATATCGATCACTTGAAATTCTGTATTGAACTCAGCACATCCTACCCTGATCGAAATGAAAATTTCTCCCAAGATAGTCCTCCGGGTGTTATCATAAGCACGGATACTCAAGTCAGATGGACGTAATTCTTCTTCCCTGAATCCTGGATGCTTGAATGTTCTGAATGGGAATACATTAAGAGCAGACCCATTATTAACCAAGACTTGAGGTATAAAATTTCATCGGCAGCAGATTGTGATATGTAGGGCTTTGGTGTGGTTTTTTCCATCTTGGGTTAGATCAGCATCTCCAAAAGTTAGAGCATTTATGGCATATACGCCACCAACCAGATTAGCCAACTCTGTGCTATCAGTAGAGATTGGTACTTGAATACTCGCTAATGACTTCAGAACTGCATCTCTATGGATTTTAGAAGCCATTAACAAACCCCAGATTGACACGTTTGCTTGTGTCTTCTGTAGTTGCTTTAAAACTGGATTCTGAGGTTCTGGTTGACTAACTTGACCTCGCTCTTTTTCTCTCACAAGTTGTGCCGGATTATCCACTGACAAAGCTACTGGTTTGAATGACTAACCACTTTTTGTTTCACTCACTGTAAATTCTTCATCTTCCGAAAAGTATATTTCTAGATTTTCAAAACTTCTGCTCACTTGAGCTACCTTTGTCTCATGACCTGTCATGTAAATTGTCGAGGGCTTATTGACACAAATTTCAGCATTGGCATACTCCGGATCTTCTGGAAAATATACATCTAAATGGTGTCCAGCTTCTTGAACTCAGGTAAAGTTTCAAAAGGAATAATATGAGAAGGTATGGTAATGGGATCAAATTCAGAAGTGATAAGGCAAGTAGGATAAAAAATTTCTTCAAAAATTTCTATGACATTAGTAGAATGGTGCGGGAAAGGGTTATTGGTTACTGAAGCTGGCTTATTTTTTATCCTGAATGATCCATTTTCTAACATATCTTGAATGACATGCTTCAGTTTAAAGCAGTATTCGGTTTCATGTCCATTCTGATTGTGATATTTGCAGAAACTATTTGGTCAAAAACTTGCTGGTAAAGGATTTGGGAGAGGTCTGGGATCAAGGATTTTGAGTTTGCCAGCACTTACAAGCTTATCCAAAATAATGGCTTGAGGTAAACCCAACTCAGTAAACTGCCTTCTGTTTCCCTGAGATGAAGTAGAATAACCAGAGCTACTACTTTCAATGACCAACGGTTCTGTATTGGTAGAAGCTACACTTTTTACAGCCGAGGTTATTGCAGTTGCTGTTGGCTTCGACGGGTAAGACTTTCTCATTGAGGTTGCATCTATCTTAATTGGTAATTCATCCCCATGATTGATGCTATCCTCCACTTATTTTCCAGCAACCATCAACACTTCGAAAGACAAAATCCCTTGGGTAAACAAATAACCTTTGTACACTTTATTCAAACCCTTCATTATCAGTGCTACTTGGTCTCTTTTTGAAGGTCTATCCCACATTTGTGCAGCCACTGATCTGAATTGGGTCAGGTAAGAGGTGAATCCTTCATTGGGCAGTTGAGTCATGGTTTTCAATTGTCTCTGATTGGTCTCAATCTCTGTATTATAGGAGTATTGTTCACTAAATGCTCTAGTAATATCTCCCTATGAATGAATCTGAGAAGGTCTTAGATTCATCAACCATCTATGGGCACCGCCAGTAAGTGAAAATTGGAAGGCTTGTCCTAGTTGTTCATCAGAAAACCCTCTACCTTGTCTGAGTAGTCCGGTGAAAGATCTTAGATGGATCTTTGGATCACCTGTTCCATCAAATTTCTCTGTAGTCCACTTAAATTTTGATGGTAATTTGGCATTTGGAAAGAAACATAGACCTTCCGAGTCGATTATTTGACTTTCCACTCCTTTCAAACCTCTAAGCAGCTGTTCTATATTATCCATCCTTTTATCAATCTTGGGCTGAGGCTTCTTGGTAGATTTAGGTGTTTCGTATAAGATCTCTTCTTCATCCTCTTCACCATCAGACCCAAGATCTCTGGAGAGGGCTCTCTAGAGCTTGAGGTTTGGTTTCTTGGAGTATTAGACTTATCTTCACCTCTTTTCTTTCTAGTTTCCCCTGATCTTTCATGCTCTGCTCTATGTGGAATTGATTTTGCTTTACAAGATCTTCTAGGGCATTAACGGTTCTCTCCAATTGTATTATTCTCTCCCTATCTTCATTGACCTTGGTGGGCTGTTCCGAATGATCTTGACCCTCCATGACGTCCGGTAAATTGCTTGTGACTGGAGGCAAGGATTTTTGGATAGATGCTCTAAAAAGCCTCCTAGTGGTGGGATCTCGAGTCCAAATGGCTAAAGAAATGGATGATCACTGAATTGGGACCGGAAAATAGATGGAAAGAAACAATCAGGAGGGAATAAGGTTTATGAAAAGGGTCTTGGAAGGAGTACACATACACATATAATGACTCGATCATATCATGGTTAGTTCTTTCATAAGCGAAGTCAAATTAGCCTATCCCTGCCAAACTCCTTAAATTGAATAGCCTTATAGATGGTTTCTGAAAATATGATTCCAAGATGGATTACATGATCACCAACTACACAGACTTGTCAAGTTTGAAAAGTTTGGCACAGATCCGTTAGCATGCCAACTCCCATGAAAGATATCAACAAATTTTTGGTTCAAAATGAATAAATGAGTAGACACTTTAATCAAGATATTTGGGTTGATATAAGAAAGAATCGAGCCACCCTCATCCTTGTCATTGATCATGATAAGCCTATTATATGGGTTGTAAGCCCATGAATAGATTTAAGAAAATCAATATATCAAATTGAGAGTAGAGCGATTCTGAATACATCGACATGAATATCTTGATTAACGTAATCTTACTCGAATTATTCGATAATGAACCGGATCACAACAAATATTAGTAGTATAGATGATAGGTTCGGTAAGAGTTACCTTGACAAGGACGAGAATGTCTAACGGTATATAAACACCGAATCATCGACTCTACATCATTTTAATATACCCGAAGGTACGAGGTCAAAGCTGTGGTTTCCCTTGACAGGTCATCCAGTATAAACTGGGAATTTGTTACCGCTAGCCACTTCAATGTGTAGCACACCCCCAAGAGATTGCAATATATAGCACACAACAATTTATATCACACAACAGTTCATGTCAACAATAATTACATGGCACCTAACATACAAGAAAACATAGCTCATTGCCTGGTCTTAGGAAAGGATAGTAAATCTGAAGCCTGACATATTATCCCCAGCGGAGTTGCCACTGTAGGGACGATGGTTTGTAATTTGTATGAAATGATAAAAATATAAAAACACATTATCGCAAGTCAACGGTAAGTGCTTAAACCTTCCTATACATTAAGTATTATAAGATGGTTAATTGTGATTGGATCAATACCATGCAAAACAGGTATTGATCTAAACCCTGTTTGCTGTCAAACCCTAAATTAGTGGTAAACCCTAGATTCAAGTTCTAGGTTGAAGATCATCGAAACTAGGACTTGAATGGAGTTGAAAACAACTTTAACTCAGTGTTCAGACCTAGAATGAATAGGAGAAACCCTAGGATCAATAGAGGATGACCGACGGAAGGCGAGAACCAAGTGTATGGTCTTTCGGAGACATACCGATCGACCATACCGGTCGCACCATATGCGACCAGTACCGCGACCGGCCCGGAGACTGGTCTATGGGGACCGGCCGACTATACCGGTCGCAGGTTTTCCCCACAGTGCTGCGGCCGGAACCTGTAATCGGTCTGCTCTATGAAGAGTGTTTTTGACCCAGTTGGTTTTTCGACCAACGTAAACCCTAAGAAAACTGTTCTAATTAAACCTAACATTATGTATGACCATGTGATAGCACGTTTGGACCTTGTGACGTGGAGCGAACTATCAACCAAGCGTCAGGTAAGGGAATCAGACCTAAACCCTAATAATTTATTACAGTAAATTGTTGTTAATAATTATGGTTATGTGGATTGATGTTTGTGCATTCTCGCATGTCATCCTTTACTTTCAGTTATTATTATTGTTCATGCATACTTTCTATGTTAGGTTGTGACTGTTAGGCATGTGATTGTTTTCATTGGTGTGTGGAATGGGAAAGACTGGAGGTCTGGGATCATTCCTCACACTAGCTCCTTTCGTATCGTTGTGTCTTAGCATGCTTGGTGCGGGTAGGGTATCAGGGGGAGGAAGTGGCACTGTGGTCTCTGGCCTGGCCACTAGACTCTAGCTCTATCTTTATGCCATAGGGAGCTGCGCTGGGACAGGGCCTACTGTGATGACATATAGGATTGGTTAATTGCGAGCCCAGTTTGCAAGCCCTCACCAATAGGGGCTTACGTGTTGGTATGGATAGAGTATCAGGGGAGGTATTGGCGGTGTTTGATCCGAACGCCTTAGCTCTATCTCTATTCCATGATAGGATGCATGTGGGATGACAATGGTGCTTGATCCATTGGGCGGCTTCACACACTCGTGTATAGAGGTGCGGTGGCCGCCAATCCTTTCTATAGCACATTGCAAACTTAAAACCAGACCATGATGTGAATGTTACTCATGCATATATTTGTTGCATTGTCTGATTGTCTTACTGAGCTAAGTTGTGAGCTCACCCTTGTGTACATACCATATTTTTAGATGTTGATGCAGGTTACACGGTGGAGGACTATATGGATGCTCCGACATATGGAGGTGTTAATGCTTTGGAAGTGCAAGCAGGAGAGGACGAGCATGACGCTTCATGCGAGTGCCCTTTCTGCGTGTACCTTTAGGATTTGATTTTATTTATTTCAGTTATTTTTTGATTGAAAATACAGTGATGTAAAGATATTTACTTAAGTTTTGGGAATTTGAATAATTGAATATTTTATTTAATTTTGTCAATAGATTACTCAATTCATTTTATTTAAGACTTCCGCTGTATTTATTATATTCTGATTGTGGTTATGTGCAATGGTTTGTATGAGTGGACACGGTCTTATTGAGATCCTGGTGTGAACCATTGGTTTAGTGACGGTTCACTCATACTTCTGGTTCAACAGAATTGGGGTGTGACAACTTGGTATCAGAGCTCTTAGGCTCTATCCAACAGACCATATTGCATTTAACTAAGTCGATGAACTGAGATAGGAGGAATTTAAAAGTCTTAATAAAAACCCACCTTAAGCACTTGTATGATGCCTGAGACTAAATACGAAAGAGCATAATGTACTATATTAAAAGTGAAATTAATAAACAGTCGTGCTCTAGATAGGAACCTTGATGACAGGTGAGAAAAATCATAAACTTCTATTAAATAGAAAAGAAAAACTGTATCAAGAGTGAAAATAAACATAAACATCCAAAGAGTAAAAATAAATTGTGCTACATGGTACAGTCCAGAAATCGGACAGTTATCCTGTTATACATAAACCATGCTGTGAAAGAGAGGAAAATAAGAGGTCTATCATGGGGTTGGGGGCCTAGGAGGAATGGGGTCAGCGATGTCATAATCACGCTCGTAGGCTACCCTGAGCTAATGCACCTGCTCTTGGGTGACTCTTAGGCTGCGAGTAAGACGCTCTAGATCACGGCTCATCTCCCGCTGGGCATCCCGAATCTCCGTAAACATACCCATCACGGTATCGGGAGGAGGCTAAGATGGTCCCGCTTCATGTGTGGGATGTGGTGCTGGCACTGGAACATCCTCCATCTGATCATCGTCACCCTCATCATCACCCCCTGCCTCTGCTGCATGAGCCGCATTGGCTTCCGCTGCTGCTACTACCGTGGCTGCTATTCTCCTGAGTGGGCGAGGACGAGCCTCTAACTCCTCATCGCTGATCGGTAGGTTGTCCATCTGCATCCAGAGAATGGCATCCAGTCAATGTCCGAGGTCATAGTGTCATCAACGGCAGTCTCACCCCTCATGTCTACTCGTAATCGCTGCAGAAGAGTGGTGATGAGTCGGCCATATGGAAGGTTACTTGTCACACCCCAATTCTGATCCAACCAGAATGGTGTAAGTGAACCGTCATTGAACCAACGGTTCACACCAGGATCTCGAATAGACCGTGTCCACTCATACAAACCATTGCACATAACCACAATCAGAATATAAATAATACAGCGGAAGTCTTTAAATAAATGAACTGAGAATCTATTGATAAATTTAAATAAAATATCCAATTATTCAAATTTAAACATAAAATATAATATCCTTGCACCCACTTAATCCAACCGAAAATAACTGAAAATAAATAAATCAAATCAAAGGTACACACAGAAAGGGCACTCGCATGAAGCGTCATGCTCGTCCTCTCCTGCCTGTACACCCAGAGCAGCAACATCACCATACGCTGGAGCGTTCATGTAGTCATCCACCGTGTAACCTGCATCAACATCTAAAACAATGTATATACAAAGGGTGAGCTCACAACTTAGCTTAGTAAGACAATCAGACAGTTTCACAATATTATGCATGAGTAACAATCATTTTTATGCTGTGGTCTGATTTAAGTTTGCAATGTGCTATAGAAAGGTTTGGTGGCCCCCGCACCTCTATACACGAGTGTGTGGCACATCATGGATCACCCCCCCATTGGTCCACATGTACCCATCATGGAATAGAGATAGAGCTAAGATATCCCCACACCTCCCCTGATGCTCTACCCATACCAGTACCTAAGCCCCTACTGGCCAGGGCTTGCAAACTGGGCTCGCAACTAACCAATCCTATATGTCATCAATGTATGCTCTATCCCAGCACAGCCGTCTACGACATAGAGATAGAGCTAAGGCATTCCCACACCCCCCCTGATGCCATATCCGCAACTAACCCACTAGGATAGATACATAACACAGGTAGACCCTATCACAACATAACTCCCTACGGCATAGAGATAGAGCTAAAGCATCGTGGACAAGCCAGCGTCGACCTCGGAGACCACAGTGCCACATAATCATGGCCAGGCCAGCATCAACATCGGAGACCACCGTACCACGACAATCCCCTGATGCCCCACCCAAAATTTGAACGTACCTTGATCGTCGAAAAGATTAGGATACTTCTTCCTCATTGCGCTCTCCTCTTCCCAAGTAATTTCTTCAAAATTTTGGTTCTCCAATGCACCTTCACATAATGGATATCCTTGGTTCGAAGTTGTTGTACCTTTCAGCTTGAGAGCATCACAGGCACCACTTCAAATGTTAAGTCTTCAGTCAAGTCTGGGGGGTCTGCTGTCAAGATGTGCGATGGATCTCTGACATACTTTTTCAATAATGATACATGGAACACATCATGGACACTTGACATAGATGGTGGTAGAGCCAATTGATATGCTACATTACCACATCTAGCCAATATCTCATATGGTCCCACATACCTGGGGCATAGCTTCCCCTTCTTACCAAACCTTTTCAGGCCTCGCATCGGTGATATCTTCAAGAATACTTTGTCACCTACTGCAAATTCCAGATCTCGACGTCGATTATCTGCATAGTGCTTCTGTCAAACTTGGGCTGTCTTTACCCTTTCTTTGATCTGATCAATCACTCGACAAGTTTCTTCAACAAACTTCGGTCCTACAATTCTTCTTTCTCCCACCTCGTTCCATAACAGAGGTGTACGCCACTTCTTCCCATAGAGTGCTTCATATGGGGCCATCTGAATTGTAGCCTGACAGCTGTTGTTATAAGCGAACTCGATGAGTGATAGTTTCTCGTCCCAAGCTCCTTTGAAATCTAATGCACAAGCTCGGAGCATATCTTCTAAAATTTGAATAGTTCGTTCTGACTGTCCGTCCATCTGAGGGTGAAAAGCTGTACTGAACTTCAACTTTGTTCCCATAGCTTTCTGTAATCCTTCCCAAAACTTTGATGTAAAACGGGGATCTCTGTCAGATACTATACTCTCTGGGACGCCATGAAGTCTGACTATATTATCAACATATAACTTGGCCAATTTCTCCATGGTATACTGAGGTCTGACCGTAATAAATCGAGCTGTCTTGGTGAGTCGGTTGACTATAACCCAAACGGCATCCACTGACCTTGGTGTCAAAGGTAGGCCAGTGACGAAATCCATGGTTATACAATCCCACTTCCATGCAGGTTCTGGTAATGGCTGTAGTAAACCTGCGGGTCTCTGCCTTTCTGCTTTAACTTGTTGACAATTCAGACATTGAAACACGAAATGAGCTATATCTGCTTTCATACCCCTCCACCAATAAAGTCTTCTTAAATCATGGTACATTTTGGTACTTCCTGGATGTACCGAATATGGAGTGTAATGAGCTTCAGTCATAACTCGATCTCTGATACTGCAGTCTTCACTCTCAGGTATACATAACTGTCCACGATACCTGAGTACCTTGTCTGAATCCAAGGTAAAGTCAGGATTGCTCGTACCCTTCTCTAGGTCTTCTTGCACTGTCTTGAGATGTGGATCCTGTAGGATTGCTATTTTGACTTCATCAACTAGATCCGGTGAGATCTTCAAAGCGGCGAACATCATGGTGAACTTATGAATTAAGCCTTGCTCAACTGGATCTTCTGCAATCTCTATAATATGTTTTTCATCAATTTTCATTCTGCAGCACACAATGCAGCATTTGTACATGGCCTGGCCTCAGGTTTCGATGCCCACTTTCTGCTTAAGGCGTCAGCCACAACATTTGCTTTGCCCGGATGGTACTGGATGTCACAATCATAATCTTTCAACAATTCCAGCCGTCTCCTCTGTCTCATATTCAGATCCTTCTGAGTGAAAAGATAAGTTAAGCTCTTGTGATCTGACTTAATCTGAAACTTCTCACCGTACAAGTAGTGTCTCCAAGTCTTGATTGCATGTATAAACGTTGCTAACTCCAAATCATGCGTAGGATAGTTCTTCTCATGCTCCTTTAACTGTCTTGATGCGTAAGCAATCACCTGTTCTCCTTGCATCAATACACACCCAATACCCAACCCTGAAGCATCCGTATATAAGGTAAATGGTACGCTTGGTTCTGGGATGGTCAAGATAGGTGCAAAGACTAGTCTTGACTTCAAAGTCTGAAAGCACTTCTCGCACTCATCTGTCCATATGAATTTCTCTCCCTTCTTGGTCAATCTGGTGAGTGGAACAGCGATCCTGGAGTAATCTTCCACGAATCTTCTATAATAGCCAGCCAACCCAAGGAAACTACGAATCTCCGCAACAGATTTTGGTGCTTCCCATCCTACTATAGCAGCTATCTTACTTGGATCAACCTTGATACCGTCTTCAGATACTACATGGCCCAAGAAAGCCACTTCCTTCAGCCAAAACTCGCACTTCTTGACTTAGCATAAAGCTTTTCTTGTCTCAGCCGTTGTAGGGCTGCCCTCAAATGTGTTGTATGAGTCCCCATGTCCTTTGAGTAGACCAATATGTCATCGATGAATACGATGACCGAAGTATCCAACATATCATGAAACACTCGGTTCATCAGTTCCATGAATGACGCTGGGGCGTTGGCCAAACCGAACGACATAACTAGAAACTCATAATGCCCATACCGTGTTTTAAAAGCAGTCTTTGGAATATCTCCGGCCTTGATCTTCAGTTGGTGATACCCCGATCGGAGATCGATCTTCGAGAAAACCTTTGCACCCTGTAATTGATCGAACAGATCGTCGATTCTAGGCAAAGGATATCGATTCTTGATCGTCAACTTGTTCAGTTTACGATAATCAATGCATAGCCGTACACTTCCACCCTTCTTCTTGACAAATAATATCGGTGCTCCCCAAGGTGATATGCTGGGTCGTATGAAACCCTTATCTAACAATTCTTGTAGCTGGGTCTTCAACTCCTTTAGCTCGGTAGGAGCCATCATGTATGGTGCTTTAGACACCGGCGCCGAACCTGACATAAGGTCTATCACAAATTATGTAGCCCTGTCCGGTGGTAAGCCTGGGAGATCCTCTGGAAATACATCAGGGAACTCCCGCACCACGTCTAGATCTTTCAACTTTGTCACCTCAGCAGTGATGTCGACTACAGATACTAGATACCCCACTCCCCCCTTTTCCAAGCATCTCTTAGCTTTTAAGGCGGAGAGAATCAGCTTCCGCTTCCTAGGTAACTTGGTCCCAGTGATGCTATACTCCTTTCCCTTATTGTCTGTAAGCATAAACTTCCTTTCACCACATAAAAGAATAGTTGAATGATGGCCTAGCCAATCCATTCCCAAGATGACATCAAAGTCTACCATCTCGAGTAGTACCAGACTTTCTTCTAAGTCTCGGCCCTCAATACATACAGTACATGGTCCATAATATTCAGTCAAAGCCACTTTGACTCCTAGTGGAGAGCGAACTATCAAGTTTGGGTTCAAGTGCTTAATTGGTAACTCCATTCGCTTCCCAAAGGAAATAGAAACAAAGGAGTGCGTGGCCCCAGAGTCAAATAGTACTCTGGCAGGTATACTAGCTACATTTACAATTCCTGAAATTTTCATTATCCCTTAGTTCTACATGCACGTACACACAATGAAAATAGTAAGCCAAATATTAAGGGATAGAGTCGTACCAGTGACCACATCAGGTGATGCGACTGTCTCTTCAGTGGTGACCGCATATACTTTTCCTTGCTGGGGAGGTTGTTTCCTAGGTAGAGTGCAGGTCCTTGCAATATGACCCACTTGCTGACAGTTGAAACATTTGATATTCGGGTTGTATCCGGCATTTTGTGGCACAGGTGGTGCCGTGTTGTTCCTAGCAGGTACTGTAGCGGTCTGCGCCCTGTATGGGCAGAAGGGTCTATTGTTACCGCCACCAGAACTCTTAATAGCGGGTCTCTTTACTCCCCTGTTCTGTGCGAAGAAGCTGTCCTGCTGACTGGACTTTATCACCCTCGCAACCTGCACAACCTCATTATAGATTTTCTTGTCCAGACCCAAGATGTGCTCTCGGATGCTTCCACGTAGTCCCATGGTGAACCTACGTGTCTTGGTCTCTTCTTCTTGCATACTTGCCGGTGCGAAGAGAAATAACTCCTCGTACCTCTGCTGATAAGCATCCACAGTCGACTGAGACTGTTGTAGATTAAGGAACTCCTTCTCCATCTGATCTCTGAAGCTCTTTGGAAAATACTTATCGAAGAAGGCAACCTTAAACACTTCCCAATCCACCTGTGTATGCTTCGTCTCCAAATATGCCCGTGTAGAATTCCACCAAGCATTCGCATCTTCCTTCAGCATCTTAGTCACCCTTTCAGGGCCTTTGGTACTTCAGTAGGGCTGATAGTGACTTCAACTAACTTATAGGGGGGTAGGGCGACGAAAGGCTACTTCAATGACGGAAACAGCCAAAAACTCGAGAGGGTCGCCTTTGGAAGCGTTCGCCGGTAACCAAAGCGTGAGTGGCAAACAGGACCTTTTCATCCTCTGTACAGGTCATCAGTCGGAAATTCTTCTCCATCTCTGCAACCCACTGTGCTGGCCACAATGTTTTCCTGTCTTACCTGTGAATGATGAAGGCTTCAACTTTAGGAATCTATCCACCGCCCTACTCAGATCGTGCTGTCCCTGTGTATTCATTCTGTACCATGGTGGTGGATATGGATATGCTCCCTGATAAGCAGAAGATGATGGAAACTGGTGCGGTAGTGGTTCATTCTGGGGTTGGCCCATCGTCCCTGGACTACCATGCGTCGGTTGTGTTGTATTATTCCCTCCAGACTCGGGCGTACCTCCAGTGGGAACAGAACCCGGTGGCCTGAACATCTTCAATATCTCGCTCAGGAATTCCTTCTACTGAACTTGCATCTGATAGACCAGGTTTGTAACAATGGTCTCCAAATTCCTGTGAGGTGGGCCAGGTAAATTTTTCGGTACCTTTGGAACCTGTTCTTCCTCAACTTCCGGGCTTGGCTCTCTAACATGGCCTGGTTCAATCTGCTCTTCTTCCTCGAGGCGCATCCTAGCCTGGTGACGCTTCCGACCCCTACGACCGTTCCCGCCCACCATCTCAGACTATTCTGTTTGGATCTGAGAAGAAGACATAACACATGAGAACAATAATAGTGGTGTTAGTCTTGAACAATGTAAGGCGAGATAGTCGCAAAAGGAATATTTAAATTTACAAAATTTTTAAAAATTTTCTGAGATTTTTCTGGCTATTCTGGTTCTGACCGGTCGCAACATACCTGTCACACCCCAATTCTGATCCAACCAGAACGGTGTGAGAGAACCGTCATTGAACCAACGGTTCACACCAGGATCTCGAATAGGCCGTGTCCACCCATACAAACCAATTACACATAACCACAATCGAATATAAATATACGAGGAAGACTTTAAATAGAATGAAGCGAGTATCTATTGATAATTTAAATAAATATCCCATTATTCAAAATCAAACACATAAAAATAATATCATTACATCCCTTTAATCCAATCAAAATAACTGAAATAAATAAATAAAACAAATCACGGTACACGCGAAGGGCACTCGCATGAAGCGTCATGCCGCCCTCTCCCGCCTCGTACGTCCAACACCGCAACACCACCATACGCCGGAGCGTTCAAGTAATCATCCACGGATAACTTGCATCCGGATCTAAAACAAGATGTGCACAAAGGGTGAGCTCACAACACGCTCGAGAGACAATCGACGGTTTCACAAGATTATGCATGAGTAACAATCAATTTTATCTTGTGGTCTGGTTTTAAGTTTGCAATGTGCTATAGAAAGATTTGGTGGCCCCCGCACCTCTATACACGAGTGTGTGGCGTCGCACAAGTAATCACACTACCACCAACCCACATGCACCCATCATGGAAAGAGATAGAGCTAAGGTATACCCGCACCTCCCGATACTCTACCCATACCGGTACCTAAGCCCCCGGCCAAGGCTCGCAAACCGGGCTCGCAACTAACCAATCCTATATGTCAACAATGTATGCTCTATCCCAAAGATAGCCGTCTACGGCATAGAGATAGAGCTAGAGCGTGCGACCGGGTCGAAGACCACCACACCTCACCTCCCCGATACCCTATCCGCAACTAACCCACTAGGATAGAAACAATACGCGGTAGACCCTATCCCAACATAACTCCCACGGCATAGAGATAGAGCTAAAGCATCGTGGACAAGCCGCGTCGACTCGGAATCCTCGGTACCACACAACGATGGCCGGGACAACATCAATATCGGAGACCACCGTACCACGATCTTTCCCCGATACCCCACCCGTACCAAGCATGTTAAGACGAATACTACAAAAAGTATCGGTGTGAAGAGCGATCCGGGCCCATGCCCCACTCCACACACCAATGAAAACAATCACATGCCTAACAATCACATCCTATGAATGCATGAACAATAATAATAACCGAAAGTAAAGGATGGCATGTGAATATGCACAAACATCACATCATAGATATTCAATGATTAACAATGATTTCTTGTCCATTAATTATAGGTTTAGGTCGATTCCCTTACGCCGTTCGATAACTTGCTCCACGTCGCAAGATCCAAACGATAAGTCACAAAGTCCTCATAATATTAGGGTTTCATTAGAATATATTGTTTAGGGTTTCATGTTGGTCGGAAACCAACGAGATCACAAACTACCCCGCGAGCTGGCCGGTGGCATATACGGTCGCAGCCTGTGGAAAGACCGGCGACCGGTATGGTCAGCCGGTCCCCACAAACAACCTCCGAGAGGTAGCGGTCGCCACATACCGGTCGCACTATGTGCAACCGGTATAGTCGACCGGTATGTCTCCGGAAGACCAACATGGGTTCTTGATCGCGTCGACCATCCTCCATGGGTTTTCAGGGTTTTCCTATCCATTCTACGTCTAGGCTTTGAGTTAGAATTATCCCCAACTCATTCAAGTCTCGTTTCGATGAATATCATCTCGAAACTCAAATCTAGGGTTTGACGGCAACTTAGGGTTTATTGGTCAATTTAGGGTTTTAGATCAATACCTACTTTGCATGGTATTGATCCACCCACACAACTATCATAGGGTAAGAAGATGGATTCAAACACTTACCATTGACAGGCGTAACGTGAGCTTCGTCAAACGGTAATGGCGGCTCCTTCTTCTTCTTCCTAGCTCCTTCTCCTTTCCAAGCTCTTTCTCTTCTCTAGGTTTTGTGAGAGACAATGGAAAGGATTTGAGGGGTTTAAGGGTGTATTTATAGGCTAGAAATAGGGTTTAGTAACCCTACTAGGATTAGGAAACTTCTAGGATTCGAAATCGGAAAGCGGGACCCGCAGAGATCAATTTCCAAATTCCCGCACATAGCTGTGCGAGGCCATACCGGCCGGCCGGGGTACCATCAACTGGTACCATCAATCGGTATCTAAAATCAGGTATAATTGGTCGACTTTGGTCCGATTTTGTACCTGTTTGTTATCCGCTTGCCCCGTCTGGCTCGGTGATGATCGGAAGACCTGTCACGACACAAAACCAAAGTTAGACCGGGTTTTCAGAGTGCGGGTCTTACAATACTGGTCGCACCCCTGTAGAATATGCTGCGACCGGTATAGTCGACCGGTCAGAATTAAAATTCTGACCGAGACATAGCGGTCGCATCCCTGTAGGGGTACCGGTCGACACTCTGTAGACAATTCTGACCGAGACATAGCGGTCGCAAGCCTGTAGGGATACCGGTCGACCGGTATGGGCAAAACCGTCGACCGGTATGCCCAGAAAGGGCATAAATTTGCGAAAAAGTAAGCAATTTCTCACTTTTTCCTTCTCTTTTCTCTCCGGTGGCGATTTCTCTCTGCCCCACCGAGTTGCTACAGTCTGGCCGGTGACCTTAGAAGCCGATTTCTTCCGTTTAAAGCTTAGAACATCGTCTCCAGGTAGGTCCCTTCCTTCTCTTTCAAGCTTTTATAACTTTTCCATATCGTCTTTATGTAGAATTCTAGGTTTTCTTTGATTGAGAGATTCCAACCGTAGGAACTCTTTACCTTCGGCTTAGAAAGGGTTTAGGGACCCCTAAGAGTAAAAGCCCTCAACTAATTTGAGGTTTCTCCGAACGGTTTTCATAAAAATCAAATTTTTTACAAGTTTTGACCTAGGTTTTCAAAAAAAATTTTGAAATTTCTGATTTTTCTTAAATTTTCTAAAATTTCTTATTGTAATTGCCTGTGATTGGTTTGTTGAAGAGTGTGGGGGTTACGTAAGTCCTCCTCCCCAAGTTTTTGGGTGAGTTCGAGGCTTTTTCCTAAATTACAATCGTTATGCTGCCGAAATTTTGACAAAATCTAATATTTTTCTTCTTATTTTCTTTTTGTTTTGCAGTTTAATGGCTCCATGACGTGCTCTTGGCAAACGTCCTCATGGCTCAAGCGTGCGTGCTTCCCAGCCACCTGCTCCATAACTCGATGAGCATTGGTTCCGTTCCTTGGAGGCACAAGCTCGTTTCCCCTGGTTTGATAGCAAAAACATCGAATCTGGGCGGCGAGTCAACTTGGATCAGTTGGAGAGATTCGATGTTCGAGCAGCTTTTGACGCACTTGGGTGGGTGCCCGTAATCTCCTACACAGATACCACTCGTCCTAACCTGGTTAAGAATTTTTATGCTAACCTCGAGCTTCATGGGGATGTCAACGATCCCAACCAGGGTAGGGACTTGCACATCACCAGCTACGTCAAGGATGTCCCTATCTCCTTTAACACCCACCAATTGGCTGACCTGCTGGGGGTACCCAATGATGGAGACTTACTATACTGCCCCCAAAAGTGAAGGGCTATCTGAGCGAGGACCTACGCCGAGAGATCGTAGAGCAGGTCCTAAATCCTGGGGCTCTTATGAAGGCGGCTAGTCTGAAGCCCCTAGCTCGTGTCTATAGCCGCATTATCCAGCACGACATTGTGCCCCAGAGTGGCCACTACAGTGAGTTATCTCAGCTCACTCAGTACATCACCCATCTGCGTGCCCGCACCGGGGAGCGGGTCTCTCTCCCTTACCTCATCATCCGGACCATGCATCAGGTAACCCTGGCCGATCAGGCCAGTAACCTTCCATATGGTCGTCTCATCACCTTCCTTCTACGTCGCCTGGGTGTGAGAATGGGAGGCGAGGTGACTGTTGAAGATACCATGACATCCGACATCGACTGGGATGCTATTCAGAGGATGCAGATGGTCGATCTGCCTGTTAGCGACGATAAGTTGGAGGCTCACCCTCGTCCACTCGGGAGGGTAGCAGCCGCAGCAGCAACAGCAGTAGCAGCCAATGCGGCCTATGCAGCCGAGGTCGAGCGTGATGATGACGAGGATAGGGCCGAGGGTGTACCAGTGCCAGCTCCATAGCCTACACCTGCAGCACCACCATCTACCTCTATAGCCGGACCGTCTCATCCTTCCCCAGACCCGGTGTTGAGTATGTTCACTGAGATCAGGGACACCCAGAGGGTCATCCTAGAGTCTCAGCGAGAGATGGGTCAGGAGTTGGGATGTCTGGCTCGTAGCCTACGGGTGACTCAGGACCAGGTGCACTGGCTTAGGGTCGCATACGAGCGAGACTATGACATAGCGGACCCTATTCCTCCTAGGCCCCCTACCCCATGATTGTCCCTTTTATTTTTCTTCTCTTATGACTGTTTATATAACAGGGTAACTGTCCGGTTTGTGGACTGTACCCTGTAGCACTATTTTATCTGATACTCATTTTCTATTTAATGAATGTTTTCATGGTTTTTCCTAACTAGTGCATGTGTAATGTTAAGTTCCACATTTAATATTGTACATTATTCTCTTTCTTAGTCCATCTCAGGTATCAAACAATGCTTAGGGTGTGTCTGTATTAAAATTTTTAAATTTTTCCTAACTCAGTTCATCGACTTAGTTAAGTGCAATAAGGTCTGTGGACAGAGCCCGAGAACTCTGATACCAAGTTGTCACACCCCAATTCTGATCCAACCAAAATGGTGTGAGTGAACCGTCATTAAACCAATGGTTCACACCAGGATCTCGAATAGACCGTGTCCACTCATACAAACCATTGCACATAACCACAATCAGAATATAAATAATACAACGAAAGTTTTTAAATAAATGAACTGAGAATCTATTGATAAATTTAAATAAAATATCCAATTATTCAAATTCAAACATAAAATATAATATCCTTACACCCACTTAATTCAACCGAAAATAACTAAAAATAAATAAATCAAATCAAAGGTACACGCAAAAAGGGCACTTGCATGAAGCGTCATGCTCGACCTCTCCTGCCTGTACACCCAGAGCAGCAACATCACCATACGCCGGAGCGTTCATGTAGTCATCCACCGTGTAACCTGCATTAACATCTAAAACAATGTATATACAAAGGGTGAGCTCACAACTTAGCTCAGTAAGACAATCAGACAGTTTCACAATATTATGCATGAGTAACAATCATTTTTATGCTGTGGTCTAGTTTAAGTTTGCAATGTGCTATAGAAAGGTTTGGTGGCCCCCGCACCTCTATACCCGAGTATGTGGCACCTCATGGATCACACCCCCATTGGCCCACATGCATTCATCATGGAATAGAGATAGAGCTAAGATATCCCCGTACCTCCCTCGATGCTCTACCCATACCAGTACCTAAGCCCCTACTGGCCAGGGCTTACAAATTGGGCTCGCAACTAACCAATCCTATATGTCATCAATGTATGCTCTATCCCAGCACAGCCGTCTACGGCATAGAGATAGAGCTAAGGCATTCCCACACCTCCCCTGATGCCTTATCCGCAACTAACCCACTAGGATAGATACATAACGCAGGTAGACCCTATCACAACATAACTCCCTACGGCATAGAGATAGAGCTAAAGCATCGTGGACAAGCCAGCGTTGACCTCGGAGACCACAGTGCCACATAACCATGGCCAGGCCAGCATCAACATCGGAGACCACCGTACCACGACCTTCCCCTGATGCCCCACCCGTACCAAGCATGTTAAGATAGAATACTACAAAAAGTGCTAGTGTAAGGAGCGATCCCAGGCCCATGCCCCACTCCACCCACTAACGAAAACAATCACATGCTTAACAATCACATCCTATCAATGCATGAACAATAATAATAACTGAAAGTAAAGGATGGCATGTGAATATGCACAAACATCACATCATAAATACTCAAGTGATTAACAAAGATTTACTGTCCATTAATTATTAGGTTTAGGTCAAATTCCTTTACCTGATGCTCGTTTGATAGCTTGCTCCACATTGCAAGACCCAAACGTGCTAACACAAAGTCCTACATAATATTAGGGTTTCATTAAAATAGTTTCTTAGGGGTTCACGTTGGTCGGAAACCAACAGAGTCCAAAACCAGCCATTCAGAACTGACCGGTCACAACATACCAGTTGCAGCTCTGTGAGCAACTAGCAACCGGTATGGTCGACCAGTATGTCTCCGGAAGACCATACACTTGGTTTTTCGACTACCGTCGATCGATTTCCTTGGATTTTCAGGGTTTCTCCTATCCATTCTAAGTCTAATCTTTGAGTTAGAGTTATCCCCAACTCATTCAAGTCTTATTTCAATGAATATCTTCTCGGAACTCGAATCTAGGGTTTGACGGCAACTTAGGGTTTTAAGGTCCAGTTAGGGTTTTAGATCAATACCTATTTTGCATGGTATTGATCCACCCCTATAACTATCATAGGGTAAGAAGATTGATTAAAACACTTACCATTGACTGGCGTAACGTGAGTGTCGTCGAACGGTAATGGTGGCACCTTCTTCTTCTTCCTAGCTTCCTCTCCTTTCCAACCTCCTTCTCCTCTCTAGGGTTTGAGAGAGACAATGGAAAGGATTTGAGGAGGTTTAAGGGTGTATTTATAGGCTAATATTAGGGTTTAGTAACCCTATTAGGATTAGGAAGGTTTAGGCATTAGGGTTTAGGAAAATGGGACCCGTAGAGATAAATTTTTGGATCTCCGTAGTCAACTGCGTAGAGCTGACCGGTCGACCGGTACCAAGACCGGTAGCATCGATTGGTCAACATAAAATCATGTTGATTTGATCATCTTTGGTCTGATTTCGCACCTGATTGTCATCCGCTCATCCCGTCTGGCCCGGTGATGATCGGAAGACCTGCTACGACACAAAACCAAGGTTTAGGCCGGGTTTACGGAGTACGGGTCCTACAACTCCCCCACCCTTAAAAGAAATTTCGTCCCAAAATTTGCATGTTGGTCTCACATTACTAGCCTGATCGGACAGAGTAGCCTAACGCATGGTCCTTATAATGATGTAGGGGAGATAGACCCGCCCCCCTGTGCAGACACAATAGGTCAAATACTGAGTAAGCTGAGACAACTCACTGTAATGGCCGCTCTGAGGCACGATATTGTGCTGGATGATGCGACAATATACTCAGGGAACAGGCCTCAAGTTAGCAGCCTTCATAGGCGCTCCAGGGTTAAGTATCTGTTCCGAAATCTCCTGGCGCAGATCCTCAGTGAGAAAGCCCTTCCTTTTAGGGGCACAGTAAACCAAGTCCCCATCATTGAGAATCCCTAGGAGATCGGCGAGATGGTGAGTGTTGAAGGAGATGGGGACACCCTTGACGAGACTGGTAAGGCGGAGTTCCCTGCGTTGGCTGAAGTCATTGACATTTCCCTCTATCTCCAAGTTGGCGTATAAATATTTGACTAGGTTAGGGCGGGTGGTCATAGTGTACGTAATAATGGGCAACCACCCTAGTCTACCAAAAGCTGCCTCCACATCAAACCGATGAAGCTACTCCAGGTTCACCCGTCGCCCTGACTCGATATTCTTCTCAACAAACCAAGGGAAGTGGGCTTGCGTCGCCTCGGAACGAAACCACCGCTCATCGAGTTGTGGAACAGGAGGATGCGAACGATTCATACCAAGACCGAATGAACGTTTACCTGCACCTCTGCTTTGAGACATTTTGAACTACAAACAAAGACAAAACAAAGAGAAATGGGTTAGAAATTTTAGGAATTTCGGTAGCATAACAACAGTAAATTAAGCAAAAGCCTCGAACTCACCCAAAACCTGGGGAGGAGGACTTACGTAACCCCCAAACACCTCAAGGAAACCAAACATCCATCAAACAAACAAGAAATTTAGGAATTTTCAAGAAAAATTCGATTTTTACCAAAACCTAGGTTAAAAACCTAAAAATTTGATTTTTTTTTAAAACCATTCAGTGGAACCTCAAATTGGTTGAGGGCTTTTGCTCCTAGAGGTCCCTAAACCCTTTTTAAGCTGAAGGAAAAGAGTTCCTACGGTTATAATCTCCTAAACTAAGAAAAACCTAGCTTTTAGGCTTGGAACCATGGAGAAACGATGTAAAAATGGTAAATGGAAGGAAGGAACTTACTTGGAGGCGATGTTCTAGGTCTGGATCGGAAGGAAAGAGCTTCTAAGACTACCGGTCGGATTGTAGCAACTCACAGAGCCAGAGAGGAATCGCCACCGGAGAGGAAGAAGAAAGGAAAAGTGAGAAAAATCTCACTTTTCACGATTTTAAAGAGAATTCTTGGCATACCGATCGACGGTTTTGCCTATACCGGTCGACCGGTACCCCTTGGTAAAGCCGACCGGTACCCCTCAGTCAGGAGAAAATTTTGACCGGTCGAACTATACCGGCCGCTCCATTTCCCACAGAGTTGCAACCGGTACATTGATCGGTACCCCTCGGGAATACGAGAAGTTTGTCCGCCTGGACATACCAGTTGCACTACCTTATACAGTGTCGTAACCGGTATGTTGCGACCGGACAACTAATGGAAACCCAGAAAATTTTTGGGAAAAATTTATAAAATTTTGATTTAAGTTTCCTTACTAGTTTCGCCTTGCACTTGTTAAAGACTAACACTATTATGACTATTCGATTATACCTCACGTGTTATGTCTTCTTCTCAGATCCAAGCAGGAAAAATTTTCTGAGATGGTAGGCGAAAATGGTCGTAGAGGCTCACAAAGGCATCACCACTCCAGGGTACGCCAAGACGAGGACAACGTGGAAACAGGAACTGTTGATGAGAAAAACGTGAACCCAAATGATGAAGAGAGGCAGAGTCTCAGAGCACCGATAAATTTTCCAGGACCCCCTCACACAAAATCTAAAACAATTGTGACAAATCTGGTTTTTCAGATGGAAGCTCAGTAGAAAACATTCTTGAACGAGATGTTGAAGATGTTCAGGCCACCGGGATATATCCCTACAGAAGGTACGCCTGAATCTGGAAGAAATAACACTACACTGCCAATAGATGGTAGTACTAGGCCGATGGGCCAAGCACAGAATCTACAACCACCACATCAATTTCAATCGCCATTTGTCTATCAAGGAATCTATCCGTACCCACCACCATGGTACGGAATGAACGCACAAGGGCAGAATGACCTAAGCCGGGCGGTGGATAGGTTCTTGAAACTGAAACCCCCTACTTTCACAGGGAAACCAGGCAAACTGTAAGACCCGTATCAAACTAACCCGGTCTTACCACCTTGAACCAGGTCTACCCATTATGGATGAGCCAAATGGACCAAGTGCGTGAAGGAGATCACGATCCCAGGTATTAAATTGACCCAAAAATACTTAAATTAAGGGGAGGGTCTCATACCCAGCAAGGGAGGGTCGGACCCCCCAAGACAGAAGTCAGAACCCCAGTTTTACATGGGGGGTCGGACACTTCAGAAACCAGGGGTCGACGGGATCTCCGACCCCCCTATCGACCCCCGGTACTTGGTAAATCTGAAAACTAGGAAAGTTTTCTAATTTCGATGGGATTCCTTTCAAATCTCAATGGGACTTATTTTAAGAGTTTCTACTCTATAAATAGGACGTCCCTAAGCCTCTTTTACTCCTTTTACAACCCTAATTGAATTGAGAGAAAGAGAAGAGAAGGAAGAGAAGGAAAAGGGAAGGAAAGAAGAGAAGAAAGCAAAAGGAGAAGAGTTGCATAGAAGGAGTATTCTTCTCAGGTATGGATACTAATTCCATGATTTGCTAAAGACCTTAGGATAGATAATGCAGAGAGTATGATCTCGGAGAAACCCAAACCATCAACCTATGGTTAGGTTTTCATGGAAAACCATGGGGAAAAATCATGAAAGCCATATAGGTGGTAGAATCATGGTTCTAGACCATAGAACATGTATAGAATGGATTATAGGAGCAAGCCATAGGACCCCAAACACGAAGAATGGATTTAAGGAAGAAAATTGACCAAAACCCACAAGGGGTCGCATGGGAGTCGATGGCCAATCGACCCTACCAGACCCTGAGCATCGACCCCAGTATTCGGGAAGTCCAGAATAGGGGTGGTCGCACCCAGGGTCGATCATTACTCTGACCCTACCTCCGACCCCCAATTAACAGAATGGTTTTTAAATTCAGAATTAATTCTAATTAAATTCTATCAACTTTGTTAGGTGATCTTAAAGCTTGTAAGATGATTTATTAGCAAGCTAAGGTGAGGATACAGAACTCTAAACTAATTGGTTAATAACAAACTATTTTCTCTTTTCTTGAGTCCAATGCTATGCTTAATCCTATGCGAATATGATTGTAATGTGCATACAACATGTCATCCAATATTTCTATTATTTGTTCATGCATATTTACTTTATTATTTATAACATGATGATGAAGATGATGATGATGATAGGAATAGGCATGTAAATGTATGTGTGTGGTTGGTGTACTTGATGCGAGTGAGTATCAGGGGAGGTGTGATGGGAAAGTCAATAAACGTTAATCTTTGGCGGGTCTCAGCACTTTAGCTCTATCTCTAACTCAAGTCTTGTGCATTAGCATCGTCGTATCGCCATTACTTTAGCAGAACTATTACGTCGTAGAGTATCAGGGGAGGTGGTCTCGGTCCTTGTAGTCTCGACTCTACGGGGGCCTTAGCTCTATCTCTATGGACGTTCGAGGGATCTTTGGGGTGAGGCCTTGGATACACTATTTGGCATTAGGATTGGTTAGTTGCGAGTCCAGTTTGCAAGCCCTCGCCAGCAGGGGCTTACGTGTTGGTATGGCACTGTACAGCAATAAACGTTAACCTTTGTTGTACAATGTTATGGTAGGGTGGATGGGGACGACAATAAACGTTAACCTTTGGGCGGACTTCCACACCCTGTGTATAGAGGCGGGGTCAATAAACGTTAACCTTTGACCACCCAACCTTTCTATTGCGCATTGTAAACTTTAAACTAGACCAAAGATATGAATTGACTGCATGCTTATGTATTGTTGCATTGTTTTGTTTACTCACTGAGCCATGATGTGTGCTCACCCCCTCGACGTCGAATATTTTTTAGTTGATGATGCAGGTACTACCGTCGAAGATTATGTCAATGCTCCAGTGTATGGTCACGTGGCGGCGATGGAAGTTGAAGATGAAGTGGATACACATGACTCCTCTTGCGAGTGCAACTCATGTGTATTCGATTAGATTTTTAGTTTTTCTTTATTTAGATTTATTAAAGACATGTATTTGATACTTATTTATGTCTTAGTTGATACAGAATAATTTGCTATTTAAATATTAATATCACAGTAGATTCTCAGTTCATTTTACTATAAGACTTTCGCTATTGTGTATTTACTCTGATTATGAATATGGATGTATGAGGTTTAGATCAGCCGGATACCACCTGTACGAGATCCTGGTTGAACCGTTGGTTTGCTAGCGGTTCATCACACTATTCTGAAGTGTACGAAATTGGGGTGTGACAACTTGGTATCAGAGCATCTCAGGTCGTGTCCGCTAAACTGGCATACATTCACGATAAATTGTGAACTGAGATAGGATAAAAGTAAAAACTGTAATATTAACACACTATAAGCACGAGTGATGTTTGAGACCAAATCTGAAAAGAAAATAATGCATCTATTAAAGGGGAAACAAATTTTAAATACAATGAGAGGGAAACAAACATACATACATAGCTAAAGCAGAGTACAGTCCACAATCCGGACAGTTACTCTGTAGTACAATGAAAGAAAATAGATACAATCATGAAGCTGGAGGTGAAGGAGGGGGCGGTGCCTCACGATCTCTGTCATAATCCTCAGCGTAGACTCTAGTCAACCAGGCTATCTGAGTCTGGGTCGTCTGAAGACTAGCTGTAAGATCCGCTACCCGCTGATCAGTCCGGTGCTGAGCCTCCATGAGCTCTCCCATCCTCATGTCTGATGTACGCTGGGCATCTAGTAGATCATTCACTCTCACCCGTTGAGCGTCTAGTAACTCTCCCATCCTCAGATCAGATCTGCGTTGAGCCTCTTTGATCTCTTGCAATATCTCCATCATATCAGGAGGTGGGTGAGAAGGACCAGCCGCATGTGAAGGACCAGCCGCATATGAAGTACTAGCTCCAGCCGCATGCATAGGTGAAGGAGGTGGTATAGAGTCTACATCCATGTACATACGGTCATCATCACCAGCAGGCTCCGTATGAACTCCAGCGGCGGAGGCAGCTGCCTCAGCGTCAGCTATCTCTACGCGAGTGCGAGGGCGCACCATCGCGTTCCTCTCCTCATCACTGACCTGAGCATCCTGCATGCCCATCTTGCAAATAGCCTCCCAATCTAGAGGCAATGAGAAGGACTTCTCCTGAATCTTCTCATCCAATAAATCAACCCCCAAGCGGGTAAGCATAATAGTAATCATACGTCCGTAAGGAAGGTTACCAGTGTGACTGGACAATGTAGCAGTGATCATGGTATGCATGATAATGTACGAAAGGCAGACGGGCTGCCTAGTGCAAATACTGTATAGAAGATATTGGGTCAGCTGGGAAACCCTCTCGTAATGACCACTCTGCAGAATCAGGTTATGCTGAATGATCTTGCAATATACCCGTGGAACTGGACGCATATAACATGCCCTCATCTGCCAGCGATCAGGACGAAGGAGCTGGTTATCGATCTCGGCCCTCATCTGTAGAGAGAAGAACTAGGGCTCTCCAGGAGCACAGAAAACCATGGGGCCATCATAGGAGATGCCCAGTAGGTCGGCTAGCTGTCGATAGTTAAACGAGATGTACACCCCTCTGACGTAACTCGTGATGCGCAACTCGTGACCCCTCTCAACATCATTGTAATCCCCCACCACCTGG